>OY288269.1:69502426-70102426 GCA_958450335.1 Hibiscus tridactylites | reverse complement strand
GCCGGTCAGTGTCCGTGAGTGGGAGCTAGTTTGTGTGATTGAGTCAGTGTACGTTGAGTTGTTTTCCAGCAAGCGGAAGAGATGAAGTCACTTCCGATATAGTTGAGCCGAGAAGGGAGCCTTGAGCTTTGACTTCAGGATTGTTTGGTAGGGGTAGAACAAGTCCAGCAAGACTGTTTGTGTTCGATCAGAATTGAGTCTTGAAGTTACGAGATGCTCTAAGAACAGTTTAGAAGAGTCAGATTCTGTTGAAGAACCAGTCTGAAAACAAGAGGACCGAAGACTATCAGTTGTGTACATGTGAAGCTGCAATTTCCTCGAATACCTTCTTTTGTGTGAGCATGTAAGAAATTAGATATCCTTGCTGAGACTTTAGAAGTAAGGACACATGTGACTAGTCTTTGGGAGACAGTAGTGATCAGAAAGATGTACAGAAGATGTTTGTTGGTGGTTTAGAGTTACTAGTTTCTAGTAGATGTGAAGTGATCGTCTTCCTACGGTTTTGATGTACCTTTTGTCAAGGTTTGGCTTGAAGAGCACAAAATTAGTGTATACGTTGAGACAAAGAGAGAGTTGCTTTGAAGACACAGATTTTTGTGAGACTGTAGTGGTAGGTGAGGATGTGAGCTTCTTATTAATGTTGATCCAGTTTTAGAGATCAAAGGTCGATTGAGTTAGTTGACAGGCTTGCTGAGCAATTGTGATGGATTTGATTTTTGAACGAAGATTAGACCGCAAAATGCTAGAATAGTTGGTGATTCTTCCTAGAAGTGTTTAGAAGAAACGCCTAGTTTGTCTCCTAATAGAGAAGAAGAGTTTATTATTGACGTCGTCTCCGAGTTTGCTCGTGTTTTAGTTTGCTCTGTATCTTATGGTTTCCGACAGAATTGAGAATGTTGAAGAATTAACTTCGAGACTTGTTAGACCTTAGATTCATTAGGCCTAGTACATCATCTCGGAGTTCTACAGTGCAAATTGTGAAGAAGAGAGAAGACCATACAAGAGTGTGATCAGATTACATACAGTCGAAACAAGTGACAGTGAATGATTAGTATCCGTTTTCGAGTGTCAGTGATTTGTTGGTCAGTTAGTGTGTGCTTCAGTCTATTTGAAGATTAGTTTGAGATCCGTTTATTACCAGTTGAAAGTGAGAGAAGTTGAAGTATCGAAGACAGCTTTCGAGGCAAGATATGATCGCTTTGAGTTCCGAGTTATGCCGCTTTGCTTGACTAGTGTGTTAGTTACCTTATAGAGATGTTGAGCAGAATATTTTCCTGAGTTTCTTGATCAGTTGTAGTAGCTCTTCTGGATGTCACGTGAGTATATTCAAGTACCGAGGAAGGTCATGACAAGCTTTGAAGTTAGTGTGATAGATTCTATTAGAGAATTAATTGTATACCAAGTTGTGCAATGTGAACTTCGAGTTAATGAGGATGTTCTCCTAGGACATGTAGATCAGCCGAGTGTGTTAGAGTAAATCCCAAGTAGGCAAAAGAAGACATGAGTTGGAAGAAATTGAAGACTGTGACAGATACCTATAGTTCCTAGGTCTAGCATTGTTACTTTCAGAGAATTGTAAATGGTCTTTTGAAGATAGTTGCTCAATTGATAGATTGCTATAGAAGAATGTTCAGTTGTGTGGTTAAATGCGAGATAATGAGCCCTAGAGAAACTGAAAGAAACTTTGATGAAAACTTCGACCTTGATCCAGCCTATACTAGAGAAAGAGCTTGTGAACTGTAGTGACGCGTTACATGTAGAGTTAGGTTGTGTGCTTATGCAAGACAGAAGATTGTGGCTTGTTCATCGAGTTAGTTGAAAGACCATGAGAAGAGTTATCCGATATGAGACATAGAGCTAATTACAGTTGTATTTGCTTCGAAGACTTAGAGACAAGCTTGTATAGTATGAAATGCGCAGTGTATATGTACGTATCATCAGAACTTGAAATATTTGAAGACTTAGGAAGGGTGGAAACTTGAACAACATGAAGTGTTAGAACTGCTTGAAGACTGTAATATCAAGATTGAGCGCCATCCGAAGATAGTCAATGTAGTGACCGGTGTTCCAAGTGTAATTGTTGTTAGATTAGTAGTTGAGTTGCGAGATGTATTTGCCGAATTTAGTTACCGAATGCCAGTATTCTTGTGGCCGCGTTTCATGTTGAACCTACTTTGAGTCAGAATGTTTGAAGAGAAACAGTTGCAAGATAGATTCTTGGCACCTCACGTGCGAGGCATAGTAGAAGGAAGACCTTCAGAATACAGTTTCAGAGATGATAGAGTTTTGCATTTCAGAGACAGAATAGTAGTACTGATTGGCATAGTATTTTGAGACGTATTGTTTTGGTCGAGGCACACGGTAGTTCATTTGTATTGCATCCGAGTAGTATGAAGTCGTATTGTGGGTTGAAGATGAGTACTTCAGGATGGAGTTGATAAATAATGTGGTTCAGCATGAGAGTGAGTATGTAAATTGCCAGCGTGTCAAGACCGAGCTTCAGTTTCTTCTAATTGTTACATCCGTGGAAGGTTCATAATGGAAGCGAGTAATAGAGATTCGAGATTTCAACTAGAATAATTTTGAAGACGTCTGCTGTAACGCCCCGGTTTTGGGCTTAAAAGTTTGAGCGTTGACCGGTTTGGTCAAAGTGCTAGTTGAATCTAAAGAGGTAAAATTAGGAAAACCTAGTTCGGGTTGCATTAAAAATATGGAAAAATTTTCTAAAATCATCTTTTAATATATATAAGTGAACTGTGAAATCAATTTTACAAAATGAGTTTTGGAAGGGTGACATTTTGGCTAGTGACCAAAATGTAATTTTTGAAAGTTGAGTGACTGTTTTTGAAAGGGTTGAAACTTTGAATCTTTAAGGAGCTATTATTCCAAAAAGAGTTTCTCCATATTTTTCTAAGATATTTTAATGTATAATTCTGATTTTAAAACATAAGAAAAGAGGAGGGAAAATCATTTTGGCTATTTTGTAACTAACTTCCAATTTTCTTTTCTCTCATTTTCTCTCAACCCAAACACTTTCTCTCCAGAGAATTTCTTCTGATTTTGTCACCAAAATCCCTCCTTTCAACTCTCTTTTGATCTCTAATCATCATATCTACAAAACCTCATCATTTGCTACTTGATTCATCAAGGTTTTTGGTTCTAAAAGAGGAGAAACTCAAGTTTGGAGGTAAGAACGTCCTTCTCCTCTAAACTATCAGTTCTTTACTGAAATTCCTAAGTTCTCAATCCTTAATTGATGTTTTATAAATGGCTTTTAAGTTGTTTAATGGATCTTGGCTTAAAATGCAAGATTTGGTGATTTTTGGTGAATTTTTCGTTGGATCTGTTAAAGCAGTGTTTTAAGGTGTTAAAATGATGATTAATGAATGATAATTTGATGAGGAATTGAGTTTTGATTAATGCAATCCTGGATAGGTTGAATTTCCTAAGTTTAGCTTTTGATTCTAGGTTGTTTTTGGTGTGATCTTGTGGATCTGTTGTTGCTCGAGGTATAAGGATGTTGTTAAGCTCTTTTTAGATGTTAAATGATGTTAAAGGATGTTAGGTTTTGAGGGTTAATGGTTGGGCTTTGTTGAGAAGTGGTTTGGAGGCATTTTCGGTTGTGTTTGGAGGCCGAAAATGGAGTGTGGATGAGAGCAGCGAGTTTAGGTGCTTTCATTGAAGCTATTAATGCATGATGATGCATTAATCTTCTGCTTTGATGTGTGAAAACAGGGGAGGCATCTTTGGATCCAAGAGTTGTTGATCCGGAAGCTTGAATTGGTGCTTCGGCAAGAGGCGAAGTGGAATCGGTGAGTGAAATTGGGTTTTCGGCTTTGAAACCAATGTCTTGGGAGCTTAGTTTAAGTCTAAACAACTTTGCTAAGCTCAAGTGTAAGTTTTCAGAAATACTCTCTAGTGGTGGCCATGGTTTTGATTGTTGTGCAATGTGGTTTATTGCATGTTTTAAATTCTGTTTTGAAAGCATGATTTAGCATGGTTAATGCTGATTTTGTAAGCCATATGTTGAAGGAAGCTCAAGGTAAGAGTTCCTTGTTTTTTAGCATGGTTAAAATGTGGTTTGATGCCTATAAATGCATGATGAACATGGCTTGGTTTAAATGCTTTAAAACAATGGATTAAATGATGATAATGATGTATATTGGCAAGTGATGATTTGAAAAGGGTAAGGTCACTAAGGTGGTTAAAAGTCCTTGAGTGAGCCTTGTGGAATCTAAGAACTTCATGGTGGTTAAAAGTCCATGATGATTCTTGTTAAGGTCACTAAGGTGGTTAAAAGTCCTTGAGTGAGCCTTGTTACTTAAGAACATCAAGGTGATTAAAAGTCCTTGGATGGTTCTTGTTAAGGACACAAAGGTGGTTAAAATTCCTTGTGTGGTCCTTGCCATGGTGTTTAAAAGTCCATGGGCCAAGGTGTTTAAAAGTCCTTGGGGCCAAGGTGTTTAAAAAGTCCTTGGGAAGAGCACAAAGGTGGTTAAAAGTCCTTGTGTGGCTCTTGGAATTTATAAGATCACAATGGTGTTTAAAAGTCCATGTGTGAGTCTTATGTTGAACTTGTTTTAAAATGACGAAACTTATCACTTGTGGCCAATATGACATGTATTGATATGAAGCATGAAATGCTTGATTAAGTATGCTTTTGAGCATGTGCAAATGATGATTTGAAGCATGATTTATAAAGTGTTTTATAAATGCATTATTGAATGGTTTTTATGAGCATTCCTCACTAAGCTTTTGCTTACGCTCTCTTTCTTTTTCTTAAACCAATAATGCAGATCATTAAGGTACCTAAGGGCAGCAAGGAAGGCAAGCAATCAAGTGGAAGTTGAGCTCAATGTATGGAAGGTTTTCTTAAGTACATTTTAGCTTTTGGTAATTTGGCAATGGGGGACCTATGAGTATGTTTTGGGAGATGTTTTGAACTCCCTAAGTATGTTAAATGTTGTTGAGATTGCTGGTTTTGTAATAGGCCATTATATGCTTGTTTTGGAAGTTTTATGCTTGAGTGGTTTGCTTGTGTAGGAAGCATGCCATTAGAATTGGGGCTTTTCATTCATGATGTTAAAATGCTAAATTGCTGATGCAAGTATGTCCCTTATATGTTGAATTGCATGCTGGTAAAGTTTGGTAGCATTTGGAGCATGATTGGATGATTAATTGCATGTTTAAGTATGCATCTTGTGGCATTCTGTGCAGGGTGTTTCGGAACAGTACCCACCGTTTCGGAACGGGTGCCCTAAACCAGCCCAGGCGTCCGAAATGGGAGAGACCGTTCCGAAACGGAAAGGCCACTGCCAGCCCGTGTTTCGGTACGCGTTGCGGAACGGCCCCGCGTTTCGAAACGGGCTCTGCCTGTTTCGGAACGGTCGACCGTTGGGGGCTGACATTGGCAGTAAAATGTTTTGGAATGTTTACATTTTAGTCCTGAATCTTGTTTGTGCAATTGTATGAGTTTGGGATTTCCGTTTGAGCTGAAATTTGTCAGAGAAGTATGGAACCTGATTAACTACAAGATGGTAACTTTAATTTGGGTTAAGTCCTCATAATTATGAGAAATTACAAATTGGTCCCTAAAGTTGTAAATTGTTCAATTGGGTCCCTGTTTGATCTCTGATGTTTATGATCTTTGAGTATATTGCTTGTATGATCACATTTAGGGTTAATGTGCATCTAGACAAGAGTAAAAAGAAAAAAAAGGGTCGTTAATCAAGGTTGACTTTCGGGTTGACTTTGGTTTTCCTCGTGTGACTTTCTTAATTCGGGTCAACCGTCCAGGCCGGGTTAAGGGGGTTACATCTGCACAGTGTTTGGTTAATTGATGAAGACAGAGGATCAGTCAGAGAGAGTTATGAGTCAAGTGTTCAAGCAGTATTGTATGAGTTTGTGAATCGGGCTAGTTCTGTTGTTATCTGTTGCGGTTACCACCAGAGTTAGAAAGGGGTTTGAGATGTGTTCCGTGTATCTATGATTCAGAAATGTGAGTCAGATCTGTTCCGTGCTATATTTGTTGAAGAGATTGAGTTGAGTTCGAAATTGGCATGCCTTGAAGAATCAGTTGAGATCTTAGTGTAAGATAGCAAGTGTTGCGTGGTAAGTCTTTTGAGTTGGTTAGTATGTTGTGGTGAGAGAGGAATGCGTGGAGGTGCATGTTTCAGTGGCTCTCCGTGATCGATGAATTTCGGGGACGAAATTTCCTTAAGTGGGGGAGAGTTGTAACACCCGTATTTTGGGGCTAGGAGTTAGTCGGGTTTGTAGTCCGAGTCAATAAAATTAAATTAAATCGATTCAACCTAAATTGTGATCTAATTGGGCTTTAAATAGTAAAGGAGGGACCTTGTTGGTAATTTGACTCAAAACTTAAAAAAAAAAAAAGCTAGACCACCTTTTTGAAAGGCAAAAGAACAAAAAAACTATCATCTTTCTCATTTCCTCCCCCCCCCCCCCAACGTGAAAGCACCCAAAAACCTCCCCAAACCCTAAATTCATTATTCCATTGATTTCTCCCTCATCTCAAGGCCTTTTTCAAAATTAAAGGTATATTCCCACTCTCCTCTTTAATTCCTATCTATCTATGGTTATAGTTTTTAAAACCATGAACTTTTGAAAATTAGGGTTTGATTTAAAGTTTGAGTTTTTAATGGGTTTTTCATTTTGTTTTGATAAATTGAGTTGGGGTTTTGTTTAATCAAGTTGAAATACACATTATATGTTAATTTGGTTAATTTTTAATGAATTTCCGAAGTGGGTTCTTAAACCCATTTTTGAGTTGTCAAAAACACCATTTTTGGTGGGTTTTAGGGTGTAATTAGAGGGATGATGGTATATGTATGCTATGGGGATGTTTTGGGACCTTTTAGATGTCATTTGGGTGTTTGAAAATGGGATTTTCTGCTGGGTAAAATGGAAGTACAAAAATGGGAATTTTGGTGATTGTTTGGGTTGGAAATTGTTGGAGCTTGGCTTGCACCTATGGGTTGATGTTGTGGCTGAATTTAGTGATCATTTGTGAGTATAAAATGTGTTGGAAACTTGGGTTTTCATCAAGGATTTTGGGCTGCTTGAATTAGATAAAGTTGGGGTTTGGTCATGACTTGAAATGTTGAGTTTGATATTTGAAATTGTATTCCGGGTTAGCTACCTTGATGTTTGAGTTGATTAGAGGTTGTTTTGCTTGTGTTGAGGTGTTTAGAAGCTTGGTTTTGGGTTGGTGAAGCCTTGGGAACAAATCCGGAAAATTGAAGACCATGGTTGCTTGGTGTTTGAGCTTGGAGGTGGAGGTGAGTGGTTATTGTTTTTAAATGGTTTTAAACATTGGTTCAAGCATGTGGACCTAGGTTGGGCTTGGTAAACCCACCTAGAGTTGAGGTTAGGGTGGTAGCCTAATCTCAAGCTTAAGTTTAGGGAACTTTGGTTGAACTTCTAATTGTTTGTTATGCCTCTTAATTATACATGTTGTTGAGGCATGGTTTGATGCATTGCTATGCATGTGGATTGGATTGTGAATTATGTATGATGATGATCTTGGTGAGTACATGCTAGGCATGGTATTAGGTTGTGAAATACATGTATGTGAGACATGATATTTGATGCTTTGTCATATGCATGTAGCTATGAAAAATGGATTGCGTTTAATGTTGGCACTAGTATGCTTGGGTACAATGATCGATCATTAGGATGAGTGTGCACACAAATTGAGTCAAAACGTACGTGGCCTTGGTGGCGTTAAGGCACCAAGGAGGAGTACGATGATGTAATATTCCACCGGAAGCTTTTATATTTCTACGTGATGATGAGTGGAATCTCATCCGTAGGGCATGTGGCGATGAGTGGAATCCCGCACATGCAAGGACCGGTGATGAGTGGAATCCCACCGAGGTAATGTTGTTGTTGGAAATGCGTTCCAACGGGTTATCCGCGTATTCGGGTCATAGCTAGGTGCCAATATGAGATTGTATGTATATACCAATGTGGGATTATGCTTATGTGCTTATATGACATGAAATGTGAAGTCCTTATGAATTGATATATGATGTGGCTAATGCTTTGGATTATGTATCATGCTAAGTTGAGCTTATGGTTGTTGAGCATGGCATAATGTTGACTATATGTTCATGCATCATGTTCATTTTGGCTTATGCGGATCGGAGGTAAGAACATGCATTTCATTATGGAAATTGCTCGTGCTTGGACCCTGCATTGTCGAAGGTTTGTTTTATGAGCTTACCCTCACTAAGCTTTTATGCTTACGCTCTCTTTTGTTCGACAATGCAGATAAATAGCTTGTGGGTGGCAAGGGCAAGGAAAGGTCTCCAAGTGTTGCTTTTGGTGAGCTCAATTTATGAGTTTTAAGTAATAGATTGTAATAGTTAAGCAATGGGATAGGTGTTATTGATTTGAGCTTTGATGTACATCGTTGTTGGCTTGGTTAGTGGATGCCTTGTCTGATTGTAAATATTGCTTATGTTACATGCCATGAATGTCTACGTGTTTTGGTTGCTAAGGCATGAAATCTTAAATGCTTGTATGTGAATTGCTCTTTGTATGAATGCTATGTATGGATGCCTTGTTAATTGCTTGGTTGCTATCTATGGTTCATGTATGGTTGTTTAAATGATAGTATGTGCAAGTCTTATGAGTGTTAATTCATGCCTTTGGTCCTTTTTAAGCTTTTATTTGTGTCTATGCATGATCTTAGTGTTCTTCATAGTAAGGAAGTCATTAGAGTTAAGCAGTAAGTGCTCCCCTGCACCTAGGTTTCGAAACTATGGGTAAAGTTTCGAAACCTTTGCAAATCTTGGGATTTCTGGACATTCTGCCAACCAAAGTTTCGAAACCTTTGGGGAAGGTTTCGAAACTATGGTCAACGGTTTCGAAACCTTACCCAAGGTTTCGAAACTTTTGGTGAAAATTGAGTTCCAGCGGTCACTGCCAGCCAAAGTTTCGAAACCTTCCCCAAAGGTTTCGAAACCTTGACCCAAAACTGCACTGTTTTGACTTGTTGGCCTTTTTAAAGAGAAAAACACATAGGAATTAAGATGCCTTTAGTCAAGATTAAAATTTGGGTGTTTGAATGTGGTTTGGGGTTCGAATGTGACAAGATTAAAATGAAAAAAAAAATTAGGGTTGCTAACCGAGGAGGAACCTTTTGGGTTTCACTTCGGTTTTCCCCGTGTGGCCCACTCGGACCGGTCATCCGGCCAGACCGGGACGAGGGGGTTACAATTCAATGATTAAACCATTTTTAAAACATTAAAACACTATAAAAAGCATATTATAAACACTTTGAAACCCTTTTGGCATTTTGATCTCTCGAATCCTCCGGCCAAACACCCATCTCTCGATTGCCCCTATTCGAAACAGAAAAGAAAACAAAAACTTTTTTCCTTTTTTTCGAAACCCTAGACCGAGAATCCGAGGAGAAAACTCCCACTTTTTATCAGAAAACGCCTCTCGTCGGTTCACCATGCGCAGCCTTATAAAGACCTACCGGCTTATCAACGATGGCGGCGATTTGGCATGCGAAGCGGTTAGACTCTGACGGTAAAACAAACTTCTCCCTTCCCCCTTTCTTTATATTTCTTTTCTATTTCGTGCATGTAATAATCTGAGAATACAAAAAAGGGAATGATACCTCGAAACTTTTCAATTTTTATTTCTTGTTTTCCTTGAAATTTTTTCGATCCTCTTTTACAATGCTTTTTCTCGGTTTTTATATCCGAGGTTACAATGAAAAAAAAACAGAAATGTCTTTGTTGATTACTGGGTTCTGAGAGTTTGTTGCCACCTTGTCTAGTTGACCTTTTAGGGGTTTTTGTTTTTGCGTTATTTTTTGTATTCTGATGCTTTGCTTTTTGACTGTTGCATGTTGGAAATTCCTGAAATGGTGAGGAGGGTTGGGTCAGATGTGGCAGACGGCGTGGAGAGGAGGTTGGATCGTGGGCGCGTCGAGCTCAGGACGGTCAGAGCGTCAGGCAGTGAAGCTGAAGGGTCGTCACGCGTTCGTGGGTGAAACGAAAAGCCGCGTGTGGGCACGTGAAGCTTCTAAAAAGCTCTCTGCATGAATCTGGGCTGTTAGATCGACTCGAGATCCAATGGCCATGAGCTTGTGGGGCGTGGACGAACATGACGGCCTGCTAGGGTTTCCATGAGATTGTATCTGAACTGTTAGATCAAGGACCAGATCTAACGGCCCAGATGCAGTTGCGCGGAATGAAAGAGGGATGGCTTAGGGATTTTTTTAGTCAATGTGGGCCAAAACGGGTCGTTTATGTAAAACATTTTTTTAATTTAAAATGTAATGGAATTGGGCTTTATTTATCATATTGGGTTTATTTATTTGTTTTATTTATGTATTAATGACAATAATAATGACAATGTTAATAATAATAATAATAATAATAATAATATCAATAATAATAATAATAATAATAATAATAATAATATCCTTAGTAATTAGTACTAGTAATAATAATATTATTGTATCGAAATTAATGATATTAACAATAAATATAAATATAAATATAAATATAATAAAATAAGATAATTAATAGTTAATAATACTAGAGGTACTAATAGTAGTAGTAGTAATAATACCATAATATTAATAATAGTAAAAACAACACTAATAATAACCTAATTATGATACAAGTAATATACTAATAATAATAGTAATAAAAATAGCAACAAACGATAATAGTAATAATAATACTAATACAATAATACTAATTTTTTTTTCTTTTTTCTCTTTTTTGATTTTTTATTACTTTTTTTAGTTTTTCTTCTTTTTTTATAAAAAAGGGTAGCTTGTTAAAAGCCCGAGAATATGAAAGAAATGAGTTTTAAAGATCGGGACAAAATTAGTGATTACAGTTGCCCTTCTTTGCTTATACTTGTGAAACAATGATAAAGCAAAGACCATAAGCACTAATTTTGTTCCACTTCCCTATTGGATGTGGGTGAACCACTACGCTGCCGACAACGAGACAAGATCAGGAGATTTGATTAGATCAAGCTACGACTCCGACGAAGAGACATGATCCGGTGATTTGATTGTGATCGAGCTACAACTCTGACGAAGAGACACGATCTGCAGAAAATTTTGGCGACCAAGCTATGACTTTGACGAAGAGGCATGGTCTGAAGGTTAGATGCGATCAAGCTACGACTTTGATGAGGAGGCAAGATCCGAAGGAGTATTTTGGAGATCAAGCTACGAATTTGAAGAAAAGGCATGACCCGAAGAAGTATATTAGAGATCAAGCTATGACTCTGACGAAGAGGCATGATCTGAAAGAGTATATTAGAGATCAAGCTACGACTCTGACGAAGAGGCATGATCTGAATGAGTATATTGGAGATCAAGCTACGACTCTGACGAAGAGGCATGATCCGAAGGAGTATATTGGAGATCAAGCTACGACTCTGACGAAGAGGCATGATCCGAAGGAGTATATTGGAGATCAAGCTACGACTCTGACGAAGAGGCATGATCCAAAGGAGTATATTGGAGATCAAGCTACGACTCTAACGAAGAGGCATGATCCGAAGGAGTATATTGGACATCAAGCTACGACTCTAACGAAGAGGCATGATCCAAATGAGTATATTGGAGATCAAGCTACGAATCTGACGAAGAGGCATGATCCGAAGGAGTAGATTGGAGATCAAGGTACGACTTTGGCGAAAAGGTATGATCCGAAAGAGTAGATTGGAGATCAAGCTACGACTTTGACGAAGAGGCATGATCAAGGGTCCGCTACACTATCAACGGTAAGAAGAAACCTGATGAGGGGGAGATCTGATACACCATCAATGGCACACCAAGATCTAAGTTAGAGGAGATCCACTACCCTCAACGGCATGACGAGATCTGAAGTGAGAAGAGTTGGTGTTGTAGCTGCCCCTCTTGGTGAGTTCAACTTCTTTGTTGATTCGGTTTTTTGTTGGTGTGGCTTTCCTTTGAGGGTTTGCCATCTTATTTTTGACATGTTTGTATGAATGAGGTATGTGTGCTTAGTATGGATGCATGTAACTTGATGCATGGTGTAGATGCTTGACGTGAGTACATGATGAATGTACTAATGTTGCTGATGATGATATGTAATGCAGTTGATCCTGATGTTTGACGTTCAAAGGGATGCCCCATAATTTCATAGTCATACTAGCTCGGTCTTATCTGTTTTAGTTCGGTATGTAACCTTGGTCGAACGATTAGTGATGCCTTGTGCGATGATGCCCTTTGACTTTTCGCACTCTTTACCATATTCTTGTGAAATGTCACCTCCTTGGGGGCGGTCAACTTATGGGTGTCTCTTTGGTTAGAGTTCGTCCTTTGTGTAAATGGTTGGCGTACTCATCGTCAGTCCCTATACTTTTAGACCTCATCGTAATGTAATGCAGAGAAATCTTTTGTTTTACTACAAAA
Organism: Hibiscus tridactylites; assembly: GCA_958450335.1. NCBI lineage: Eukaryota > Viridiplantae > Streptophyta > Magnoliopsida > Malvales > Malvaceae > Hibiscus > Hibiscus tridactylites. The sequence continues at coordinate 70,089,981 of OY288269.1, read as the reverse complement.
CTCAGACCACATGCTCTTTACTCCAATGTGAGATGCTTGCTAGAGAAAACAAGCTTTTCTTTACGGATCATGGATAGCCCAAGCTAGATCAGATACCCTGAATATCAAGTGTAGGAGAGACAGTGAAATGACTTACCGGGGATGCCCCAAGCATCTCTTGTGTCTAGAAGACCTCATAAGTTGGGTTGATATCTAAAATGTGAAGTACAACTTGACTTATTTTGGGTTTTTTTTCGTATTACCATTTGTAGATTTCGCTTTAATAGAGTTTTGGGGAAATCAAATCATCACATTCTTTTGGCTTGAAGTTAAAGATGAAGCAAACACCAAAACCCCTAGTTATTCGGCATTGTCATGATTTGAAAATATTACCATCACTCGTGAAGCTAAGGTTTTTGAATTTAAATGGTGCAATGCAACCTTATTGGCCCTTTTTGCTACAGCGGAGTGCCCCAAAATCGCCACACTCTTATCCAAAATGCTTTTTACCAGGCTTCAGACATTAGAGTGCTTTTTTATTTTATTTTGTTCTTTTTCCCTTTTGGGTGATTTGATTTGATTTTTACCTTGATCTCAATTTAGACCTTTTATTTTAAAGAAATTAATCTTGATGCATTAATGCCCTACAGGCTTAAACAAATGACCAGCTTAAGTTAGGATGTTAGTCACAAATTAGTTATCTTTGCAACTTTCAATTTCTAATAGACACAAGTTGTTTGAGTTCAACCTTCGAGTCATAATCAATGTCCCTCGCACAATTGATACACGAGGGTCCGATAAGCAGATATACATGAAAAGAAGAGATAATTGAGACATAAAATGTGATGCATCCTTTCATTGAAAATAAAAAACATGGAGTCAAAAGCCCTTACAAAATATCATCACCGCCTTCGGGCTTAAGCGGGTGAGTTTGATTGAATGCACTACTTCAAAAGAGATTAAAAGCAACAAGGAAACCTACTAGAGTTTTAGACCGGTATGCATGGGTAAGTCTGGGTAGATCATACCCTTAAACATCCTCTTCTAGGAATGGCAGATCAATGCTCAGAGTTTCTAGGAGTTCTTCCACTATTGGCTCCTCGGCACCATCTTCATCCATTTCCTTGACAACATCCCCAAACCGTGCTTCAAAGTGCCCAATTAGACCAATGAATCCTCCTAGAACAAAGATCTGATCTAGAGGGGGAAAACATGGGCTCCACCTCCCCTTGGTCTTTTGTTTCTTCTCCTTCTTTAGGCTCGTAGCCTAATCCGAAGCGGTCTGTCTTAGCAACCAAGCTTGCCCCAAACTCATATATCAGGGACTTTCCCTTGACTAAAGCGGTTATAAGCCCCAGGGTTGGCTCTTCAACAGTCTCCTTGACTTCCTCGAAGAATTCGATCTCTTTTTTATCCATTAGCCCCTGAATTATTGTTGCAAACTCACAACAGTCCTGAATAGTGTGTCCGCCTTCGGCGTGGAACTCGCAATAAGGACCAACATGTCCTTCGGGCTTCAATGCCCCTTGGCTAATTAGACCCGCTTTGTAGAGCTCTATCCATACCTGATTAAGGGGTGATTTGACTTCGGATACACTAGTCTTGGTCCTTCGATTGTCCTCCTCAGAAATGGCATTCACTCTTTTTGCATGATTTGGTAAAGGGTTCGTGTTTGTAGCTGGTCCACTTGATTTCTCGAAGCTTATGACCCCAAGCTGAATGAGCCTCTCTACATTCTTGTTGAAACCGAAACAGTTCTCGATCAAATGCCCCACTTGCTCGTCGTGGTACGCGCATTTTGCATTGGTGTCATACCATTTCGGGAATGGGGGCTGCAAAGGAGGTTGGTAGTAAGGTGCCACTACGTGCATATCATAGAGCTGCTTGTATAAATATCCATATGATATTGGTAACGGAGTGACCTCAATTCTTTCATTGTTTTTCTAATGGTTGAAGCTTTGGCCTGAAGCACCCTGGGCATTTGAGGCCGCTTTAGGTTGTACAACCGCCACTAGCTTAACATTGTAGACGTCTGAAACGTTCACTTCGTTGTCCTTTCTTCCGCAAGGTGGCCTCTTGTGGGACGAGCTTCCTCCTACCTCAATCTTGCCACTATTGACGGTATTTTCAATAAGCTCACCAGACAACACTAGTTCGGCAAAGTTTGTGGTTGCATTTCCTATGAGGCGATTCAAGATTGGCCCCTCCAAAGTCTGAATAAATATAACCACCATCCCTTTCTCATCGAGTGGAGGTTGCACTTGAGCTGCCACATCTCTCTACCGTTGTGCATACTGCCTAAAACTCTCATTTGACTTCTGTTTCATGTGCTTTAGGGCCCATCAGTCCGGAACCATGTCACTGACATGTTGGTACTGTGCTAGGAAAGCCTTGGCTAAATCTTTCCACGTCTTGATCTGATGTCGACTTAACTGATTGTACCACCGGATGGCGGATCCCGATAGACTATCTTGGAAACAATAGATCAACAGCTTGTCATCCCCACCATATCTGGTCATCCTCCGGCAAAACATGGTGAGATGAGTGCGGGGACAACTTGTTCCATCATACTTCTCGAACTCTGGAGCCTTGAATTTAGAGGGTAGCACTAATCTGGGACAAGACTGAGTTCGGCGGCGTCAAAGCCGGTGAAAGCATCGACCACCTCCATGGCTTCCATCTTTTTCTCGAGTCGCTTACAATGGTTCACGATTTCTTTAGAGGATTCAAATCTTGGCTTCTCGATTTCTATTAACTGATCAATGTCTGAGACAAAATTCTCGGCTTGGTTTCCTCCGAGTCTCTCTTCCGGTGCGGAAGGCACATTAGCGGGGAAAAGGGTGCCGGTCTGATGAAGTGGCATTTTTCCTCGATCGAGTATCACCTGAGGGGTAGCTTGGACCCTAACATGAGTGGGGTGAATCCCGAAGGATACGAGAGATCTTCATTCTCGATGGTGGGCCTTGTCACCGGATTACCGTTAGAGGTTTCCCCCCGTACGGAAGGTCGGGCTCCTAGTATCTGGCCTATCTGAGCTAGTATATCTTCTTGGGACTTCATGAGCTTCTCCCTCATTTCCTCTTGGGCCTTAGCTAACTGGTCATCAACCTTCTTGGTCAAATCCGCTTGCATATCCCTTTGAGTCTGTTCAATTTGGTCTAATCGGTCTTCGTTCACCATCTTAGTTCTTCGTCGGGTTCTGTAAGGGTGCTGAATCGACTATCCTTTTTCCTTACCTAGTATCACTCCTAAGGAACATCCCGATGATTAGTCACAACATCTCAGAAGTGAATGTATGAAAATGCGAGATGACTGTCGAAATGTGATGATGCAACTATGAATGGATGAGTAATGAGCTTATGATGATGCTATGCGACATGATATTTAGCATTAAATGCAATGTATGAAGACATCAAAACAATCGGGTTAGTGCAAAATAAAACATAAGTAAACAAGCACAAACACACCTATTTTTGTCTAGCACCTAGGTTTTCCGCATGGCTCTAAGAGGTAGGCTTTCTAGTTCTCTACATGCAATTTTGGTTCTATGCGATACTCGAATTGTCCTTGTTGCCCCCCTAAGGGTAGCAAGGCCCCCAGTTAGTACCCACTATAGGCTCATTTCAATTGAGTTCAATTTGAGGGGACCCTTTAGCTATATCTGTACGGGGAAACGATATTCCCACGAAGATATAGGGTAGTCGAGCCCCGAAGGTACTTGCTAGGCCCATACGAAGGAACGGTATCCTCGCGAAAGCACTAGCGTTTTCCCCTCACTTAGACAAACAGGTGTATATGCCAAAAAAATAAATGTGTCCAAAATAAACTCACGTTTATAAACAAATATCGGTTAAATTTATCACTTTACTTCGCAACCTTCGATATTAATTAAGCGGTAAAGTTTTCTTGGTCTGACTCTCCTTTTTTTTCTTTTTTTGAAAACAAAAATATTGTCCCCAGTGGAGTCGCCATCTGTAGCGACGTCTTTTTTTAAAAATAAATATAGGTATGAGTAAGTATGGTGGAAGGATATTTTAGAAATTAGGGAATATGGGTTAAAAAGGAATTTTTGGAAATTGAGGGGTAAAATAGATTTTAGAAAATTATTTTAAAATATGGGGATTCATTTGAAAAATAGATGAAAATAGGGGGAATTTGAAAAGGGTTTTTAAAAATAGAGGGAGTTTAGAAAATTAGGGTTTTTGAGAAATTTGGCTTAATAAAGTACGGAATTTAAAGACATACTTTTTAAAAATTGGAAGGAGTCGCCACCGGCCACTTTGAAATGGTAGACCAGACACCGAAAATAGAAACCAGAGATTCAAAAGGGCTCGGGAGTGGGTTACACGCGAGGAAGGGTTAGCACCCTCGACATGCCCAAAATCGGTACCAAAACTTTACCTCTTAATTAAAATCAAATTTTATGAATTAAAGTTACAATTTTAACCGGAACTGGGTTATACACACGAGTAAATTCTGAAAATCCTAATATTCGAGAGCGGACATCCGAACCACTACCACTACGACTGGTATTGGCCTCGTTCATTTCCGAATAGAAGAACATCGCATCATTTGAAAACAATTTTAGATTTTTAAAAGAAAATAACTAAATGCATGAATACAAGATTAAACCTAATCTAAAGTCCTACGGCGCCAAAGGAGCCGATATCCGAGTATTCGGAATACCATTCCCACGCGGAAACTGGGACCATGAGTGCTATAATTAAAATGACAAGTTAAAAAAATGCATGCTAAAATATATTCGAATGATGTAAAAGGCTAAGATCCATGCACATTTGGACCGTGTGTTACACACACGATAAAACTATGCTTTTCGTAGAAGCTACACACGTATTAAAAAGCACACACAAACATATGATCATGTAATAAGTCATATGCCCCATATCATACACTAACGTGACAAAAAAAAGTATATCAACATGAACCAAAAATAAAAATAAGATAAGAAAGAGAAGAAGATAATAAAAAAACAAAAAAAAGTAAATAAATAAATAACAAGGGCCAAAATGGTAATGAAACTATAAAGAAAAACCAATTAATTTGTGAAACAAGGACCTAATTAAAGGGACACAATAGATTCGAGGGACTAAAAGGGTAATTTACCCAATCGAAAATCAACTGAAATAAAAAAAGGACAAAGCTGAAAATTCTCGAAAAACATAAGGGACTACAGAGGGGGTTTAAGAACACAGAAGCCCTTACAGAGCAATTTTAAAATGCGGAGGGGCTATTTAATGATTAGACCATTTCTAAAACATTAAAACACTATGAAAAGCATATTATAAACACTTTGAAACCTTTTTGGCATTTTGGTCTCTCGAATCCTCCGGCCAAACACCCCTCTCTCGATTACCCCTTATTCGAAATAGAAAAGAAAACAAAAATATTTAGGGTTTAGGGTTTAAGGCTTAATTTAAAATATTTAGCGTGGAATTAATTTGAAATTTTTAGGGGTTGGGGTTTAGGGTTTAGGATTTTAGTGTGGAATTAATTTAAAAATTTTAGGGTTTGAGGTTTAATTTGAAATATTTAGGGTTAGAGTTTAGGGTTTAGGATTTATATATGTGAAATTAGTGTTTAGGGTTTTATCTTTTGGCTTATAAATGTAGAAACTAATAAGAGATATATATTATATGTGGAGAATTATAGCACAAAGATGTGCTTGGTGCAGTGGCAGGGTTGATGCACTTACACCTGGGAGACCCAGGTTCGAGTAAATTGTTGTTTTTCTCCTCTAAATTGGTGGTGACACGTGTCACCACCTGATTGGAGGGGGAAAACAAATTAATAAAATTAAATATAAATAATTAAAATCCTCCAATAAGGTTTTAACACGTGTCACCACTTAATTAAATAATTTATTATTTTATTAATTGAAAATTAGGACTAAATTGAAAGAATGTGTAAATAACAGGGACCAAATGTGTAATTTTTAAATATACCCATCAACTGCCACGTGGCAGTTCCGTCACTCCACCGTTAGGTTTTTAACGGCGGTGGTCAAAATAGGTTGATTTAATAAGTTTGGTGGTGTGATTGACGTTTTTTTTAGTTCGGTGGTTCAAATAGGTATTCCTAATATCTTCGGTGGTCACTGGTGTAGTATTCCCTAAAGGATAATACAATACAATGCATCAAAAAAGAAAAAATGAATAAATTTATTAAAAGTCTCTTATAATGGTGTAAAAAAATAATACTTTTATCGAGATTAGCAAACTAAAATTCAGAAACCTTCTCTATCCAAACGAAGCGTTCTAAAATAGTGAAAAAGAAGTGATGAGCGAACCAAGCTATCAGAAAAATTACTCCTCTACCCAGGTCTGATTACATCAGCAACCAACCATCAACCGAGTGGGGATTCATCTTTCTAAGATCACCGTCAGAATCAAAATCAGAAATTTACACCGTGAAAATGTTTGTAGGAATATCAACCGACCGACAAGGTATAATGAAATCATGCCGCAAGAACAGATGAAACGAGCCACGAAACAAAGAAAAAATGTGTCACAAAAACCAAAAAAATGCGTGTCACAAAAATAAAATTTTTTATTTTAAAATATAAAACTAAGAATTTGTTGATGATAGTGAGGCAAAGAACAATATTGATCACCATGAAAATGATGAAGAAGATGATTGCGTGTTGAAACCTGACAAGGAATTGGATTTGGTCCTCAGTTTGTTGTTGATGATGGCAAAGCTTATTTGGATATGAATTACCACTTTGAAATTCAGAAGTGGCCATCAAGTCTTTGAAACAACTGATTAATTTTTTATATATTTTTTTGGTTTTGATTCTGTGTTTGTAATTGTGAGTTTACTTTTTTTTTTTTACAATTTTCCTTGTTTTTTTAATTATATATTATAAATTGATTTTTTTAAGAGATTAATTTTGTTAGGGTTTAGGAGAATTGAGTATATTTGATTCTAACTTACTAAAAATATTATAAAGTAATTATTAAATTTAATTTTTTAAGAGATAATTTTAATTATAATTTTAGTCTTTTAGATTTTTAAAATTTTTAAAATAAATTAATGGTATTCATCGATGTTCATCGTTACTGATGTTCAGCAATGTTCGTCGCACGTGGTAGACTCATCCGTATTAATAAATATTATCTTCTCTCTCTCTATTCTCTATCCAAAAAGACAGAAAACGATAAATTAGGGGCGTACAAAAATTCAATCTGATCGATCCGAACTGTTTATTTGTATAAAAATTTGGATATTTGATTTCTTTTTTGAATAATTCGAATTGAATATCTGAAAATTTCATATAAGATACGGATAGTTATTCTACATTAAGATCGGATATGAAAAAAATCAAAAATATAAATTTTTTATGTATATAAATTTTATTATATTCAATAATTTGTTGTTTGTTATATTCAAAAGTCTAAAATGATCATGGATAGGACCGTCAAATTTATAAAAATAAAAATAAAAAACTTAAATTAAGTCATGAATTCAAATATCCGATTATTCAGTCCGAAAATCAGATATACGGACCACTAACTTACCGATCCAAAAATTTTGAATATCCGAAATCCAAATTGCACACCCCTACGGTATATAGTATAAATCAAATTAACGTCATACTCATGTGATTGTTTCATCACCACCACCACCTCTCATGTTCCTCCATAAAAAGGATTTATGATCTAAAATCTAACATGTAAACTCTAAACTAAAAAAATGACATGCTGCATTACCTGAGTTCAAAGCACAATGATCTTAGCAAAGAAAGTTATTTTTCACAAAGCAATGTAACCGGTTAACCTAACTAAAATCTTCTTATATAATTCAAGAATACCATAAATAGTTTTCAAATACCAAAGACTCAAACACAGTTGATAAGATACAAGTTACAAGACATTTACATTGTGCGCATCCTGAAGAAAGATAGGCCTGGTGCAGACCGTTGAGCGGATTAGTTTCTGAAGAACCAAATGGTCATATCTAATAAAAACAATTCGCTTTAAAGCATATCCTAACTGAAGTTCTATTGCCGAGAAATAGGTGTCGTTGGCATGGATGTGGGCTGGTTATAGAAACCGTCAGAACCTTGGAAACTCTGGTAAGAATTAGTCGATGATGCGGCAAATAAGGTTATGCCAGTCATTGCAGCCCCCGCCATAGAATAACCAGGCAAGGAAGGCTGCTGCAATGGTGTCATGTTATAGCTATACGGCACACCATTTATTGATCCAGCAGTTGGCATGTACTGGGGCATAGCATATGGTGGCATCGGCGGCAGTGGTGGCAGAGGTGGAGGAGACGATGATGGAGGAGGTGGCACTTCATTATTTTGAGTCAACTGCTGGGTGGTGGTCACAGCATTGTGTTGGAGAGATTCAGGATGCGGAAATGGCGAAACTGAAGCCTGTTGAGAATTCTGAGATGGTATGTAAGACTGGTCATTCTCAAGCTTAGGCCTCTTCTCATAAGGGTAATCACCAGACGAGTCTTTCAAAGGATTACCGATGACACCATCAGACGCGAGAGAAGAAAGGACATAGGAAAGCATCTCGGCAGAGGAAGTTGATGCAGTTAGCTTTGCGGCTACTGCAGCAGCTGCAGATTTCCGAGGATCTTCCTCAATGTGGCCGGAATTATCAGGAAAAGACGGTTGCCGGGCATACATCACAGGAGCCGATTGCTCTGTAGCTGATGGAATAAAACTTTGAGGTGCAACAGATGTGTGAGATTCCTTTGAACTTTGCTCAGCTACAAGCTGAGGATTGTCAATATTTAAAAATTGTCTGCAGATGTTACCAGCATGTTCCGATCGGGATTGTGCAGCCTGTAAGAAAACATGACGAAACATGGTCAGAATGCATGTACTTGTGGAAGTTGCAATATTTTTAAATATATATTTATGCTGAGATATAAGAGTGAATGGAATCATACCTGAAGCTCAGTACGAACTTGCTCTAACTTGAACTCCTGGCAACAAAAGTAAATCAGCTTTATTTTAAAACAACCGCAACCATTATTTTTGTAATTGGATGAGTTAGTCTAAGGAACCTGCTCCTGAAGAGCCTCTCTCAAATATGAGACTAGACTAGCTCTTGATGATGCAACAGCTGTTAGCTGCTCGATGCAGTCTCTCAATACAGCATGCTGACTCTGGACCTCCTCCACAAGTGATCCATGGAACTGCCCTGTTTAAAGGTGCTAGCTTCTCATCAAGCAACAAAAGTATTACTCAAATATGTTAACAAAATAAGCAATGCAGGTCATACCTGTATTGACATCACTACCAATTTCTTTATCTACTTTCTCGATACAACTAATAGCATTCCTACATTTGCAGAATATAACATCTTCATCCATCTGACCACCATAAACAATTTGATAGCCTGAAACTATTTTGTCCACCGTATTTTTAACAGGTTGCTTCTGCTAGGAAAAATATAAAGGAGAAATGACATTAGTACATAATAAAAACATAAGTTCAAAAACAACAGAAAATGCATTCCAAATGGAATTTATCTTACCAACTTGAGGCCTACATGCCTGCCATTTCTATTATTGTTTTCTGATTGTCTGCTAACAAGCTCTTCCTTAAGAATTTGTCCTTGAGAACCAAATACTTTTCTCTCTTCCCATATACGGATCTACATTTCAAAATTAAAAGAAAAGAGGTATATATTTATCACCTACTTTTGAAAATGAACATTTGAAACAGTGTGACAGAAAACTTAAAGCACATATATATTGAAAGAAAATACTAACCAATCACACACAATGTAGCAATAAAGTGAAAATAAAACACTATGCATTGTCCAATGAACTTTCAATTGTCAAAAATTAGATAACCACCAAGCAAGTGAACTCGACCTGGAAATATAGCTGTACTAAAACAAAAGTTCAACTGCTGGACCTTAACATTTTAATAATTGGCACTCGAAAAAATACAAATACTTCAAAATAATCAGAACCCAATTGATACCAATACAAGTGATTTTGAAACTAAGCCTATGACAGTTATAGACAAATTTATTAGAATAACAAGGGCATGATAAGTGAGGATCGACAAGATTTAAAATAGAACCGGCAACAAAAGAATAATTTCATCATAATCTGAATATCAACTTGGCATCATCAGATTACCTTTGTTTTGTAACAACATCACATTCTTAAGGAAACTAACTGCAATCACTCAGCTCTTCTACTTAACAAGAAAAGTTAAACATTTTACTTCTGTCACCATGAATAGGGGCCGTGAAACACATTTAACCCTTCACAGAGATATTAATAAAGATCCGAAGAAAACAAGACCTCTATGAAAGTTTAGGTTGCTATACCAGACGCAATGCAGCATTCCTTCCAAACTCATCTCCATTTTCAATCACATCACGAAGAGCATTAGGAAGAACTTTCCAAAATTCACCAACAAATTCCGATCCCTTACGCCTGCTATTCTGCAAAATATCATTGGCAAGATACAGAAAGGCCAATCTCTGCTCACGTGGAGAGCAATGAAATTGTCTGTCCCAAGTTTCGACAACTAGTTTTGCCTTATTCATATGGAAAATACACCAATGAGATAAAGCTTAACAAGTTAAGGATGCAAAAATAAGCTTTAAGAGTTCAATTGTCGTATCATACATGGCAACCAGATAGCAACATCAAAGAGACATAAGCAATGAACTATGTTTGAGAAGTCATAAAATAAGTATCTGCTCAATTATTACCATTGAGAGTTGGAGCACATTACAATGACCTGACAATGAAAGCAAGACTGGCCAAAAAATAACTATCCTACATAGGCAAAGAAGCACAGAATCTGCAATTATTCTTCAAAAGGATACTCTCGATGCTCGCTTGTGAGTTATTAAGCTTGGCTAGCTTTTCCACCAAGATTTGAGCATTAAATGAACTGCCCATTGTTGCTATTGAAGGGCTGAGCAACAATGACAGACAATAGAATAGAGACCTTCGAAATGCAACCTTCCGAAAGAAGCTGCTGCATAAATAACAAAATATACATGCTAACTAAGCAAAACCATATTGAATTGCAAGGTCCATATAAATGATACTAAACATTTTAAAGTGAAAGGAAGATGCCCAATGAAAGTATCCTCCAATAAAGAGGCAGCTTCTATAGCATTAACCTTACCTAATATATTCCGTAGCTAAACAGTTCCTGGTTCCTGAAAGTATTCAAAATTTAACATTTCCTTCCTCTTTGTCATAGGATATATCATTCAATTTCATCTATTTCACTGCTAATGGAAAAATAAATTATACTTAAATCACCATCAGTTGGCTTCAACTTAAGAAAAGAGAACTGAGTGAGTTTCCTATTTGAGAAACAAAAAAGTGAATCTGAACTCTGAAGCAGCCTCTTGAAGCTAACGAACTTGAAATCAAGAATTAATTATCAATTCAAAAGAAGAAACTTTGTGCTGCCAGAATAATGATTAAATAAAGAAAACCATGTGAAATAGAGAATGGAGAAGAGAAAGAGATAACCTGTAATAGGCGACAGCGGGTGACGCTGGCCACAATCAACGGCGATTGAGTATAAAAAGTTGGTCGATCTCCGTCGTTATAGAGAGTGAATTAGGGAAAACATTTCGTTTATTTGGGGATTAGGGTTTTGTTTCGAAATGCGTTTCTCTGTTTTGCAAAGGGTTTCGTACGGTTAACTGTATATATTTCCTTTTTTATATTTTAAATATTTGAATGTTATAATAAATTGAGTATTTTAAACATATATATATATATATATATACATTAAAATTTATTTCATTAAATTTAAAAAATTTAAAAAATTATTTTTTATACTTTAACCGAAGTTATAAAGATTTAGTTAGTCATGTACATAGAACGGTCTTGGTGGCTGAAGGTAATTTATTCTCACATGATGACTTCAGTTTGAGCACTGATCTCATGAGATCATGATAATTTTAAATTATTCAAAAAATGAATTTTGAGTTATAGGCATTAATACAGTCATGAGTTAACGAAATTTCAAATTAATTAAAAAAATTTGAAAAAGTTTATTTTTAAATGATAATGAATATTAGTACTATAAGTGTTTGTTTTAATCTTTTTCATACTTATGTTAAAAAAAAATATGTTTAAATCTTTAAGATGGTGTTATGAGTTAACGAGAAACAAGCTCAATATGAAAAAAAAAAAATTAAAAAGTATTTTTAAACAGCAATAAATATTATGATAAATTTTTATATGTTCCGTATATTCATATAATCTTTAAATAAAACAACTAAAAATTAAGATCTGTTGTGAATAAAATAAAGAAGAACAAGAACAAGAACAAGAAGAACAAAGAGATGAGAGAAAGAGGAAGATTTGTATTATTCTCAAAATATAGACTTGTATACAATGCCTTCAATGAATCATCTATTTATAGGCATAAGAAGTACATAATACATTAAACTCTAATTCATAGAGATAATATTCCTAATAATAAATAAATCAAACTCCTTTGATAAAGTTCTAATCATGATAGACATCCACATAAATAAATATTCATAACACTCCCCCTTGGATGTCTATGAAGATAATGTGCCTCGTTAAAACCTTACTAAGATAAAAACCCAGTGGAAAAAAATTCTTTAGTGAAGGAAAAAGAGTACACACATCTTTGATACACATAACATGTTGCCTCATTAAAAACCTTACCAGGAAAACCCATTGCGACAAAACTTCGGTTAAGGGAAAAAGAGTGCAACGCGTATTTACTCCCCCTCATGCAAACATCACAGAAGATCTTTGAATCTTCATAATTAAATCTTGAATATTATTTTTCTAAATATCGTGAGGGATGAAACTTTGGAGTAATATGTTCCATGATGTATCCACTTTCAAACTGAGATATACATCTTGTGCTATCTTCACACAAGATAGCTTTTATCATATCTTGTAAAAGTAAATTCACATATCTTTTGGATATGTTGGGTCAATAGTCTTAACCAAACACATTTTTTGGCTTGCCTCATGCATAACAATTATTTCTACGACATTTGAGGAGGCATCAACGAATGTTTGAAGATCTAAATGTAATGATCTTTGTATATTCATAGATATTTCTTGACCAACTAATATATAATACTTCAAGACCAAGAAAAGATATAATTATCTTTATTCACATCCAACAATCTTACAACTATTGGGATACTCAATAGATATGCTCTATTCATATTGAATTTTCTTTAAGATTCTTTCAGCTTATGTCTATTCATAGACAAAAGAAATATATAAAAATGCTCGATCTTCAGGTCGAGATAAACTTGATGTCAAGATTCAAGTACATGTATTGAAAGTACTTCATGAGTTTCCAATTTGAAGCTCTTTAGGAGTTCTAAAATTATCATAATGGATCTTGATCCAAACTCCTTTATAAAATACATAAGGAAATCTGATCATTCTTATAGTATTTTCTCAATTAGTATTCACTAAGGCGATTATACCAAATGCGCCAAAATATTCATGAGACATGTCTAAATAAATTTCCTCAGAAATTTCCAAATGCTTATAGCATTTTAGATCCTTCAAGGATAAATATGGATCCAAAAATAATTAGACGCATGTAAAATTTTCAAAACTGCCAAAGTAATTGCATCCACCATGAAGTAATTAAAACTTTTCATAAATCATAGTTCAAGTCGTATTTACGACTACTTATTTATGCCTCACTTGCATTACACCTTTAGGTGTTTGGACTGCTTGTCCAAATACTTCTATTTTAGAAGTTCAATGCGTCTTTCAACATTGGCCAATTCAATATCTATACTTCTGGATAGATTTTATACAAGATCCTCGATTTCTTTCTTTACTTCTATAGAAGTATTTTATGTAAAATTGTTTGTAAAATCGTTGTCGACAACTTTTCAATTTTCTGGTTCCATTCTCGTAATGACATAACTCATCGAGATCTCTTCAAGATTTCAATCTTTATTTCAGGTACATGAAACTCTTATAGAGTTTTATTATTTGTTATGTCTTGGGTCTCTTCATGAGCACCCGCCTCCAATATATAACCATCTCATATTACTTTCTATTTACGAGAATTTTGATCATTGGAACCATTTCAACTATCATGCTTCAGGCATGATTTACATTCTCTCGCTCTAACATGTAATTTAAACTTACATCATTTCAGCTGGTATATGAGACTTAATTACTCTCATTGGGTCAGTAAATATGTCTGGCAGTTGACATGTAATAACATGAATTATCTTATGAACTTCTAGTTCATATACGAGGATCTAGATAATGATAATTCATTTTCCTCTATCCAGCTGATTATTATCTCCCCCTAATGTTGAGAAAAATCATGTCATAAATGATTCTCCAATTAATGTTTAAGAATTTAAACATAAAAGAAGACTCGTACTCAATATATATTCTCAACCCTTTTTACTTGCCCATTTTGTGCGTTATGGTGGAGCAATACAACTATATATCGCACATTCAAAGATTCAAAAAAATGAGAAATATGACTTCTGACCAAAAGTCAAATCATAATGAGGAGTTTATTATAACTCGTTGGCTTGATGCGTATAAGTATTGTTATATGGAAATACCATATAAATATTAAATGTTTTGTTCTCACGGTTTAGCTATTAAATAGGAGGCATCCAATTAAAAAATTGCCAAACCATATTTTTCATAATCAATAGGCTTTGTAACAACTGATATAGCCTAAAATATAAACCCACTAGCTTTTCAAGACGAATAGTCTAATTGCATAATCTGAATCTTTTTAGAATCAATCTCACAAACTTCTGGTTGTAAGTCGATAAAACATTGTAGATGCATCTACTAAAATCATATAAAACTTTCCACATTTGTGGATATATGGGCCAATATTTCGTTCAGATATGCAAGACATACAGTATCAACTTCAGTACAAGAACTTTAAGTTCTAATTCTTTTAGTAAGTGGGATCATTTATATCCTTTGAGAACAAACAACACAAGAACTTCAGGTTCTTTTAGTAAGTGGAATTTAATCAATTCCTTTAAGCAACACAAGAACATCACATTCTTTAATAAGTGGAATTTAATCCATTTCGTTGAGAATAAGCACCACAAGAACTACAGGTTCTTTTAATACATGTGCATGTAAATCTCAATAATTAATGCACCATTATTGATCAGGATGGTCTAACCGATCATGCCAACTATATATATGTGTATATATCTCTGAATTTGTAAACTTCTTGTTTACCATAACATGTAATTCAATCTCACTCGTACATGTCTAGTACGACCATCAAAATTGAAATTATCTTTTGGTAGTAATATATAGCTCTTCTAGAGCTTTCAACTGAATTTTTGACTACCAGAACTTATATCCATATTGACTTATTTCAAATGCCAATTGATAACATATGTTATCTATAATTCCCAAAGGGATAGTTTGCGAACTCATATTGTTCTCTTTATGACTTTGACGAGTATAACGCACTGTGAATATGGAATTGGGAGACCTCGTAACCGAGGCTCTGATACCACCAAATATAACCCCCTCATCCTGGCCTAGCCAACAAACCGAGCCGAGCGGGTTACACGGGGAAAACTGAAGCGAAACCCGTTAAGTCTCACTCCGATTAGCAACCCTATTTTTTCAATCTTTAATTAATTTCATCTAAATGCTTTATTTGAACCTATGTGAGAAAATCAATCAGCGGAAAAGCAAACACAGAAATGAACCAAGCAGATCAGACAATTAAAAACAGGTTTTAGCCAATTACATCAGGCCGTATCGATACTCCAAAGGCCCGTATCGATACACCTTCGTCGGTCAAACTTCCACAAAGTCAACCTTGAGAGTCTGTATCGATACCCTCCAAGGCTAGTATCGATACGCTCCGAATGGTCTTGTTTCTCAAAGTCAACTCTAGGACCGTATCGATACGCCTAAGGCCCGTATCGATACCCCAATTTCTCGTCAAAATCTCAAATTTCCAGAAAACAAAATGGGTATCGATACGCCTCTACTTATCGGTACGCTAGTCTTAAAACAGGGAACTGTATCGATACTGACCTTGAGCGTATCGATACGCCCTACACAGAAAGACAACAAAAAGCAATTTTAAGCACGAGGGAGCTAACCTAAACACCAGAAGCAAGCATTAGATCCACTTCTAATCATGCATACAACTTAAAGCAACCATGAAATACTCATTTAAAGCAAGTCAAACATACATCAAGGCTCAATTCAACAAATAAGGTTTAACAAGTTCAACCAAGCATGCTTAACATTCTCAAAGGGTCAAAACCCAACCAAAACATGCTTCAACACCTTAAACATAGTAACAACAATAGCAAAAACATAGGAGTTTAGACATCAACTCCATAACACATGAGTCTAGCATTCCCATTGCCTAAGTATTATTACAACCATAAAACCATACTTTGAGCTAGCAAAGAACTCCAAGACTCCTCCCCTGCCCGCTTGCTTTTCGAAACCACTAACGATCTACATTGTTGGAAAAAGAGAGCGTAAGCTTAAAAGCTTAGTGAGCGGAGCTCAAAATCACAACAACAACAATGTAGTTCAAAACATATGTTTTAGCCTAAAGACAAAATCATTTAGAAAGGAAATACGATAAACCGAAGGCATAAACAGAACATGGTATGCACATGCACAACCACTTCCGGTGGAACTACAAATCACCGTTCACAACAACTAGCATGTTTCCGGTGGGACTACACTTCACCGTACTCATCTACTAGTCACTACCGGTGGGACTACACATCACCGTATCATCCATCAACTAACCATCACGTGGGGCTTGGAAACAACTATGACAACACAACAACATTAAAGAAAGGGATAAAAGCAATCCACATTTCACACAACAACGCGAAATAACACGTACACCAACAATCAACGAAACAAGGCAATAATAGTCAAACTTACGTTTGGGTTTAGGTTGGCCCCTTAAGGCTCCACCGAAACCCAAGAACCTTTATTGAACATTTAAAAACTTCAAAATAATTTCCACTCACCAGCTCATTACCCCAAACAAGCTAACGAACCTTCTTCAAGCATATGCAACTCCCTGTGTGACGTTCGAAGGACCCAAATCGTTATTCGTTGCTTCTACCCAAATCAAAACAAGGAATATATACATCTTTCAACATTCAAACTCACTGAAATCAATTCCATCAAAAACCAACAATAACAAGCATCCGACTTCTATCCGAAACTAACCGAAACCCATCCTCAATCCTACTCTAACCTCAAGTCAGCCATATCCCATCAATTTATCAATCAAACCATGTTCAAACGCTCAAAAAGCAACAACCTAACACCACTAAAACATTAGGAACCCTTCTCCACTATTTCTAAGCCAAAAGCCCAAAAACCCAAAAGCCAAAATTACCCATTTTCCCAAAATTCGGGATTTCATGTCAAACCCAACATCTTAACTCCATTTTACACCCAAAACATCCTTTAAAACTCACCAAAAATCATTGTTTTCACTAAAAAGCTTAAACCCTTCAAAAACCCCCAATTTTTACCCAAATGAAGAAACTTGAGAAATTTTCAAAACCTTGAAAGAATAATGCTAAAAACAAGATTGGAAGGAAAAGAATAATATAACCAAGTTGCTTACCTCTTGAAAACTCCATAAATGGTGAAGTTTGATGAAAAATAGGTTGTGGCTATGGCTTTGGAGAGTTAACGTGAAAAGCTTTTGGGGAAGAAGAAGAGATGGAAAATTTTGAAATATTTTATTTTATTTTTAATGTAAAACCTATCTCCAAAGCCCATTTACCCACATTTATCAAAAGACCCTTTTAAAATCATTTTTTTCTCCAAAAACCCTAAAATGGTATATTTTAAATTGTCTTCCCAAAATTTAACTTAACACGAACTGACTTAACCAACTTGAGTATCTTCCTGGCCCGAAACCCGAGCGTTTCAGATACGCTTTGCCATATCGATACAATATGTTTTAAAATAGCCAACAACTAGTTCACGTACCGATACGGTTGTATCGTGTACCGACACGCCCAACTACCCCAACGGTCATTTCCCAAAGATCTTTTAAATTACAGGGCCCTAACGATACTCTAACTAAGTGTATCGATATGCATTAGCTTGAAGTGCTCAATGACTATTTCCTTATTGGGACCGTATCGATACGCCAAGCTACAGAACTGTATTTATGGTGGGAAATAAAGGCTCCAACGGCTCTAATTCAACCCCAACGGTCCTCAACGGCGACAAACTCAATTAGGAGTATAAAAGGGACCTCCAAGCATCAAGAGATGGTTAATGCTTCAATTGTCAACAACACTATGATGAGAGATTGTCTTTAGAGCTTAATTGTACATTCCTTGTATAGACAACACTTGTGAGCTTTACATTGTCAATTTTGCTCAAGTGTTTAGGATTTGGGTAAGGGCTCAATTTTGCAAACAAATACCTAGTAGAGGGATTTCGTGTTTGCATTGAATTCTATTTGTACAAGAGTGTCTTGGTTAATCTTTGGGTAGAAAGATTAACCGGTTTGTAAAGGTTGCCTCCTTAGCCTAGAAAAGGGGAAAAATTCTAAGTGAATTGGTGAAATCCTTGGTCGGAAGCTAAGGTAGTGGATGTAGGCTTTGGTTAGAAAGTCGAACCACTCTAAATCTCTTATTATTTTTTCTTATCTTCTTCATCACCATAAACACCCAAAAATCAACATTCTTCACCACTTGACAAGCATTTCGATTGTGACCATCGAGGCCAACAATTGGTATCATAGCAAGGCTCAATTGATCGGGATTAACATCCTATTGAGGTGATTTGGGAAGCTCGATACATCAATCCAACCAACCGAAGCAATGGCACACTCAATAGACAAGCCATCATTCTTCAATGATGAATATTACACCTATTGGAAGAATACGATGAAGTTCTTCATCAAGGGTAAAGATTATCATCTGTGGGACCTTGTTGAAGATGGATCATTGTAGAGCGATTTGGTGTTCTCTTTTTATGAGCGCAAGTGCACACTCTTGTCAAGTTATAATATAAAAGATATCGTCTCCCATAGGGATTGGACAACTTTATTCGAATTGTTGTTCCTGAGCAAGAAAAAGTAAATGCACAATTAATTTGATTGTTGAGAAGAAAAGTAAAATAAAAACACAAGTAATTAAAAGGGTGAAACTGCGTTGAATAGGACAAGTTGTTTTGCGCTACCAGAATTTGCTGCCTCAGCAGAGGATGGCAGGTAAGCTGTTGAGACCCTCTCGCTGCCTCGGTAGGGGAATGGACTTGTGTCACGGTGGCAAACTCGGCAGAACTACAAGGCTTGGCAGAATGCTTCAAAAGTGATCTCGCTTATGTCTAAGTCAGAATTCTATTAATGCCCACTGTAGATAATACTAGTCACGGCGTGAATCATGCAAAGACAGCAATGTTAACTCATCCTCTTTTAGCTGCCTTAAACCCTAACCTATGTCTAGGCTGAATTGATCACACAGTCTATGGATGAAATCGTACTTGCCCCTTTCGTGATTTCGACTCTCTCGATACCGAACAAATGGACGGTAATCAACTAATCTTTCACCTTAATTGAAAACTATGAAGCACATGGAATAAGTAAACCTTGAAGTTTTATTGCAAAAACAAACTTCAAATCTTAAACAACCATTCTCACACTAATTACAACATAACCCAAACCCAAAAAGAAATTTAGAACATAAAGGCGGCAAGAAAACCTAAACTATGCCTAAGGGGAAAACCTAAGTAGTTTTGAAATAAAATTACAATGGGTACATATAGGCATTAGTTAGGTCTAGTCCTTCTTGAAGTAGAAGTCTTCAAAGTAACTTTTGCATTAAATGCAACTTTAAACTCTAACTTCTTTGAGTTGAATGTGGACTTTATCATGTTTCCTTGCTCCACAAGTAAGCTTGAGTTCCTCTTTCGGTGGCTCTGCCTACTGCTACAGTCATCATAAAATTAAGTGGACAACATCGATAGAATCAGGATTTTCTGCTCTACATATCGTACTCTAGTTCTCCACTTCTACAACTTGCTGTCTTGGGCGGCAGGTAGGGCTGTGGTAGCTACTCGGCAGCTGCTATCTCTGTCTAGAACTGCATCAGTACAACTCCTTGGTCTGCTGCCTCAGCATCATGTCCTCAACTCCTCTTTCCCTCTTTCATCCTCTAGTACCTGGAATTAAAACTAAACTAAAATTGTACCTTTTTCTTACCAAATAAGAGATAATTAATAAAAAGCATGGAAAAGTGAAGAATTCTGTAAAATGCAATGCATGAACCTAATTATGCCTAAAATGTACTTAAAAACAACAATAATATGAGATGGAATGTGTATGAAATATAGAACTTATGGACACTTTACACACCCCAAACTCGAACTATTGTTTGTCCTCAAGCAATGCAACCTAAACATACTTGCCCTTATATTAAAATAGAGAGAAAAACTTGTTTTCAACTTGATTTCGCACCTCAAGGCCGTGACACCTATATTAGATTAGTGAAGGGAAAATAGCAAGAAAATAATTTAGAATTAATTTCTAATGCCAGTGTTGTGTGTGCAGAACTGTGTACAGGCTGAGTATGCAGAATAACTAGATAAACAAAGATGTTGTTATGATATATAAGGTTGCTGCCGAGACATCACAGTTAAGCACAATTATCTAATCATGGCATTGAGGGCTTCAGCTTATCACAACTACTCTTCTAGGTCTGAAATTAAGATAAGAGCAAACTACAAAACCCTGAACCCATGGAGTAGAGTCATCCCGTGAAGACTTTCATTCACTCATGCTAATTTGTCTGTCACTTCAAAATTTTCAGATTCATGGACTTTGATAGCAGCAGAGTGTCCTCGCTCATGATTCTTACCAGAGCTTGTTTAGGGAACCTCTAATGTAAAACAACATTTTTTCTTTGTTTTCTCTATTGTGGCAGTGCTTTATTTTTCTGTTTTTGTTTCCCGCCTCGACGGCTACCTGCAACAATTATTAGAACTTTGAAAAGAATTCTAAAAACAAATTAGGCAGTGTTCATTAGATATTCTAGCAAATTCAGCAAGTAACAGTAGTATTTGACAATTTTGGCAATTAAAAAATTCTAAGTCATTTTCATGTTTTTTCCCGGAATTAAGTTCAATTTATTTATTAGTACGAAAATAATTAATCGGCTAACTATCATAGGCACAAGTTATAACAATTTTTTTATTCCGGTTAATATTAAGGCAAGTACAATGCAACATATATGCTACTAAGTATGCCTAAACAAAAATGTGAGAGCTATCCCCCAAACTCGAGATGGGCATTGCCCTCAATGCACAAAATAAAATAAAATAAAGAAAATCTAAAATAAAATAACTGAAAAACATATATAAGAAAAAAAGGAAGAAGACTTAGGCTTTGTTAGATGGTGTACAAGACTTTGGAGAAGTTATCTGCTCTACTGTCAACTGCGGGTTATGGTAGCAGGCTTAGTAATGCTGCCCTCGGTTGTGCGCAGTGGCTCGATTCTTAAGGGTCTGGATCCGTATAATTAATTGTGAGACGGGAATACATGGTAAAGAAAATGAGAAAAGTAAAATATATTCTAAAAATCTACTCCTACTAAAGCAGTAAAGATGTGGAAAGATAAAATTTATGTCAAAGTGGGGTGGGCATCCTCCAATGTGAATACTTCATGTTCTTTCGGGACAGAATCTCCTATATAATGCTTTAATCGTTGCCCGTTAACTTTGAATTATGTCCTTCCATTAACTGGTTTTATTGTCATGACACCATGTGGGAAGGCTTGGACTACTTCGAACGGTTCTGACCATCTGGATTTTAGCTTCCCAGGAAACATCTTGAGGTGGGAGTTGAACAGCAGCACTTGCTGCCCGGGCAGGAATTGCCTCTGTTGGATCTTGCTGTCGTACCATTTTTTGACTCTATCCTTGTACAACTTGGCATTCTCCTATGCCTCTCACCGGAATTCCTCCATTTCTGTTACATTTAGT
Source organism: Hibiscus tridactylites (assembly GCA_958450335.1). Classification (NCBI taxonomy): domain Eukaryota; kingdom Viridiplantae; phylum Streptophyta; class Magnoliopsida; order Malvales; family Malvaceae; genus Hibiscus; species Hibiscus tridactylites. The sequence goes on along the minus strand of OY288269.1, from coordinate 70,068,003 downwards.
AATCACTTTTTGCCAGCCTGTTTCCAATCCATGTTCATTGCCTTGATTGCCCAATATGCCTTGTGTTCTATTTCGACAAAGAGGTGGTAGGCCTTTCCGTAAACTAGACGATATAGGGACATTCTATGTGGTGTTTTGTATGCTATCCGGTATGCCCAAAGACCATCGTCTAATTTCAGTGACCAATCTTTCCTACTTGGATTTACCACTTTTTCCAAGATGGTCTTGACTTCCCTGTTCAAAATCTCTGCCTGCCCATTTATTTGTGAATGATATGCCGCGACAATCTTATTCTTGACACCAACTTTTTGGAGTGCCTTGGCAATGAGCTTGTTATCAAAATGGGTGCCCTCGTCACTAATGATGGCTCTTGGAATCCCAAACCTTGTGAATATATTCTTGCGTACGAATCCATGGATGGTCTTTGCATCATTGTGAGGGATGGCAATGGCTTCTACCCACTTGGAAACATAGTCGACTGCTAGAAGGATGTATACGTTACGACAAGAATATGGGAATGATCCCATAAAATCTATCCCCCAAACATCGAATAACTCAACCTCCAAGATGGTTTGTAGGGGCATTTTGTTCCTTCTCGATATCTTTCCTGTTCTTTGGCAGCTATCGCACTGTTTATAGAATGCTTGGGCGTCTTTATGCAATGTTGGCCAAAAGAACCCTGATTTGAGTACTTTTTTCTACCGTGTGATGTCCTCCAAAATGGCCTCCGTATGGTGCTACGTGGCACTACGATAGTATGGCTTGCTATTCATCCTCCGGGACACAGCGTCTAATAACCTGATCTATATTGTTTTTAAACAAGAAAGGCTCGTCCCAAAAAATATACTTAGCATCATGCTGGAACCGTTTAAGTTCATAAGGTAAAACACCAGATACCAAATAATTCACAATATCTGCGTACCAGGGTTTGGTTGTCGATGTTGCTGTCGCAGCCTCTTCGTGGGCGGCTAGCGAGATGCCTTCAGATTCCAGAGCAACTACCAGGGCAGAGGCTTGTAGCAATTATTCATCGGGGAATGCATCCTAAATTTCGCTGTTGGAAGTCTTTTCTTGTCCATTCTCGAGCCGAGAGAGATGACCCGCCACTTGATTTTCTTTGCCCTTCCCGTCTCGAATTTCCAGATCAAACTCTTGTAGCAGCATAATCCAACGGATCAGGTGAGGCTTTGCATCATTCTTTGCGAAGAGGTACCTCAAGGCAGAATGGTTTGTGTGGACTATCAACTTTGTTCCAATTAGATAGGTTCAGAACTTATCGAAGGCGAACACTACTGCCAACGACTCTTTCTTTGTGGTGGTGTAGTTGGTTTGAGCAAGATTCAATGTTTTGCTGGCGTAGTAGATTACATGGAAGATTTTGTCTTTGCACTGTCCTAAGATGGCATCGACGGCAGTATCGCTAGCATCACACATTAGCTCAAAGGGTTAGCTCCAATCAGGTGGAACTACCATAAGTGTTGTCACTAGCTTCTCTTTTAGGATTTTAAATGCTTCCAGGCATGCCTCGTCGAAGTTGAATGGTTTGTCATGTTCTAACAATGTACACAACAGTTTAGAGATTTTAGAAAAGTTTTCAATGAATCGGCAATAAAAACCTGCGTGTCCTAGGAAACTCCAGATGCCCTTGACAGCGGTCGGCAGCGGCAAGTTGGCAATCACTTCGATCTTGGATTTGTCTACTTCTATTCCTTGTGCAAAAATTTTATGCCCCAAGACTATGCCTTCATCGGCCATAAAGTGACATTCTTCCCAATTGAGTACCAGGTATGTTTCCTCGCATCTTGTGAGTACTTTCTCGAGGTTATCGAGGCAACTGTCAAAGCTGCTGCCGAAGACAGAGAATTCACCCATGAATATCTCCATGAAGTCTTCTATCATGTCAGAGAAAATGACCATCATTCAGCGCTGGAATGTGGCAGGGTCGTTGCATAATCCGAATGGCATTCTTCGAAAGGCATAAATGTCGTATGGGCATGTGAATTTTTGTTTTGGCCTGGTCCTTCGGTGCGATGGCAATCTGGTTATAACCTGAATATCCATCCAAAAAATAGTAAAAGGTTTTCCAGCAAGGCGGTCAAGCATTTGATCAATAAAAGGTAATGGAAAATGAGCCATTTTTGTTGCTTTATTTAACTTGCGATAATCCATGCATATTCTCCAACCAGTTATTGTTCTAGTTGGAATTAACTCGTTATTATCATTGCTTACCATAGTTATGCCACCTTTCTTTGGTACACATTGTACCGGGCTTGCCCATCCGCTGTCAGAGATAGGATATATGATACCCGCGTCCAATCATTTGATGATCTCCTTTTTGACAACTTCTCTCATGGCCTCGTTTAATCTCCTCTGGGCATCCACAGTCGGCTTTTGGTCCTGTTCGAGCTGGATTTTGTGCATGCAAATGGCCGGACTTATTCTTTTTATATCTACAATGGTCCAGCCGATTGCCTTCTTGTGCTGCCGCAGCAGTGCTATCAGTTTCTGTTCCTGTCTAGGCTGCTTCTTAGAGGAAATTATTACTAGGAGTGTATCATTAGGTCCTGGGTAAACATACTTAAGTTGTGCGGGTAAGGCTTTTAATTTAAGAGTGAGAGGTTGTTCAATAGATGGTTTGAACATTTTGCCCCTTTTTCTGTGTTATTCAGTGGTTCAAAGTACTTACCTGACCTGTTTGCTATCCAGTATGCTTCTCCTTGCTCCTCCAGTTCATGTTCTGCCCACTCCCTACATTGATCATATTCTGGCAAGCCTCTAAATGGCTGTTGAGACAGCTGTTGAGGTTGCTGCCCGAGCAATCATGCTGTAGGCAGGGCCTGTTAGCTTCGAAATTGAACTCTGAGATGGCCTCCATTAGCTGGCACTCTTTCGAATCATCAGCATGTCTCATGGTTTTGAAGACATTCAACTTTACTTGCTGATCATTGACCCTCATCGTAAGTTCACCTTTTTCCACATCAATCAGTGTTCTGCCCGTAGCTAGGAATGGTCGTCCTAGGATTATCGATGCCTTTTCATCTGCTTCACAATCTAGTACCAGGAAGTCGATAGGGAAAATGAATTTGTCTACCTTCACTAGGATATCCTCAATGTTTACTTCCGGTTGTACATATGTTCTGTCGGCCAGCTGTAGCATTACTATTGTAGGACAAGCGTCTCTTATTCCCAGTTTTTGGAAAACAGATTTGGGCATTAAATTGATGCTTGCCCCTAAGTCACATAGGGCTCGTAAGGAGTGGTTGCTTCCTATTTTATAGAGAATTATGAAACTGCCCGAATCTTTCTGTTTCGATGGTGCCTTATTGTACAACATTGCCATGCATCCTTCGGTCACTGCCACTGTCTCTAATTCCCCGATCCTAGTTCTTTTGGATGCCATATCCTTTAGAAACTTGGCATAGCTGGGCATCTGTTCGATCAACTCTACCAATGAAAGGTTGATTTTAACTTGCTTCAAAACATCCATGAATTTTTTAAACTGCATATCATGTTTCTGTTTTTTCAATCTTTATGGGAATGGTGGTGGAGGTGTCGTGGCAACAGTTTTTGCTTTGAGGGGAATCTTATCCTGGGAGGAAGTAACTGGTCCAGAATATGTCTGTTCATTCATAGTGTCATCTATCGATTATTTGTCTGGTTCCTCGTTGCTTTCTTCCGGTGCTGTCATGACAGGTTGTCCAGTGGCTTGAAATGGTTTGGCAAGGGATGTTTCTCTCGCAGCAAACATGGTTGGCTTTTGTAGTGTTATCCCACTTCTGGTTGTTATAACTTTGTACTACTCATGGGACTTCCCTTTTGTGGTTTCAGTATCACTAGGTAATCCACCCATTGGCCTAATGTTGAAAACCTGATCAAACCTTCCAAACTGGGTCTCCAGATTCTTTATCGCTACCTCTTGGTTGTTCATCATGCTTTTAGTACTGTCTATGAAAGATTCAGATTTGTCAATAAATTTATTTGTATTAGCAATAAAATCATTAGTACGGGATATGAAAGTATGCAAAGTAGATTCTAATGAAGGAGTGTTCATATTTTGTTGTTGTTGAGGTAGTTGTTATGACAGGTACTGTTGGTAGTTTCCCTGTTGCTGTTGTGGGTTGACAGTAGTCTTGGGATTGCTCCAGGAGAAGATGGGATGATTCTTCCATCCAAGATTGTACGTGTTCGTGGCAGGCCGACTGTTCCTCTCGTATCCTCCCATGAAATTGGCAGATGCTGAGCATTCAGAGGAATCGTGGTTGCCCCCACACTCATCATAGAATGGCTCCACAGCCTTGGCCAAATATACTTTCCCAGCGGTTTTCACCATGTTCATAACCAGCTTTGTCAGCTTGTCGAGGTGGACATTGACAGATTCTGAGGCTTACACTTCGTTCACAACAGTTGGCCACCTAACGCTGCCTCGGCGGTCTGTTGGGTACTTATAATCGTTCTTGGTGGCTTGGTTCAGGATATGTAGTGCTTCCTTTGGTGGTCTGTCGAGGATGTTCTTGTTGGCTGAGGCATCAATCATCATTCGTGTTGGGTAGTTCACCCCGTTGTAAAACATTCACACCTGTGTCCAAGCCGAGAAACCATGGAGCGGGCAGTTGTTGAACATCTGTTGGTACCGCTCCTATTCTTCGTACATTGGCTCATCATCCCCTTGTCGGAAGGCTGTGATCTCGTTTCTCAATCTTTCAGTGACATTGGATGGGCTGAAACGATCTAGGAAACCCATACACCGTTCTGTCCATGTGTTAAATGACCCTGTTGGCTGGTTGTTTAACCACTGCTTTGTCCTATCCCCTAGTGAATAGGGAAATAATCTCAGCCTAAGCACGTCTTGGTGGACTCCGTGTATTTTGAATGCTCTGCATATGTCCAAGAATCCTCTTAAGTGCTGCCGAGCATCTTCTGTGACAGTGCCTCCAAATTGCCCCAACGTGTTAATCATGTTAAACATCATGAGTTTCATCTCAAAGTGATCTACCTCGATCTCAAGTTCTATCACTGGCGGATCGAACCCTCTAAAGTCATGCTCCAAGTAATCCCTAGTGGTTCGAACGTACAGTGGCTGCCTCGGCGAGACTTGCTCTTCTCTAGGCGGCGGATCTTGCTGCCCATCCCTGTCGATCTGGGCATTGTTGGCAGGGTTGCCATTTTCCATGTTTACCTCTATTTTTCTTTCTTCTTTAGCTTTCCCTGGGGTGTTCTGGTTTCCTTTTTTAGTTCTCTTGCACTTCGTTCTATATCGTCGTAATAAACGATTTCTCCTTTTGGATTCGCCCTGGTCATGCACTAGCAAAGGAAACTGTAAAATTGTTTTTTTCGATTAAAAATAAAGACTAAAAATAAAATAAAGTGCAGAAATTAAAGAACCAATTTCGTTGTTACCAATCCCCGGCAACGATGCCAAAAAACTTGTAGAGCGATTTGATGTTCTCTATTTATGAGCGCAAGTGCACACTCTTGTTAAGTTATAGTATAAAAGATATCGTCTCCCACAGAGATTGGACATCTTGATTCGAATTGTGTTCCTGCACAAGAAAAAGAAAATGCACAATTAAATTGTTTGTTGAGAAGAAAAGTAAAATAAAAACAAAAGTAATTAAAAAGGGAGAAATTAGGTTGATAGAATGGGCAGGGTTATACTGCTGCTTAGTGTGAAACTGCGTTGAACATGACAAGTTGTTTTGTGCTGCCAGACTTTGCTGCCTCGGCGGGGGATGGCAGGTAAGCTGTTGAGACCCTCTCGATACCTCGGCAGCGGAATGGACTTGTGCCTCGGCGACAAACTCAGCAGAACTACAAGGCTCAGCAGAACGCTTCAAAAGTGATCCCGCTTATGTCTAAGTCAGAATTTTGTTGATGCCCACTATAGATAATACCTGTCGCGGCGTGAATCATGCAAAGACAATAATGTTAACTCGTCCTCTTTTAGCCACCTTAAACCCTAACATATGTCTAGGCCAGATTGATCGCACCATCTATAGATGAAATCGTACTTACCCCTTTCGTGAGTTCGACTCTATCAATACCGAACAAATGGATAGTAATCAACTAAGATTTTGCTTTAATTGAAAACTATGAAGCACATGGAATAAGTAAACCTTGAAGTTCTATTGTAAAAACAAACTTGAAATCCTAAACAACCATTCTCACACTAATTACAGCATAACCCAAACCCAAAGAGAAATTTAAAACATAATGGCGGTAAGAAAACCTAAACTATGCCTAAGGGGAAAACCTAAGTTGTTTTGAAATAAAATTACAATGGGTATATATAGGCATTAGCTAGGTCTAGTCCTTCTTGAAGTAGAAGTCTTCAAAGTAACTTTTGCATTAAAGGCAACTTTAAACTCTGACTTCTTTAAGTTGAATGTGGACTTTATCACGTTGCCTTGCTCCGCAAGTAAGCTCGAGTTCCTCCTTTGGCGGCTCTGCCTGCTGCTACATTCATCGGAAAATTGAGTGGACAACATTGATAGAATCAGGATTTTCTACTCTACAGATCTCACTCTTGTTCTTCACTTCCATAGTTTGTTTCTTAGGCGGCAGGTAGGGCAGTGGTAACTACTCGACAACTGTTGTCTCTGTCTGGAACTGCATGAGTACAACTCCTTGGTCTGCTGCCTCAGCATCATGTCCTCAACTCCTCTTTCCCTCTTTCAACCTCTAGTACCTGAAATTAAAACTAAACTAAAATTGTACCTTTTTCTTACCAAATGAGAGATAATCAATAAAAAGCATGGCAAAGTGAAAAATACTGTAAAATGCAATGCATGGACCTAATTATGCATGAAATGTACTTAAAATAACAATAATATGAGATGGAATGTGTATGAAATATAGAACTTATGGACACTTTACAACCGTTCGTGCCAACAAGAAGAAAGGCGGAGTTAAATGCCAACGACAAGAAGATGATGAAGCTTAATTGAAAAGCTTTGCACTTCATCTTTTGTGCTTTAGGCCCGAAAGTATATGCCCAAGTCTCTTCTAGTGAGAGAGCCAAGAAAGTATGGGACAAGCTTGAAGTTACATACGAGGGAATAGACGAAGTAAAGGAGACCAAGATCGGGTTCCTCAACCACGAGTATGAGAACTTCAAGATGGATCCGGAAGAGTACATTGAGAAGATGTTTGATCGATTCTCCACCATCACCAATGGACTAAAAGGCTATGGAGAAGTCATTCCGGAAGAAAAGCTTGTCCGAAAGCTTATCTACTCCTTTCCCGAGTCATGGGACTCGAAAAAGACCGCCATCGTCGAAGCCAAAAATCTCAAGACCTTGAAGCTTGATGAACTCATGGGGTCACTTCTCACCCACCAAATCATGAAGAAAGTTAAAGAAGAGAAGAAGAAGAAGAAGGAAGAGATAAGAAAGATGGGGAAGAAGAGAATTATGGAGCTAGGCATCAACGCGAGTGTCGTTGCTCTCGAATCCTCCACATGCCATCATGTAGAACTAAGTGTAGAGGAAAGCGAAGCTGAGGAAATAGCCTATCTTTGCAAGAAATTCACCCGATTCATAAAGAGCGAGATGGATAAATCCAAGCATGAATCGAAGAAGAAGATGAAAGATTCCCACAAGTCTAACAAAAAGGGGCCATCTTCAAAGAAATCATATGTGGCGACATGGAGTAATGAAGACTCCACCGATGATGAAGTAGCCCGCTTCATGGCCCTCAATGAGGGGGAGGTAAATTCTAACTCATCTATTTTAAATTCGTATACATTTGATGAGTTACAAGATGCATATGATGAATTGCTTTTGGAATTTAAGGAATCATTTTCTAAAAACAAAAAGTTTGTTTCAAAATTGAAAAAGAAAAGTAAGTTGCTTTCCAAAACAAATCTAGAGTTTGAACCAAAACTTAAAGATTTTGAACTTAAAATTTTAGATTTACAAAATTTGTTCAAACGATGGAAAAAGATCATCAAAAAGAAGTTGATGATCTTAAGAAAGAAAAGATTTTGATTTCCAAGAAACTAGAAAAGAAAAATAATTTTGGAAAATCAAAATTTTATCAAAGACAATCTAGTGCCTCTAGATTTTTGAACGGTAAATATTTTAGAAATATTCGGGTCCCAAAAGAACTAAGTACTTCAACCAAAAAGGATGAAATTGAAAAATGGATTCCTAAGGGGACTAAACTTTGTGCAACTAACGTCTATGGATCCAAAGCAATTTGGATACCAAAATTTACTTGATTGTCTTATGTTAGGTGTGATGGAAAATGATCAACAAGTTCAAATTTGAGGGGGAGCTCCATACACACAAGGAAGAACACTTGAAGAAGGAATGCTTCACATCCTCCCTTGAAGTTCAAGTGTTGGTAAAATTTCTAGTTGTCTTTTTTTTAAAGTAGATTATTTATTTTACAACTAGAATATCATATGTGTTGGACTAACATTGTTTGATGCTTTGAGTAAGAGGAAGCCAATTTTGAAACCAAAATTTTTAATTGTGTCAAATTTTTTTCCTCCTAAGTTATTTTGAGCCTAATGTCTTTTTAAATTCTTTTTGATATAACAAAAAGTGGGAGAAATTGTTTGAAAAATTGATTTTTCAAGAGAATAAGAGGGAGCTTTAATTTCATTCAAAATTTTAAAATACTAATTTCAAGTTGGTTTTATTATATAAAAAATGGGGGAGATTGTAGAACTAAATATTTTGATATAATAATTGAAAAATGTTTTAGACAAAATTGAAAAGAATTTAAAATATGCTTTTAGTCAAAACAACTTAAAATTATGTTTAAGGGTTTTTAAAAGGCTTTGGAATAACTTAAAATGCTTTTAAAGTAGCCAAACCAGTGATTTTCAAGTACCCGTACCGATACGGTCTGGTATTGTATCGATACGCCCTAGCGTTTCAGTTACAGTAAAATTCCAGTAGCCAAAACTCGTACCGATACGCTTTTCTGTGTCGATACGGTATGTTTTAAAATAACCAACGGCTAGTTCACGTACCGATACGGTTGTATCGCGTACCGATACGCCCAACTACCCCTAACGGTCTTTTAAATTGTAGGACCATACCGATACGCTAGCTAAGCGTATCGATATGTACCAGTTTGAAGTGCTCAATAGCTATTTCCTTATTAGGACCGTGTCGATACGGATTCAAGGGTATCGATACACCAAGCTACAAAACTGCATTTATAGTGGGAAATAAAGGCTTTAACGGCTCTAATTTAACTCCAACGGTTCTCAACAACCACAAACTCAATTAAGAGTATAAAAGGGACCTCCAAGCATCAAGAGATGGTTAATGCTTCAATTGTCCACAACATTATGATGAGAGTTTGTCTTTAGAGCTTAATTGTGCATTCCTTGTATAGATAACACTTGTGAGCTTTACATTGTAAATTTTGCTCAAGTGTTTAGGATTCGGGGGAGGGCTTAATTGTGCAAACAAATACCTAGTAGAGGGATTTCGTGTTTTCTTTGAATTCTCTTTGTACAAGAGTGTCTTGGTTAGTCTTTGGGTAGAAAGATTATCCGGTTTGTAAAGGTTGCCTTCTTAGCCTAGAAAAGGGGAAGAATTCTTAGTGAATTGGTGAAATCCTTGGTGTGAAGCTAAGATAGTGGATGTAGGCTTTGGTTAGAAAGCTGAACCACTCTAAATCTCTTACTAATTTTTCTTATCTTCTACCACCACCATAAACACCCAAAAATCAACCTGCTTCACCACTTGGCAAGCATTTCGGTTGTGACCATCAAGGCCAACATGCATTAATCTCACAAAGCAAACATATGCATCATACCACACAAACATGAAGTAAGGCTTGGTTTCACACAACCTCGGGAACGTACACTCTGAATGAGCCCGATGTCACACAGCTTCGGGAACATACACTCATACTTAGAATCTCTCATTGAATATCTTCAGATGAGGCTCGATGCCACACAGCCTCGGGAACATACATTCAGTGTCTTATATCATGGTGTTGCAACATGCTCTTTAAGTATCTAGATCCCAACACACAACGTGACTCAACCAAACAAATGCCCTTACATGGCACACAACATATCACGATCCACCAAGGATTCCCTATTGCATCTATTACCACAAGTCACCCTAAAGTTTACCAAGTTATTACTCATTATACTATCATGTGTGAGTGATATCGTGATTTCTTAGTTTTACAATTCATTTTACCATATTAGAAGTCCTTCAAACTCAAAACCAAATTTTCGAACAGATTTCCTAGTGGGTATCGGTACTGGCCCTCGTGTACCTGTACGGTACCTATGGGTATCGGTACCCACAGCATACCGATACCAAAATAGCTCACTGGAATTTTCTTAAGCCTTAGTGTACCGGTATAGTTTGACCCGTACCATTACGAATCTGTATGGCGTACTGGTACATGTTAAACACCGTACATGTACCCCTCTCTTAGTTCATCTCAATAAAATAGTGTTCTTAAACCCAAAACAATAGGATACCTATATGAGCTCTGTAACACCCCAAAAATTACGCCCAAATTGTGAACCCTAGATTTGAAAAAAAAAGTCCTAATTTTGAAATCCATGTATTCAAAACCCTTTTTATTTTTTTGAATTTTAATTCAAAAACCCTAATTTTAATTCTTATGGCCAAATTGAGAATTTTGGGAGTTAAATGATCTTTAATCATAATTTTGCGACTTCATCAAACAAATAAGAAGTTTAGGGACCTGTTGGGTGATTAACCCATTTTTGTTTTTGAATCCATATCAACTTCGCCTACTAGCGTTTTCTTCCTTTTATAATTATAATTCTTTCATATTATTATTATTATTATTATTATTATTATTATTATTATTATTATTATTATTATTATTATTATTCCCAAAATCCCCTTCCCATGTATCACCGTAAACCATAACCCTTTCAATCGCCTATATATATATTGGTTCTTTGATTAAATGCCCTAGAACAACTATCGTCCAATTCCAATTATTTTCTCTATGTCACCATCGAAACTTTAAAACCTATTTGTCGAGTTGTAAAACCCTTATGCCTTCAATATTGTTCGGTTGCTCCAAAACCCAATATTAGATTTGAGTGCGAGGGACATTGTTTACAATGTTAGAGCTATTTATCTAAGGTGTGTTTTCTTTCGGTGCTATAATTAAATTATATACTATTTTTTCAATGTGTTGATGTTTTACCTATTTGTGATTATTTATATGTATTATGGTTTGTATGGTTGACATCATATGCATACGATTTCAGAATGTGTTTTAATTATGATTTATGAAATATTTGATTTATGGAACATCGGATTTTCGGAACTATGATTTATGAATTTATGGACTATGGTTTATGAAGTGTGTTTACGGAATATCGGATTTATGGAACTGTGTTTATGGAATTTGATTTTTAAACATCATATATGTATGAGCATGGGTTGGGATTTGTACGGAGGAAGTTCAGTGGTTTCATCCTTCGGGCTGAATTCCACTTCGGATCAGTGGTTCCACCCTTCGGGTTGAGTTCCACTTCGGACTGGTGACGATGTAGAGAGTGGTTCTGGGGAACCTTACTCTTCGGACGGTGATGTAGTTGGGTGCATTGCATTGCACTGTGCTTGTGATTTGTGTTATGATTTAAAAGATTTCATTCAAAATAATATTATGTTTTATAATTATGGTTTTTCTTGCACTTTAGAGACACACTAAGCTCTTTAGCTTACTCCCCCATAGTTTCATCTTACAGATATCTTTGGGCTTTAGGCGTCGTGGTACTTGGAGGATCTCAGATTTTATTCGGTTATTTTATTACTCAGCACAAAACTATTTTTTTGTTTAATCAGATTTCTATTTATTAATTTGGGACATGAATGTAATTTTAGACTATTTATATTTTGAGATTATTTTTAGCATTCATTTACTGTTATTTTAATTCAGAGATTTTATATAAATATTGAATATTTATTATGATACTCTATTTTATTTATTATTAAGTTTATGTTATTTTTATTTTAAATTAAAGTATAACTTTTAAAATTAGATTTCTTGAGGGAAAAGTTTTCAAACGTAACTTCCTAAATTCGGTCTATTCTTCTAGGCCGGGTTTAGGGGGTTACAAGCTCCCTATGTATCGATACCGAAGCCCATAAATGGCTTCTTAGGCTCAGGAGATCACTCCCAAGCCCCTAAATCACAACTTTTATCCCCTTAACTCAATATTACATCTTATAGAAGTTATTTAGGGTGGTATATTTACCATTTTTACATGCTATTAACTTAAATCTCAAATTATGCCATTAAAGGGTCTCCAACACCACAACCAACCAAACTATCACTTAAGCACACGAAGCAATCAAATTTATGATGCCCATGAAGGCACAGAAGTTAGAGGTATACTAAACTTGATTTCTCTTACTGAAAAAGAAGCTCCTAGTCAAACTCCTCAAGCCTTCTTCTTCTCAAGCTCCTTGGAAGAATCTCTAACCTCTTTCACTACACAAAAAAGTTGTTAAATTTGAATTACAACTTGCAGGACATAAAAGGGTAACATCAACCTACTCTCAAAGCTGTAAAAACGAGATTGATTCCCCCCTTTAAACCCACTTTCCTCAACCTTCCCCCCCACAAACCCTACTATTTCACTTTACTACCAAACTTGATGATTCTTACCTTGAAACGTATATCCTCGGATGTAGATAACAATACCCTTAGCTTGTATTCTGAAATTTCAACTCAAAATGGCCAAGATTTAACCATTGTCTTGGGGCTAAGGTGAATGGGAAGAGGAAAGAGATAAAGAAAAGAGATGGGAAACAAGGGTGATCTCACCCTCTTCAATTCTACAGAAACATAAAGGAAATTCAGCCTTTCTCTTTTGAAGAGGGGTAAATTACCTTATTACCCCATTTTCTTCTTTCCTACACAAGCAAGGCCAAACCCAAACCCACAAGGACAAGAAGGAATCCCATTAAGGTTCTCTTGGGCACCCAAAAGCCCAAACTCTCGGCCCAAAATGCCAGGCCCACAGTTCGGGTTTAACTGACCTACGGATTCCGAAATCTGGGTCGTTACACTCACCTAACTCAATATCTTTCATTTTATTTGGTGCCTTTGTTTTCCACCAACTAAGTAGTGACATTGAAATAAATTAAAATCATACCATAATGATATGTAAGTAACATGAATCAAATGTGTACATATATATATTTTCGTCAACTGCCACGTCACCTTCTTCGTTAGATTTTAACTGTAAGTGACTTAATTGACATCATCTAAATAGTTGAATGATCTGATTGACAAAATTAAAAAAGAACGGTGGTCAAAATAAAATCAAACATATCATTAGATGGCCATAGATGAAAGTTACACTTTATTTTGTCTATACTTTAAACTCATTTTGTCAAAAGGGTCTTCCAAAAGTTTATTTTACCCTACTTTATCGATTTATCATTTTTTGAGCATTATTGAAAGAAAAAAAAGATAAGGGCAAGTTAGGGTAGCTTGAGTGATGAGATGTGACATGTCTAGACTCGTTGGATCAAGTTAATGGTGTTATAGTTAACACCGTTGTTGGAACGTATAAAAGAATACGAGTCGGAGTGTATTTAATGTGAAACGTCTTTCAGTTTATGGTAGAGAAGATTAAATAGTTTAGGAATTGAAAGAGTGAAAACCAGAACAAAGGGAAATTTTTTATTTGAAACTCTACACAAATGGTATAGTATTTATGTGTTAGCCGAGGCCTTCCAATCATTCACAATGTAGCAGGTTACAATCTAAATCAATAACAATGGCTGCTGAATTTATGTTTTCCTCCTTCCCATTGAAGCAGTGTTTCCATCAAAGAGTTCCTCAATGTAAGTCTCTATATCTTCAGGCTGGAACTTGATGTACTTCTCTGTTTGTCTTCCGGGAGTCAAGTATCCGGAGAACCTTCCCAAGAATGATCTATATGCTGGTATTATCACACCTACTATTGAAACCCTCAGCTCTGATTGCATCTGCTTATCCGACACCACCCACGAGCTTTGAGTCTTGTGGATTTCTTCGAACATGGCGTTGAAGCTCTTGAACCTCTCTTTCAACACCGGTTTCACCACTTTCCCGTTCACGTTCAGCCCCTCCTGGTTTAAACAACCCAGGAGCTTCATCCATGTCTCTCTTTTGTAGTTCTGATGGTAGTTCCTAAGTTCATACGACTTCTTTCGATACCAGTTATCCCCCATTGCTTGACGGATCTCTGGAGATCCTTTGATCTTTTGCAATATGTAACGTCCATTGTTCATCATGAAAATGTTGCTCAAGGCAACGTCCTTGTAAAGCTTTGACTTTGCATCCAAAACCGAATCCAACAAGTCCATGATTTTTATCAAATGGATTGAAAATGGGGATTGGTTTTCCTCATCGTTGCCTTGGTAATCCAGGGGCCGGCTGGTTGAATCCGCTTTTTCGATCTGGGAATGCTCCTTGTAAACCTGCTCCAGGGTATCCTTGTATTCGTCGCACGCATATTTGAGATAATTCATTGTGTAGCGAGTCAAAGGATGAACTGCTCCTCCCGGAACTTGGGTTCTCCCCGTATCGGATTGGATCGAACTCTCGAGATCGCGAAAGATGCAAATCGCCGTCTCACCAATCCTGCTACAAGCCGTCATTAACTGTTCATTCAACTCTTTTGCGCATTCTTCAGGAAACAGACTATCAATGGTGGAAATATTATGATGCAACGTCTCGTAGATATCGAGAAACTTGAAAAGTTTCTCCGTGGAACGCTTGCTGAGGGCAACAGCTTCAGCGAAGTTGACAAGTTGAAGAAACAGGACACGAGTAAGGCTGTTGAAGAGGCTCTTAGCTATTGAAGGATTGTCGGAGAAGACCGTTTGGGCGAGTTTCCGCTCCCCGGCGAAGTAGACATTAGCACATGCTTTGAAGGCCTTGATCCATGAAGGGATCTCCCTTTCCAATGCATCCCATTGCATCTTCTGAACGTCATCAATACTAATCTTCTCGAATCCAAGCTTGTTCAAAGTCTCCTCAATCGCATTCCTCCTAGTCATCATGTAAGCCTCGCAGCATTCGAATTCATATCCCCCTGAGATCATCTCCTTGGCAATTTTATTCAAGGTGGCCAAAGCTTCCTGAGAATACCCTGGAAAGTTGGACAACACCTCATTTGATCCAGCAGCTTGATCCTGACCCTCACCAGGTTCAGCACATTGATCTGCAGCTGCTTCCTGATTAACGTCAGGTTCCACCACCCTTGATTCTTCTAAGAGAGCCCTGAATTCATCCTCCAAATAACACATAACTTGTTGATGAATCCTTCCAATGCGATTCATCAAAGGACCCTGGCTGGAATCCAATTTGAAGATTTTCGAAAGATGTTTTTGCAGCTTAGACATCTGCTGCGCAACTTTAAGAAACGACCCATCATCGTCAACATCAGGAAGGGGACACCCTTTGGACTTTTCAGGCAATTCATGCTTAGATGTTTTGTCTTCAACAAGATCCAAGTACTGGTTAATGGAGTCTGGAATCTCTGAACCTACACCAGCCTCCACCTTCACCAAGAATTGGTCAATATCCTCCCAAGCTTTTTCCATGGTGTATTTGATTTGAGGTGAAGGAGTAGCTTCTTCAACTTCCCCTCCTCTCTCTTTCTCTTTCTCTTCACCCTCTTCAGCTTCATTTTTCTCAGCTGCAGGTGGGTCTTTTCCCTTGGAACACTTTGGGGTCTCTGCCGGCAGCAATGTAGGGTCGGCACCTCCGTTTTTAAAGCTTGAAGACTTGTCCTTTTCCATGGCTAAGGCTGAGCCTGAGAGAGAAAAGGTGTAACGTTTCAAGAAAGGAAACAGAAATGGAAAAGATTGAAGAGAAGTAGATGGAGAAAGATGCACAATTATCGGTACTAAATTGGAGTTAATGGTTCGAATATGAAGGGAAATTGTGGTGGGATTTTTATCTGTTTTTGGGAGGGTTGACTAATGGCCACCCTTCCCTTTGGTGCTTCCCACGATCTCCTTTTGGTCATGTTAGCTACCTCATTACATTAATTTATGAACCAAACTACCATATCATTATATCTGCGTATCTCTTGAAATCATCCACTCTACTACATACCACGTTTTATGGTTTGTTTGTTTCTCAACGTTGTATGAGTTTATTTAATTGATTATCGGGTACCTAATGACTAATTTTTTTCACTAACCATACTTCTTACTAAAAAAATACCTAAAATTTAAATTCTAAGTTATAACCCTAATTTTCATATCTTAAACCTTAAAACTTAAAAAACACCACACCCCTAATTTCCTACACTCTAACCCTAAGCTCCAACCGTAAACCCCACACCCTAAACCCGCTATTTTAAAATGGAGGCACCAATAGGGGCATAGTCAGGGGTAGACGATTTCTATCCGTACCTAATAATATAAGTTTGACGATGGTGATAACTCAACAAGACTCTCATTGGAAAAGCGGATGATGTTCACCCTAATAAATACAGATTCATATTATTCTGTCTACAATATGTATGCACATTGTTAAGTAAGTTTGTTTCTTATTCTGTAATCGAAATTGGATCGATGAAGAATTTTGAAAAAGGTAAGGGAATGAATTGAAGGGTGGATTGCTACCGACAAAAATCCTATACCCTTTTTGGTGCTCCTTTTTA
Source organism: Hibiscus tridactylites (assembly GCA_958450335.1). NCBI lineage: Eukaryota > Viridiplantae > Streptophyta > Magnoliopsida > Malvales > Malvaceae > Hibiscus > Hibiscus tridactylites. The sequence continues at coordinate 70,051,361 of OY288269.1, read as the reverse complement.
TGTCCTAATATTAAAAAGCACGAAAATATTAAAAATTCTAAGCTCTAACCCTAAATTCTAAATTCTAAAACCTACACCCAACTCCAATTTTTTTAAACCCTAAACCTAATTTTTAGTATAAGGCATAAATAAGGCACCATAAAAGTAGAGGGTTTCTATTCGGTCACTACTTGCTAAGGTATTATCCGATAGATTGTATGATAAATAACTTCAATTGTTAATAACGTGGCAATTAGATCACTCAATTATTAAATATTATCATTGAGTCACTATATTAAAGTTTTAGTTAGGATAGTCACTCGGACATCTAACAAGGTTTAGATAATATCAATTTTAATCCTCAAAACTTATATACTTTAGTAATTTAGTCATTTAACCCTTTATATTTTAATAATATATCAATTTAATCATTCTTCTTCTTTCAAATTGTTTGTTCTTTACCGTGGGGCATAAATAGGGCACCAAAAAGATAGAGGATTTCTATTCGGTCGCTACTTGCTAAGGTATTATCTAATAGATTGTAGGATAAATAACATTGGAGATCATCCAATTGTTAGTAACGTGACGATTAGGTCACTCAATTTTTAAAAACTACCATTGAGTCACTCAATTAAAGTTTTAGTTATGATAGAGTCACTCGGACATCTAATAAGGTTTAGATAATGACAATTTTAGTCCTCAAAATTTATATATTTTACCAATTTAGTTCTAATTCAAAATAATTCAATAAATTTAACCCTTCATATTTTAAAAATATATCAATTGAATCATTCTTCTTCCAAATTGTTTGTTCTTTACCATTCATCATCATTCCTACTTGGGTACCCTCAGTAATCCGAGTTTATACCAAACTTGATATTTTCAATTAATCATAAACAACATTTTTCTATTTCTATTATTATGGTAATTTACATTTTAAATCATTGAACTTTACTTTTATTTTTATATAGATCATAAAATTTTAATTTTATCGAATTGAGTTATCCAACTTTAATCATTAGCGAATTTAATCACACAAATACCGTTAAATTATATTAACGGAAAACTGGCTCAACACTCTTACTTGACATCTCTTTTTCACATCAACAAATTAATATTAGTTGGCATTTAAAATGTATTTCTTTAAAACTTTTCTTCGGAATCGCACATCAATATGTTTTTAATAAAAAGCAAAACATTTCCTCCATTCCTTCTCGTGTTATGAAAAATGCTTCTGACTTTTGTTTGCAATGGCTGGTATGTTGGATTAAAATTCTTAACTGTGGGCACATATGTAAAATGTATGATGTTATTATAAAGTGTGACAAAAAAATTAAGTGATCAATTATGTTAGACGTGCCATATGTATTAAAGTGTCATGGAAATAAAAGTGTAGATACCATATGATACATTTAAAATTCAATGAGGGGCAGAGTTATAAATATTTAATAATTTGATTTAATAATTAACTATTTAAATAAGTAGTGGTCCCCAAGAAATAGGTTAACTTGTATTACTCTTGTCACCATCAGAGAGTTTTTGTTTTAGTAAACGCATATTGTAATTGAAGTTATGAAATATATATTGATTTAAAATATATATTCAATTCGATTTGATTAAAATTGTAGTTTTGATCGTTAGTAATTAAGAATTAAAAAAAAAGTTTGACTTGGGCTTTGTTGTGGTAAATTTACCGTGACTTGAAAACTTTATATTCAGGTTAGCTCTCGAACATTTATATTCAGTTTATGTATAGTTATTATGGTTGAATTTTGTTGAGTCACGTTTAGTTTTGTACATAATCTTTAGCTTAAATTTGTTTGATATTATGCTTAATTATGTCATTAATATTATTTACGGAATATACATTTGGTTTTGATTTTGGAAAGCATGCCATTAATTTTATGAAATTCATATCTTTTTTAGTTTGATGATTAGGTTATTATGGACATACTATAGTTTCATGTGATTATTACATGAATTATTTATTTATATGATACTTTTGATTTTTTGACTTTTAGTTAAAAATTGGTTGTTTTGAATTCGACTTTAATTTCAGCAAATGCATGCTTAAGTAATTTTTTAAGAAACAATCAAATATTTCGGTTTATTTGATTTCTGATAGCCCCATTCAGACAACCTTATTTTGGGTTATTTTGAAAACCTAAGTGTTATAAGAAATTTCATTTTTGATTGTTACAGAATTTTAAATTTGGATATCAATATATTTATAGTATATATTTTAAGATAATTTAATTGAAACATTAAGTAACCAAAGTGATCTCTATTGTTGAAATTATTTTATTTTAAAATATAAAATGTTTTGTGCATGTAAGTCGGATTATGTTAGTATTAATCAGCCCAAAAGAAAGTTAATAATTAACATCAATACATGTGCAACTGTGGTAATAAACATGTGATAATTATTCAGTTTTATATGTGAGCAATAAATTGGCCCAAAGGAAGATTTCTGTTTGATATGTTCTTATTATCAATGTTTGATTACTGTACCAAGATATCACTTGCAAGTTAATGTTTTGTCCAAAGATGAAATATTAATGGAGTGCCCAGTATCTTGATATGAGGTTTACCTTTATTCAAATTTATTATTATATTGGTTATCTTTTAATTTGATTGAAAGATAAAATTAAGACAATTATTTTGAAACAATAAAACTCATATTTTGGTTTCAGATGTCTAATATTTTAATAGATTAATTGAAACATAATGTCACCAAAGTGATAGCTTTTGTGTAGATTAGTTTATTTAAAATATCAAGATATTTATGGGTTTTTGTAATTCATGCGTTTATTAATTTGCCCAAAAGAAAGTTAATATTTGACAGAATTACAACGACAACTATGGCGATAAATGTGTGAGAATTATAAGGTATTTTATGTGAACAAATACGTTAGTCCAAAGATTAATCTATTCTTTGACATTGTTTATTGTCAATGTTTGATTGCTACAACAAGAGTACCACTTGTAGTTAATATTACTGTCCAAAGACTTGATATTAATGTTGTGCTTGATATCTTGAGGGGAACTAGCCATTATTTTCAATTTATTTGTTTACTTATGAATATTTATGTGAGCTTGTTTTATTTTATTTTATTTTTGTTCTATATTTAGGTAATTTGTCTTTGTTATCACAATATTTGTTAAATACATTCTACACTCATGTTTAGTAAAACTAATTTCAAGGAATAGAAAAGACACTTACATATAGTCTTTTGGTTGTATGAACATAGACTTTGCACTAAGGAAAGAATAACTTGTACCTATCACCGCGGTAAGTGACACACGTCGTAACGTGTCGAGAATAGTTTCCTTCTTCCAAATAAATAAATAAAGGAATTAAATTAAATATAGATAGGGAAGTAGGAGTCGAATCCACAAGGACTTGGACTTTCCTTGTTGCACCTTTGGCGTTTCTAAACCAAGAGATGATAGAATTAAGTTTGTGTGATTTGGGGGGGGGGGGGAGATTGCAATGAAATGTAATAATTTAAGAGAGCAAGAAGAGTGGTTTAAAGATGTTAAAACTAATAATAGAGATATTAAGCCTTGGCTAAGCTTTGACTTGTTCTACTCGGTTCATTGGTAGAGATTTTTTATTTCGGAAAACTTGTTGGCAAAATTACTACAAGGTCAATCCTTGAGTTTTCTTTGTAAACTGAATTTCCAAACCCAATGTTTAGCTTCAGTTTTGATAATTCGTCTAAACCAACTCAATGTTTGAGGAAACAAATTCTTTAAGCTCGTAACCAACTCGAAAGGTTATTTCTATAAAAAAACGATTCGATCTCAATTTCCCTTAGTAATCTATTTATTAAGTGTGTTCCATGGAAGTCGGATTTGTTTCAATAACCGATCCTCCCTCCCACTTGATAGATCAAAACTCGAAAGTCAATCTTTGGGTTTAAAAATCAGTTTGATTTTGAAAATAAAGTATGAAGAAATCGAGAAAAGTTTTCGAAATGTTTGAAGCATAAATTCGAACCTCGCCTTGAGAACACGTCATTGCATAAGTCTTCGGCTTGAGAAGATTTAGCCGAGCATGGTTATTAAATTAATCATGCTCGACATTTTAGAAATAATCTCAAGAAGAAAAAAAACTAAAAGGAAAAATAAAGAAAATTTGAAAGAGAAATGATTCAAGTGATGAATTCAAGTAAATGATGATTGATGATCAAGTCTTACCCCAAATGGGGTATTTATAGTGTTCGGAATAACCTAGGTAAACATAAAATGATAATACAAAAATTAAACAAAATAATTATCCAAAGTTTAAAATTTAAAATTAAAAAATATGGAGATAGGCTATTTGATAAGCGGCTTGATAAGCTATCACTGCTGCTGACATCAGCTTCTAGAAGACGCTGACGTGGCGCCTAGTCAGCATTCATGCCCATGACTCCAGCATTTCCTGCAGCATTCCAGCTTATTTCCAGCATCACGTCCCCTGCATGAAAACAACATAAAACAGCCCATTTAAGTCCTTCAAACTTGTATTTAATCGAAATAAGGACAAAAAATACAACCAAAATAAATACTCATCAAATTCCCCCTCACTTATCCGATACTTCTCCTCAAGTATCTCAAATTTAAACAAATCTAAGCTGAAGTTGTCATCCTTAATTTCACGAAGTCTCAAAGTTTTCGGTATGATTAAGTATCTAAACATGAAGGAAAATAAGGAGAAAATAGATAAATGACAAGATTTAGAAATAGTTTAAGCAAAAACGACATTCTCGTACCCTGCTAACAACAATGATACAAACCAAATACCCTCACAAGGAATCGCTCATGTCACTCAAAGTGTTTAAGGGTAAAGAAAATCACTCGAGCCAAAACTAATTAGAGCATTACCATAAGCTTGTGGTTAAATCTAATCTCCACTACTAAGTATGAATGTGATGCAAAAATCAAGAGGTCTTAAAAGGGTTGTAACGGGGCTAATATTCAGGTAGGATAAAGGCCGAAAAGGGGTTAAAATTCAAGACAAAAATCTTCCCAAAAATTTATTTGAAACTATTTTTTCATTCGAATCAAAACTGTTTTGCAGTATATTTTTTTGAACTGCACTGTTATTTTTCTGCTCTTTTTTACTGCAGATTCGAATAATTGTCTACACAGTTTATTTTTCTGCACTGCATATTCGAAACAGTTTCTGCACAGTCTTTTTTTTCTGCACAATGTATTTTCTGCTCTGTTGGACTGCATGATTCGAATCTATTTTTGAAGACAATTTTGTCTTGAAAAAAGGGACAAAAATAATAGAAATAATAAAAAAATGGATTAGGATAAAATATGGTGAATCTCATGAAAAAAGCCAAGACTCAAAATTGTTTCACTAAGGGAAAATAATCAAAGGGTAGGCAATTTGTTTGGGAAGAGAAAGGGTTAAAATCTAGTGCCTCAATCACATTTAAGCATCATACTAAAATAATGTAATCTCAAAAAGAATTTAAACCACAAGTTCTAGAATGCAACTAATTAGCTAGGCACACACAAAGAAACAAAGAGCAAAAATAATGCATGCTCATTAGGCTCAAAAACTCACAAAAATTGTCTTGTGTACCTAGGTAAGCATCATGTCAATTAATAGAGTAAGGAATGTCATAAAAAGGATTTTATGAAGAAAAAAAATTAATCATGCCAAAATCTACCATGCAACCTAAAATTTCTAACAAGATAGATACAAAATCATACAAAACAATGAGACAAGGCCAAACTAAGGATTAAACAAGTAACTTAAATTAAATAAAATCAAGAGAACAAGAGAACAACCAAACAGATAAGCAAAAATAAAATTTGACAAGCATATCTCCCTCCCCCTCAATTGATGCATTTTGTCCCAAAATGAAAACTAGAGTAAAAGAGAGGAAATGAGAGACTCCCCTGATCAATTGCGGCCACGTCTGCGACTTCGTCGTCCGCGGGAAGAGCTGGGGCGAAGATAGGAGAGAATCTTGGCCAAGTCAGTCTCTATCAAGTGGAGTCGCTCATCCATATCATGTTAGGGTTGTTCTTCTTGTGTTGGTCTTGTCTGGGCTCGCCTTTGAAACACTCATTCTCTACGAGTTGGGAGAGTGCCTGAGGGAACAATAAAAGGAGCATTTGGAGTGCCTACAAGTAATCCCATGGCATCTAGACATTTCTCATCTAAGGCACTCATAGAGAAAGCGTAAGTAAACTGAGATGAGTCGAAAGTAGTAGAAAAAATGTGTAATGCTAAATGAGTAATATAAGGTCCCAAAATTAGTAGTCGTGGCCTAGTGGTTCATGCCACACGATGAAACATGCAGGCCATCCAAAAGCCAAGATTGACTTTGATATTTACCTGCATACACCAGAGAAAGAATAACTCAATCTTACTCAAGGTTGAGGGAGTGTCATTTCAGCCAGATAGATTATAGCGAGGAACTTATGGATGTAGCGTAAGGCGGGGCTATGAATGTCGTGGTCCTTGGTCGTTTTTGGGTTGTACTGAGAACCTGCCAAACCTGTCAATGTCTTATAGGAAAGGTCATTATCGAAATCTTGTAGTATGTCTAAAAGAGCAGTCTGATAATTAGGGTCTGAAACGTTAGTGACAAAACCCATATAGACATTAAATTCAGTAATAGACAATCGAAAGTATTGACCCAAAATTCGAAAAGATATAACATTAGGGGTATCGAGAGACATGGCACGACTACGATCAAATGTAAAAGTAGAATAAAATTCAAGCACCAACTCGCAGTAAGTATCACAAGTAATAGTAGGAAACATACGCCAACCAATGTTATCAAATAGCGACATGACTGACTCACGTAAATATAAAAGTTCTAAAGTTCGAGTTGGAATATACTTATAAACAGGAAATGCACGATGGCAGATACGATTAAAAGTCTCAAGTTCATTACCGGTAAATTGCAAGAATCCTTTCAAACTCTCATCATTTGGTGCTGTAAATCGTTGGCCTCTTCGTGAAGTTTCCTCTCGATCGGGAGGGTCCGAGGGCATGTCGTTGTCGGCAGTGTGATGCTCATGAGATGGTGAATTTGGTTGAGCATGCTCTGACCGAGTGTGATTATGTGAGGTGAACTCGACATGCATGTGTTCTGAAAATCCATAAACATGGTGAAAGATTAACAAAGGTTGGACAAAAAAATTAGAGTTTACCTCATCGCCCGTATTAGCCGCAGAATTATGGTCGGAGTGAAACGACGTGTTCGTGTGCATGTGGAAAGATGGAACTCGGACTGGGCTAAGCATGGGCTGAGAATGGTGCTGCAAAGAACCAAACAGAGCATCGATTTCCAAGGAGTGGAACGAAGGTGACGAAGGTGATGGTGGGGTTGCGGATCACGGCGAACGGCGGGGCAGTGAGGTAGCAGAGGCGTTTCTGTCGAAAGGATGGCTGGTGCCACTGCTGGTTCGACGCTCGGAAGGATGTGCAGGGCTGGGTGGCGGCTGTTGCTGCTCGGAATCGTTGCTTATCGTCATGAATTACGATGGCACAAAGCGGCGCCGACCACCGATGATGAGCGGTGGCTGTTGTAGAAGCCAACGGGCCTGGTCTCGGGTGCGAGGCATGTTTGCTAGGGTGAAGGTTAAAGATGAAGTGAGTGTTGTGGCTAGTGGTATAAAATAAAGAAGAAGGGTTTATTGGAAAGGGACGACTGAAGAGTTTCACGGGATTGAGATTTGTTTCGATAAGGGTGTTTAAAATTTAGGAGGTGGGATCCACAGAATCTCTAAATAAAATAAGGGTTAGTTTGGTTGAAAACTGAATTGGGGGATTTGACCGAAGATGAGGGGATTGGACAGGTGGGGGAGATAAGGGTGGGTCCACGAGTGATAGAGGGAAAAAGTGATTTTTAATTTGTTTCCTAGTTCCCAAACAGATTCGAATGAGGGATAATGTGATAGAATTTTTGAGTTCTAAAAATTTAAAATGGGCCGACATAATCTAGCTGAAAATGATATCTTCCCATGCCTTTTTTTCGATCAACTTGTATTATCTGCGAAAAAAATAAAGATAAGATAAAATAAAATTAAAATAAAGAAAATAATAATAAATTCGAAACTGAAAAATTAAAATCAAGAAATAAATAAATAAAATGGGTTGTCTCCCATCCAACGCTTGTTTATCGTCGCTAGCTTGATGGCCTCATTCAAGTGACAGGTTCGATTAGACGAATTTCCTTGACTAGACCAACCGAAGCATTGTCATAATATGGTTTAAGCCGTTGACCGTTGACTTTAAATGGCTCTCTAGAATTACTTTTCATTTCCACTGTACCATGTGGAAAAATATCAGTCACTGTGTACGGTCCAAGCCACTTTGATCATAATTTCCCTGCAAAAAGTTTTAATTTAGAGTTTAATAATAAAACCTTTTGACCAATATAAAATGATTTAAATTCAATATTACGATCGTGAAAATCTTTATTTTTTTCTTTAAAAATTTTCGAACTATCGTAGGCATTTTTTTCAAATTTCTTCCAACTCATGGATATCGAGTTTACGCGTTTCGCCAACTAAATCCATTTCCATGTTGCATTTTTTGACTACCCAACGCGTGCGATGCTCCACTTCAACCGGTAAATGGCACGTCTTACCAAAAACAAGGTGTTAAGGAGACATCCCGATATGACCCTTATACGCTGTCCGATATGGCCATAGTGCGTCATTCAGCTTAACGCTCTAATCCTTCCGGTCGAGTTTTACGATCTTTTCAAGAATGGTCTTGATTTCACAGTTTGATACCTCCGCATGACCATTCGTTTGCAGATGGTACAACGTCACGATGGGTTGGGTGACGCCAAATTTTTTCATTAGCGCATCAATAACTCGATTGATAAAATGTTTCCCTCTTGCGCATATTGGCGCTCTCGGTGTGCCAAACCTGGAAAAATATAATCTTTCATAAATTTGACAGTGGTTTTAGCATCATTATTTTTTTGTAGCTTTCGCCTCAACCCATCGCGAAACATAATCAACAACTAAAATATTATAGAAATTACCGAATGATGATACAAATGGCCCCATATAATCTATTCCCCACACATCAAATATTTCGCAAACATGAATAATATTTAGGGGCATTTCATTACGTCGGCTTAAGTTACCAACTCTTTGACACTTATCACATGATTTGCAAAAAAAAATATGTGTCATAAAAAATATTTGGCCAATAGAATCCACATTCAAGAATTTTATGAGATGTCATTTTAGGTCCATAGCGTCCACCGCATGCATATGAATTACATAAATTAAGGATATAATTTACCTCGTCTTCAGTTACACATCGTCGTATTACCTGATCGGAACAATGTCTCCAAAGGTAGGGATCATCCCAAATATAGAACCTGGATTCCCTCTTGATTCGGTTAATTTCTGACCGTGGCAAATCAAGGGGCAATTCACCTGTAGCCAAATAACTCACGATGTCCGCAAACCGAGGTGTTGAAGCTTGCGCCATCATCAAATTTTCTTCAAGGAATTCGCCATTAATAGGCGAATCTGAATTGGTCAGTGGGATTTGGCTGAGGTGATCGACCACTAAATTTTCACTCCCCTTCTTGTCTTTTATCTCGAGATTAAACTCATGGAGTAAAATCCACCGGATCAGCCTCGATTTTGCTTCCTTCTTGATCATCAGATAACGCAAGGCTGCATGGTCAGAAAAAACAATAATTTTAGTCCTAACTAAATAAGAGCGGAACTTATCTAAAGCAAAAACTACAACAAACAGTTCTTTTTCTGTAGTTGAATAGTTGCGTTGCGCTGGATCAAGCGTTCTTGATGCATAGGCGATGACATGAGGCTCTCGTCCTTTCCTTTGACCAAGTACCGCTCCAACACTAAAATCCAAAGCGTCGCACATAATTTCGAACAACAAGTTCCAATCAAGCGGTTGCATTCTCGGCGCGGATACAAGTTTCCCCTTAATTGCATCAAATGATTTCCTACATTCGGATGTAAAGTCAAACTCTACATCTTTCTGCAGTAACCGACATAGTGGCTGTACTATCTTTGAGAAGTTTTTTATAAATCGCCTGTAGAAACTTGCATGTCCAAGAAAAGAGCATACATCCCTCACAGTTGTAGGGTATGTGAGTGAGCGGATAATGTCTATCTTAGCCTTATCAACAGAAATTCCTTCAGAAGATACTATATGTCCTAACACTAAGCCTTCGTTAACCATGAAGTGACATTTTTCTTAATTGAGTACAAGGTTAAACTCAATGCAGCGTTTTAATACATTAGTTAAATTAAGCAAGCACTCACCAAAAGAATCTTCATATACAGTGAAGTCATCCATAAATACTTCAACCCCCTTCTCAACATAATATGAAAATATACTTACCATACATCACTGGAACGTAGCCAGAGCATTACATAGTCCAAACGATATTCGTCGATAGGCGAAGGTTCCGAATGGGCATAGAAAAGTGATCTTCTCTTGGTCCTCAGGGGCTACGGAAATTTGAAAGAAACCTGAAAAACCATTGAGACAACAATAGTGAGATTTACCAGCTAGTCTTTGAATCATTTGATCAATGTATGGTAAATGTAACACCCCAATTTTGGGCTTGGAAGTTTAGGGTCTGAACCGGACCGGTCTGATTTTCGGTTCGAATATAAAAGGTGGTTTTAGGGAAAGCCTAGTTCGGATTGCATTAAAAATATGGAAAAATATCTAAAAATACTCTTTTAATATATATAAGAGAGTGATGAAATCAATTTTAAAAAATAAGGTTTGGAAGTGTGACATTTCGAATTAGTGACTAAAATGTAATTTTTGAAAAGTTCAGTGGTGACTGTTTTGTAAGGATTGAAACTTTGAATCTTTAAGGAGCTAATTTACCCAAGATTGATTTCTCCAGATTTTCCTTAGTTTTAAATGATTCATTTAATGTTTAATTAATTAAAGGAAGATGAGAAAAACTAATTTTGAGATTTCATAACTAACTTCCTTGAAAACTTTCTCATCTCATTTTCTCTCAAAATTCTCTCAGCCAAACACATTTCTACAGAAACATTTCTTTTGATTTTCACACTAAATGATGAGGTTTCAATCATCAAAAGATTCCTAATCCTTTCTACATCAAATCCTCTTCATTTGCTTATTGAATTTTCAGGGATTTTGGCTCTAATCAAGGAGAAATCTACATTTAGAGGTAAGGATGTTCTTCTCCTCTAAATACTCAGTTCTTTACTGAAATTCCCAAGTTCTCAATCCTTAAATTAAGTTTTATTAAAGGTTTTAATGTTGTGATCTTGATTTTTGTCTTAAAACTCAAGATTTGGATTAAATCTTAAAGAAATTCGTGGTGTTTGTTTGGGCTTTGTTTTGAGATGGATTTTTAATGTATTTTGGATGTTTAATGATGTGTAATTGAGGTTTAATCAATGCAATCCCGAATAGGTTGATTTTCCTAAGTTTTTGCTTATGAAAATGGTGGTTTTGGGGTGATCTTGGTGTTCTGTTATAGCTGGAGGTATAAGGACGAGTTTATGTTCTTTTTTGGATATTAATTGATGTCTAAGAATGTTTAGAAGTGATGGATCTTGGCTGGGTAATGTTGTGGAAGAGTTTGAATGTGATTTCGGTTATGTTTGGTAGCCGAAATGTGAGATTTGGTGAGAGCAGCTAGTTTATGTGTAATGGCTGAAGATTTTAATGCATGATGATGCATTAATCCTCTGCTTTGATGTGTTTAAAACATGGGAGACATCTTCGGATTCTTGTGGTGTTGATCCGGAGGCTTGAACGGCGTTTCGACAAGCTTGCGAAATAGAATTGGTGAGTGGAGTTGGATTTCCAGCTTTGTATCGAATATTTGAAGGTTTGGGAGCTTAGTTTAAGTCTAATAAACTTAACTAAGCTCAAGAGTAAGTTTTCGGAAAAACTCTCTCTTGGATGAGCCATGGATTGGTTCGATGCATTTGTTGATAATTGCATGTTTAAATTCTATTTTTGAAAGCATGTTTAGCATGGTTAATGCTGGTTATGTAAGCCATTTGTTGAAGGATTCTCAAGGTAAGAGATCCTTGGTTTGTTTTGTTAAAAATGTGGATTGATGCATAGTGATGCATGTTGTAAATGGCTTTGTTTTCGATGCTTAAAAAAATGGATTATTGATGATAATTGATGTATATTGGCAAGTGATGAGTTGGTTTTAAAGTACTTGAATCAGATATAGTTAGCCAGCTATAGGATTGGGTGCACCGTGAATAAAGTCGCCTTGGATGTTGAGGGGTTGTAATTGTACCGTAAACTTCATCCAAGTACACTAACAAGATGTTTAAGATCACAATGGTGGTTAAAAGTCCATGTGTGGATCTTGTGTTGAGTGTCCCGTGTTCTCGTTAGTGATGTTATACAACTACCGATGAGTGATGTGGAGGGGTTGTGATTGTACCGTTAAACTCCATCACGGGTGTTGAGGGGTTGTGATTGTACCGGTAAACTCCACCTTGTGTGTTCGGTAGTGTGTATGAAGCGTATGGGACAACGCTTGTAATCCGCGTATCCGATTATGTTTTATGTTGTAAAAGGTTATGGATTATCACTTGAAAGCCAATATGACATGTTAATGTTATTGAAGCATGAGATGCTTGATGTGAATGCAATGTTGCATGAATAATGATGCTTAAGTGTTAATGGCATTATGGAAAATGTTTTAATAAAGTGCATTATTGTGTTGTTTCTTTAGAGCATGCCTCACTAAGCATTTGTGCTTACGCTCTCTCTCTTGAACCAATAATGCAGATAATTGAGGTGTTAGTGGGCAGCAAGGAGGCTAAGAATCCAAGGGAAAGCTAAGCTCATGTATGGTGACTATTTCACAACATTATCCTACACCTATTTCTTAAGGGGGGAGAGTTGTAACACCCCAATTTTGGGCTTGGAAGTTTAGGGTCTGAACCGGACCGGTCTGATTTTTGGTTCGAATATACAAGATGGTTTTAGGGAAAGCCTAGTTCGGGTTGCATTAAAAATATGGAAAAATATCTAAAAATCCTCTTTTAATATATATAAGAGAGTGATGAAATCAATTTTACAAAATAAGGTTTGGAAGTGTGACATTTCGAATTAGTGACTAAAATGTAATTTTTGAAAAGTTCAGTGGTGACTGTTTTGTAAAGATTGAAACTTTGAATCTTTAAGGAGCTAATTTACCCAAGATTGATTTCTCCAGATTTTCCTTAGTTTTAAATGATTCATTTAATGTTTAATTAATTAAAGGAGGATGGGAAAAACTAATTTTGAGATTTCATAACTAACTTCCTTGAAAACTTTCTCATCTCATTTTCTCTCAAAATACTCTCAGCCAAACACATTTCTTTAGCAACATTTCTTTTGATTTTCACACTAAATGATGAGGTTCCGATCATCAAAAGATTCCTAATCCTTTCTACATCAAATCCTCTTCATTTGCTTATTAAATTTTCAAGGATTTTGGCTCTAATCAAGGAGAAATCTACATTTAGAGGTAAGGATGTTCTTCTCCTCTAAATACTTAGTTCTTTACTGAAATTCCCAAGTTCTCAATCCTTAAATTAAGTTTTATTAAAGGTTTTAATGTTGTGATCTTGATTTTTGTCTTAAAACTCAAGATTTGGATTAAATCTTAAAGAAATTCGTGGTGTTTGTTTGGGCTCTGTTTTGAGATGGTTTTTTAATGTATTTTGGATGTTTAATGATGTGTAATTGAGGTTTAATCAATGCAATCCCGAATAGGTTGATTTTCCTAAGTTTTTGCTTATGAAAATGGTGATTTTGGGGTGATCTTGGTGTTTTGTTATAGCTGGAGGTATAAGGACGAGTTTAGGTTCTTTTTGGATGTTAATTGATGTCTAAGAATGTTTAGAAGTGATGGATCTTGGCTGGGTAATGTTGTGGAAGAGTTTGGATGTGATTTCGGTTGTGTTTGGTAGCCGAAATGTGAGATTTGGTGAGAGCAGCGAGTTTAGGTGTAATGGCTGAAGATTTTAATGCATGATGATGCATTAATCCTCTGCTTTGATGTGTTTAAAACATGGGAGACATCTTCAGATCCTTGTGGTGTTGATCAGGAGGCTTGAACGACGTTTTGAAAAGCTTGCGAAACAGAATTGGTGAGTGGAGTTGGATTTCCAGCTTTGTATCGAATATTTGAAGGCTTGGGAGCTTAGTTTAAGTCTAATCAACTTAACTAAGCTCAAGAGTAAGTTTTCGGAAAAACTTTCTCTTGGATGAGCCATGGATTGGTTCGATGCATTTGTTGATAATTGCATGTTTAAATTCTGTTTTTGAAAGCATGTTTAGCATGGTTAATGCTGGTTATGTAAGCCATTTGTTGAAGGATGCTCAAGGTAAGAGATCCTTGGTTTGTTTTGTTAAAAATGTGGATTGATGCATAGTGATGCATGTTGTAAATGGCTTTGTTTTCGATGCTTAAAAACAGTGGATTATTGATGATAATTGATGTATATTGGCAAGTGATGAGTTGGTTTTAAAGTACTTGAATCAGATATAGTTAGCCGGCTATAGGATTGGGTGCACCGTGAATAAAGTCGCCTCGGATGTTGAGGGGTTGTAATTGTACTGTAAACTCCATCCAAGTACACTAACGAGATGTTTAAGATCACAATGGTGGTTAAAAGTCCATGTGTGGATCTTGTGTTGAGTGTCCCGTGTTCTCGTTAGTGATGTTATACAACTACCGATGAGTGATGTGGAGGGGTTGTGATTGTACCGTTAAACTCCATCACGGGTGTTGAGGGGTTGTGATTGTACCGGTAAACTCCACCTTGTGTGTTCGGTAGTGTGTATGAAGCGTATGGGACAACGCTTGTAATCCGCGTATCCGATTATGTTTTATGTTGTAAAAGGTTATGGATTATCACTTGTAAGCCAATATGACATGTTAATGTTATTGAAGCATGAGATGCTTGATGTGAATGCAATGTTGCATGAATAATGATGCTTAAGTGTTAATGGCATTATGGAAAATGTTTTAATAAAGTGCATTATTGTGTTGTTTCTTTAGAGCATGCCTCACTAAGCATTTGTGCTTACGCTCTCTCTCTTGAACCAATAATGCAGATAATTGAGGTGTTAGTGGGCAGCAAGGAGGCTAAGAATCCAAGGGAAAGCTAAGCTCATGTATGGTGACTATTTCACAACATTATTAGATTTTGATATTTGGCAATGGGAACCTAGGTTGTGTTTTTGAGAGACGTTTTGGACTCCCTAGTTGTGGCATGATGCCTTAAATGTTTTGGATATGTAATTGGCCATTTTGGTGCTTGCTTTGATGATTTGATGATTGTTTGCTTTGGACAGTAGGATGCATGCCTATAGTCTTGTGAATTCTCCTAATTGATGCCATGATCGTGTTTTTATGATGCAAACATGTATCAGAGCTGAGTTCTCGAGTAAACGTGAACGATTATGTGGGTGATGTATGTATGAATGCATGATGTGCCTTTTTGAATGGAAATATGATGTGTAAATTGTAAGTATGTTGCAATTGTGATGTATGATGTGATGAAGCATGTTAGAATGACCCATTGCCATATCAAAACTAATGAAATGAATTGTTTTTATTTGGAAACGAGCTTGAGTACTTGGATTTCTTACCTTGCTGAGCATGATTATGTTTATTGCATTTGTGTCAGTGCATTGTTTAGTGAATGGGACCTCGTAGATAGACGAGAACTAACATGCGAGCTATGGCTCAGAACGAGAATGAGAACAATGCTGAAAATGTTGTGGATATACCTCCTCCTCCTGGTGGTGGACCGCCCGGTGGTGGTGGTGCTGGAGGTGATGGAGCTGGTGTTGGTGCTGGGGTCGCTGGACCTGAAGCTGGGCAGGGGCAAGCTGCTCCTGACATGACAGTGTTGATACAGGCTATTGCTGGAGCCTTTCAAGCAGCAGTAGCTGGGGCTCATGGAGCTGGGCATCAGGGTGATGCTAATGCGAGATTACCTTTGGAACGTTTGTGCAGTCTGAGAGGGAATGAGTTCAGAGGTTTGTCTGCGGAGGGTTCCGAATCTTGGCTGGAAAGTACCAAGAGGATATCGGGACAAATGAACTGCAATAATGTGCAGAAGCTAGGATATGTGGTATCGTTGTTGCATGATGATGCGTATACCTGGTGGACGACCACTGTCTCCGGAATGGAGGAAGCTGATGTGACTTGGACGTTCTTTCTGAACGCGTTCAAGCGGAAGTATCTGGGTGTGCGATACTTGGATGAAAAGAAAAGAGAGTTCATGTCTCTTACACAAGGGAGCATGACGGTGGCTGAGTACGAGATCCAGTTTGTCCGTCTCAGTCAATACGCACCTGAGCTTATTCCTGATGAGCGGGAAAGGTGTGAATGTTTCCGGTATGGTTTGGTGACGAATGTAAAGACCTTTATGCTTGCCGCTAAGTACACCGATTTTGATGTGCTGGTTAGTAGGGTGAAGGACATTGAGCAGAATCTGGGTTTGTCTTATAGAGGTGTTGGTTCTAGCTCGGGCAAGAGAGTTGCTGAGTATAGTTCCGGTGGTGGACGAAACAAGAGAGGATGAGATAGGAGGTATCAGTCTTCTGCTAGGCGTGGTGGTGGAGGGCATGGTGCGCCTGTTCAAGGAGACAGGGCGAGAGCTGATCAGAACACATGTTGGGCGTGTGGACCGCGTGGTCATTTGAGGCATGATTGTCCTCGGCCAGCGAGAGAGGTGCAGGCTCCTATTGTAGTGACCGATAATTCGTGCTGGAATTGTGGTTCGGCAGACCACATGAGGAGGGAGTGTTTTTTGTTGGCCGGTGGTGGTCAGGGACGTGCTCTTGGTGTTGTTGCGCCACAGAGAGGTCGTGGGCGCGGCCGTGGTAACTTCTAGCGCAGAGAGGATGGTTGAAGGAACGTGGCTCATGTGGTGGCTGTCCAACCCGAGGGTGGTGGCCAAGCTCGAGTGTATGCTCAACGAGAAGGGAGGAATGACACGGATGTGATCGCGGGTACCTTCACTTTGCAATCCTTGTCATTACTTTCCTTGATTGATTATGAATCTACACACTCATACATATTGCGTGAACATGCTCAATTGCTTGGTTTACCTGTTGAGTTTTTGGATGTTGGTATGCGTGTAAGTTGTAACTAGTTCCTTTGGTGAGACCGTTGTGACACGAAAGTTGTATAGAAGATGTCCCTTGGTGGTGGAGGGCATGGTGCGCCTGTTCAGGGAGACAGGGCGAGACCTGATCAGAACACATGTTGGGCGTGTGGATCGCGTGGTCATTTGAGGCGTGATTGTCCTCGGCCAACGAGAGAGGTGCAGGCTCCTATTGTAGTGACCGATAATTCATGCTGGAATTGTGGTTCGGCAGACCACATGAGGAGGGAGTGTTTTTTGTTTGCCGGTGGTGGTCAGGGACGTGCTCCTGGTGTTGTTGCGCCACAGAGAGGTCGTGGGCGCGGCCGTGGTAACTTCTAGCGCAGAGAGGATGGTGGAAGGAACGTGGCTCATGTGGTGGCTGTCCAACCCGAGGGTGGTGGCCAAGCTCGAGTGTATGCTCAACGAGAAGGGAGGAATGACACGGATGTGATCGCGGGTACCTTCACTTTGCAATCCTTGTCATTACTTTCCTTGATTGATTATGGATCTACACACTCATACATATTGCGTGAACATGCTCAATTACTTGGTTTGCCTGTTGAGTTTTTGGATGTTGGTATACGTGTAAGTTGTAACTAGTTCCTTTGGTGAGACCGTTGTGACACGGAAGTTGTATAGAAGATGTCCCTTGGTGGTGGAGGGCATGGTGCGCCTGTTCAGGGAGACATGGCGAGAGCTGATCAGAACACATGTTGGGCGTGTGGATCGCGTGGTCATTTGAGGCGTGATTGTCCTCGGCCAGCGAGAGAGGTGCAGGCTCCTATTGTAGTGACCGATAATTCGTGCTGGAATTGTGGTTCGGCAGACCACATGAGGAGGGAGTGTTTTTTGTTGGCCGATGGTGGTCAGGGACGTGCTCCTGGTGTTGTTGCGCCACAGAGAGGTCGTGGGCGCGGCCGTGGTAACTTCTAGTGCAGAGAGGATGGTGGAAGGAACGTGGCTCATGTGGTGGCTGTCCAACCCGAGGTTGGTGGCCAAGCTCGAGTGTATGCTCAACGAGAAGGGAGGAATGACACGGATGTGATCGCGGGTACCTACACTTTGCAATCCTTGTCATTACTTTCCTTGATTGATTATGGATCTACACACTCATACATATTGCGTGAACATGCTCAATTGCTTGGTTTGCCTGTTGAGTTTTTGGATGTTGGTATGTGTGTAAGTTGTAACTAGTTCCTTTGGTTAGACCATTGTGACACGGAAGTTGTATAGAAGATGTCCCTTGGTTGTGCAAAACCATGTTTTTCACGTTGATCTCATGGAATTACCTTTCTATGGTTTTGATGTAATCCTTGGTATGGATTGGCTTGTTGAACATCGTGCTGTGGTTGAGAACAAGGGAGTTTCGTTGAAGCTTGCGGATGATTATGAGGTAGTGGTGGTTGGTGAGAATTTGAAGTTTCTTGCCAATGTGGTGTCTACATTGGAAGCGAGCCGAATGCTGAGGCAAGGTTGTGAAGCCTACCTAGCCTTTGTAATGAGTCCTAGCTCTAAGGAGTTGCGAGTGCAGGATATCAGGACGATGCGAGAGTTTCCTGGTGTGTTTCCGGAGGAGTTGCCTGGATTGCCTCCTAATCGTGAAGTGGAGTTTGGAATTGAGTTGTATGAAAACACAACTCCAGTGTCCATCAATCCTTATCGAATGACACCTAAAGAGTTGAAGGAGGTGAAGACGCAACTTCAGGAGTTGCTTGATCGTGGTTTCATTCGGCCGAGTGTGTCACCTTGGGGTGCACCGGTCTTGTTTGTGAAGAAAAAAGATGGCACTATGAGAATGTGCATCGATTACCGTCAGCTTAACAAGTTGACTATCAAGAATTGGTATCCATTGCGGAGGATTGATGATCTTTTTGATCAATTTCGGGGAGCGGCTGTGTTCTCTAAAATTGACTTAAGGTCAGGGTATTACCAGTTGAAGGTGAAGGATGTGGATGTGCCAAAGACAGCCTTTAGGACGAGATATGCGCCTTATGAGTTCCTTGTGATGCCGTTTGGTTTGACGAATGCTCCTGTAACTTTTATGGACATGATGAATAGAGTGTTCCATGAAAACTTGGATAAATTTGTTGTGGTGTTCATTGATGATATCCTCGTGTACTCTCGTACTGAGGAGGAGCATGAGGGGCATTTGAGGATTGTGTTGCAGGCTTTATTGGAGAATCAACTTTATGCTAAGTTAAGCAAGTGTGAGTTCTGGCTCAGGGAAGTTGTGTTCCTTGGTCATGTGGTTTCTGCTGAGGGGATACGTGCTGATCCTCAGAAGATTGAGGCAGTGATGAATTGGAAGCCTCCTAAGTCTGTTCATGAAGTCTGTAGTTTCCTTGGTTTGGCGGGATACTATCGGAGGTTCGTGGATGGATATTCGAAGATTGCTGCACCTTTGACGAAGTTGTTGCAGAAGGATGTCAAGTATGAGTGGACGGAAGCGAGACAACAGGCTTTTGAGAAGCTTAAGCCAGCTTTGACGCAAGCTCCTATCTTGGATCAGCCTGAATCAGGGAAAGAGTTTGTGGTGTATAGTGACGCATCCTACGTTGGTTTATGGTGTGTGTTGATGCAAGAGGGTAAGGTGGTGGCTTATGCATCGCGCCAGTTGAAGGTGCATGAGCGCAATTATCCTACGCATGACATTGAGTTGGCTGCGGTGGTTTTTTCTTTGAAAATTTGGAGACATTACCTGTATGGTGAGAAGTGTACTGTGTACACGGATCACAAAAGTTTGAAGTACCTGATGTCTCAGAAAGAGTTGAATCTTAGGCAACGACGTTGGGTGGAGTTGCTTAAAGATTACGATCTGACGATCGAGTACCATCCGGGAAAAGCTAATGTTGTAGCAGATGCCTTGAGTAAGAAGGTAGCAGTGGAGTTGAGGGCTATGTTTGCCAGCTTGAGCATTTCGCGAGATGACGGTCTTGTGGCTGAATTGCAAGTGAAACCATCCTTGGTTCAATTGATAAAGGATAAGCAGTTGTTGGATGATTCCTTGGTGCTACATGTTCAGGATATTTCTGAGGATAGGCCATCCGAATTTTTCTTTAATGATGATGGAGTTTTATGTTTTGGGAGTCAGATAGTAGTGCCCAATGATGCTGAGTTGAGGCGTGCTATTCTGACTGAAGCTCATAGTAGTCCTTTTAATATGCACCCTGGTAGTACTAAGATGTATCGTGATCTTCGAGATGAGTACTACTGGGTGGGTTTGAAGAAAGATGTTGCTGAGTATGTGAGCAAGTGCATGGTTTGTCAGTGAGTTAAAGCTGAGCATCAGTTTCCTTCTGGGTTGTTGCAACCGTTGAGGATTCCTGAGTGGAAGTGGGAAAGGATTACCATGGACTTTGTGTCTGGATTGCCTTTGTCGCCATCGAAGAAGAATTCGGTATGGGTGATTGTGGATCGCCTTACAAAGTGTGCGCATTTCTTGCCTGTGCATACTACGTACACTTTGGACAAGCTTGCAGAGCTGTACATTGCTGAGATTGTGCGGCTGCATGGTGTGCCAAAGTCTATAGTGTCGGATCAAGATCCGAGGTTTACATTGCGTTTCTGGGAGTGTTTACATCAGGCTTTGGGTACACGGCTGAATTTCAGTACTTCTTATCATCCACAGTTGGATGGACAGTCTGAGCGTGTTATCCAAGTGCTGGAGGATATGTTGAGGTGCTATGTGATTGAATTTCAAGGCTCTTGGGAGAAGCATTTGCCTTTGGTGGAGTTTTCTTATAATAATAGCTACCAGGCAAGTATTCAAATGGCACCTTATGAAGCCTTGTACGGGAGGAAGTGCAGAACTCCTCTTTGTTGGGCTAAAGTAGGTCAGAAGTTCGTTTTGATGCCAGCTTTGTTGAAAGGGACCACCGAGAAGGTGAAGCTCATTTGTGAGCGATTGAAGGCAGCTTCTGATCGACAGAAGTCTTACGCGTATTTGAAGCGTAAGGAGATTGAGTATGCGGTAGGTGACCGTGTGTTTTTGAAAGTTTCGCCTTGGAAAAAGGTGATGAGGTTTGGCCAAAAGGGTAAGTTGAGCCCTAGGTACATTGGACCATACGAGGTGATTGAGCATGTGGGTCCTGTTGCATACAAGTTGAGATTGCCACAAGAGTTGGAAAAGATTCATGATGTGTTTCATGTCTCTATGCTTCGGAGGTTCGCATGTTATGCCTGTGGAGGAAGTGGAATTGAATCTAGACTTGACCTATGATAAGGAGCCGATGGAAATTATGGATTCAAACAGTAAAGTTCTTCGAGGCAGGACCATTGATTTGGTAAAGGTGTTGTGGAAGCATCGTGGTGTTGAGGAAGCCACGTGGGAACGGAAGGATGACATGAAGAAGCAGTTTCCGTACCTTTTTCCTCCAGGTATATTTCGAGGACAAAATTTCTTAAGGGGGGAGAGTTGTAACACCCCAATTTTGGGCTTGGAAGTTTAGGGTCTGAACCGGACCGGTCTGATTTTTGGTTCGAATATACAAGATGGTTTTAGGGAAAGCCTAGTTCGGGTTGCATTAAAAATATGGAAAAATATCTAAAAATCCTCTTTTAATATATATAAGAGAGTGATGAAATCAATTTTACAAAATAAGGTTTGGAAGTGTGACATTTCGAATTAGTGACTAAAATGTAATTTTTGAAAAGTTCAGTGGTGACTGTTTTGTAAAGATTGAAACTTTGAATCTTTAAGGAGCTAATTTACCCAAGATTGATTTCTCCAGATTTTCCTTAGTTTTAAATGATTCATTTAATGTTTAATTAATTAAAGGAGGATGGGAAAAACTAATTTTGAGATTTCATAACTAACTTCCTTGAAAACTTTCTCATCTCATTTTCTCTCAAAATACTCTCAGCCAAACACATTTCTTTAGCAACATTTCTTTTGATTTTCACACTAAATGATGAGGTTCCGATCATCAAAATATTCCTAATCCTTTCTACATCAAATCCTCTTCATTTGCTTATTAAATTTTCAAGGATTTTGGCTCTAATCAAGGAGAAATCTACATTTAGAGGTAAGGATGTTCTTCTCCTCTAAATACTTAGTTCTTTACTGAAATTCCCAAGTTCTCAATCCTTAAATTAAGTTTTATTAAAGGTTTTAATGTTGTGATCTTGATTTTTGTCTTAAAACTCAAGATTTGGATTAAATCTTAAAGAAATTCGTGGTGTTTGTTTGGGCTCTGTTTTGAGATGGCTTTTTAATGTATTTTGGATGTTTAATGATGTGTAATTGAGGTTTAATCAATGCAATCCCGAATAGGTTGATTTTCCTAAGTTTTTGCTTATGAAAATGGTGATTTTGGGGTGATCTTGGTGTTTTGTTATAGCTGGAGGTATAAGGACGAGTTTAGGTTCTTTTTGGATGTTAATTGATGTCTAAGAATGTTTAGAAGTGATGGATCTTGGCTGGGTAATGTTGTGGAAGAGTTTGGATGTGATTTCGGTTGTGTTTGGTAGCCGAAATGTGAGATTTGGTGAGAGCAGCGAGTTTAGGTGTAATGGCTGAAGATTTTAATGCATGATGATGCATTAATCCTCTGCTTTGATGTGTTTAAAACATGGGAGACATCTTCAGATCCTTGTGGTGTTGATCAGGAGGCTTGAACGACGTTTTGAAAAGCTTGCGAAACAGAATTGGTGAGTGGAGTTGGATTTCCAGCTTTGTATCGAATATTTGAAGGCTTGGGAGCTTAGTTTAAGTCTAATCAACTTAACTAAGCTCAAGAGTAAGTTTTCGGAAAAACTTTCTCTTGGATGAGCCATGGATTGGTTCGATGCATTTGTTGATAATTGCATGTTTAAATTCTGTTTTTGAAAGCATGTTTAGCATGGTTAATGCTGGTTATGTAAGCCATTTGTTGAAGGATGCTCAAGGTAAGAGATCCTTGGTTTGTTTTGTTAAAAATGTGGATTGATGCATAGTGATGCATGTTGTAAATGGCTTTGTTTTCGATGCTTAAAAACAGTGGATTATTGATGATAATTGATGTATATTGGCAAGTGATGAGTTGGTTTTAAAGTACTTGAATCAGATATAGTTAGCCGGCTATAGGATTGGGTGCACCGTGAATAAAGTCGCCTCGGATGTTGAGGGGTTGTAATTGTACTGTAAACTCCATCCAAGTACACTAACGAGATGTTTAAGATCACAATGGTGGTTAAAAGTCCATGTGTGGATCTTGTGTTGAGTGTCCCGTGTTCTCGTTAGTGATGTTATACAACTACCGATGAGTGATGTGGAGGGGTTGTGATTTTACTGTTAAACTCTATCATGGGTGTTGAGGGGTTGTGATTGTACCGATAAACTCCACCTTGTGTGTTTAGTAGTGTGTATGAAGCGTATGGGACAACGCTTGTAATCCGCGTATCCGATTGTGTTTTATGTTGTAAAATGTTATGGATTATCACTTGAAAGCCAATATGACATGTTAATGATATTGAAGCATGAGATGCTTGATGTGAATGCAATGTTGCATGAATAATGACGCTTAAGTGTTAAAGGCATTATGGAAAGTGTTTTAATAAAGTACATTATTGTGTTGTTTCTTTAGAGCATGCCTCACTAAGCATTTGTACTTACGCTCTCTCTCTTGAACCAATAATGCAGATAATTGAGGTGTTAGTGGGCAGCATGGAGGCTAAGAATCCAAGGGAAAGCTAAGCTCATGTATGGTGACTATTTCACAACATTATTATATTTTGATATTTGGCAATGGGAACCTAGGTTGTGTTTTTTAGAGATGTTTTGGACTCCCTAGTTGTGGCATGATGCCTTAAATGTTTTGGATATATAATTGGCCATTTTGGTGGTTGCTTTGATGATTTGATGATTGTTTGCT
Organism: Hibiscus tridactylites; assembly: GCA_958450335.1. Classification (NCBI taxonomy): domain Eukaryota; kingdom Viridiplantae; phylum Streptophyta; class Magnoliopsida; order Malvales; family Malvaceae; genus Hibiscus; species Hibiscus tridactylites. The sequence continues at coordinate 70,027,395 of OY288269.1, read as the reverse complement.
TTGGACAGTAGGATGCATGCCTATAGTCTTGTGAATTCTTCTAATTGATGTCATGATCGTGTTTTGATGATGCAAACATGTACCTAATTTGTATGATGACTTGTTGGCATGATTAGGAAGTCATTAGGATGTGTTTGAGTGTTTAAATGTATGTTAAACCAGCAAAATCTGTACTTTCTGGGCAGTCCGTATCGGAACGGGCACTAACGTTTCGAAACGGGGGCCTGTAATGGCCTTCGTGTATCGAAACAGATAGGGCCGTTCCGAAACACTTTTGCCACTGCCAGACCCTGTTTCGATACTGGTCTTGAAACGAACCCGCGTTTCGGAACGGTCAACCCCCGTTTCGAAACACTTGACCGTTGGGCACTAATTTGAATGGTTTATGGTTTGCAAGCTTTACGTTTTAGTCCTGAGTTTTGTATATGCAATTGCTTGAGTTTGAGATGTTCGTTTAAGATGAAATTTGACAGGGAAGCATGTAATATGATTAATTTTATATTGGTAACCTTGAAATCGGTTAAGTCCCTCCTCTTTCCAGAATTTACATTTTGGTCCCTAACTTTGTATGTTGTGCAATTGAGTCCCTCATTGCTTTCCGATCACTGTGATTTTCAAGTATGCTTTTCATCAGAGTACGCTTAGAGTTAATGAGCATCTAGATAAGATTAAAAAGAAAAAAAGGGTCATTAATCAAGGTTGACTTTCAGGTTGACTTTGGTTTTCCCCGTGTAATCTTCGTAGTTCAGGTCAATCGTCTAGGCCGAGATAAGGGGTTACAGTAAAGGAAAGTGATCTTTTCGGGTTAGAGAATTCAACTTCCTGTAATCTATGAAAACTCGCCATCCATTCTGAACTCGAGTTGGAACGAACTCACCTTCGTCATTTCTGATTACCGCGACGCCGTTTTTTTTAGAAAACATGAATAAGACTTACCCACTCGCTATCTGAGATTGGATATATAATATCGGCGTCTAGAAGTTTTTGAATTTCGGCTTGCACTACCTTCATCATGGGATCATTCAAGCGTCGTTGACCTTGTCGAGACGGCTTTTCCCCTTTCTCGATTTTGATCTTGTGCTTACAAGTTGAGGGGCTAAGTCCTTTGATGTCTACAACCGTCCAACCGATTGCTTCCTTATACTTTCGCAGGACTGTGACAAGGTCGACTTTCTCCTCTCCGGTTAATTCGTTCGAAATGATAACCAGTAAGGTATCATTATCTCCTAAGAAAACGTACTTAAGGTGAGATGGGAGTTCCTTTATTTCCAACTTCGGAGCCTGCAAAGTAGATGGCAAAGGTTTAGTCTTAGATGGAATTCAAGCTAAATCAGAACTAATAAAGGAAAGAAGTTCGTTCTCCCTTTCTGCCTCATTGTCGCAAAGCTCATAGTCGATACTAAGGTTATCAAAAACATTAGTATCCGCATACTCTTCTATACATGGATCAACAATATCAATTGAGTTAATAGATTCAACTTGATCAGGATACCTCATTGCCTTATAAACATCGAATTCTACTACCTCACCGTCAAATTCCATGGATAAAAGGTCGCTTCTTACTTCTATTTTTGTGTTTGCTGTGCTAAGGAATGGACGTCCCATCAACACTTCGGAGCAAGTGTTTGTTCTATCATGAGCCATATTGATCACATAGAAATCTGCAAGAAAGAATAAAAATATACTTTTACCAACACATTTTCTAACACTCCTTCTGGGTAGATGATCGATCGATCCGCCAACTGTATCGTAACCCGGGTTTCTTTTAAAGGATCGTTAGTAATTTTTTATAAATAGAAAGCAGCATTACATTTATAGAGGCTCCAAGATTGCACATTGCACGTTTAATAGATATATTACCAATTTGACAGGGTATAGCAAACATACCTTGGTATTTCATTTTGGGTGGTAACTTACGTTGAAAAACTGCATAAACGTGCTCTCCCAAGTTTACCTTTTCGTTCCCGGTGAGTTTTTGCTTGGTTGTGCAGAGCTCTTTAAGAAAACGAGCATACCTTGGCACTTGTCAAATGACTTTTAAGAGGGGAGTGTTTACTTGAACTTTTTTAAACACTTCAATGATTTCTCTCTCTTCATCTTTTTTGTCACGTTTTACCAATCGTGATGGGAAAGGAGGTGCGACTACAAGGGGTCGCGGAGGAGTATAAGATGGTGGTAAGGGGTTACTTTGTTTTTTGTTACCTTCTTCTGTGGGTGGATTGTTTTCTTTTGGTGGCTCTTTAGGTGCTATAACGGTCCCACTGCAAAGAGTAATTGCACTTACATTTTGTTTAGGGTTAGACTCCGTCTATGAAGGTAACCTCCCTTGTGACTCCATTCTTCCTAATCGTTGGGCAATCTGACTTATTTGCCTATCCATCTCTTGAAAATGAGCCCCCATGCGGTTTTGGAATTTTTCCTGAAACATAGCCAACCACTCTACAATTGACTCTAGGTTTGAATTTTGTTGAAATTGTTGGTTAGGCTGCCTTTGTTAATATTGTTGTCTTTAGTTCTGTGCAAACCCTTGGTCTCTCCACCCTTGATTGACAGTAGGGTAGTACTGTTTTTGATGGGATCCCAGAAAGTTCCCCATTGCTTTCACTTGTTCGGTATCTTCTTCTTGGATCATAGGGCAACAATCCGTCGGGTGTTCGGGGCTTGTGCATATCCCACAAAGCCTAGAAACAATCTTTCTACTTGCAACCAAAGTTTAAACAATGTCAGCTAATTTATCAATCTTGCTTTCTAATGAAATGATACCTACCTCATTAACTCTTTGAGATGGTTCACTTGATTGGTGGAAGCGTTGTGAGTTGGCTACCATGGTTGAAACCAATGTCCTTGCTACCGTCGGAGTCATATTGACTAGGGCTCCTCCGCTAGCTGCATCAACTACTTTCATATCTGTAGGGGTTAGTCTTTCATAAAAATATTGAATAAGTGTTTGATCTGAAAAACCGTGTTGTGGGCAATTTGCGCATAATTTCTTGAAGCGCTCCCAATATTCATAAAGTATTTCGGTATCCTTTTGTCGGATACTTAGAATATTTTGCCTCATTTCGCTTGCTTTAGCGGCTGGGAAGAACCTGTCAAGAAACAAGCGGGCCATTTCAGTCTAGGTAGTAACTGAGTTAGAAGGTAAATCATAAATCCAATTCTTAGCAATATCAGATAAAGAAAAGGAAAGGTGCGAGGTTTAATTTGATCTTTAGATACTTCCTGTGGTTTCATAGTTGAGCAAACCATGTGGAACTCCGTAAGGTGTTTGTGTGAGTTTTCGCTGGGCAAACCGTGGAAGGTTGGTAGGAGATGAATCAAGCCCGTTTTTAGTTGGAACGACGTTTCACCATTCGGGAAGGTTATGCACAAAGGTTGATTGTCATCTGGTGCCTTGATTAGCTGTTGGATCGTCTGTTCATTGGCTCCCATTTGGTTTCGTTCTTCAAAGTGTATTTCGGGTTGGGATGATGCGAGATCTTGCTGGAATCATTGCTGAAGCAACTTATAGTTCTTCTCTCAGTTTCGTTGTGTGTTTTTCCGTCTCGCAAATGCTTCAATTCCGGAATGAATTCAAACTGTTCTCCTGGATTTCTCTTGGTCATAAACAATAAAAAACAAACAGTAAAAGTTGTCGAAGTCCCCCCGGCAACGGCGCCAATTTTGACACGCGTCGTAACGTGTCAAGAATAGTTTCTTTCTTCCAAATAAATAAATAAAGGAATTAAATTAAATATAGATAGAGAAGTAGGAGTCGAACCCACAAGGACTTGGACTTTTCTTGTTGCGCCTTTGACGTTTCTGAACCAAGAAGAATGGTTTAAGGATGTTAAAACTAATAATAGAGATATTCAGCCTTTGCTAAGATTTGACTTGTTCTACTCGGTTTATTGGTATAGATTTTTGATTTCGGAAAACTTATTGACGGAATTATTACAAGGTCAATCCATGAGTTTTTTTTTAAACTAAATTTCCAAACCTAATGTTTAGCTTCAGTTTTGATAATTCGTCTAAACCAACTCAATGTTGAGAAAACAAATTCATTAAGCTCGTAACCAACTCGAAAGGTTATTTATATAAAAACGATTCGATGTCAATTTCCCTTAGTAATCTATTTACTAAGTGTGTTCCCTGGAAGTCAGATTTGTTTCAGTAACTGATCCTCCCTGCCACTTGATAGATCAAAACAATTGTTTTCTCCAAAGTCAATCTTTGGGTTTAAAAATCATTTAGATTTTGAAAATAAAGTATGAAGAAATCGAGAAAAGTTTCCATAAGCCTTCGGCTTAAGAAGATTTAGCCGAGCATGGTTATTAAATTAATCATGCTTGACGTTTTAGAAATAATCTTAAGAAGAAAAAAACTAAAAGGAAAAGGAAAGAAAGAAAATTTGAAAGAGAAATGATTCAAGTGATGAATTCAATTGAATGATGATTGATGATCAATTCTTACCCCAAAGGGGGTATAAGTTAGGACACATGTAAAGAAATTAAACTTTAAAAGTGAGAACTACTTCGGTTATTTTGAGTGATTCATGGGCTGTAAATTTTATGATCCCACAATTAAGATTATTTTAAGAAGAGATTTATAACTTTTTTAGGATGTTGTGTTTTGAGGGAGAAATAAGGTTAGATGCATTGTTATTGAGGTTTTCACACTTATCATTAATCAAGAAGTGAATCAAGTATCTCAACAAAATAATGTTGAACAACTCTCATTCAAGATAAGGTAGTTGTTTCATAAGAACAAACTCAACAACCTTACAAAACAAGTGTCGTTAAAGAGGTCCACGAGAGGAAGATCACATACTATTACGGATTATTATATTGTATTTCTTCAAGAAAATAAGGTAACAATGGAATGATAGAAAATGATCAATCATTTTTTTATCAGACCATAAAAGTTCTAACTCTCAAAAGTATATTGATGTCATTCAAGAAAAGTATAATTTTATGTAAGACAATAAAGCTTATGAACTTGTCTCATTACCTGAAGGTGCAAACTAATTGGTTGTAAATGGATATTTAAATCCAAGAAGGATGCAAATGATAATGTGGATAAGTATAAGGCATGTCTTGTATTTAAAGGATACACTCTAAAATAAGACATTATTGTTGTAGAGATTTTCTCTTTAGTTTCATTGAAAGAATCTTCCAGGATAATCATGATGCTTGTTGCTTATTTTAACCTTGAGCTACATAAGATGAATGTTAAGCTTATGTTTTTCAATTATGTTTTTCAATGGCGACATTGAAAAAATGAATTATATGGTACAATCATAGATTTGTGTCTAATGATACAAAATCAATTATATGTAAATTAAATAAATTCATTTATAAGCTTAAGTACGACTCTCATTAATGAAATTATAAATTTCATATTGATTATCTCATTCGGTTTTGAGATAAATTTAGTTGAAAATTGTATATACTACAAGTTCAGTGGGAGTAAAACCAAGTGATACTCATATTGCTAAAGAAGACAAATTTAGTCTTACTCAATGTCCTAAAAGTAACCTTGAAATTTAGAAAATCCAAAAGATTCTCTATGCATAAGCTATTGAGAATCTAATTTATGCTTAAGTATGTATGCATTCGGAAATTGTGTACATTGTTGAAATGTTAGACATATATTTGAGAAATCATATTATGAACCATTGGATAGCAGACAATGAGGTTATGAGATATCTTTAGAGAACAAAAATTACATGCTCACATGACGCGGTTCTAGTAAGTTAGAGATCATCAGGTTTACCGACTTCGATTCTAATAGAATATTGATGCAAAAGAATTTTGTCACTTGAGCTGCTAATTTTGGATTGAATAGAAAGACCATTTTAGTTATTTTGTGACAATAAATATGCATTCATTTATTCTATAAACAATAGGAACACTTCAAATTTGAAGCACATAAATATTAAGTTCCTAGTTGTTAAAAAAATTCAGAGTGATTGTGTGTCTATAGAGCATGGTGGTACAAACTCCATAATTGCGCGCATATTAAGAAACGGTCACCCTATGTCTTTCATGAGCACACAACTCATGTGGCTGTAATGTTATTTATGGATATTCAGTTTTAGTGAGAGTTTGTAATTTTGAAAAATGCTCATTTGGTTTAGACACAATTTTAGTTACTTCAGTTTAAAGTTATTTAAGATTATGTTATGTTATTTAAGGATATTCGGTTTTAGTGGGAGTTTGTAATTTAGAAAAAAAATGCTCATTAGGTTTAGACACAATTCCATTTACTTAAGTTTAAAGTTATTTAAGATTATTTAAAATTATTTTTTGCAGAAACAAAGTTTTTTTGGTTTATGTACACTCTGAATTCAATAAAGTTGATTTCACTAAGGTTTAAGAGGACTAGTTAGAAATAGATATGTTCGGTTCACATTTCATGTAATTTTCCATGCTACGCATCTATGATTGACCTATGTCATTTGATTATGTTTGTATACGTGGCCATTGATGGGTCCAGTCATGATTGATATGACGAAGACCGCTTTGATCCTATATGGATATAATTGATGGACAAAATTGTTATAAAATACCTATTATATAATAGAAAAATTTTGAGCTTATAAGGTTGTACATTTATCAGGAAACATATGTTACCAAGTGAGAGATTGTTGGATTAAAATCTTCAATTGTGGGCACATATGTAAAATGTATGATGCTATTATAAAGTGTGACACAAAATCAAGTGACCAATTATGTTAGGCGTGTCATATGTATTAAAGTGTCATGAAAATTAAAGTGTAGATACCATAAGATATATTTATAATTCAATGAGGGGCAGAGTTGTAAATATTTAATAATTTGATTTAATTATCAAATATATAAAGAGGTAGTAGTCCCCAAGAAATAGGTTAACTTGTATTACTTTTGTCCCCGTCAGAGAATTTTTACGGCAAATGCTAACATATCTTCTTGGAAGATCAATACCAAAGATTTAGGATTTCAACATGATGATTCTAAGTTTTCAATCTATCGATTAATTCAGGTATGCTTCCGCATTCAATTTATTCGATTTATTGTTCTTGATGATTTGACATGATAGATCCTAGATTAGATATGCACATTGAAAATCAGAAACTTTAGGATCAAACACTATAGTTGAATTGTGGACCGTTCGAGATGGCCTAGATTGAAGTCAAGAGTTTATCCTAGTATGCTTCGTAATTTGGATATTAGAATCCCTTTTCAGGATTATGTTGTCAATCTTTATTATCCTAGCTAGCTGCATGCTTCTTTCATTATGGCTTACATATCTAATTATCCTATGTACCAAATCTTATTTTAGTTTTATAAAACTTTTCATTTTAACCCCAGAAAAAGAGATGATAGCTTGTTTAGCAGCATAGTTTTCTCTAATCTGCTTCTTCTTTCTACTTTTATTGTTCTTTGCTTGCTGGCGATTACATCAATCTTGATGTGGTTACCGACAGCAGAGATTCATTGTTTCTGTTGCTCTTTTTTTCCCTCATCGTTTGCCTTATTATTTTTGTGTTTTTTAGTTTTAAATAAATAATTTTGCCCTTGTGCATGGACGGATATATGTATAAATTTTAGGGTACAAATGAACCCACTAATCTAATTAAAATGTCTTTTAAATTTATTATAAATTATTAAAAAATTAGAATTTTTTATAGAAAATATAAGAATCGACCCCACTTAATTTTTAGGATATGAGGTCAACAATATTTATTATAGTGCAATGGGAATTTCCCAAATCCCCCTACTTTTTGTAAATCCCGGCTACATCATTGCCCATGTGGGTTGTGGCACACTTTACTCTACTTTTCTGTACGTTTTTGTATGCCTTTTAGCACGTTTTTTTTCTTTTCTTTATTGATCATGTTGTCGTTCTATCATCTAGTTTTCTATCAAGGTTGAATTTGATGTCGTCACGATTGATCAAGATGATTCTCTTTTAATTATCTCGCTGATCTCCTTGTGAATATGTTCGGATTGTATATTTTATTTACTATGAATTAAACTCTCCTTGTAATTTTAGGTATATCATCGCTAGTAGCGGGCTTTAATTAAAAAAGGGTAAACAACCTAGGTGATCATCCAACTATTTAGCCCGTCCTATTTTAACCACCAACTAAAAAACTGAAAATTTGACTACCGAACTATTTAATTGGTCCTATTTTGACCACCGACCGTTAATATCTAACGGAGGAGTGACGTGTCTATTAATGGAAATTTGTATAACTACACATTTGGTCCATGTTTTTTTATCAATGAAAGTATGATTTATTCAAATGCAAAAATTATACAACCTACCATATGCCTCCTTAAAAAACCTCCCTAACCTAAATTGAAGGAAAAAGAGTGCATCATGGTAACCACGAAAGCATCCAACACCAATATCAAACGCGGTCAGCACGCCATAGAAGGCTCAGCTATGACATGAAACCAAGAGACTCTATCCACACCCCCTTTCGCCAAGGCATCGACAATAAAATTTGCCTCACGAAATACATGGTTAAAACACACATCGCAACTGCATACACGCGTTATCGATCTCGCTAAACAGCCACCAATAACGCCACGACCTCTTCTCTTTGTGAAGCACCCAAGACAACGCAATCATCTAATCTGATTCAACGATAATCGACCAATTCGACTGCCAACTTGTATTAACAAGCAACAGTACTGCATGATAAATAGCCCACACCTCCGCCTCTATTGAGTCCATGCATCCCAAAGGCCCCGAGATCACATCAACCACCATACCCCTCTCATCCCGCAATACACCCCCACAGCCCGCCATGCCCGGCTTCCCTCTCGCGGATCCATCCACATTAAATTTCAATGTCCCCGACAACGGCGGGCATCGACGGACACCAGCTCTAGGCCCTACCTGACAATTCGGCACACAATCCAACGGGCATAGCCACCAAGCAGATTCAACAATATCTCTCCCCCGCAATGTTACTTTGAGCCAATAGAAAGATCTTAATTTAGAAAGGAATACAACCTCCTCAACCGCAAGCTGTTTTCGGTTGAACATCACCTCATTCCGCGCAAGCCAAAGTGACAACAACACCGTTGCGCAACCAACAATCCACCAAGCTCTCCCCACACCCGTCAATACACCATACATATAATGCACCAAGAAATCCGCAAGAGATCGCGACCTCACCCACATTATATGCCACCACGCAAAGAAGGCCTCCCATACCTTTTCCGCAAAAGGACACGCGAAAAGGATATGCTTCTCCACGTCAATACCCACCCTACACCACACACAATTAACATCCGCCAATGGCACACCCCTGTCTCTTAACATCGCCAAAGTTGGCAAACGTCGGAATTGCACAAACCATATGAAACATTGTACCTTCGGAGGGGCATCAATTTTCCAAATATTAAAACCATCCATACCTTCAATGGAGATTCCAAGCGATGACATGAGTTTCATAAGGCTCCCAATCGAAAACTTCCCATCCGCACTTGGCTTCCAAATCATCACATCTGCCCAGCTCTCACGTACCGAAATCCCCTGCACAATGGCCCGCATCTGCCCGAGCTGCTGCTGCTCAAACGATCGTAGGCTACGACCAAAGAACAACAACCATTCATCGTGATCCAAGCTGCTGCTACTCAAACGATCGTAGGCTACGACCAAAGAACAACAACCATTCATCGTGATCCAAGCTGCTGCTGCTCAAACGATCGTAGGCTACGACAAAAGAACAACAGCCATTCATCGTGATCCAAGCTGCCCTGCACAGCATACTCACAAATTCTTGCTACCTTATTAGTAACACAACGAAATAAATGCGGAAAAACCTCACATAATGGAACATCGATGCACCAACGATCATACCAAAAAAGAACTCACTGTCCATTCCCCACTCGCCACATAAAAGACTCCTCACGCATAAAGTTATATACTAGATCCCCCTCTTGAACTTCCACAATACGTCTCCACACATGTGACATATGTCGCTTCCCAACCCCACTCGACAATCGACCACACGATGATTCCCCATACTTAGCCACAACTATATCCTTCCACAACGAATTAGTACTATCGGCATAGCGCCACGGCCATTTTGCTAGCAAAGCTGAATTATGTAGTTCAATACTCGCCACCCCAAGTCCTCCCAAGTTCTTCGGTCTACAAACCGACGACCACGCTACACGATTTAATTTCCTTTTTAAGTCAGTGTCGCCCCAAAGAAAGGCCCTTCGAATCCTATTTATCTTTGCAATCACCATCTTCGACACTTTAAATATACTCATATAGTATAGATGCAATGTCGATAAGACCGAATTCACCAAAGTCACCCTCGCTGCAAACGACAAAGAATTCTTCTTCCACCCTGCTAGACATAGTCGCATCCTATTAATCACTGGTTCCCATACTTTTCCATTCCTTGGGTTAATTCCAATCGGAATGCCCAAGTACTTGAACGACAACTGTGCCCTCAAACAACCTAGCTCTTTTGCCATCTCCACAGCCACCTCATGATCGATACCCACATCATACAAATCTGATTTTGAGAAATTGATTTGCAGCCCCGACCCATACTCAAAGCAGGTCAACACACACTTCAAATTCCTTGCCACCTCAACACTACCTTGAATAAAAATTACAGTATCATCTGCAAACTGTAAGTGCGATAGGCGACAGTCTGCAGCAACACACACCCCACGGATAAATCCCAACCTCTTTGCATTCAACAAGAATTGGTGTAATGCCTCGGCAACAATTACGAACAAAAGAGGAGACAAGGGGTCCCCTTGCCGCAACCCCCTTTCCATTGCAAATTCCGTGGTGGCATTACCATTCACAAGAATCGATAATCTCGCCGTGCTAACGCAATTTAATATCCATTTGCGCCACAAAACCCCGAAGTTCATTCTGCACATCACATCGTCGAGAAACTCCCACTTGATACAGTCGTAAGCCTTCGCAAAGTCAATCTTCAACACCACACCCCCTCACTAAAGTGCCTCGTCTGAAGAGAATAAACTACCTCATTTGTTAATAAGATTCCATCAACAATCTCCCTCCCCTTTATAAAAGCCGATTGTTCCTCACTAATCAACGAGTGCAGAACCTTCTGAAGTCTACCTGCCAAAACCTTGGCCACAATCTTGTACACCGAATTCAATAAACATATCGGCCAAAAATCACTTACCACTTGCGGATTATCCTTCTTCGGTATGAGCACCACAAAAGTAGAATTAACCCCTTTTGGTAACACTCCCGTTTCAAAAAATGTCTCAAACAACTTCATTACATCGGCTTGCATAAAATCCCAGCCATGCTTAAAAAATGCAAAACTGAAACCGTCTGGACCTGGAGCTTTCGATCCATCACAACTCACAATCGCCTCCCTCACTTCCAATACCAAGAACCTCGCCTCAAGCATGTCACAACACCCCTGCTCTAACCGATTGAATCAGACAGCAGCATCCAACGACCCTTTGGATGGCTTACGTGCAAAATGCTTCCGAAACTCCAAATAGATGTGGCGTTTTAGCCTCTCAAGATCCGACACCCACTTCCCATTGATACGCAAACCATGTATCATATTCCTCGCAGCCCGAATTTTTGTCGTTCTATTGAAGAAATTTGTATTTCGATTCCCCTCCCTAAGCCATAGTGCCCTTGACTTTTGCCGCCAACACGTAATTTATGCAAGCGCCACAGTTCAATCTGAAGGCTACGAATTTCAACAGCTCTTTGCTCGACTCCCCTCTCCTCCTCCACAAGCTCATCCAACCTATCAATACGAGCTGTCACCTCCCCAATTTTAGTGTCTACATTCCCAAAACACTCCCTATTCCACACACGCAAAAATTTCTTCAACTCGTTCATCTTAGTATTTATAGACTGCCCCTTATTCAATGCTGAAATTCTGTCCCATTCCTTTGCCATTACTTCCACATTTTCCTTCCTCTCCAACCACACATTTAGGAACCGGAAAGGGCGAGGTCCCCAATCACCTTCCTCACTAGTAAGCCTTATCGGCGTATGATCTGAAATCCCACGAGGGAGTTTCAATTGATACAACAAAGAGAAATGATCAATCCATTCGCTTGAGGACCATAAATCTATCCAGTCGGCTAGCCTTGTTCCTCGACCCAAACCATGTAAATCATTTTCCCACTACCTTAATATCGAGCAAGCCAGCATCCTCCACAAATTCGTTGAACGCCTCGGTCCCCCTCGATGAGTCTACACACCCACATCTCTCCTCGGCAACCCTCACCACATTAAAGTCACCCCCACACACCACGGACCATCCGTCATCGCGATCATCTCCCTTAACTCATGCCAAACCAACACTTGCTTCTCCAAAGCACACGGTGCATATATATTTACCATCCAACATGTCCATCTCTCATCCGTCCACCTCCCTTTATTAACACAAAATGTCTAAACACTTTTGATTCCACCATCCGGAATTTTGCACAGTCCCATATTAAAAGTAACCCCTGATCGCCCATTTGAAGGTGCAAAAACAAAATCAAAGTTATCCGAAAACCACAATTTACCTACCAAATTCGCAGACAGCAACTCCATCTTTGTTTCCTGTATCATTGCCATCTCGCATCGGTGTTGTCGCACCCTATCTCGCACTGACCTTCTCTTCGCGGCCGCACCCAATCCGCAAATATTCCACGACAACACCCTCATCTCCGTTTGCTAGCTGGCTTGTACGCGCGACTTAATTATCCGCACAATATCCTGCACTATAGCTTCTTCGTTACCCACCGTAGATGCCCCTATCAATTTGCCCAAGTCGAGCGTTTCCCTCAATATCATCTTCTTCCTATTTATAAAATCAGAATTGGATAAAGATCTGTTAGCAACACCATTGTTATCCTGAATCTTCTTCTTCAGTCTCCCCCTTATCTTTTTCGATAATCTTGTTTCTACTTCAGACCTTTCCTCTGGATTTAAAACACTCAGAATTACATTCGATAGACTTCTAGCCTTCCTAAGGGTTCCGTTATATTCTATATTTTTTGCATCCGAGGCCCACTCAAGAAGAGGCCCATCCGTATCCATCACCACTGCTGCCTCACTCGACTTCGCAACCTCTACTGCCTTAGTTTCAAATTGTGCAATGTCCAAGCTTACACGATCATCATCCCCCTCCCTATGCAACAATGCTATTGCCACATCCGATACCCATGAATTCCCACCGCTCGGTGCTTCAACTCTCAAATCCCGTTGTTTCTCAAAATTCTTTACACTGTGGTCGCAAATAACACCGTCTTTCGAACATAGTACCTGCTGATCACCCTGATTGCCACCACTCGCCACCACATTAACGTCCCCTTCTAGTAAGCTATCCTGCACAAATGATTGTAATAATGAATCCTCACTATCACCCGACGTGCAGAGAGCAATAGGTGCCTCAACAATCAAACATGAATTCGTTTCCGTTGCTGCATCCAAGTCACTCTCTTCATCCTCCATGTCCGCGTGCACCAACACGCGTTCCCATTCCTGCACCCGTATGCTATAATATATTCCTCCAACCTTCAATTCCATAACCTCGTCAATCCTTTCGAACACATTAGTTTCGATTAGTATCCCACTCCTTTTAAATGACGGCGGCGATATCGTCGTGTGATCCACTCGTATCAAGGAGCCCGAAACCTTAGCAATATTATCAAACGTGTCCGTCGCCCATGCATGAATTGGAATCCCACTCATAGCTAACCACACCCTTCTCGTCGACATCCAGATTTCTGGTGACCATGGACGTAAATCCACAAACCATCGATCTAGTCCTGCGCACACAATAATTTCTTCTCTGTCGCATGATTCATTTGGCATTAAAAGGGACATTATCCCCGTCATATGCATGATCGAAAAGCCCCTAGCATTATTCTCATTTAATTCTATCGCCATTCTGTGAATTGAAATCGAATTACTCCTCCATCCTACAACACAGTTTTTCAAAATTTCCAATTTGTCGCCATCTATCGCCCCTTGAATCCTCCTCGTCTGTCGTTGATTCTCCAATTTTGCAGGATTCACACTGCCACTCTCCTCTCAATTGGCTCTAATATTCTCCTTTCCCAGATTTGTCCTTTTCCCCGTCGTGGATTTTTGGGGAATTTGATCACCAATTGTTTCTTACGCCAATACGAATCCCTCACTCCATCCTTAGCAAAAATCACTGTGATCAGCGATCCATATAAACAGAATCCATTCAATCTCTCAATTACTCTATTCGCGTCTTCGATACTCGCCATCCGTACAAAACCAAACCGTGCTCCGTCCCTTCCCTTTTTCTTAGGAATGAAGACATCTACCACCACTCCATGCCTATCAATGACTTGCCACACCCCTTTCCAGTGCAATTGTGGCGGTAAATTCGACACGAATAGAGTCCATACTCGACGGCCGCCGTTCCCCTCTTGATCTCGCCGAGTCATCGCCCCTGTATGATTTGCTTCGACTTTTAGTTACATATTCTATCAATTTGATACTAATTTTAATTTAATTAAATAAATTAATCAATCAATTAGGTACCAACATGTGTCATTACTTTATTGTAGGAATTTAATTGATTTTTTATTTAATAAATTTATATAAAATAAATTTATTTCATCACTTATTAACAAAACCATTTTCTCTCAACCTTAACAAGCCGTCATCTTTGCTTTCACCATCGCCATCGACGCTCTAGAAAATTTTTCGACAAACCCAGACCACTACATCGAAGCCTTCCTCTTCTTATTTTTTTCCTCCGTTTAGATTCACCAAAAAGTCCCTCAAATGTCTTAAAATAAGACCAAAAGCTCTCACGTCCTAGGATTTTAATTTGTCGTTCTTCACTGTCGGATCTGTCCAAAATCAAAATATGTAGTTCTTTGCATTGTATAAGGGTTGCGCACCGATGCAAGCATCAAGGCTCAAAATTTAGTTTCTAGACATGATGGGCTGACTTTTCCACAAGGACCCGTTACAAGATTCAAATCAGATCCATGGTGAATTTAGCGGTGCAAAATTTTGTGAGCAAAGGCCTTCGAGCATATTTGAAAAATAAAGACTTTCAAGAAGCCCAAGCTTGGCCTAGCTTATTCCATGAAGGAGAGTTAAAGCACACAAATAATTAGACTACTCTTACAAGTTTAAAGGTCCAATCCAACATTGATCCATCGAGGCATTCTTGAGATTTACCGGCCCAAAAGAAGTTTTAAATAACCTTTATTATTTTATGTTATCTTTAATTTTCTTATGAGCTAAGATACATTAAATATTAAATTTTAATTAGGATATAGTTTTATCACACTTAAATTAGGATAGAATTTTATCACATATTTTTTCTATTTTAAATATTAGAGTTTTATTTAGGATTTAATTTATCTCATATTTTTATTATTATTTTAAGCTAGTTAGTAACTTTTTTGAGGACTCGTTAGCCTATATAAAGGAGGTCTTCACCCACATTGTAAATTACAATTTTTCTTCTTGATTTTATTCAATAAAGACACTCTTTGAGTTTTCTTCAGCAAAATAGTTTTTCTTGAGTCTTTTAGAAGAGTTTCAATACAATTTTCTAGAAAGATTGTTGGTGATTCTTCTTCACGATTCGGTTTACCAAGATAATCGAATCTTGGAGGGTCGATTAGAGCATTTAACGGTGTTTGCTAGATTAACTATGATCTAGAGGGTGCCTAGGACAACTTCAACTTCAACATCAATTCCATCTTCATTCATCTACAACTATACCGCCATCATTCTTAATTCCATTAAAAACCAAGATTTTATTTTATTTTTTCTTCTTTATTTTTTATTTAATTCCAATTTTTGCATTCTATTTATTCTAATCTTGCTCATTATTTTTTTATTCCCAAACAAATTTGTTTCTTCTTTTTCCTTAAGTTTGGCGAAAATTCATTCAATAAGTCTAGAGTCTTAGATCTTTTAGCAACTTGTCGAATCGTTATTATCTGTTCCGCTGCAACATACCAACGATTCATATCATTTGGTATCAGTATCTAGGCGTTTATATCGCTTTCCCTTTGTGTTTTCATTTTTTTGCTTCTTTAATCCTTCTTTTTTGGAATTTGGTTGATTTTCATTGTTAATTTACATTCTTGCATTAAAAAATTCAAATAAAAGAGAAAAAAGTTCGAAAAAAAGAAATGAAAAAAATTCAAAAACAACAAGAAGTATATGTTTGATCTCCAAATTTCCAGGTTTCATCTTTTGGAAGAAGCATCTCATCATATCTTGTGAATTTTACACATTGGGAAACTGTAACGGTCCAAATCCGATCAACGAGATTTGGGGGAAAAACAGATAAGAGAGAAGAAGAAGAGAATAGGAGAGAGACAAGAGAATTGATTTCTGGTATTCGATAAGGACAATTACAGATCATGACAACCTTAATACCCTATTCTCCCGGACGGCATCGTTTTATCTAATTACAAAGCCCTCAAACGCTGCGTTTCATTAAAGCAGCTCCCAAATTTAAACTAAAAAGAACTGACAATAAGTAACAATTAAAATGCCATTCTCCAACGGCTATTTCCTACTAAGGCTCGTGACAATACTCTCCCCTTCAAAGGAATCCTTGACCTCAAGGATTAAAATTTGGAAACTGCTGCTTCAACAAGTGCAAGACCTCCCATGTAGCATTCTCAGGAAAAGAGTTACTCCACTCAATCAGCACCTCTGTAACTGCTCGATTGCCTCTTTTCCCAATTCGACGATCAATGATTCGAATTGGTTCCTTGCTAATACTCCCCTTAGCATCAATAATGGGCCACTCATCTTGTATCTTGCCAGATCCCACCCTTTTCTTCAACTGTGAGACATGAAATACTGGATGCACTCTTGAGTTTTCAGGCAACTTCAACTTATATGCCACAACCCCTATTTTCTCAATGATGGGAAAAGGACCAAACCACCTGGAAGCAAGTTTCTGACCCGCCCTAGCACAAATTGTTTACTGCCTGTAGGGTTAGAGTTTCAGGAAGACCCAGTCCCCTACTTGATATTCACACTCCTTCCTTTTTCTATCAGCTTGACATTTCATCCTTTCCTGGGCTCTCTGAAGGTGGAACCTCAGCATTTTAATGGTCGCTTCTCTGGCTTGCAGGCTTCTATCCACAGCTGCAACTATAGACTCACCAGCATTATAGGGTAGATGTATTGGGGGTGGTTGACTATATAATGCCTGGTATGGAGTGGTTCCAATGGCTGAGTGGAATGTGGTGTTGTACCACCATTCTGCAAGATGCAGCCACTCTGACCAGTCCTTGGGCCTCTCACCAGTCATGCACCTCAAATAGGTCTCAAGGCACTGATTAACTCTCTCAGTTTGACCATCAGTCTTTGGATGGTATGTTGTTGATGCATGTATGACCACTCCCAATTTCCCAAACAACTCTTTCCAAAACAAACTCATGAACACCTTGTCTCTGTCACAAACTATGTTGCTTGGCAATCCATACAGCTTGAAGACATTCTTCAAGAATGATTGAGCCACATCCTTTGCTGTGAATGGGTGGGCTAACCCAATGAAGTGGCTATATTTGGTTAGTCTGTCTACAACCACTAGGATAGAGTCTACCTTCCCAAATTTTGGCAATCCTTCAACAAAGTCCATTCCAATGGAAGCCCATACTGTTTCAGGTATAGGTAAAGGCTGCAACAACCCCCTTGGATGGTGTTTGTCACCTTTGTTCCTCTGGAAAATCATGCACTCTCTAACCCAGTTCTTCACATCCTTCTTGAGACCCTTCCAGTATAAAATAGTGGACACTCTTTGAATAGTTGATGTTGCCCCTGAATGTCCTTCTACAGCATTGTCATGGAAAAACTTCAACAGTTCCTTCTTCAATTCAATGTCATCTCCCACTACTAGTTTCCCCTTTCTTTTCAACAGTTTCCCATCCCACTAATACTTAGGATGTTTGTCAACCTCTTTTTCTTTAGTCTCAATTATCTTTCTAAGCTTGTCATCCTTCTTCCAGGTCTCCATTATTCTTTCCCACAGCTTAGCATCAACCTGACTGACCACCATTGTACAACAGCTACCCTCCTCTGGTCTCCTAGATAATGCATCAGCCACTACATTATGAATCCCCTTTCTGTATTGGATTTCATAATCAAAGCCCATCATCTTCACTACCCATTTCTATTGGAAATGAGTGAATGCTTGGTTTTCAGCTAAAAACTTCAAACTGTGGTGGTCAGTTTTAATTATAAAGTGCCTCCCAATCAAGTAAGATGACCACCTCTTAACTGCCATCAACACAACCAACATCTCCTTCTCATACACTGACAACCCCCTATGCCTTACTCCCAAGCCTTTACTGAAGAAAGCTAGAGGCCTCCCCTTCTGTACTAGTACAACACCCACTCCGGCATCTGATGCATCAGCCTCAACTATAAATACTGAGTTAAAGTCAGGCAATGCAAGCACTGGTGCAGAACAGACAGCTTCTTTAAGTTTTCTAAAAGCTTCTTCCTCTTCCATTCCCCATTTCCAGGCTCCCTTCTTCAATAAGTCAGTTAAGGGCCTTGCCAAGCAACCATACCCCTTAACAAACCTCCTGTAGTACCCTGAGAGACCTAGGAAGCCTCTGAGTTCCTTCACTGTTGTAGGTGTTGGCCAAGCATATATGCTCCTGACCTTGGATCCATCCATGGAAATGCATCCCCCTGAGATCACATAGCCCAAGTAATCCACTTCTTTGGCCCCAAAGCAACACTTAGACCTTTTGGCATACAACTGATGAGTTTTCAGAATTCCCAAAATTGTTCTCAAGTGCTCCAAGTGTGATGCCCAGTCCATTGAGTACACCAAAATGTCATCGAAGAACACAAGCACAAACTTCCTCAGGTGTTGCTTGAAAAGCTTGTTCATCAGTCCTTGGAAGGTGGCCAAAGCATTTGTCAGACCAAAGGGCATAACTAAGAACTCATAGTGACCCTCATGAGTCCTAAATGCAGTTTTTGGAATGTCTGACTCCCTCATTCAAATCTGGTGATATCCAGATCTGAGATCCAACTTTGAAAACACATTTGCTGCCCCCAGTTCATCCAATAGTTCCTCAATTACTGGCATGGGAAAACTATCCTTAACAGTGAGTTGATTCAGTTTCCTATAATCCACACACATCCTCTAAGATCCATCCTTCTTCTTTACCATTACAATTGGAGAAGAGAAGACACTATTATTGTCTCTAATGATCCCAGATTGCAGCATCTCACCCACGAGCTTCTCTATTTCATCTTTCTGGTGAGTAGAGTGTCTGTAAGGCTTAATCTTTACCATGGCCTTATCATCCTTCAGCTCAATTTTGTGATCATGGCCCCTTTCAGGTGGTAGGCCAACTGGTTCTTCAAAAACTAAGGTGAACTCCTGCAATAGGGTCTCAACATCATGCTCCAGCATCCTCCCTTCAGTTTTCAACTCCAGCTGAGTATCTAAAATCCATACACTGGCAGTATAAGGCCCCTTTGTTCCCCTAAGCAACTTATCACACTCCTTAGATCCCACTACCTGCAGTGTCTGAGAAACACAACCCTGAAACTTCACCTCCCTTCCTTTATAACCAAACTGCATACAGAGTTTTGAGAAGTCCCACTGTATATTGCCTAACTGTGCAAGCCACTGAATTCCCAATACTATTTCACAGTTCTTAATTGGCAAGACTAGGAAATCAGAAATGAATGTGACTCCCTGGCTCCTCCACTCCACTCTGGTACATTCTCCCAGTGTAGTCATCTAGTTACCATCAGCAACAGTGACCTTCAACTGCTTGTTTCTACTCATCCTCAAACTCAGCTGTTTAACCAGGGCCAAACTAATAAAATTGTGTGTGCTTCCTGTATCAATCAGTGCCACACACCCCACCCTTCCAATCTGAACTTGTAGTCTCATAGTGTCCCACTTTGCTGTTCCCCACATGGCATGTAAAGACAATACAGGTTCCTCAGAATGTGCATTATCTGGTACACCCTGTTCAACCACCTCCTCACAGTCTAGAAAAATTTCAGTATCCCCCTCTTCCTCCACCCCATCTACTATAATTTGATACATCTGAGATTTAGCACACTTGTGACCTGGTGTATACTTGGCAGCACACCAAAAACACAGGCCTTTTTTCCTCATTTCCTCCACCTTAGCTGCCGAGAGTGTCTTTCCAGAACCCCTTTGGTTGCTCACATTGTTTTTCAGATGCACTGGGCTAGTGCTTCTCGGGGTGGAAAACCTAGATGATGGAGATATGGTTGTACTCTCTATAGGTGCAGGGCCCCTGAAAACACTCCCACTAGCTCTAGAATGGGAACTCAGTATTGATGGGAGGGTCGAAAAAGGCTTTTGTATGAATCCAGGGTTTCTCTTCTGGGTTGGGTAATACATTGATTCCACATGTTTAGCTAAGTGGAATGCTTCTAATAGTGTTTTTGGTTGCAACAATTTAACAATTTGCCCAATCTCCAAACGTAAGTGATTCTTAAAAACACTGAGAGTATAAGCATCAGAAAGTTTACTTATCTGGTTCAGTAGGTGGATGAAATCCTCATAGTACTTGTCAACAGTATCTGTTTGTCGAAGCTCAATCAGATCTGAGAACGGATTATCGAACCCGCCAGGTGCAAACCTTTCTCTCAACAACTACACATAATTCTGCCAGGACATAGAGTTCAGATCTGGGTGTGATTTCGAGAGAAATTGGTGCCACTGAAGAGCCTTCCCCTCTAGGTGCAACATTACAACCCTCACTTTAGCAAAATCTGGTACTCCTTCTGCTTCGAAGTACTGCTCCAGCTTACACATCCACTCACGGAAGTCCGAGCCATCGAACCTAGGGCAAAGCAGTTTGTAAGCAAAGTTCATCTGTTGGACAGGTTCTCTTTCTTGAGTTTCTCGAATTAGCTCCCTCACTTCCGGTTCGACCTCACCGCCCGTTTCCATCCCAGACGCGGCTCCACTCTCTGAAATCGAAGTGGTTCCAGCTTGCGGATTCTCAGAAGAAGCTCCCAAAATCCCTGAGTGTTGACCCGCTATTGCGCTTGTATCAATCTTCTTCCCAAGGCCTATCTCCAACAGTTTGTGCAGATTGGCCATCATCGCCGTTTGCATCTCCTGAAAGCGAGTATTCATTGAAGTTTCTAGCCTTTGCACATGAGCCTCAATGCGGCTTGTTTCCTTTTTCCAATACGGCGTGGATTCATGTGGCGTTGCCCCTGCCATCGGCGGAGGTAAGTCACTGCCTGTCGCCGTTGTCTGACTCCGTGTGCCCACCATTTCCGAAGAACGGTAGCTCTGATACCCTTGTAACGGTCCAAATCCGATCAACGAGATTTGGGGGAAAAACAGATAAGAGAGAAGAAGAAGAGAATAGGAGAGAGACAAGAGAATTGATTTCATGTATTCGATAAGGACAATTACAGCTCATGACAACCTTAATACCCTATTCTCCCGGACGGCATCGTTTTATCTAATTACGAAGCCCTCAAGCGTTGTCTTTCATTAAAGCAGCTCCCAAATTTAAACTAAAAAGAACTGACAATAACTAACAATTAAAATGCCATTCTCCAACGGCTATTTCCTACTAAGGCTCGTGACAGAAACATTTAACGACGTATACTTCAAGTTGCTCATTACATTCTGGGTTTTTAGAAAGTATTCTAATTTTCTTTCATTCTTAGTTTTATGTTTTCGTTTTTCATACCTTTTTCTTGCTTCTTTATACACTTTCTAACACTTTCTTGATCTCTCGTGTTAGTAGGATATATAAAAAGTGCACTTTCCTTCACCGGTGCAATTTACTTCATTTGGTGTCAAGATTTTTTTGAACTCATAGTGCCTTAAGCAGCCTTTTGTTAGCAGAGTCTCCACCTAGCTTGAAAGAAGATTGAAGTTTGAATAAACTTTAAAATTCACAATTAATACTTGCTTGCCTCATTGAGTATATTTTCTTGGAGTGTTAATAGTGAGATTATTTTTTTTTTGCTTTGATTTCTTTTCTTAATTTTTTTTGAGTTGTCAGGATGTCGCGGACTAGCTCCACCGATGATGAACAACTGATGAATCTTGACAAACTTCATAGAGACATTACGACAATGTTTACAACGTTAAGTAATCCGGTAAATCAGGCTAAAGCTGACATGCAAAATCTTAATCAAACGATAGCTAGATTAAATATTGGACAAAATCAACAAAATTCAGTCCATGAGAGAAATTCAGATAAGGACGAGTATGAGGAGCAGCCTCCGAGACGTGCTAATCGTCACAGACGTAATGACAATGTTGATTTGCCTATACCTAGACGTGGCCATGTTAATAATCGTCGATTTGATAATTATGGGCCCAATGCACGAGAACAATCTTCCTTGCCTAAACCAAAGTTCAATGTTCCCCCATTCCGAGGCAAACATGATCCAGATGCATATTGTGATTGAGAAAGTAAGATTGAGCTAATGTTTATTTATTCCAAGTGCTCAGATGATGAGAAAGTTTCTTTGGGCACTGGAGTTTTTGACTATGCCTTGAGTTGTTGGACTCAAATTTTGAGATACCAACGAATGAACCATGAGCCAGAGATTGATTCATGGGAAGATTTGAAGCGTATTATGCGGAAGCGATTTGTTCATTTACAATATTATAGGGACAACAAAAAAAGCTTCAACAACTGCGACAAGGTCGTAGATCCGTTGATGAGTATTTCAATGATATGGAGGTACTCATACAACGAGCCAACATCCAAGAAGATGAGGAAGACACATTGGTCAGATTTGTTGGTGGGTTAAATGAGGATATTTTCGATGTTCTTGAGCTTAAAACTTATGTTGATCTTGATGAGGCCGTTCAAAAAGCCATTAGCATTGAGAAACAATTCCAACGGAAACCCAAGTCTCGTTCGAGGAGTTACTCATCCTATGATAGAGGTACATATCAGAACTATTCCTTTAAGAGTACTAAAAATCTTTTATTTGAACCTAACATGATGAGAAAGAAAGATGATTATGAAGAGGCTGAAAAAGCAGTGGAAGTTCTTTCCAAACATAAGCCTACATCTTCTAAACAACCAATGGTTACTGCGACACCCAAAAACAAAGAAGAAATAGAGATGATGAGTGCTTCAAATGTAGGGGATGTGGACACTATAGCAGTGATTACCATAATTCCAGAATCTTGATCATTCGAGACGATGATGCACTTTCCTCTTATTCTGACAATCAATTAGAAGATAATGCTTCTGAAGAGGAGATATTTGATCCCATCCACGAAGGTTCTAATCCTTCATGTTTAGTAGTGAGACGCACACTTAGTATCCAAGCACGAGATGATGATGACATTCAGAGAATAACCATTTTCCATTCTAGGTGTTTGATCAAAGGGGAATTATGTTCTCCTATTATTGATAGTAGGAGTTATGCAAACGTCATTAGTATCCATCTTGTGGATGCTCTCTCATTTCCTTGCCAACAACATCCTAAGACATACAATCTTCAATGGCTTAATGAAAGTTTAGAGGTTAAGGTAATTAAACATGCTCTCATTACTTTTCACATTGATAACTACCATGATGATGTTTGGTGTGATGTAGTACCAATGCATGCAGCCCACTTACTACTTGGAAGGCCTTGGCATTATGATAGAGATGTACTTCACCATGGAAAGCTTAATCGCTATTCTTTTACATTCCATGGTAAGAAATACACTTTGACTCCCTTAAATTCGAAAGAAGTGTACAAAGATCAGGTCAAATTGACCAAATTTCGTGAGGAGGTAAGGGAATATAAAAAAAAAATAATGGAATCGCAAAAGGCTGAACAAAAAAGAGGCCCTTGGTCATAAAAGACAAAAATTAAAAGGCCCACGAGAGGTGAGTGAATCTGTTTATGAGAAAAAAAGAGAGAATCAAAATTTATATGCGAGAAAAAAGATGCGAGAGAATCCATTTTCTCAAAACAACCTTGCATTCTCATCCGCTTTAGGCAAAACTATTTATCAATTTCTAACGCTAATGATTCTCTACCTAGTGTTTTTATGTCTCTTTTACAAGACTATGTTGATGTCTAGGTGATCCACTATATGGATTACCTCCATTAAAAGGCATTGGACACCGAATTAATTTGATTCTAGGATCCTCAATTCCTAATCGGCCAGCCTATAGGAGCAATCCTGAAGAGACCGAAGAATTAGAACGACAAGTAGAAGACTTATTGGAAAAAGACACATTCAAGAAAGTTTGAGTCCTTGTGCTGCTCCAATTCTGTTGGTGCCTAAAAAAGATGGTACGCATTGTATGCGTGTTGATTATAGACCTATTGATCATATTACCATCAAATACAAACATCCAATTCCACACCTTGATGATATGCTCGATGAGCTCTATGGTGCTTGTGTGTTCACAAAGATTGATTTAAAAAGTGAATATCATCAAATTCGGATGAAAGAAGGCGATGAATGGAAAACAACATTTAAAACAAAGTTTGGGCTATATGTAAAACCCCCTTCCCAGCCTGGTCGAGAACCGGGTCGAAGAGTGCTACCGATGAACAATACAACATCTGGTACGATAAAATTTTAATTCATCTTCGATACCCTCATCCTCTAACATAAAAACAACACAAAGAGATGAAACATCTACAATACTCTTTTTGCCCATGAGATAGGAGTTAACGGCAATAACATTACCCGAGGGATTGACAACACACTTGGCATTAGCATAAAATATCAAAACCAAATTGCGAAAGAAAAAGCCCGGAATTTGTAGAAAATCAATAAATTTCCATTCTTGGAGCAAAGATAAGTAGACAAACTTGAAGCGCTCCTAATTAAGAAAAGGAACAGAAATTACCCTCTCCGATCGGATTTTGTAATTTTGAAAAGAGCAAAAGTAGTTGAGTCCCCCAGTGGTTCGAAAACACCTTTGATAGATAAGAGTCAAATTAGGGCGGGTACCATCTCTGGGATTAGATGCTTCACCGACTTCGCTAGTACGCGCTCTCTTTTTGGGTGCCATTGTCTAGAGAAATTGATCAAAACAATGTTTATGCATTATTTTTCTCATTCAACCCATGGAAAATCAATAATCAAGGTTAAATTTTTTTTGAAAGACAGATCAAAAACAAAAAAGAATTTAAAACGAGAGTTAAAAAAATAAAAAAGAAAAAAAGAATTTTATACCTTGATATTGATATAGAGAGGAATGGATGAAGAACTTGCACCAAATTGATGGAGAGCTTTAAAAACTTGGCTTGATGTTGAAAAACCCTCAAGAGATTTTTAGTTTTGTGGTGAAAATATGAGGGATTGAGAGGCTTTTTATAGAGGGAAATCAGCTAGGGTTTTGAAATTTTAGTTTTGGTAAAAGTAAAACTCTTTAATGCCATTAAGTAGTTGTCTGCGCAATCGAGTATCGATACGCCAAAGGGTGTATCGATACGGGGGTAAAATGGTAATTCCCTAGAAACACGTGTCAAGGGACAGTATCGAAACGAAAAGCATATGTATCAAAATGTTCACAACTCGTATCGAAATGATTTTAACTGTATCGATACCTGTAAGAGAGAAAATGCAGTCTGGTCAACTAAATGAAGTACTCGTATCGATACGCATGAGGCCGTATCGATACCCTATGCCCAGAAATCCATTTTTGGCTTTTAGAACAACCAAAGGCTCGACTTTAACATCTCCTAAATGCATGCAATTGATGAAAGAGCAAGTCTAAGCATATATTAATAGAAGCATGCTCCCCCTAGTTATAAGCATGTTTTCTATCAAGATCAACAACACATAAACATGCATTTTCACAAACTCAAGCATTTTTAACCTCTAAAGAATCCTAAAGGGTCAATATAGGCTAGTTAGACCTATCTCTCTCCTAAGGGACCAAAAACGCTCTTTGTCTAGAGGTTTGGTAAAAATGTCCGCTAGTTGGTTCAAGGTGTCAACATACTCTATAACAACATCTTGCTGAAGGACATGGTTTCAACTTTAACTCCATAATCTAAGAGTTGTTGCTTCATCCAAAGGACTTGAGCACATCAACTCCCTAAGGATATATACTCGGCTTCGGTGGTAGATAGAGCTACACTATTTTGTTTCTTAGAGAACCAAGATATGAGCATACTACCTAAGAATTGGCAAGTTCCCGAAGTACTTTTCATATCAATTTTACATCCCCCATAATCCGCATCCGAATAAGCATGAAGGTTAAAGGTTGAGTCTCTAGGGTACCAAAGACCTAAACAAGGAGTATCTCTAAGGTACCTAAAGATCCTTTTAACGACTATAAGGCGAGACACTCTAGGACTAGCTTGAAACCTAGCACACAAGCAAACACTAAACAATATATCTGGTCTACTTGCGGTAAGGTAAAGCAAAGATCCAATCATAGAGCGATAAAGCTTAGAGTCAACACACTTACCTCATTCATCTTTGTCAAGCTTTGTAGCTGTGCTTATTGGTGTAGCTTGAGGCTTTGCTTGCTCCAAGCTAAACTTTTTGAGCATATCTTTCACATACTTCTCTTGATTGATGAAGGTGCCATCCTTCATTTGTTTGATTTGGAGTTCCAAAAAGAATGAGAGCTCCCCCATCATGCTCATCTCGAATTCACCTTGCATTAATTTAGTAAACTCTTTGCAATGAAACTCATTAGTAGATCCAAAAATAATATCATCAACATATATTTGCACTACTAAGATGTCATGTTTATATCTTTTTATGATAAGTGTAGTGTCCACCTTACCTTTTTCAAAATCTTTTTCAATCAAAAAGTTTGAAAGCCTTTCATACGAAGCTTTAGGAGCTTGTTTTAAACCATAAAGTGATTTAGTTAGCTTAAAAACATGATTTGGAAAGTTTGAATCCTCAAAACCCGGTGGTTGTTCCACATACACTTCTTCACTTATAAAACCATTTAAAAATGCACTTTTCACATCCATTTGAAAAGGCTTGAAATTATGATAACATGCATATGCAAGCAACATCCTAATAGCTTCCATTCTAGCTACGGGCGCATAGGTTTCATCAAAATCTATTCCCTCTTCTTGAGTGTAACCTTGAGCAACTAGTCTAGCTTTGTTTCTCACTATGTTACCACTTTCATCTAGTTTATTCCTAAATACCCATTTAGTTCTTA
Source organism: Hibiscus tridactylites (assembly GCA_958450335.1). Lineage (NCBI taxonomy): Eukaryota > Viridiplantae > Streptophyta > Magnoliopsida > Malvales > Malvaceae > Hibiscus > Hibiscus tridactylites. The sequence goes on along the minus strand of OY288269.1, from coordinate 70,000,282 downwards.
TAGTAGATTGATTACTAGACCTTTCAACTAATGTCCATACATTACTTCTCTCAAATTGGTTTAACTCTTCTTGCATAGCCATAATCCAAAAATCATCTTTTAATGCTTCTTTAATGTTCTTAGGCTCAATGAATGAGAGAAAAGCATCATGATTCATGAGTTTGAGAGAAGATCTAGTAGTTACCCCTTGGATGGATCACCCAAGATTTCATCACTTTTGACATAGTTGTACTCCCTTGGGTACTCACTTCCTTTTCCTCAAGAGCCAAGTCCTTCAAGGCTTCAAGAGGTGGATCTTGTGCATCTTCTTCTTTAGTTAGAATCTCATCATCCTTTGAAGTTTGTCCTCTATCAAAGGCATCAAGGATTCCTACATCATCATCATCACAAGATTCCTTCCTCGGAAGAAGGTTATCATCGAAAACAACAGGTATAGATTCCTCTACAACTAAGTTCTTTTGTTAAACACACGATAAGCTTTAGAGTTTAAGGAGTAACCTAGAAAAATAACTTCATCACTTTTTGCATCAAATTTACCTAAATTTACTTTTCCATTATATAAAATAAAACAATTGCAACCAAAAGGATGAAAATAGCTAATGTTAGTTTTTTTTTTATTTTAAAATCTCATAAGGAGTTTTCTTTAAAATATGCCTAATCATTACTCGGTTTATAATATAGCAAGCGGTGTTAGTGGCTTCTGCCCAAAAATATTTAGGTAAATTGTTTTCACAAAGCATGGTTATAGCCATTTCTTGTAAATTCCTATTTTTCCTCTCAACTACCCCATTTTGTTGAGGAGTTCGAGGTGCCGAAAAATGTGGCTAGTACCATTTTCATTTAAAAACTCTTCAAAACCTAGATTTTGAAACTTCGTTCCATGATCACTTCTAATGTGAGAAATCTTAAGCTCAAGATCATTTTGAGTTATTTTTGAAAATGTGATGAAGTTTTCTAAAGCCCCATCCTTGGTGCTTAAAAAGAGAACTCAAGTATATCTAGAGTAATCATCAACAATCACAAAGGTATATGTTTTTCCACCCAAGCTAGTAGTCCTAATTGGCCCAAATAGATCCATATGAATTAATTGTAAACATCTACTAGTAGAGACATCATTAATGGATTTAAAGGATGATTTGTGTTGTTTACCCTTAGAGCATGTATCACATATTTTATCATTTGAGAACTTAATCTTGGGTAAACCTCTAACTATATTTAGGGAAACTAATTTTTCTAAAACACTAATGCTAGCATGTCCTACTTTCCTATGCCACAACCATGCATCATTTTCATTTTGAGAAACAAAACATGCATGAGATGAATGAATGTCATCTAGATGCACCATATATATGTTACCTATGCAATGACCAATGAGCATTATTTTATTTGATTTAATGTCAACAATTTCACAACCATTTTTATCAAATAAGACATTAAACTCTTTATCACACAATTGACTAATGCTCAATAAATTGTGTTTTAGACCATTGACATACAATACATTTTCAATGAGTATAGTAAAGTGATTACCTATGGAGCCAATACCTTCAATGTGGCCTTTGGAGTTGTCACCAAATGTCACTACTCCTCCACTTTTTGTCTTTAAATCCATGAATCGACTCTTGTCTCTAGTCATGTGCCTCGATCATCCACTATCAAGGTACCATGAGTTTTGGCTTTGTGTTTTGGCCTTGTAGCAATGCTCCCCATACAAAAAAAGAGATTAAGCTTTGATTTTTTGTACCCAAATCATTTTGGGTCCACAAGTGTTAGCTCCCAAAAGCTTGGTTCCCTTAGGAATCCAAGGTGACATGGCATCAACATTATTAGATTTGACAAGTTCCTTAGGAATCCACACACTTCTAATTCTTTTAGTCTTATTATGCCTATAGGAGCCACTTTGTTTGTAGTTATAGTTCTTTCATTTAGGTTGGTTTGTTCTAGATGATTCACCTATTTCATTTTTCACATTACCAACATTCTTGAAAGACTTTTTGAGCTCATTAAGCTCATCTAACACCTTTTGGTGTTCAATGTTACATTGAGAAATAAGATTATTGAAATCTACATTTTCAGTTTGAAAGTATTCAAGTTCATCTTGTAGACCTAAAATCTTTTTTCTCAAATTTCAAGTTAGCTTGAGAAAGTAAATCATTTTTAGCATTTAAATTTGAAATGATCTTTTTTATTTTTTAAAACAGACTCCTTATACTTCTCAACTAACTCATCATACACCTCTTGTAACTCATCATAAACTTCATGCAATTCATCAAATGTAAAATCAAAAGTGGATGAGTTAGAGGTTACCATAGAAGAATCCTCTTCAAGAGCCATGAAGCAAAGATTGGCCACCTCTTGTTCCTCATCCTCATATGACTTCTCATCACTCCAAGTAGCAAGCTTAGATTTAGGCTTCTTCTTCTCAAAGCCCTTCATCTTGAGTTGAGGACACTCGGAACGAATATGACCTGATTTTTTGCACTCATAGCATATGATCAGATCATTTTCTTCTTCTTTGTTTTTGGTCTTGAAGTTCATCTTTCTTTGAAACTTCCTACCCCGGTTGGACCTCATTAACCGTGAGAATCTCTTGGCTATCATAGCTAATTCTTCAAAATCTTCCTCCTCACTAGAAGTGCTCTCCTCATGTAGAGAAGATTTAAGAGCCACCCCTAGTTTCTTTTTCTTGTCTACCTCAAGCTTCTCCACTCTTCTTTCTTCCTTCTTCCTTTCATCTTCCTTTCCTTGCTTCATGATCTCATGAGTTAGGAGAGAACCAACTAGCTCATCAAGCTTTAGTGTCTTCAAATTCTTTGCCCAATGATAGTGGTTCTTTTCCCATCCCAAGACTAGAGAAGTGAGTAGAGTAGCTTCCGGACTAGCTTGTTCTCCGAGATGATCTCTCCAAAACCCTTTAACCCATTTATGATTGTTGAAAAATGATCAAACATCTTTGAAACGGTTTCGCCGGGCTCCATCTTGAAATTCTCATAGTTAAGATTGAGAATTCCAATCTTTGTTTCCTTCACATCACTTGTTCCTTTATATGTAGTTTCAAGTGTATCCCACACTTCCTTAGCACTTTCGATGGAAGAAACTTTGGAGTAGATATTAGGTCCAAAGGCACAAAATAGCATATGAAGAGCCTTGTCATTGATTTGAAGCTTCTTTCTATCATATTCACTCATTTCATTTTTCCTTTTTGGCACAAGTCTTCCTTCATCGTCTCTTTTCATCGGGATAATAAGACCATCCTCTATAGCATCCCAAACAAGATAATCACTAGACTTTATGAAGAGACGCATCCGGTTCTTCCAAAAAGGATAGTTGTCACCGTTGAAGAAAGACAATTTGGTGATAGATTGAGACTCGTACATGCTAGAGCCGGAGGTAGATGTCATGGCTTGCTTTGTAGTTGATCACACTCTTCCTAGAATCTCCTCTTCCGGTTGTTAATCCTTCAAAGAGGTAGGTTCTGATACCAATTGTTGAGTGGATCAATGGATTGATCAAAGCCAAGAGGGGTGAATTGGGTTTTTAAAATTTGTTAGAGAAAGTGGAATGACTAAAATTGAAGAACAAGGCAATTTAGAGTGGTTCAAGTTCCAAATGAACTCTACATCCACTACCTTAGCTACAACTAAGGATTTTCCAACAATCTACTAATTGATCTTCCCTTTTTCTAGGCTTAGGATGTAACCTTTACAATACCGGTCAAAGTTTCTACCCAAAATTTGACCAAACCCTCACTAGGATACAAAGAAGAATTTTAAGGCAAGTAGAATATCTCTCAATACAAATTTGCGCCTTTTGATACAAGTACTCAACCCAAATTGGAATACAAGATTGGAATTACACACAACACAATTTGGCATTTTACAAGAATGAGAAATTAGGCACTTTGAGCTTGGATTTTTGTATAGATGTTTCTCTTGGATGCAATAGTTGTTTCTAGTCTTCAATTGGCTTGATTTTATACCTCCTCCATTAATTCTAGCCGTTTGGGTGGTTAGGGTATTAATTATAGCCGTTGGGACCCTCTCTTTCCACCATAAATGCACTTCTACAGCCTACCGTATCGGTATGTGAGGATCGGTATCGATACCTGTCTCAAAACAGAAAGAGTCGTTGCACAATTACAAGAGGAGCGTATCGATACACGTGTAGGCGTATCGGTACGGGTTAAGGAAGTGTTTCAGTACGAGCAAGACTGTATCGATGCAATTTCTCCCACAAAGCTCACTAGAAGAATTCGTATCAATACGGGTAAGAGTGTATCGGTACGGGTTAACCAACTCTTTAAAAGTTTGTTACCTACCAACTAACCCCAACAGTCAAAAAAATTTAAGGCTTTGAAATTTAAAATTACTTTAAGTTTGTATCGATACGGTACACACCGTATCGGTACGCCATTCAAACTCAGTTTGATTTTATAGAGAGAGTGTATCGATACAGATACAATCTGTTTCGATACCCTGTTTCGATACGGTAAGGGGCGTATCGAAACGGATTTCTCCTGTAGCCAAGTTTGTAAAAAAAAAGGTATCGATACAGCAAGGAACGTATCGATACACATATGCGATTTTCAATAGTTTGGCCTTGGAACACTTAGAAAATATTTTAGAGTTTGAGTTTTTCAAAGTAAAGTAAAGCCTTGTTGATTTGAAACCTTTTGAGGGACTCAAAAATCTATTTCAAGTTTTTCAATTTAATCCTTAAAACACTTTGTTATATCAAAATCAAACATATGTTTTACATTCTTGATTCTGAGCTTTCAACTCCTTCAATTAAACAGTTGTCATACGATATGGTGCAATAGAAACTGGAGCAATCCCAAGTTGCACCTCGATGCCAAACTCTAATTCACGGGTTGGGAGCAATCCTGGAAGTTCATCGGGGAAGACATCAGGAAATTTGCACACAGTATCGATGTCTCGCAATTGTGTTTCATCTTTAGCTTCTTACGTCAATGCACACAATGAAGGATTTCTCGCGTTCATCTAAACAACACTTTCTTTGCCGAGACCTTGAAGGTACAACTTCCTTTTACAACAGTCTACCCAGGCTTGATGCTCACTAAGCTAACCTAATCCTAGGATAACATCAAACTCATGGATCGGTAAGGCTAACAAATTGGCCAAGAAAGGAATCTCTTGAATCAATAAAGGACAGTTCTTGCATACTACCCTTATGGTGACACAATCTCCTAAAGGATTTGTTATAGAGATTCTCGATGCTATTGGTTCGGAAGACATATTATACTTCTTAACTACAATGGTGCTTATAAAAGAGTAAGTAGAACCAGGGTCAATCAATGCATACAAAGGATATGAATATAGCTCAATGGTACGTGCAATGAAATCAAGTTCATCCTCCTCTTCTCTACTCCGTACGTGTTACATTTGGGCAGGGGCTTTAGAATCGTTCTTATTGAATGGTTTCCCCAAACTACTCGATCTTCCATGGGTTCCTGTCAACCCTTGCTTTGATCTTTTACCTCAAAAGGATTGAGTAGGAGAGGCAGCAGTAGTCGGTGTAGTAGTAGATTTGGTTGCATTCAAAGGGTAGTCACGAATGAAGTGACCCTGCTTACCACAGTAGTGACAAGCTCCAGTCTTCTTATGACATTGACCTATTGGGTGCCTATTCTGACAATAATTGCAAATTGGATGTTGGTTGCCTCGATTTTAACCTTTGGTGCTATCAACAGACGCTGCCTTTGCAAAGGATTGTGTTACAGACCGAGGCCTCTAAATATTTCCAGAACGGGAGGGCTGTGGATAGACATTCTACTTGGGGCCTAGATATCTCCCTTTCTTGTTCCATCTAAGAGGCCGAGAATCATCCCTGAACCTCTTCTCAGACTTTCCAGACCCACCAGCTCGTTGAGCCCTATGTGCAACTTCAGTGGCCGTAACTCGATTTACCAAGTCTTATAAATCAACAATGCTCAATGCAGTAAACATAGGGCGTAATTCATCTTTGAGCCCTGCAATGAACATCCCGCACTTCTTTTCCTCCTTCTTTATATACTCAACACCGTATCTACAGTACTTGCAGAAATCATGGATATATTGCTTGATCGATTGTCCGCCTTATTTAAGGTGGAGGAAGATACTTCACCTCTCAGCGAGATAAAACTCACTGATGCACTTCTTCCAGAATTATTTAATGAAGAACATCCAAGTTACAGTGTCCTCGGAGACCGTCAATATAGAAGTCTCCCATCAGTGGAGTGCCTCGTCAGCAAACAATGCGATAGCACACTCAAGTTTGTGCTCATTCGAGCACTGTAACTGCTTGTTCAGAATCTGTAGGGTGTTGTCGAAACAGAATTCAGTAACTTCAGGGTTGTCTTCATCTTGTCCAGAAAAAGTATAAGCTCGATATTGTGAGAGCTTATCCATAGAAGCTCGGTGTTTTGGACAGTAGGAGAAATGGATTGCACAACTTGCTCTGCCCTCATAAAAGTCATAAACTGCTTGAACATGTCAGCCATGTTCTTCTAACACTCAGCCTGAGCGGTAGGTGCTACAGGCTCGGTATTCTAAGCATGAGGATCCTGTGGATGCGGTGGATTCAGAGGATTTCCTCCTCTAATCTCTTCGCCATGCATCAAGGAGCTAATGGCAAGCTCGTCAATGTGAGTTTCATTAGTTTCAAACATATCTATATGAAAGATCAGATTAGTCGACAAGTCACAATATACACAATATATAACTCCTAGGTGGCAAAGTAACATAACAACAATACAACAAGCTTCGGTTTAGTCCTAGAATTGACTATACTCTAGCTCTAATACCACAAATGTAACACCCCCTTCTCGGCTTGGTCGTGAACCGAGTCGAAGAGTGCTACCGATGAACAATACAACATCTGGTACGATAAATTTCAATTCATAAAATAATATAATCAATGTAATGTTAATAAATCAATACCAAACATGCTTCTTAGTTCCATTAATCCATTACGAAACGATAACTATCCATTTATGACCAATTCTTAACTATTACAAGTTTTAGAGACTAATCTATAAATCTGCAAAGTTAGAGGTCTTTCGATGCAATAGACTATACTACAATGAAATTCAGCGCAATATTAAAAAGCTTATAAAAAATCATACAATATGAAGTCCATTTACTCATTCAATACTCAGTGACCAAACTGAGAACATTGTACACCTTTTGTTTCAAATCTTTCAACTAACTTAACTAACCCTATATCGAAACACCTCAAGACTGTTTCGAAACAGGTGTACAATGGTTAGCCTCAAACGACTTTTTGCTTTGACCATATCGATACGGGCAAGCCCTGTATCGGTACGGGTTGACTCCTTTTGACCTTGACTTTAACCCATTTCGATACACTATAGACCCAAATCGAAACAGTGAATTCTACTAGCAAAATGTTTCGGTTCGGCTCTAAACCATTTTGATACGCTCTAATCTGTGAGTTCAATTATGCCAACCCGTATCAATACGCCATTACCCATATCGATAAGGCCTGACCTATAATGACAGATTTTTGCAAGTTTTTAATCTAATTGACCTACTAAAAATGTCCAAATGCAATGAAACTTTACACGCAACTTTTAATAGTTATAAAATACTGGCATGCCAAATTTCAACATCATATGAATACGTTTACTAGGGTTTGACCTTTATGAGCCAAATATGCCATTTTTACCAAGTGATAGCCAAACCAAAAGTCATATTTAGGCCCTTAACCACTTTTCATCTGTTACACATATTAGACATAACAAAACAGGCATATAAGACTAGTTCAACTACTTTTCCACCTTCTAGGAGTTTTTAAGGTCAATTTACATTACTTGGCTTGTAGTGACTTGTCTTGCTGCGACTTGTCTGATCTTTAAAAGAAGGTCGATTCTTCAACGTAAAATGCAGCTGAGATGAGACACGTTAGACATATATCGCCTAGTGAGGTAGTCTCAACATTATCAATAACAATGTATACAATTTTTACATAATCTCATGCTCATCAATGTCAATGCAATGTCTCAATATACAATGTTTAGCATATCATATTCGATAATAGTCCTTAGATTGAATCAAGATAGTGGATACGCGAATTCCTACGCCTCGCCAAATCAATGAATGGTTCAATCCCTCCACCTCACCAATATGACCAATACCAACAAATCCCTCCGCCTCGCCAAATCAAGATAGGTCGTAGCCTTTGGACTGTAGTCCACTCGTACACTAAGCTCATGAATTCTATGGCATGCCAATTGTATCCAAAGTCCATTCAAATCTAAGGTTTCAATACCAATGTCAATAACCAATGATAACTATATTTAATAATGTCTATAATCAATGATAATTTTAATAACCAATGTTTTTAAAGTTACCTACAGTGATCATAACTTAATGTCAATATTTCATAGTTTCAATGTCATTATTATTATCCGATGGTTCATTCACTATGTTTCAATACCAATAGTTATATCTATAAAAATGCATAATGACAATACCAATGACCATGTCTGATGTTCAATACTAACTTACCAATGCTTACCAGTGGATCCGACTAACAATCTGACGCAACTTCCTTTAAAAGAAATGTTAGCTATTAAACCGAAATCAACATTAATAGATTCGGGAAGGCTCCTCGCCTATTCCTGAGACTCTGGCTACACTCACCTTAGAATTTGATGCTTCTACGGCTCTCGGATGACAACTCCATTGTTCCTAGTCTTCGGTGAATTTGATGGTTGCTCCTTTTCGTTGTCTTGAGCTAGGAAATCAATAGGGAGACGATTAGGATCGATAATACGATATCAAAATCAATATAACAATATCAAAATCGATATCCGATTTAATTATAGATGACAACGATGAGATATCCATGGATGGTCAAAACCCTAGCTTAAGGTTAAACTCAATACATCCATGAAATCTAATAACCGATTGAGGAATATAGCTTACTCGATCGATAGCAATGATTTGATAACAATAAATTGAAGAAAAACGAAGCTTGAAACTAGCTTCAATGGAGGTGCTTGGTTGGGTAGGAGACAATGAAGATGAAGAGTTTTGAAGAGGTATTTGCTTGACTTAGTAATCGGGTAAGTTCTATTCTTGCCCCTTTTTCTTGTTTTATAAATATTTTAAGCTATTTAGTTTTCCTTCGATTGAAGGAAAGCTCTCAGAATATCCCATGTAGGTGGGATTTTAATTAGGGGGCTAATCGCAAGATTAGTCCCTCAACTCTCACTATACTATGGTTTTGCTCTCCAACTTGCATTTTCCTCAATTTAATCACTAATAAGATTTCGATACTATTCATTAGGGTCCAATAACAATGATTTAACTCAATTAGAGTCCAATATCAATGATTAACTAGCCAATGCTATATTTATACTTTATCGATGTGAAATTTTCTATCACCGGAACCTAATTCTGACTAGACCGGATTTTGGGGTGTTACACTATATGAGTAGTTAGTCATGCCTTTTGGCTTGACAAACGCACCTAGTACTTTCATGCGCCTAATGAACCATGTTTTAAGGAAGTTATTGGGTAAGTTTGTAGTTGTTTATTTTGATGACATTTTGATTTATTCTACTTCTTTAGAGTTGCATATTTCTCATCTTAATTCAGTTTTTTATGTTCTTCGTCATGAACAATTGTTTGCTAACCTTGACAAGTGCATTTTCTACAGAGATAAACTCATTCTTAGATTTTGTATTAAGTACACAAGGAATTATTGTGGATGATAACAAGGTTAAAGCTATTCGTGAATGACCTACACCGACTTTCTTAACTGAAGTAAGATTTAACCATGGTTTAGCTAGTTTTTATCAACGGATTTTGAAGGATTTCTCCACCATAGCAACCCTCTAACAGAAATAGTCAAAAAATGTATGGGTTTCAAAGGGGGAGATGCACAAGAAAAGGCTTTTCTAGCCTTGAAAGATAAGTTATGTTCTGCTCCTATTTTACGTTTACCTGATTTTTCTAACACATTTGAGCTTGAATGTGATGTTTCATGAATAGGTATTGTGTTATTCTCCTACAAGAGAAGAGACCTATCGCCTACTTTAGTGAAAAGCTTAGAGGACCCCAACTCAACTATTCTACATAAAAAAAAAACTTCTTGCCTTGGTTCATTCATTAGAGGTTTGGCAACACTATTTACTTCCAAAAGAGTTCGTCATACACAAAGACCATAATTACTTAAGTGGTTAAATGGGCAAGGTAATTTAAGTAAACGTCATGCTCGTTGGATGAAATTCATTGAGACATTCCCGTATGACATTGTAAAGTGTCCAAAAGTCTTATATTTCATACACATTCTAACTCTTATTATTACTATTTTTAAGCACATTTTAGGCATAAGTAGGGTCATGCATAGCATTTTACGGTATTTCATTGTTCTACCTTACTATATCACTTATCATTTATTTGGTGAACAAGAGATAATGTTTTAGTGTATTCTTGTATAAAGGTACTAACAGTTGAACGAGGGAACCGAGAAACGGAAGACACAATGCTGAGGAGCGAACCCAGGAGTTGTACTGAAGTAGTTCCAGCCGAAGACAAGTTACTGCCAAGCACCTGCCGAGTAGAGTTGTCACCGACCTTGCTGCCCTCGGCAGCTGACTATGGAAGTTGGGAGAACTAGAGTGGGATTTCTAGAGCAAAAACTCATGAACCTATCATCGGCGTTCATATGATTTTCCGACATTTGAAGCAGCAGTTAGGGCTGCCGAAGCGAAATTCCCAAGTTTACTTGCGGGCTAAGGCAAACGAGGAAGAGTCCATATTCCAAGCAAAGAAGTTAGCATTTAAAGCTACATTAAAGAAGGAAAGCTACTTTAGAGGACTTCTACTTTGAGGAGGACTTAACCTAGTTTTGAGTCTATAAATACCCATTGTACTTCTAGTTTAAATCATCTTAGGTTTTCAATAGACTCTTCTTGTGTTCTTCACTGCCGCCATGTTCTAAATTCTATTTGGGTTAAGGTTATGTTGTAACTAGAGTGAAACGGTTGTTTTAGGTTTTTGAGTTATTTCTTCAATAAAATATTCCAAGTTTACTTAATTCATTGTTCTTCATTCTTTCAATCTTTCTACACCAGTCGTTTGAGAGAATCTATTTGTCGGGCACGAAAGTGCAAGGCTCACGAAAGGGTTAAGTACGGTCACAACGGGAGGCGTGACTAACTTGGTTCCACACTAGTCCACAAGTTTCAGCGACTAAAAGTGATGACTAACTGAGTTGACTGACTTGGTTCCACACTTGTCCTCAAGTTAGCAATCTCGAGCATCCTAACCTAGAAATAGGAGGGATCACTGTTGACTATCCTGCCGAACTTGGAGTATCTGCCAGACTTGCCGCCAGGACATCTTTCTATTCCACCTGTCGAGACAGTACACACCCTTGCAGTGGCATTGACCTGGTGCGGCCGCGTGACATTGTCGTAGTTTGCCGCCCGCCGAGGCAGCATATCGTGGCAGCAAAGGATAACTCATACCTATTACAACGCAGTTTTCACACTAAGTGACAGCAGAACCCTGCCTTCTCTATCAACCTGATTCTTTTCTTCTCTTTTACTTGTGTTTTATTTACTCTTCGATCTCTGCCAATCATTCCCTTGTGCTTTTACTTTACCATTGTGCAGGAGCTACGAAACGAGACAAGTTGTCCATTCCTCATGGGATTTGACATCTTATATACTATAACTTGACAGGAGTGTGCACTTGCGCTCCCATAAAAAGGGAACACTTACATGCCCCACAAGTTTTTGGCACCGTTGCTGGGGATTGGTAACAGCGAATTTATTTTTTCAATTTCTGCACCTTTTTACCTTTTCTTTTATTTTTATTTTTAATTGAAAAAAATTACCGTGTCCTTTGCCAGAGTATGACCAGTCCTAACCCTAGAGGAAACTTCATTATTTACGACGATCTTGAGCGTGAAACTAGAAGGATCAAGAGGGAGCTCAGGGAAGACTTAAAGAACAAGGACAAGGGAAAAGGAAAGGAAGAGACCATGGTAAACGAGGACCCCCTCCCCAATTGATGCCATCAATGGCAGGGGCGGGTAGCAAGACTTGTCGCCCAGAAGACCACAAGAACAGCAGAGGCAGGATCCCCCTGATCCACCCCAAGTGCGGACAACTAGGGACTACCTTAAATATGGCTTTCAAAGGTTCGATCCAACAATGACGGAACCGGAGATAGGGACAGACCATTTTGAGCTAAAGCCTGTCATGTTTAACATACTAAAAACACTAGGGCACTTCGGAGGAACTGCCACAGAAGATGCTTGGTAGCATGTACGAGGATTCCTGGACATTTGCCGAGCATTCAAGATACTTGGGGTACACCAAGATGTATTACAGCTAAGGCTATTTCCCTATTCACTGAGGGATAGGGCAAAACAATGGTTGAACAACCAGCCAGCTGGATCTTTCAATTCATGGGTGGAACTCTGCAAGGACTTTCTAGACCGATTCAGCTCATTCAACGTCACCGATAGGATGCGGAATGAGATCACAGCCTTTAGACAGGGGGATGACGAGCCGATGTACGAGGCATGGGAGCGGTACCAACAAATGTTGAACTGTCTACTACGTGGTCTACCAGTTTGGACTCAGGTATCTATGTTTTACAATGGGGTTAACTATCCAACTCAGATGATGATAGATGCCTCGGTCAGTGGGATCATCCTAGACAGACCACCAGAGGAAGCACTACGACTGCTTAACATAGCCGTAAAAAATGATTATAAATACCCAACAGCCCACCGAGGCGGCACAAGGCGACTAGCTACTATAAATGAGCTAGAAGCCTCAAAAACTGTTAACACTCGCCTCGATCAATTAACGGAGCTAATGATGAAGATCGTGCAACCCCATGGAAAGGTCCATGAAGCAAAAGCTGTTGAGCCATTCTGTGAGGAATGTGGTGGCAACCATGATTCCACTGAATGTGTCGAATATGCTAATTATATAGGAAGATATGAAAGGAATAGCATACCTGCTCAGAATAGCTACTATCCAGGATTGAAGAACCACCCTGACTACTCGTGGAGTAACCCCAGAACTATTGCGACCCCATCACAACAACGAGGGGACCATCAACAAAACCTGCCACAACAGTTGCCCCTACAACAGGATACAAACACTTCCTCTTTAGAATCTACCTTGCATAGTTTCATGTCTTATACCAAAGATTTTAATTTTAACATAACTAAATTCATGGATAAAACTGAATCTTTCATGTACAGGACTGAAAACAGGATGAACAACAAAGAGGCGGTTTTAAAGAATCTGGAAACACAGTTTGGGAAATTTGCCCAGATCATCAACACTAGGCCAATGGGTAGATTGCCCAGTGACACTGAGTCAGCAAAAAGAAAAGCACTTGAACAGTGTAAGGCTGTAACAACTCGAAGCGGGATAACACTACAGGATCCATTCTTGCCTTCTGCAAGAGAAACAGCAGCTGCCGAACCAATCTTACCTGTCGAACATTTTGCCACGACAGCACCAGAGCAAGAATTAGCATACGTTATCAGGAATGAACAGACATAACCTAAAAAGCTGCTCGGAATAGGATGCCCAACAAAGAAAGAACTGTTAACTCTGTACCACCACCTCCATTTCCCCAGAGATTAAAGAAACAAAAGCAAGAGATGCAGTATAAAAGGTTCCTGGATGTGCTAAAGCAAGTAAAAATCAACCTTCCCCTGATAGAGTTGATTGAACAAATGCCCAATTATGCCAAGTTTCTAAAGGATATGGTAACCAAGAGAACAAGGATCGGGGAATTTGAAATGGTGGTAGTAACGGAAGGATGTATGGCTATGATGAACAGTAAAGCACCGGCCAAACAGAAAGATCCATGCAGTTTTATAATCCCTTGCAAAATAGGCAGCAACCAATCTGTACGGGCATTGTGCGACCTAGGGGCGAGCATCAATTTAATGCCCAAATCAGTCTTCCAGAAACTAGGAATAGGAGATGCCCGCCCAACAACGGTGATGTTTTAGTTGGCTGATAGAACTTATGTCCAACCATAAGGAAAAATTGAGGACATCCTAGTACAAGTGGATGAATTTATTTTTCCTGCCGATTTCTTGGTGTTGGATTGTGAAGCAGATGAAAAAAGCACCAATAATACTAGGGTGACCTTTCCTTGCTATGGGTAGGACACTGATCGATATGGAAAAGGGCAAACTCACGATGCGAATAGAAGATCAACAAGTAAAACTGAACGTTTATCATTCCATGAGACAGGCTGAAAATTCGAAAGAATGCCAGCTGCTGGATGTTGTCTCAGAATTCAACCTGGAAGAAAATAGACCCTGCATACAGCAAGACTGCCCAGGCAGCAAATTTGGTAGCTGCCACGGCAGCCATTTAGAGAACTGCTCGAAAGAGAAACAATACTATGAGTGGACGAAGTAGGAAACGGAGGAACATGAGGTAAGATGTTCAAACCATCCATTGAACAACCTCCTACACTCGAGTTAAAAACCTTACCTGCACAACTTAAATATGTTTTTCTGGGACCTAATGATACACTGTCAGTTATAATTTCATCCAAGTTGCAGCTTGAACAGGAACGACAACTAATTGCACTGTTGCGGCAACATAAGAAGGCAATGGGCTGGACCATTGCAGACATAAAGGGAATCAGCCCTGTCATTTGCATGCATAAAATCCAACTGGATCAGGACCAAAAACCAATTGTGGACTCCCAAAGAAGATTAAATGAAGCCATAAGAGAAGTTGTCAAAAAGAAAATCATCAAATGGCTAGATGCTGGAATCATATATCCAATTGCAAACAGTGAATGGGTAAGCCCGGTACAATGTGTGCCAAAGAAAGGTGGTATAATTGTGGTAAGCAATGATAATAATGAATTGATCCCAACTCGAACAGTAACTGGTTGGCGAATATGCATGGATTACCGCAAGTTAAATAAAGCAACAAGAAAATGTCACTTTCCATTTCCTTTTATTGATCAAATGCTTGACCGCCTTGCTGGAAAACCCTTCTATTGCTTTTTAGATTGATATTCAGGGTATAACCAGATCGCCATTGCACCAGAGGACCAAGCCAAAACGACCTTAACTTTCCCTTATGGCATCTATGCCTTTCAAAGAATGTCATTCGATCTGTGCAATGCCCCAGCCACATTCCAGCGATGCATGATGGCTATCTTCTCCGACATGATAGAAAACTTTATGGAAATCTCTATGGACGACTTCTCTGTCTTTGGCAGCAGTTTTGATAGCTGCCCCGGCAACCTAAAGAAAGTGTTGATCAGATGTGAGGAAACAGACCTAGTGCTTAACTGGGAAAAATGCCACTTTATGGTTGACGAATGCATAGTCTTGGGGCATAAAATTTCCGCACAGGGAATAGAGGTAGACAAGGCAAGGATAGACGTCATAGCCAACTTGCTGCCGCCAACCAATGTCAAGGGCATACGAAGTTTTCTGGGACACAAATGTTTTTATCGTAGATTCATTGAAAACTTTTCTAAGATTTCTAAACCATTGTGTAATTTGTTGGAACAGGACAAGCCATTCATTTTCAGCGAGGCATGCCATGAGGTGTTTAAAACGTTAAAGGAGAAGCTCGTCATAGAACCTGTGGTAGTTCCCCCTGACTGGAGCCAACCCATCGAACTCATGTGTGATGCTAGTGACACTGTCGTTGGTGCAGCCTTGGGGCAGCGCAGAGATAAGATCTTTCGCGTCATATACTACGCTAGAAAAACACAAAAATACCGCCCAGACCAACTACACCACCACAGAAAAAGAATTGCTAGAAGTAGTATTTGCTTTCGACAAGTTTCAACCCTACCTGATTGGCACAAAGGTGATAGTTCACACAGACCACTCTGCCCTAAGGTACCTATTTGCAAAGAAAGACGCAAAGCCCTGCCTAATTATGTGGATCCTACTACTGCAAGAATTTGATGTAGCAATCCGAGATAGAAAGGGCACATAAAACCAAGTGGCAGATCATCTCTCTCGACTTGAGTACATACAAGAGAACACCTCCCACAGTGAAATTCAGGATGAATCCTCTGACGAACAACTGCTACTAGTCTCTGCCCTGGTAGCTGCCCTAGCAGCTGAAGGACTACTTCCTGCCGCCCACGCAGAAGCATCGGCAGCGACCTCAATAGACACACCCTAGTATAAGGATGTTGTAAATTATAGAGTATCTGATGTTTTGCCTTATGGACTAAACTATCAAGGAAAGAATCGATTCCAACATGATGCTAAGCATTATTGTGGGACAAGCCTTTCTTGTTTAAAAACTATGCAGACCAGGTCATCAGGCGATGTGTACCAGAGGATGAACAGCAGGCCATACTCTCACAATGCCACTTAGCACCATATGGGGGCCATTTCGGTGGACAGCGCACAACAGCAAAGGTACTGCAATCAGGGTTCTTTTGGCCAACACTGCATAAAGACGCTCAGATATTCTACAAACAGTGTGACAGCTACCAAAGAACGAGAAATATATCAAGAAGGAATGAAATGCCCCTGCAAACAATTCTAGAAGTCGAGCTATTCGATGTTTGGGGGATAGATTTCATGGGACCATTCTCATCTTCGTGCGGAAACTTATACATCCTTCTAGCAGTTGATTATGTTTCTAAGTGGGTAGAAACCATTGCCACCCCTTACAATGATGCAAAGAATATTCATCAATTCTTATGAAAGAACATCTTCACGAGGTTCAGAGTACCAAGAGAAATCATAAGCAATGAAGGAACCCATTTTGAAAACAGATTAATTACAAAGGTACTCCAGAAAGTAGGAGTCAAGCATAAGATTGTTGCAGCCTACCATCCACAAACGAATGGGCAAGCAAAAATTTCAAACAGGGAAATCAAGACTATTCTGGAGAAGGTTGTAAATCCCAATAGAAAAGACTGGTCATTGAAACTGGACGAATTTCGGCAAGAGGCATATGAGAACGCCAAGCTGTACAAAGAGAAAATCAAAAAATGGCATGACAACAAGATCCAGCAGCGGCAGTTCCTACCAGGGCAGCAAGTACTGCTATTCAATTCCCGTCTCAAACTCTTTCCTGGAAAACTAAAATCATGATGGTCATAACCTTATGAAGTAGTCGAAGCTTTTCCACATGGTGTCGTAACAATAAAATCAACAAGGGGAGGGACGGAGTTCAAGGTCAATGGGCAACGACTAAAACACTATACAAGGGACTCTGTCGTCAAAGAACAGGAAGTAGTCACATTGGGGGATGCCCCCCCCCACTGTGACATAACCTTATCTAAGCCTTTATTCATTTATTTTTTAGAAGTAGTTTTAGGATTAGATTTCATTTGTTTTATGTCTTCGTTACTCCCCGTTTCATAATCTGTTTTGCAGATCCAAAACCCAATAAAAGCGGAACACGTGACAACAATATCAAGCCCGCTGCCGGCACCAGCCATTGGCAGCAACTTCAGGCATTACTCCTTCTACTTACTCTAGTCCAGCCTAACTTTTCTATCTTGTGCATTGAGAGCAATGCCCATCTCGACTTTGGGAGGATAGTTCTCGCATCATGTGTAGGCATTCTTATTTGCATATAGGTTGCATTGTACTTGCCTTAGTAATAATCAGAAAAGAAAAGTTTGTTATGACTTGTGCCTATGATAGGATAGCCGATTACTTTATTTTCGCACTTAATTAAAAATTAAACTTAATCTTGGGAAAAACATGAAATATGACTTAGATTTTTTTTCTTCTTTTTGCCTGAAAATTTTAAACATCTCTGTTACTTGCTGAATGTATTAGAATATTTGATAAACACTCCATATTTGTTTTCTATGCAAAGTTCTAATGATAATTTTAGGTAGCCGCTGTGGCAGGTAAAAGACACATAAAAATGAAGAACTGCCTTGGCAGCAAAACCAAAAAACAAAGAAAAATTATGTGTTACCCTAGAGGTGCCCACAACAGGCTCTAGGAAGAATCATGTGCGAGGACACTCCGCTGCTATCAACGTCCATGAATCTGAAAGCTTAAAAGTGACGGATAAATTAGCATGAGTGAATGAAAGCCTTCACGGGATGACTCTACTCCAAGGGTTTGGGGTTTTGTAGTTTGCTCCTATCTAAACGTCAGACCTAGAAGAGTAGTTGTGATAAGGTGAAGCCCTCACTGCCTTGATTAAAAATAATAATGTGCTGAAATTGTGCTGCCTCGACATCAACCTTAAAATTGCATTAGTATCTTGTTTAATTATTCTGCATATTCAGGTTGTTTACAGATAGGAAAACATCACACAGGCATGAGAAGTTTAATTCTGAGTTATTTTCTCGCTTATTTCCCTTCACTAAGTTTTCTATATAGGTGTCACAGCCTTGAGGCAGAAAATCAGGTTAAAAACAAATTTTTCTTTCTGGTTATTATTAGAGCAAGCACTTTAGATTGCATTGCTTGAGGACAAGCAATAGTTCGAGTTTGGGGATGTGTAAAGCGTCCAAAAGTCCTATATTTCATACACATTCTAACTCTTATTATTATTGTTTTAAGCACATTTTAGGCATAAGTAGGGTCATGCATAGCATTTTACGGTATTTCATTGTTCTACCTTACTATATCACTTAACATTTATTTGGTGAACAAGAGATATTGTTTTAGTGTATTCTTGTATGAAGGTACTAACAGCTGAACGGGGGAACCGAGAAACGGAGGACACAATGCTGAGGAGCAAACCCAAGAGCTGTACAGAAGCAATTCCAGCTGAAGACAAGTTGCTGCCAAGCACTTGTCGAGTAGAGTTGTTGCCGACCTTGTTGCCCTCGGCAGCTGACTATGGAAGTTGGGAGAACTGGAGCGCAATTTGTAGAGCAAAAACTCATGAATCTATCGTCGGCGTTCATATGATTTTCTAACATCTGTAGCAGCGGCTAGGGCTACCGAAGCGAAATTCCCAAGTTTACTTGCGGGCTAAGGGAAATGAGGAAGAGTCCATATTCCAAGCAAAGAAGTTGGCATTTAAAGCTACATTAAAGAAGGATAGCTACTTTAGACGACTTCTAGTTTGAGGAGGACTTAACCTAGTTTTGAGTCTATAAATACCCATTGTACTTCTACTTTAAATCATCCTAGGTTTTCTATAGACTCTTCTTGTGTTCTTCACTACTGCCATGTTCTAAATTCTATTTGAGTTAGGGTTATATTGTAACTAGAGTGAAACGGTTTTTTTAGGTTTTTGATTTATTTCTTCAATAAAATATTCCAACTTTACTTAATCCATTGTTCTTCATTCTTTCAATCTTTCTACATTAGTCGTTTGAGATAATCTATTTGTCAGGCACGAAAGGGTTATGTACGATCACAACGGGAGGCGTGACTAACTTGGTTCCACACTAGTCTAAAAGTTTCAGCGGCTAAAAGGGATCACTAACCGAGTTGACTGACTTGGTTCCACACTAGTCCTCAAGTTCGCAATCTCGAGCATCCTAACCTAGAAATAGAAGGGATCACTATCGACTATCCTGTCGAATTTGGAGTATCTGCTAGACTTGCCGCCAAGACATCTTTCCATTCCACCTGCCGAGACAGTACACACCCCTGTAGTGGCAGTGACATGCTGCAGCTGCGTGACAGGATCGTAGTTTGCCGCCTGTCGTACCCGTCGAGGAAGTATATCGTGGTAGCAAAGGATAACTCATACCTATTACAACACAGTTTTTACACTAAGTGGCAGCATAACCCTGCCTGCTCTATCAACCTGATTCTTTTCTTCTCTTTTACTTGTGTTTTATTTACTCTTCGATCTCTACCAATCATTCACTTGTGCTTTTACTTTACATTGTGTAGGAGCTACGAAACGAGACATGTTGTCAAGTCTTCGTGGGATTTGACATCTTATATACTATAACTTGACAGGAGTGTGCACTTGCGCTCCCATAAAAAGTGACCACTTACACGCCCTACAGTTATCAAATACACGCATGGTAAGCATAACATAGTTGCTGATGCTTTATCTCGTCGTTATTCTTTACTCACTAAAATGCATGCTAAAGTCTTGGGATTTGAGCACATTAAAGACTTGTATACAAATGATGTTTATTTTTTTGATATTTATGCTCATTGTTGGAATGGTGCTTCTAATAAGTTTTATCGTGTAGATGGCCTCTTGTTTCGTATAAATAAGTTGTTTATACAACAATGCTCTCTTCGAGATTTATTAATTTGAGAAGCACATGGAGTGGGTTTGATGGGCCACTTTGGTGTTGCAAAAACATTAGACATGGTAATGGAAAACTTTTTTTGGCCACATATGAGGAAACATGTTGGAAAGGTATGTGTTTCATGTATTGTTTGCAAACAAGCAAAATTTAAGGTAATGCCACATGGATTGTACACTCATTTACTCGTTCCTTCTTTGCCTTGGGTAGACTTATCTATTGATTTTGTTCTTGGGTTACCACGTACTAAAAAGGGTCGAGATAGTATTTTTGTTGTGGTTGACAGGTTTTCCATGATGGCCCACTTCATCGCATGCCGCAAGACGGATGATGCCACACATGTTGTAGACTTGTTCTTTAGAGAAGTAGTGAGACTTCATGGGATTCCACGTATCATCGTTTTTTATCGTGATGTGAAGTTTCTCTATCACTTTTGGAAAGTTTTATGGGGAAAGGTTGGTACAAAGTTGTTATACTCAACAACTTGTCACCCACAAACAGATGGCCAAACTGAGGTGGTTAATAGAATTTTAGGTGCATTACTTAGAACTGTGGTAGGTAAGAACCTACGGAATTGGAAAGATTGTTTACCCTTTGTTGAATTTGCATATAATAGATCTATTCATTCATCTATTGGTTATTCACCCTTTGAAGTTGTGTATGGTTTTAATCCTTTAACTGCACTTGATCTTGTTCCTTTGCCTATTAGTCATATATGCAGTTTAGATGGTGAACAAAAAGCTGAACTCGTCAAAACCATTCATGGGAAAGTTCGAAAACAAATTGAAAGGGTGAACCAAGCCAATACAAGCAATGCCAATAAAGGACGCAAACAAGTTGTCTTTAAACCGGGTGATTGGGTTTGGATCCACATGCACAAGGAAAGGTTTCCAACGAAGTACAAAACAAAGATGCATCCTAGAAGAGATGGTTCCTTTCAAGTACTCGAACGCATCAATGACAATGCATAGCGCATTGATGTACCTGGTGAGTATAACGTGAGTTCCACTTTTAATGTTGCTGATTTATTTGCCTTTGATGTTTTAGATTTGTGGTCGAATCTTTTCGAGGAAGGGAGAATGATGCAAGCATCAAGGCTTAAAATTTAGTTTCTGGATATGATGGGTTGAGTTTTCCACAAGGACCTGTTACAAGATCCAAATTAGCACAAATCAGATCCATAATGAATTTAGCGGTGGAAGATTTTGTGAGCAAAGGCCTTCTAGCATGTTTGGATAAAGACTTTCAAGAAGCCCAAGCTTGGCCTAGCTTATTCCATGAAGGAGAATTAAAGCACACATAATTGGACTACTCTTACAAGTTTAAAAGTCCAATCTAGCATTGATCCATCGAGGGCTTCTTGAGATTTACCAGCCCAAAAGGAGTTTTATATAACTTTTATTATTTTATGTTATCTTTAGTTTTCTTATGAGATAAGATACATTAAATATTAAAGTTTAATTAGGATATAGTTTTATCACATTTAAATTAGGATAGAATTTATCATATTTAATTATGATAGAATTTTATCACATATTTTTTTTTCTATTTTAAATATTAGACTTTTATTTAGGATAGAATTTATCTCATATTTTATCATTATTATTTTAAGCTAGTTAGTTACTTTTTTGAGGACTCCTTAGCATATATATAAAGGAGGTCTTCACCCACATTGTAAATCACAACTTTTCTTCTTGATTTTATTCAAAAAAGATACTCTTTGAGTTTTATTCAGCAAGATAGTTTTTCTTGAGTCTTTTAGAAGTGTTTCAATATAAATTTCTAGAGAGAGATTGTTGGTGATTCTTCTTCATGCTTCCGTTTACCAAGATAATCGCATCTTGGAGGGTCGATTAGAGCCTTTGACGGTGTTTGCTAGATTAACTACGATCTAGAGGGTGCCTAGGAAAACTTCAACTTCAACATCAATTACATCTTCATCCATCTACAACTATATCGTTGCAACATACCAACGATTTGTATCACACACTGTCGGGATTCACCATCCAGTCACATATATGTTTGTTATGGAGAAATCGAGAGCAAACTCATTTTTTTGTTGTTGTGACACCTTATATTGGTTTTGATTTGTTGGGTTATTAGGTGTTGTGTTGAGTGGTGGTTTAGGGATTGATTTGGGGATGACAAGTCACTAGACTAAATTCTAGGTTTAGGAAAATAGAGATGATAAGTTGGTTGCTCGGGATATGGAAACAATGAAAATAGGTCGACGGCAGTGGTGAAAGCAAAGACAATGAGTTGTAAAGGTTGAGAGAAAATGGTTTTGTTAGTAGGGGATGAAAATAAATTTATTAAATAAAAATAAATAATTAAATTCCTCCAATAAGGTGATGACACGTGCTGACACCTAATTGAGTGATTAATTTATTTAATCAAATTAAAATTATGATCAAATTAATATAATAGATAACAAACATGGACCAAATGTGTAGTTATGCAAATTTCAATTAACAACTATGTTACCCCTCCGTTATATTTTAACGGCTGGTGGTCAAAATAGGACCAATTAAATAGTTCGGTGGTCAAATTTTCAGTATTTTTAGTTGGGTGGTGAAATTTACATTAATAGCTTGAATTATCCAAAAATGATTTCGTCCCGTTGGATGGTTTTGAGGTTCATGGAATAAGTGGGGTGGAAAATCAGCAGTAATGTGGCACACGTGGGGCTCATTGTACGTTAGCTTGTGTCTTTTTGATAAAACAAGAAAGTACAGCTATACGAACAAGTGCCTCGTTAAAAAATCCTCCTAAACCTAGATGAGGGAAAAAGAGTACACTTGGACGTATACTAGCAACGGAAATGGATTAATAAATCATTCATAAACCAAATCAGTAGCCAAATCCTCAAGAAGAAGGGCCAACACATCATGTGGAGAGGAAAGGAGAATGCGGGGTGTGAAACCAGCATCCGCACTAGCAGAGACCTCCAACTCGAAATGCAAAGCTGCAAGTTTATCGGCGACCTTGTTTTCTGTCCGCCGAACGTACGCGATACGTACCTCCCAATCATTATCCAACCAAGACAACTTCAATCCTTCCACCATGCCCCATATCTCTGCCTCTATAGGAGAGCAAATGCCCACAAATTTGCTGAACCCCGCCAGCCAAGTTCCATCACTATCGCGCAGGACACCGCCCCAAAAAGCCTGACTGCTTGGAGAAAACCGAGAGCTATAAGTGTTAAGCTTGCACCAGCCTGACAAAGGCTTTTTCCAGCGCGCTACGCCCACAACCCTTGCACGATCCTATGGTTCGTGCGTGTTCGCAGCAGGCAGCCCAGCAACGCAACAATTATAGGTTCGCCAGCATTCCTCCCGATTACAAAACTCGTCTCATTGATCTGCATCAAATACGCACACATTGCGGTGCTTCCACAAAACCCAAAGAGCGGAACCAAAGAACTTGTCTTAGTGATACACCTAAGGCAAAAAAAGAAGACGCCTGCACCAAGTTATACTGTACCAAGCTCAAGAAATCCATGGCAATAAAATTATCTAGTTGTGCAGCGGGGATCAAAACAGTTCAAAGAGTAATAGCCACTGGAAATTTGCGTGTAATGTAGTCGATAGATTCGACTGAATTGCCACAAAATCTACACTTCGACGAATCTACCATATGCCTACAAAATTGTTCCGCGTTCGTTAGCACCCTACCACTCACCACGAACCAAAGAAACCAACGAATATGGGGCAGCCCTTTGAAGTGAGCTTAAACATTCCATATATTCCCTCTCGGAGGATCCGCTAATATATTGAAACTATCATAAGCGGATCTAACAGAGAAAGAGCGTGTAGCAGTCCATTTCCAACCTATGTTGTCGGCCAAACCCCGGCGATGGGGCATAGTGGCTGCCATACGATGCAACACTTCAACTGGCAGAAACTGAGCGCAATCTCGCCACAACCACTGACCCCCTTCGTCAACCATCTGAGCCACGGGTACCCGAGGTAGTGAAGTAATACACAAGGGATTGTTAACAATGTCCACCAAGGGGCAAACATCCCCTAGCCATGCATCTCGCTAGAAGTCGATGGACGTTCCATCTCCCAAAGACTATACCAAACTATCACGAACCTTACCCCAAATTAAACTAACTCCTCTCCAGAGATAGGAACAATGTGAACGATATATATCCAGGAAAGTTATCACGCCATTTATATTTAGTCTTGAGCACTTGCACCAACAACTGATCAGAATGGGCCACGAGATTGTACGCTAACTTCATCAAAAAGGCATAATTTTGTCGCTCAAGAAATTTCAGGCCTAATCCCCATGAGAAATCGGCTAACACACCTTCCCCCAGTCAACCAGGTGAACGCCACGTCTACCCTCTTCATGACCCCATAAAAAACCACATATTACTTTTTCAATCTCAAGACAAACACCTTTCGATAGACGAGTTGACTGCATCTTGTAGTAGGGAATAGAGGAGAGTACCGATTTGGCTAGCACCAGGCACCCGGCAAAGGACAAACTCTTAGCAGACCATCCTGAAAGCTTATTCGAACACGCTGAACAACGTACTAATACATTGTTTTCGTCACCCATGAATGCAAAAGAGACACACCCAGATATCACCCTAAGTCCCCTGCCTCCCGAAAACCAAACTGGGCGCTAATGAAAGAATGAAGTAGAGGCGCAACATTCTTGGAAAAATAAATTGTAGTTTACGACACACTCACCTTCTAACCAGAACAAACACAAAAATCCTGTGAGATCTCCTCAATCACATTCATATGAGGCACTAACGCTTCTACAAATAGAAACATATCATCCGCGAAGAAAGGATGGGAAATCATCGGCCCATGCCTAACAAGTCGAACAGGCTTCCAAATGCCTTCACCGACAGCCAGATATATCAATTGTGTCAATCGCTCCATACATAGTACAAATAAATAAGGCGATAACGAGTCACCCTGGCGGATACCCCTCGAAGGAAAAAAAGAATCAGAAGCCGACACATTTCAAAGCACCTGCATAGAGACAGAGGACATGCATCACATAATCAAAAAGCAAAAAGCATCAGGTAATCCAATGTCATGTAGAGTATCAACAATAAACGCCTATTCCATTCTCTCAGAGGCCTTCTCTAAATCAATTTTAAGTTCCATAAAACTCACGACCCCTTTCTTACTTCGCATAGAATGAATCACTTCCTGCGCAATAACGATGTTGTCTGTTATAGTACGCCCCGACACAAAGCTCATCTGATTCATAGAGACCCAATCCGGCAAAAAAGGTTTCAAACGATTAACAATACTCTTGGTGACGATCTTGTATAGAACAGAACAAAGGCTTATAGGACAAAATTGTGTGAAGTTTTTCGGCAATTGAACCTTTGGTAAAAGAACCAACAAAGTGCGATTCAAGGCTGGAGAAAACGGCTACCCCACAAAAGTGTTATGGACCAACTGAAAAATGGAAAGCCCTATAGTAATCCAATTCTTCTGATAGAAAATCGCATGACAACCATCTACCCCTGGCGCTTTTAACGGTCCCATGTCAAAAACTACCCGTCTTACCTCATCGTCAGAGACTGGAGCCAATAGGTCCCTGCACATGGCGTCCGTACACCGACAGAATTGGCCCCGAGCTATATTACCTGATCCAATGGTACCACTACTTGAGAAAAACTCCTTGTAAAAATCCATTAACATCCCTTTCAGACACCCCTGATCTGAACACCAAGCTCTCGTTGATTCGCGTAGCTTGGTCACAAAGTTTCTTTGCCTCCGTTGCATGGTGAATCGGTGGAAGTAAGCCATGTTCTTGTCCCCATAGTTAGCCCATTGCACCCAAGACTTTTGTAACCAAAGAGACTCCTCGTGACAGAGAACATCCTCGAACTCAGCTCGCAGATCCAAATCTAACTGAACAAGAAAGGTGGAAGAAGAGGACCGCAAAGCCCGGTCAATACCCTTGATCCGCGCTATCAACTCCTTCCTCTTACCGATTTGCCCAAAAACCTCAGTATTCCACTCCTGAATCTTATCCGTGAATACCTGCACATTAGTTTCCACATCCAAATTCACATCCTAAATGTTATGAAGAAACTCCTCAAATTGGGAATGATCTTGCCAAGCAGCCAGGAAGCGAAAAGGACGAGACGCACGATCACCCTCTTGCCTAGGATAATGGAGGAGCAAAGGGCAGTGATCAGAACCTATACGATCCTAATGGGAGAGAAGAGAGGAGGAAAAATAATTAGCCAAAGCTTCATTGAAAAGACATCGATCCAAACGTTTCCTTACACGACCACCCTTCTAAGTAAATCCCTTACCTTTAAACTCCGCCTCAATGAAGCCATTATCAAAAATAAAGTCGTGAAACCCCTGACTAAACCCAGACCCTCGAGGAGAGCCACCTTCATGTTCAGTAATCCATAAAATGGAATTAAAATCCCCTTCTAGAAGCCACGGCGTCAAATAGCCCAGATTAAGATCCGTCAAACAATCCCATAGACCCCTACGAATGATAGCATTAGGACTAGCATACACCGCAGTAAAGAAGACACGATGAGAAGAACCAGATAAACATGCTCGCCCATGAACAAACTGATTAAAAACCCAAAGAATTTCGACCTCAACTCCATCATTCCAAAACAACCAAATACCACCACTAAGCCCACTAGCCTCAACCCGAAAGGAATTAGAAAAGCCAAACCGAGCCGACACTCTATCCGAATGACACCCACTAATTCGTGGTTTCAGCAACGCAACTACATGAGGCTGATGAATCCGCACAAAATTTTTAAGATACTGTTGAGTGTGTAAAAGTTCTATTATTTACACCCTTTTTAACCCATATTCCTGCTGCATTCAAGCATCATTGCATTGCATTTAGGTTAGTTTTTAGTAAATCATCACAAAAGGATTAAAAGCACGGATTCTACTGAAAGATGGCTATTTTTGCAGGTATCTGCCATAGTAGATATTGAAGGCAGGCGCAGGGCAGAGAAGCAGGAGAGCTGAACTGGACAAGCAGACGAAGAAGACGAAGCTGCCATGGACCTGTCGTGACAGCATGGTGACAGCAGACTTATGAAGAGGAAAAGCAAAGTGGACCTCGATAGATAGAGAAAAATCTGCTCGTCTGTCGTGTGAAAGCCACATATTTTTCCAAGCCCCGGATCAAAAGATATGTCAAGCCAAAGCTCAAGGAGAGGAAATTCCTAAAAGCTAGGATGCGGCTGGAAAGTAGGAGACTTTAGAGATTTAGTCTTTATTAGAATCTTACTTTTAATTAAAGTTGTAATCCTTGTTACCTTAGATGACTTGAGCCCAAAGCTTATATAAGGCCATAGATTTAACCTAGGAGGAAGAACGGATTACCCCATAACCGAAACCAAACCCCTGCCGTCCACCCGTCACCGACATGTTCTAAATTCCCCCTAGGGCTACGGGTTGTTTTGTAAAGTAGTTGCAAGGGTTGCTTTGTTTTAGGATTTTTCAGTTCAATAAAATAAACTTTAAGTTCTCTTATTTTGGTTTTAACATCTTGCAAGAGCATCGGGAGAGCATTGTGAGGTTATCCATTTACTTAGCATCGGGAGAGTTAAGTATACGAAAGAAATAAGAGCGCGTTCTCTAGTTTATAGTTGAACCATCTCGTGCCTAGGGATAGGGCGAGGTTAAGTGGCTAAGGAAGAATTCATACACATCGGTGTTCATCCTTCGATTCACGCCGGGAGGTATCATCAAAGACGTGTTCATCGACAGACTTGTGCCTAGGGATAGGGCAAGGCAGATCTGGGATTCTTGCCAAACTTAAAGTACGGAGTTGGTGTGTCTGCTGCCGCGACAGCCAACGGACAGACGCCGCGACAGGTGCTGTCGGCGACGGGAGCGACGACAGAACTGGAGATCCTAAGCAATTCAATACCTGCACTACCGAGCAATTCAATACCAGCCCATTCTCTCTATCTTGATAACTCAATCCTTTTATTTACGTCTTTACTTTATTATTTTCGTGACAACTCTCAAATATTTCTTTTACTTTCGTGCAGTAATTCAAGGTGAAGTCATTAGCCCAATCCCTGTGGAGACGATATCCGATACTTCGTATCACTTTACTACTTGCGTCGTGTACACTTGCACTACCATTGCGATAGACTATTTTACACGCAACAAGTTTTTGGCGCCGTTGCCGGGGATTGGCAACATAACTACATCTTTCTTTTATTGCACTTTTTGCTTTTATTTTTATTTTCGTTTTTATTTTTAGTTTTTCTTTAATTTTTCTTTTGTGTTTTCAACTCTTGCTCTTCACGAGGTTTTCTTGTTTATGCGCAGATCCAAAAGAGGTGAAGATCCTGAGTATAAATTAGATCCGGAGATCGAACGATCCTTCAATCTCAAGAAACAACTTCGCCGACTTTTAGACAGAAACGAATATCTCGAAGAACAGCTAGAGAAGATGGGCCATAACCAACCTGCTGGTGGTTTCAT
Source organism: Hibiscus tridactylites (assembly GCA_958450335.1). Taxonomy (NCBI): domain Eukaryota; kingdom Viridiplantae; phylum Streptophyta; class Magnoliopsida; order Malvales; family Malvaceae; genus Hibiscus; species Hibiscus tridactylites. The sequence goes on along the minus strand of OY288269.1, from coordinate 69,971,601 downwards.
ACCACCCCTTGGCGATAATAATCCACCTGTCGTCGACCCGTCTGGGGCAGATAGACGACGGTCATGTCGTGACTACATGCTAAACGATCATGTAGAGCTGGAGACCACACTGCCGGATATTGATGTTGATAACTTCGAACTTAAACCTGTCATGTTTAGTATGATCAACAACGCCGGACAGTTCAGTGGTTCTCCGACAGAAGATGCTAGGGAGCATCTCAAAACGTTCCAGGAGATCTGTGGTTCGTTTAGACAGCCAGGAGTTAGTCCGGAGATACTGAGGCTTCGGTTATTCCCCCATTCATTGAGGGACAGAGCTAAAACTTGGTGGAATAAACTTACGCCGGGTTCTATTATGACTTGGGCAGATCTAACTCATGAATTTTTATCTCGTTTTAATCCTTCACATTTATCTGAGCGATTACGTAACGAAATTGCTACTTTTCAACAGGAAGATGACGAGCCGATGCACGAGGCCTGGGACAGATTTACTACTCTTCTACGGAACTGCCCAATGCATGGATTCCCCGTCTGGAATCAAGTAACTAAGTTTTATAATGTTGCTAACTTACAAACTCGCATTCGCATTGATTCTGCAGCAAATGGACTATTATTGGATAAAGATCCGGACGAGGCATTGCAAGTTCTAAAAAATCTAGCCAAGAATGAGGAGCAGTTTCCGACAGCTAGAAGAGGGGGTAAACGGGTACTAGCTGTCAAGGATTATGAGGCCGACAGCACTATGAAATCACAGGTAGCATTCCTCACTAAAGCCATGAAACACTTATTGAATGAAGAAGACTTACGAGGATTTGCTGTCGAGGAAGTTTGTGCTACTTGTGAGGGAAATCATAGTAGGGAAGAGTGCCCGATAAATATAGAAGAGGGAAAGTATGTTGGAAACTATAAGCCGAATTACAATTCCAACAACTACAACCCTAATTGGAGGAAAGATCCCAAATTTTCCTGGAGTAATCCTAATAATGCTCTGAATCCGCAAGCATATAATCAGAATCAGGGGGGTCCTAGATTGTTGACGCGACAGCAACTGCTGCCGCAGAACCTGCCGCAGCACCTGCCGCCGCAGCAGCAACAGCAGCCACCACCTGCCACGAGTAGTGTATTGGAACAGACTCTGGCCACCTTTATGTCTCAGACTGGTACGTACATGGAGAATATTAATCAGTTTGTCAAGAAGACGGAAACCTTTATGGATGAAACCAAGATGAGAATGACAAATCATGAGGCTACCCTGAAATCTCTAGAGACACAAATGGGTCAGGTGTCACAGCATATTAAGCCAAGGCAGAATGGAGGTTTCCCTAGCAATACTTAAAATGCTAGACCGCCCCCACATGAGCAATGTAAGGCGATTACTACTAGGAGTGGGAAAAAGCTATCAGGGCCGGAAAAAGAAGCTGAAACAGAAAAGGACCCTGCCTTGGATAAACCTGCCGAGGAAGCTGCCCCGACAGGTGAAAAACAGACTGTTGCCGATGAGCCTGTCACGACAGCAGAAGCGACAGAGGAGAAAAAGGAAGATTATCGTCCTCAGATTCGCATGCAGTGGGAAGGACGCATTGCTGATTATCGTCCCCCACCACCCTTCCCTCAACGGATACAGCAAGCTAAGCATGAATCTCAACTTAAAAAGATTTATGATATTTTTAAACAGGTTCATATTAATATTCCGTTGTTAGATGCTGTTAGGGAGATGCCCGGTTATGCTAAATTTCTCAAGGATGTTATGTCGAAAAAATCTAAACTTGGGGAATTTGAAACGGTAAGGATGCAAGAAGGTTGCATGAGTATTCTTCATCGACAGCCACCCCAGAAAAAGAAGGGTCTGGGGAGCTTCCTCATACCTTGTGTAATCGGCGACAAATTCGTGGGTAAGGCACTTTGTGATCTTGGAGCTAGTGTTAATCTAATGCCCAAATCTGTTTTTTAGAAATTAGGTATTGGCAAGGCGCGGCCCACGACAGTTACCCTACAGCTAGCCGACCGCTCTTACGTTCACCCCGAGGGAAAAATTGAAGATATTTTGGTAAGAGTGGATAAGCTTATTTTTCCTGCTGACTTTCTTATTTTAGATTGTGAAGCAGATGAGAACGCACCAGTCATCCTCGGGCGACCCTTCTTAGCCACGGGAAGATCATTGATTGATGTGGAGAAAGGAGAACTCACCATGCGCGTGAACGATCAAGAAATTAAGTTGAATGTTCTCCAAGCAATGAAACATGCCGATGTGGACGAGGAATGCAAAGCCGTCATCGAGGTGACCTTTGATCAACCCTGCATCAGGTCGGGCTGCCGTGATATAAAATTTGGTCACTGCTGCGACAACCATCTACAGGCCTGTCACGACAGCAATGACGACAGCACCGACGACAGCGACTCCTCTGAATCCGATACATCTGATACTGAAGGTCATGAGGAGGTAAACTGGTTAGACCATCGTCCGGGTAAGTTATTCGAACCCTTGAATTACACTTCGGATAACCATTTAATCCAAAAGCCCTCTACTGTTGAACCACCTGTCTTAGAACTTAAGCCCCTGCCAGGGCAGCTTAAATATGCTTATCTTGGTTGTGATGACACACTACTCGTAATCATCTCTGCTAAGCTGCCGCAGGAACAGGAACGACAGCTGATCGACATGTTGAGGCAGCATAAAAGGGCGATAGGATGGACGATAGCAGACATTCAGGGCATCAGTCCGGCAATATGCATGCATAAAATCCTCCTAGAGGAAGATCATAAGCCGACTATTGATGCCCAAAGGCGGTTAAACCTTGCGATGAAGGAGGTAGTGCGTAAAGAAATAATTAAATGGTTAGATGCTGGTATTATTTACGCCATCTCCGACAGCAAATGGGTAAGCCCGGTGCAATGTGTTCCCAAGAAAGGAGGCATGACCGTGATAACCAACGAAAACAACGAGTTAATCCCAACCAGGACTGTGACCGATTGGAGGGTTTGTATGGACTATCGGAAGCTTAACAAAGCTACCCGAAAAGACCACTTTCCTTTACCCTTTATTGATCAAATGCTTGATAGATTAGCGGGTAAGCCTTACTATTGTTTTCTTGATGGTTATTCAGGGTATAATCAAATTGCTATTGCACCGGAGGACCAAGAGAAAACGACTTTCACATGCCCCTACGGAACATACGCATTTAGGAGGATGTCGTTCGGCCTCTATAACGCATCTACCACCTTCCATAGATGCATGATGGCTATATTCTCCGACATGGTAGAGGACTTCCTTGAGATCTTCATGGATGATTTTTCCGTCTTTGGAGACGATTTTGAGAGCTGCCTCGGCAACCTTCAAAAGGTACTTGAAAGATGTGAAAAAGCTAATCTTGTTCTTAATTGGGGAAAATGCCATTTTATGGTCGATGAAGGGATAGTTTTAGGCCATAAGATTAGCTGCCGTGGGATAGAAGTCGACAGGTCAAAAATAGAGGTCATAGAGAAGCTGCCGCCGCCAACCACAGTCAAGGGCATTAGGAGTTTTCTAGGGCATGCTGGTTTTTATAGGAGATTCATTGCAAATTTCTCAAAAATCACCAAGCCGCTATGCCATCTCTTAGAGCAGAACCGACCCTTTGACTTTAATGAGGAATGTACTGAAGCATTCAAGGTTCTGAAGGAAAAGTTAGTGACAGCCCCCATAGTACAGCCACCAGACTGGACACGGCCATTTGAGATTATGTGTGATGCTAGTGACTATGCTGTCGGGGCAGCACTTGGGCAGCGCAGAGACAGGCTGTTTCACGTCATATACTATGCCAGCAAAACATTGAATGACGCCCAAGTGAACTACACCACCACAGAAAAGGAGCTGTTAGCTGTGGTATTCTCCATCGACAAGTTTCGTTCTTACATACTTGGAACGAAGGTAATAATTCACACCGACCATTCTGCCCTCAAGTATTTGTTTGCAAAGAAGGATGCAAAGCCTAGGTTGATACGATGGATCTTGCTATTACAAGAGTTCGACCTTGAGATCAAAGACAAAAAGAGGACAGAAAATCAGGTGGCAGATCACTTGTCGAGGTTGGAGACGGGTCAGAGTCTACCTTTAGATGAGACACACATACTGGAGACCTTCCCGGATGAGCAGCTCTTTGCTGCCGCAATAGCTGTCGCGACAGACATGGCGGCAGATCAGGTTATAAGAAGGTGTGTACCACAAGAAGAACAAGAAGACATTCTCCATCACTGTCATGCTTCACAATATGGAGGTCACTTAGGAGGCAATAAGACTGCTGCCAAGGTGCTGCAGTCAGGGTTCTACTGGCCGACACTTTATAAAGATGCACAGGAATTTTACAAAAACTGTGACAGGTGCCAGCGGACAGGTAACATCTCGAGGAGAAACGAGATGCCACTGCAGAATATTTTAGAAGTCGAGATCTTCGACGTTTGGGGGATTGATTTTATGGGACCATTCCCGTCTTCATGTGGGAATTTGTACATCCTCCTAGCGGTGGACTATGTCTCCAAGTGGGTAGAAGCAATCGCAACTCAAAAGAATGATGCCAAAACAGTCCAAAAGTTTTTGCACAAAAACATCTTTTCTAGATTTGGCATCCCTAGAGCGATTATCAGTGATGAAGGGAGACATTTTGATAATAGGGTAATTGCTGCCGCCTTAAAGAAATATGGCGTCAAGCACAGGATCGCGACAGCATACCATCCACAGACCAATGGACAGGCTGAGATTTCCAATAGGGAAGTGAAGAACATTCTTGAGAAGATGGTTAAACCAACTAGGAAAGATTGGTCTTTACTTCTGAATGATGCATTATGGGCATACAGGACAGCTTTCAAGACTCCATTGGGCATGTCTCCATTCCGACTAATCTATGGGAAAACCTGTCACTTGCCTGTTGAGATCGAGCACAAAGCATATTGGGCAATCAAGGCAGTGAATATGGACTTGGACAAGGCCGGCCAGAAAAGGTTATTAGATTTGAACGAGATTGAAGAATTACGGACAATGGCCTACGACAACGCAAGGATTTACAAGGAAAAGACTAAGAAGTGGCACGACAAGAAACTGCTGCCACGACAGTTCTGCCCAGGACAGCTTGTGTTGTTATTTAATTCTAGACTTAAACTATTCCCAGGAAAGCTAAAGTCTAGATGGTCTGGCCCGTTTCAAGTAGTTCAAGTTTTTCCCCATGGTGCCATCACAATTCAATCATTAAAGGACGGGCACCAATTCAAAGTCAATGGACAACGCCTCAAGCACTATCAGGGGACTGAAGCCCCAGGAATTCAGGAAGTGGTTACTTTAGGAGATGCCCCACAAGGCACCCCTAATTTAACCTAAGTTTTATTTTTATTTTATTACTATTAATATTATTTATTAGGAATTAGATTTATTTTATTCGAATAATGTTTTGTTTTTATAATTTCAGTTTTTAGGAAATAAAGGAGTCAAGAAGGAAAGAAGAAGTGGCCCAAGACCACCGCCCATCCACCAGCCCAATAAAGCCCATTTATGATAACCTGTCGTTTCGGCTGTCGGCGCAAACGGACTTGACAGGCTGTCAACAGACTGACACTGCAGACGCAGAAGCGTGCGGCAGACGCACAGCAGACGCATAAATGCGTGTAGAATGCGTCAGACACACTACATCCAATCGCCGCCCCGTTATTCCCGCCTGCCGTTGCGGCATTAAATGGGCAGATACCCAACAGCCATATAACCCAGTTCTCCCTTTCATTTTCATCACTTCTGATTTTTTCTCTCTTGTTTTCTCCTCTAGTTTTATTTGTTTTCTTTCTTTCACAGCCCTTGCAACCAAAATGTCGTCAAGACAAACCTGTCGTAACGCTGCTGCTGCTTCTTCTTCAGCAGCAGCATCCCCCTTCACCAACAAGGAACTATGGGAGGAGTGTGGCTTCATTTACAACAGAGATGCCCCCCATATAGGACTTCGGCCGTTCATTGTGAAGGCCATAACGTCACAGCTATGGGAGGACTTTGCCGAACAGCCGGCAGAGTTAAATGATACTTTGGTCCGGGAGTTTTACGAGGCCATCGATAGCAAAACGGCGACATCTGTCACCGTCCGAGGAGTGGAAGTACCCTTTACCGCCAACAGCATCAACCATATGTTCGGCCTTTTCTTTGGCCCCGATGATGATGCTCACCAACAATTTGTAGACACCCTTGATGCTGCTACCTCTGAGGCTGTCATGGCGGAGCTGACAGAAGCGGGTACGACATGGACTACCAGCAAGAAGAACCCCCACTCCGTCACTAGGGGGCAGCTCCTCCCCGAAGCAAAACTGTGGAACGCTTTCATCAAAAAGCGTATCCTGCCCTCGTCCCACCACACGACAGTCAACCGGCAGCGGCTGGCCCTCATTCACTCTATTATGCATGACAGGCCCATCAACGTGGGCAGGTACATGAGGGACAGCATCATCGACTGTGCCTTCCGCTCAGACTCACGACTCTGCCTGCCGTTCACCATCACAGCCCTCTGCCGCTGTGCTGCTGTACCAGAGGAGCCCTCCGACAAACTACACCAAGGTAATGGCTGGACCGACAGTAACATCTCCAGCCTCATGGAGGTCGTAGCTACAACACCCATCAACGCCTTTGATCCAAATGCACCACCTGCTGACTCGGATGAGGAACCTGCCACCGAGCCTGCCCCTGAAGCTGCCACCGCCACCGCTCCGACAGACCAGTCGGCACTTATCCTTGCTGCAATCTTACGGGTCGAGGAGCGGCAAATGGGTTTGATGACCTTCATCCGAGACTTCTCAAATGCAACGGTAAATTTCATTACTAATACTTTACATTATTCGGATGTCATCTTCCCCACCTTCCCCTCCCATTATTTCCATATCCCCTCCCCCACACCTACACCACCTGTTTCCCCCCATACCCATTCTGCCACTTCCACACCATCCCCTGCCCAGACGGTAGTCGGCAGCCCACCGGCAGACACCTCCCCTCGAGGAACCAAAAGACCTGCCACTGATGACAACCCTCTTCTCCGGAGGAATTTGGAGAGGGACTTTACGAGGGTGAAAAGAATTAAGCACGTGGCAGATAAGAAACGGCTGCCCAAAGCCAGCACCACCACTAGCAGCAGCTGGGATAGTGGCAGCAGCTCTGATGTCCGGTTAGTGGAGCAACCTGCCCCTCAACTTGCTCCTGAACCTGCCCAGCCCCCTCCACAGCGCAGACGCCGCCATCAGATCCGCGTCAGCATCAGCAGCGAGGACAGCGATTGAAAATTTAAGTCTTTATTTTCCTCTTATTGCTGCCTGCTTTTATATTTTGTGATGTACTTTTTCTTCCTTTTATTTTTCATTTCATTTTGCATTGAGGGCAATGCAACCCTTGAGTTTGGGGTGGCAACCCTCCATCTTTAATGGAGTCTTTAGCACATCTTTTTATTAATTGTTGTGTCTTATTTTTTATTTAAGTTCTCTTAAAAAAAATCAGAAAATTAAAATTGTTGGCTTAAAACTGTGGAGTTAACTTACTTGTCATGACGGCTCTGTCGTGGCAGCATCTTTAGGACAAGTTAAGGAAAAGTTTAGAGCCTTTCTATAGTTCTGAAAACTTAAACACTTTTGTGACTGTTATATTGCTTAGATTTCTTTTAGCCAAACTAGAATAGGAAGCTTAGAACTTGAATAGCCCCTAGAGGTGCCTAACACTGGCTCTAGGAAAGAAGTTTAGCAAAAGAAAATCAAAAACCTAGAGGTGCCCGAAACCGGCTCTAGGAAGCTAACTAGAGGTGCCCGAAACTGGCTATAGAAAAATTTAGCTTGAAAATAGAAGAAAAAGAAGCATGAAAATGTGCCTTCTAAAAAAAAGATAAACTTTAGCATAAAAATTCGAGTTAAGAAGTTGAATATTCTAGTGAAACTAAGAGAATCTTAGCATATAACTGTTCACAAGCATGCACACACTGCACGATAGCTATAGGGAGATTCCGGACAGATCCTAACCTTTCCGACAGGTTGCTGCCGCCATAGAGAATGAGCGACGGGTAAGGGACAGTTCACTGTTTGAAGGCCAACACAAAAATTTTCATTTTTCTTTAGGTTTAATTGCTTGAGGGCAAGCAAAGACTTGAGTTTGGGGGTGTGTTGAGTGTGTAAAAGTTCTATTATTTACACCCTTTTTAACCCATATTTCTGCTGCATTCAAGCATCATTGCATTGCATTTAGGTTAGTTTTTAGTAAATCATCACAAAAGGATTAAAAGCACGGATTCTACTGAAAGATGGTTATTTTTGCAGGTATCTGCCATAGTAGATATTGAAGGCAGGCGCAGGGCAGAGAAGCAGGAGAGCTGAACTGGACAAGCAGACGAAGAAGACGAAGCTGCCATGGACCTGTCGTGACAGCATGGTGATAGCAGACTTATGAAGAGGAAAAGCAAAGTGGACCTCGATAGATAGAGAAAAATCTGCTCGTCTGTCGTGTGAAAGCCACATATTTTTCCAAGCCCCGGATCAAAAGATATGTCAAGCCAAAGCTCAAGGAGAGGAAATTCCTAAAAGCTAGGATGCGGCTGGAAAGTAGGAGACTTTAGAGATTTAGTCTTTATTAGAATCTTACTTTTAATTAAAGTTGTAATCCTTGTTACCTTAGATGACTTGAGCCCAAAGCTTATATAAGGCCATAGATTTAACCTAGGAGGAAGAACGGATTACCCCATAACCGAAACCAAACCCCTGTCGTCCACCCGTCACCGACATGTTCTAAATTCCCCCTAGGGTTACGGGTTGTTTTGTAAAGTAGTTGCAAGGGTTGCTTTGTTTTAGGATTTTTCAGTTCAATAAAATAAACTTTAAGTTCTCTTATTTTGGTTTTAACATCTTGCAAGAGCATCGGGAGAGCATTGTGAGGTTATCCATTTACTTAGCATCGGGAGAGTTAAGTATACGAAAGAAATAAGAGCGCGTTCTCTAGTTTATAGTTGAACCATCTCGTGCCTAGGATAGGGCGAGGTTAAGTGGCTAAGGAAGAAATCATACACATCGGTGTTCATCCTTCGATTCACGCCGGGAGGTATCATCAAAGACGTGTTCATCGACAGACTTGTGCCTAGGGATAGGGCAAGGCAGATCTGGGATTCTTGCCAAACTTAAAGTACGGAGTTGGTGTGTCTGCTGCCGCGACAGCCAACGGACAGACGCCGCGACAGGTGCTGTCGGCGACGGGAGCGACGACAGAACTGGAGATCCTAAGCAATTCAATACCTGCACTACCGAGCAATTCAATACCAACCCATTCTCTCTATCTTGATAACTCAATCCTTTTATTTACGTCTTTACTTTATTATTTTCGTGACAACTCTCAAATATTTCTTTTACTTTCGTGCAGTAATTCAAGGTGAAGTCATTAGCCCAATCCCTGTGGAGACGATATTCGATACTTCGTATCACTTTACTACTTGCGTCGTGTACACTTGCACTACCATTGCGATAGACTATTTTACACGCAACAGATACCGACGAAACTCAGGGCTATCAGCACCCTGGCAATTCTAGAAGAGATACTTGATCATTAATAAAATAAATAAATGAGAAGGTGAAAACAAACTTACTAAGCGCCATTAGCTGGTGAATCCGTAGCAAGAATAGCAGCATTAAAGGTCTTAGTAGTCACTGCAGCCTCATCACTAACGCTAGAAGGGCTAATATCATGAGGTCGAGGATCACCAGAAACAATTGGCACCACACTAGGAGATCTATCAACCCCCGCCGGTAACCATTTAGACAGAAGCGGTTGGGAAGGGACTTTATTTTCCTTACCCTTCCGAACCTTTAACCTAGACTGCAAGCCGCCACTCCCTCTCCTACGAGGAGAACCAAAAACTTTAGCGCTCAAAGCTAACCTCTTCCTACGCTTCTCATTAGCAGCATCTAGGATTGAAATCATCGTATGGTTCCCTTTGATTGATTGCACATCATGCGTCATAACCTATGGAGGTTGACTCCCACTTGAAGAAACAATTCAAAAGGTACCTGAATCATTACCATTCACCTCCTGTAACACTTCCTTACCTGTACCAAGAACGCCCCCAATCGACATAGACGGTGCCACGCAGTTTCCACCAGCAACATTGACGGGCATAACCGATATCTCTCTTACGACCAATTGCGGCACTAATGGAGAAAACACCCTCACAGGTTCGTCACTAGCGTCAGTAACATGTTCATTAACCTCACTAAGGAGCTGAAAATGTGATCCGCTAGCATGTCCACCTAAAGGACCATGATCACTATTACGCATAGCATCCTTCCGCAGCCTACGGCGTCTAGTCTCCACTATCATCCACGGTCCATACACCTCATCCTCTGAATGTGCATTTCGTTCCACAACCCCAGCTGAGTCAATAACCGAATGCATAGGACTCCCTTCAGCAGACCCCCGTTGCACTCCCAAACAACCCTATGAAGAATGGCCATATAAACCGCAAGTAAAACAAACACATTGAAGACCCTCATACTCGAGATGATAGAGAGTACCATCAATCTTAACACCCGAAATTAACAGATTTTTGAGAGAGACCATCATGGCTAATCTGGCGAACCTGCCTCAGTCCCCATTATGGGTGCTATAATAAATCTTCACGACTTTCCCAATAGCACTAGCAATATGGCGAAACAACGCCTTCGAATAATACCTATAAGGAAGCCCAAGGATCCTTACCCAAACCATTATCTGCATTGGAAAGGATTTCGAAGTGATGAATTCCCTAGACCAGGGTTGAACCGTAAGGTAGTTCCCGAAAATTGTCCAAAGACCCCAGATAAGACATGTTCATAATCAAACTCATTCTCAAACATCACTAAGTAGTAGTCATTAGCCAGATCGACAACTTGGAAAGCTCTTTGTGGTTGCCATAACACCTTAATTCTGCCCAAAAGAGTTCTATAGCCAATCGGTCGACCTAGTATCCTAACAATAAGCGAACGCCTCATGCTATGATCGATATGATCATGAACTCTTTTCGAGAAAGTCACCTGACGGAAACGGACCAGATCTATCCACCCTCACATCGCCAGAATCCACCACCACATCATCGAGACTCGGGACTGGTTCCACAGCCACATGCTTACCAGAACCCGAAACTATACCTGCATAAGAGGGAACTGTTTCATTCAAGCCCAACGTAGTACCGCACGTAGGGTTTGCTGTAACTGAATCGCGAACCCCGTCTGCACGTGGTTCGTCCACATCCATGCCCTTCACATCACCTGTATCAGTAACCGACTGGGCGGCCTTACCTTTTTCGCAACAGGGAGATCAACGTCTTGCATCGACAAACCAGGCCGTTCAAGAGTCGGGAGTCGCACCCCACCAAGATCATGGATACGCAAAACCCCATAACCCCTACCAGTACCGGAGTCTGGAGGGTTGAAACGGGGATCAGCCGGCGGTGCCAAATTCTCAGGCGGCTGCTCTTGGAGAGGGTGCTGCGCCGCTTCCGAAAAAACAGGAGGGGACGAGGACATATCGAATTCTAGATGAAAAAAAGAATCGTAGCCTGTGATTAAGAATACGTTAGCTTGTGTCTTTGACTATGACCAAAATAGTAAAAAGTTGGAAGTTTTCCTACACGTTTGTTTGTGTAAGAGACATGACCCGTCAACGCAAAGCAATGGCCAATGGGATGATTAGTCAAGGAAGGAGTCGCGACTTCCTGAGTCAGAGAATTTAGAGGAGTCGTTTCAACTTTAGCTATTGTCAACTCCCTTCAACTGCTCTATATAAAAGCAACCTCCATGTCTTCTTCCTCCCTGCAAACCCAGAAAAGTACTCTTCCCTTTGCCTTATGCTTTCTTCTCTCTCTGCACATTCCAACTCCACATGGTTTGCTTCGCCTGATTTCTCTCAGCTCAAGGAAAATTTTACAAACTTAAGCTAGGTGGATTTATTCAGCATGGGAACTCAAAACTTTGTTATAAGTGGAGGGATCAAGATGCCCATTGGCTTCAGGTTCCACCCTACAGATGAAGAGCTCGTTGTTCATTACTTGAAGAGAAAGGCTTTGAGTCTTTCCTTACCTGCTTCCATCATTTCTGAGTTTGACGTCCTCCAAACTCATCCTTGGAGCTTGCCAGGTCAGGGTCAATAACAATAAGCATTCGATGAGAAATTTGTACACGACATGGTACTGTAGAAACTAAAAAAGATTTAATATTGTTGGGTTTTCACTTTCAGGCGAGTTGAATGAAAAGCGGTATTTCTTTAGCAGCAGATATGGCGATGAAAGCCGCAAGAAACACAAGAGAGTTGCTGCGTGTGGTGGCTACTGGAAGCCTATAGGAAAAGAGAAACCAATATTAGCGTCTGGAACAAATCAGGTTGTTGGGATGAGAAAAGCTTTGATTTTCTGTCAAAGGAAACGTTGTAATAAGACCAACACTCGGTGGTTCTTGCATCAGTATCGCCTCGTCTCCGTGGCAACTTTCGATCAGAATTCAACTCAGGTGAATATAACTACAAATATATTTAGTTAAACTTATCAGAATTTTTCATTAGAATCATTATTTAGCTATGAATTTTGCCATATCTGCAGATGGTGAAGAGGGAATTGGTAGAAGATTGGTCAGTTTTCCGAGTGTTTCAGAGGAAAAGAAAAGCTAAAAGACAAGGCGTGAAGATGCCTGGTTGTATTGATTTCACAGTGGAAGACAGCTCCATGTTTGGACCTCCTCAACCTACTTCACCAAGTTCAAGTGAAATTACAGAGCTTTCATTCAATGGATTAGATGAGGAAGAAAGCAGTGGGGCTTTTCTTACTTCCTATTCAAACCTTTGTATCAGAAAGTAGTGAAACATTTTCACTAGGCTTTGTATCACGGATGAAAATCCTCTACCTTTTTGGTGTCCTTACATATGTCCTACGCTCAAAATTAATTTTAGAGTTCAGGGTTTTAAGTTAGGGATTGTGGTTAGGGTTTAAAGAATTTAAGGTATGGTATATTTTTTTAAGATATAGGGTGTAGGGTTTAAGATTTAGAATTTAGTGTTAAGGCTTATAATTTAATTTTGTAATGTTTTTTAATGTTGAGGCTGACATATATAGGGCACCGAAAAAAGGACACCAAAAAGGGAGCAGACGAATTTTATCCTTGTATCAATCTTTTTCTATGTACTGTTGTGCAAGAAATGAGGAATGGGCAAAAAAAAGATAGGCAAATTAATTGTGTTGCGTAAGCAAAGTCCCAAAACCTTTAAACCTTGATATGAAACAATATATAATTAATATAGTGGTAGGGGAAGTGGTGGCACTAATTATTGATCAGTATCTAAGCTTTGGGAAATGATTTGTGAGACAGAAACATGAACAAAATTATATGTAAATATGAAAGGAATACATACATAAAAATATTTATAAAAAAAGGATCCGAATTAGGGATGATCAATGGCGGATACATCTTACGTTAAAGGTAGACATATGCTTACCTTTAAATTTAATTTTTTTTCTTATTAATTATCTATTTTATTAGTTTTGTTCACTCTAAAATTTTATTTTTTTCTACCTTAAATTTATTACAGTCACCTGTAAAGATTGTTATGATTAGTCCACACCCTAAACTCAAGCTTGAGCGGAGCTTGAACTTGACCAAGTCTTATTATTAAAGACCACCCCTTGAAGGAGTTCACAGAAGAAGAGATTGTTTGACTATAATTTGTCTCAAGGTGGAGATTTGTTAGAGTTGTGATTCAAACTCTTTTAGTATTTAATTTAAAGTAAGAATCTTATTTTTTAGTAGATCGTGTTTACTTTCTACGCAAGCTTCCTTTGTAAACTAGCAACCTATCCCTATAAATAGATACTAGGTATTAAGGATTTAGACACAATATTAGATACAAGTATTTGTAATCTCCTCTTCGTCATAGTGAAAGTTCTCATCTTCTACCCATGGTTCTTCCTTTTTGGGTTTTCTACATCAATCCTGGTGTTTATTATTTTTCTTGTTTTGTTTGTGATCACCAACTTTGTTGTTTAGGCATTATCGTTTTTCACCAACATATCCCAGATATTACAATTTATAACGATATATTTTATTAAATATTAATTTCAATGACTAGTTTGATCAAATTATAAACAGTGATTTCAAATATAATATATATTTCCTAGACTAATGTGTTTATATTCAAATATAAAATTAGAGGCGAATATCATTTTTAATATTTTTACAAGAAAAAATTATTAATAAATAAATGAGTCAAGAAACGAGCTTGTTCGTGAATAAAAACAAACAAAACATACATTTATTTGTGTTCGTTCATTTATTAAATGAACATAAAAATTTTGTTCATGTTTATTTTTTAATTTAGTAAAAGAACGTTGTACGAATGATTCATAAACAATCTATCAAATGTTCTGTTTATTTATAGTTGTATTCCATAAGTCGACCATAAGGTTGGGATTTCATTTTGCATATATCATTGAACTAGAGTGACTCCAAAATTTTAAACATGTGAAACCTTGATTTTATTTTCCAACAACAAGTAGGGATGGGCACGGCACCCGGACCCGACGGGTTCCGACCCGACTCGGTCCGATCGGGTCGGGTATTTTTATGAAAAAAATTTGGTTCGGGTCGGGTCGGATTTTTGTGTAGGGTGAGGTCAGGTCGGGTTCGGGTTTTAGGGTGAAAAAATTCGACCCGACCCGATCCAGGACTAATAGTGTAATTTTCCCTTAAATTTTTTAAGGATATTTGTAATAATACCCCCTCTTTATATATTTTTTATATAATTAGATCCTTAAAATTAATTTTTTTATTTACATTTTAGTCCTTAAAATTATTCTTTTTTATAATTATGCCTCTTAAAATTATTTTTTTTACAATTAGGTCCCCAAAATTAATTTTTTTCTATGGGTCGGGTCGGGGTCGGATTTAGAATATTTACTTTCGGGTCGGATCGGATCGGGATCGAGTTTAGGATAATTAGTTTTTGGTCGGGTTCAGGTGGGCCAAAATCCCGACCCGTGCCCATCCCTAACAACAAGGGTTTGGTTGGAGATAGAGAGAACCATACCCTAGCTATAAGGATGCATTTGATTCAAGGAAAAAGATGATTACCAGATTTGGAATGATTCCTTCTAAAGGGTAATTTTTTTTTTGGCAATACAAACATTTCCCACAAATGGTGATAATGTTATTTTCCACATTTTCTTAGGTATTAAACAATTCATTTCCCTTTAAATAATATTGCCTTGATAATAGAATCTTTCATGTAGATCATTTATTACATTAATTTTTAATTAGGTGACTAATAATTTGTGGTGTGAATTTATTAATTGTTTTTATTTAATATTAACTTGATATTTAAATGGTGTTACATATATTTAAATAATAGTGTAATATTTAATATATTTTTATTAATATTGTATTTATGATGTTTCTAGGATTATATGATGAGATTTCATATTACTTGAGAGTGAATGAATTATGAGTTGATTTTATTAATTTTATTATTTGATTTATAAGATGTTACTTATCTTAAAAAATATTTTAGTAGGTTAATTTTTTATCACTTATTAAATAACTTTTTATTATTTAGTTTGATTTATATGATAAATTACCACAAGTAATAAAAAAATTGAAAATTTAAACATATTAATCCATTAGCATTTAACAATTCAAAAAAATATTTTAAAAGGAAATGAGGGTATGCAATATAAAATATAATTTCAAAAATTATTTAATATATTAATTATATTGTAAATATTATAAATATAAAGTTTTTGTAAATTTTAGACAGCATAACAAAAATAGTACTATGAATTTTATGTAAATATTTTTAGTTTAATATTGAAACTATAACATGTTAAAAAGAAAATATATATCATAATGAAAAGTTGGTAAATTTTTTTCTAATTAATTTTATATTCTTCCAATCAAACACTATAATATTATATTCATACTTAATAAATCAAACAAGAATCTTATTCTCAAAGGTAACCTTACATTTAGTGAACCAAACACCTCGCAACCACAACTTGATATACCTTTGAGACATAGAGTTTTGAAAAGCATACTACAGTAAAACCTCTATAAATTAATAATGTCGGGACTATATAATTTTATTAATTTAAAGAGGTATTAATTAATCGATAAAATAAAAATTTATTAATTTAAAGAGATTTTTTCCCGATTCAACGAACTTACAGTATTCTTCATGAATAAAGCATATATATTGTATTGACTATGATGTTCATGTACAATATGACTAATTAAATATAATACATACCTCTAAAAAAACAAAGTTCATTGTAGTACGTAGTACTAGCTAAAACTTAATGCAAGTTCATGTATGGCAAGGAAATCAACCACTATATAAACAACATCAAACATTCCTATTTAATCAATCCAAACCAAAACCAACCAACCATGGCTTCACATCTAAAAGGTGTTCAAAAATCAACAATGACAGACCAAACAATTCTTCACAATTTTTTGTTGCAATATGAGAACGCAACACCAAAACTTTTGGATGCTCTAAAAAAAGTTAGAAATGAAATACAACTAGGTTTAAATTTTATGAAGAAGCAAACACCAATATAATCATATTTTACTAAGTTGTCATAGTTATATTTGTAATTTTATAGAATTTCTCATTTATAATATTGAAGGTACTATTAAGGGTCTTCCCGAAAATTATTATCTTATTAATTTATCTAAATTATTAATTTAGACTTTGGGCCCAAGTCGGGACCGAAAAAAATATTATTTTAGAGAGGTTATTAATTTATCGAGTATTAATTTATAGAGGTTATACTTAGTTAAAAAACATAGTTTAGGTTGAAGCAACTTTAAGATTCAAATCTTTTTGTTTTTGTTTTTTAATATATTCGTGTAAATTTTTGGTAGTATTTGTTCATACTTTATTTTAACCGTTTAACAAGACGCTCAAAATTTACGTGCACAAGTGCTCGAACTCAGGTCTCCTATGATAAATATCATACTCTTTTCCATGGTAGCCACTCGTTGGGTTTATATAGATTTTTTTTTGTTTAAATGTAGTCTCTCTTGCTGTAATTAATGTTTTACCCTCCCTTTTCAATTATAACACGTAATTACAAATTTAATCAATAATAACATAGTAATTGTTAGTTTTACCTTTTATAAATGACAATTAGTTGTCCTATCCTGTAGGAGATCTCAAACCAAACAGTGAAAAAATAACATAAATTTGTTTTCATTTACTCAATGCCAAAATTTGTTATACCGGACAACAACCAAAGGAAGAAAACAAATAAACGGAAGGTTCTAATCAATAACATAAATTTGTTTTGATTTACATCAAAGCCACAACCTACGTTGGATCTCTCATTAGTTGTGTTGTTGACAATCTTGCTTCGGGTGTCCCCTGTGCATGTCTCTCCTCCACTGATGGGTTGTGGTGTTTCAAGATTTGATAATGGAGTAGGAGAGGACAGGCAATGCGGTCAATTAAGACTTGTTCATAGAAAGAACGGCCCCGATGTTGTAATATCGAAGCCATTGCCCGTAGATGGCGACGGAGAAGATGGTTCAAAGGGTAAGGCGAGGTCCGATGAGAAAGGAAGAGATGGTCACAAGGACGAGAATCCAGAGGACGATGGATCATATGTACCACACTCCCTAAGTTTCAGGGTATACTGCAATTCACCTTCGGATGACAACACCAAAGGTAAGCCTTCATTTCGACTCTTGTTTTGGTTGCAAAAGCCATTAATGTCATTTTTTTGTTCTACAGATAACATGATGGACAAACAAGAAGGCGCTGCTCAAAGTCACAAGGTATGATTTTGTCCTGGAAAATTTCATATCCGATCCACCTCAAAACCATCCTTTATAATTTTTATATCTTTTAACAGGGATCAAGTGCTCGATCGGGCAGGAGAACTAAGATGGGGAAAGGACTCAAGTGTATTTTAAGAGGATAATGTACAATTGTTTGTGGGTGATACTAGAAGAAAAATATTGAAGGTTCCCGTCAAGATGTACATACACCTTCATTTTCTTTTTTCACCATTTGTTCATAAACACAGATGTTTTCAGATCTTTAAGGAACAACACAATGTTCCCTGTTTTTTGTTGTTGTTGTATCAGGGGGGAAAAACAACACCATGAAAACCGGCATGTGATCTCAATGTTTTTCTTAATGATCAGATTGCAAAATATATTAATTTCTTCATTGTAGACCTCCTTTCGAAATGCATGTGAATCTCCTATGTACTATTTCTACTCCTCACTTGGGCTAGCTTTTTAGCTCTTGAAAATGGCTACTCATAAGAAAAATTGCCCCGTTCGACCTCTTTTTCTAGCTTAGCTTCTTTATGTTAATGCTCAACTTTTTTTTGTCTATCACTAGGGATGTAAAATACTAAAATCGGCTACTCTGATAGATTTCAGGTCGGATCAGATAGAGTTATATTGGGTCAAGTTAATGGTTCAACTTGAGTCGGGTCGAGTTTGAGTCGACTGGGTCTGGGTGAATGTCGGGTTAATCCCAACTCATACTCCGTTCGGGTTCGATTCGGGTCAATTTCATGTCGATTAAATACCAAGTTCAGGTCAAAATCATGATTTTTTTAGGATTCATACATGCATTGATCCAGTCGAAGAACCTGCTCCAGAGCGACTACTCCGCCTAGCGTATCTTCCTGCCCGCCCCGGGTTCTCTCTGCTCGGATTCCACAATCAATCCCAGATCCATCCGGAGGTAAAATTCCGCGCTCTTCTAATTGCTTAGAGGTATTTTAACCCCTTTACATCTAGGGCTCATCGAAGCCCTATTAGTTCTGTATATTCAGGAACAGGGCTATCAAATGGTCGACTGCGAAACCCATCAAGGTTAAAAAATCGTATACTTTAACGATGCGGCGAGAGTTCGAGACAGTTAATTCGGGTTCAGATGAACTTTGGGTCAGGACATTCTAGGTGCATGGTCAAATTCAAGTCGGATCACGTCGATTTCAGATCAAGTTTAGGTTGCTCTTCAGTGAAGTTTAGGTCAGGTCAAGTCAAGTATGTTTCGAATGAAATTTAAGTTGGAAAATATCATTTTCAGGTGAACTTCAGGTCGAGTCTTAATCGGGTTTGGGCGGACTTCAAGTCAGACTATTCCATGTAATGGATTACGTTCGGGTTGGTTCAAATCAATTTCAAATGAGATTTATTTCAAACAATATCATTTTCGAGTAAAGTTCTAATCAAGTCTTTACTAGGTCCGAGTTAAGTTCAGATAATGTCATTATTAAAATCTCTGACGAAATGGTGGCTCCACCTGTACGACAAACGACTTGTAGTACTATCGTTTTTTTCTTCAAGTTTAACATTTATTTTTTTCGGGTCATGTTTGGTTCAGAGGTTTAGACATTTAATTATTATTTATTACTATTTTTAAGTTATTCTATTACAATTTGCAACATAGCACTTTACGCCTTTCTCTAATTGTGTGATTGGCTATTAATAGAGGTGTAATTTGTAAATAAAACTATCTATTTGGGCCTACATATTGATTTATAGTTTTTCGAGTATGGTTCGAGTCAGGTTAATTCGGGTCAAAAGTCAAAACCATATTAGTAATAATTACTTTTTCAGTGTAAAATGGTAATAACAAAATTAATTTATTAAGTTTCAATTGGATTCCTCGACATTATCAGAGAGTACTTTTTCCCACTTAGGGTTAGGCAATTTTTTAATGAGGCTCCTCGATAATAATGTCAGTATGATTTTCTCATTAATAAAATTATATTTAATGATAAAAAAATAAAATAAAAAATTTACTAAGTTTCAATATTCAATAAATTCAAATAAGTCAACTACGTAAGAAAATGCTACATATTTTCATAATTTGTAAACTTGTAATCTTACTTTAACAATAAGTAATATTTTTGCTTTTAACAACAACAACAACAAAAACTTAAGAAGTAAACAAGAAGAAATTATGTTTATGTTTTAGATAATAATAAATTAATAATAACAACAACAACATCTTTATTAGTTTTAATAATAATAATGGTAAAAAAAATACTTCCCGACTTTAAAAAATTTACAAATTGGCTTGGTGCTGTTAAAAAATTGATACTTGATGATGTGACAGTTAAAAAATGACATAATAACATATTTAGTCATCTATATTAACAAATTTAATCAATTTAGTCTGAATTTTTAAAAAAAATTAGTCCTCTTTATTTCAACATTCTATCAATTTAATCTCTTTTTTAATTATAAATTATATAAATATTTTCTTTAAATCCGATGATGATACATATTAAATTTTTTTAATTAAAAATATGACTAAATTGATAAAATTTTTAAATAAAAGGACTAAATTTGTTGTTTTTTAATTAGGACTAAATTGGTTGAATTTGTAAATATGGAGGACAAAATGTGTTATTATGTCATTTTTGTTAACTGTCACATCATGAACCGTTAACTTTTTAACAACACTGAAGTAATTTGTTATTTTTTTAAAAAAGTTGAGTAGCCATTTTGTAACTTTTCATAGTTGGAGGACTCATCAAAAAACCACTCTAGTCGGGAATTGTTTATGTAGTTATCACTTAGATCATGTTTGATTTCCTTTTGTTTTATTTTAATTATTGAAATATTAAAAAGTTATGTTTCAGTCAATTATGTCAACGATGGTGTTAACTCTCATCAGAATAGTCAATTTTTAATTTAACACTTAAATTTTAGATAAAATATCAATTTAACCATTAAAGTTTTTTTGTCACTCTTCTGATTTTCAGGTTAATTCGAAACGGCCCGCGTCGCACACTTGATTTTGGTGGGTGAATCTCCCAACGAAAATTTTCTACATACACAATGCCTCGAACTCAAGACATACTTAAGTCATACCATTAAAATCTTTAAATCTCTCTTTTATTATAGGGCAAACTACACAGATGACCACTAAACTATAGGCTTGGTGTCAAAATGACCACTATATTATTTTTTCCCGCAAATGCACCACACAACTATTTAAATGGTTCTATTTTAGCCACACGCCGTTAAAAAAACGAAAAAGTTGACGGAACTGTTAAAAAATTGGTATAATTACACATTTGGTCCTCTATATTTATACAATATATCAATTTAGTCTTAATTTTAATCTAATAAAATAAATTAATTATTCAATAAGATGGTGACACGTGTCACCACCTTATTGGGGGATTTTAATTATTTTTATTTAACTAAATTAATTAATTTTCCCCCTCCAATTAGGTGGTGTAGCGCGCGAGTTTGTCACTGAGCCAAACATATACTTGTGATATGCAATACAAATAATAATATATGTATTATACATATGGAGAAAGATTTTCTTCCAGGGGCAGGTGATTCCGGTTTTGTCGAAAGAACCTATGAAAAGGAACAACAAAAAGTAAATAGGAACAATTTAGCTATGAATTAATATTATGGAACCAGGTTGAACAAGATAACTTGTTTACCTTTTGAATCTGATCTTTGGGTGTTCTTTCTTTATAAAATTCTGGCAATGGTCTTGCCTTGAAGCAAAAGCTTTGTCGTAGTTTTTTGAGTTCAGTCCCTGCTTTTTCCTGCAACAATTTCTATTTACTCAGATATATTTTGCTTGATGATTTCATCATTTGATCCTATAAAGAAAATAAAAGCAACCTTAAGAGTTGTTTGCTGCTGTACTTTTTGTTCCTGAATAACATTGAATTTCTCTTCAAGCTTCTGAAAAAAGATGATAAAAGTTAATTAATATATATAATTATTGAAGCACATTATATTCATCATATACAACACAATAAAGGTAAAGCATATGGTTTATATTTAGACTTGCCTGTTTTCTTCTAGCAGCTCTTTTTTCAGTTCTCAAACCGAAAATGCAAATATGCAGGTGATTGTGATTTGTTTCTGCAGCCACTCAAAATCTTTGAACAACTGGCCAAAACAAAATACTTCAAAGTAACTTTTGAAGAACCATTTATAGATAGTTAATTTGTCTATGAACAAATTGCAGTAATCAAAGAAAAAAAGTTTCTTACTCTTTAGGAAGAAAGCTCCATTTTCCGCGAGCTGTTTTACTGACACTGGTTGAGGAATTAACTGGTGTTCTAGCACTGTAATGCATGCATATGATAAAAGATTTTAAAAGATAAATGTTCCAAACATTTCCTATTTTCAATAATTAGAATCTTGTCTCAGTTATATATCGGATTACCTTCGATTTTCGGCTCAAGGGGTGGCTGATGATTGTTTCAGTTTTCCACTTATATAAACCTGCAGTAAATGAAAACCCAGTCACTTATGTTTTCTCCAGTACAAAGTTGGTCACCGATTTTGAAAAACGACCAGTAAGGTCACTTATGTTTTCGGGGCGTAAAGTTTTGGTCACTCAGCCATTTATTTCCGTTAAACACTGACAAATTGCTGACCTGACAACGAAAAAATAAGGGTAAATTACTGCAATGGCTATTAAAGTTTATCTCATGTACATTTTTGCTCCCCAATTTTAAAAAATAAACATTATAGTCACTAATAAAAATGTTTCTTTATAATTTCACCCTTAGATTTTTAAAAATTCATTTTTAAACCATAAAACTTTACAATCAATTAGTACAATAATATTATAAATGCTTAGATGAAAAATAGATGCCCAAAGTATACCCTTTTTAAACTTAGGTGCTCAAATTGCTCCTATTTAATAGCTAAACTTTCAAATTGCCCTTATTTTTTCACATTGATTATTATTATTATTATTATTATTATTATTATTATTATTATTATTATTATTATTATTATATGTCATACCATTTTTATTATTTTTAAATTAAAAATAATTTTAAAATAAAATTGTAACCCCCTCATCCCGGTTCGGACGCTTGACCGATCCGAGTGTGCTACACGGGGATAACCGAGGTGAAACCCATTAAGGCTCCACTTCGGTTACCGACCCAAGGAAAACTTTTCATTTATTATCTTGTCTAGATGCGTTAATTTACCCTATGTGTGAAGCGACAACGGAAACAAGGCCCACAAGAAGCCTAACAACAAACAGGGCCTAAGCCCAAACCTTGAGACCCTTTAAAGATGTCAAAAAACCCATTTACAGGCCTGTGTCTCGAAACAGACATCGCCCGTTTCGAAACATGGGCTCCAGTTTAAAAAGCCAAACACCCGTATCAAAACGCATCCACCCCGTTTCGGAACATGCAATTCCAGTAGCCAAAGTGTTTCAAAACTTGTTTCGAAACAGGGGCTCATAGTAGCCAAACCGCACCGAAACACGTTTCGATACGGGGGGCCCTAGAACCACACCCGTTCCGAAACAGCACAACCCGTTTCGAAACACCTGCAGTTTATGAATTCCCAAAATCAGTTTTAAACATCTCCAAATGGTCCCAAATGCCCTTAACGACCCCAAGAAGCATACATAACATACGAACACACTCCAGAGGTATGCACCCTATTGCAACATACTCAAGATACATAAGGATAAAAGATAGGGACATCCATTCAAAAGATCATACAAAGCATACACTTAAGCATTCAAGATGACATGTTTACACAAGGTCAACACTAAGCCTTTAAGGTGGCAAAATAGACATGGTTTACAAGCAATACAAGGCAACCGCAAGCCAACCAACATAACATATGAAAGGAGTCTAGCATGCTCCTAAACAAACCAACATCAACCACACAAGTCCCCATTGCTTGACCATTACATCATTAACATAAAATCCATACTTGATAGATTCAAAAGTCCAACTAGCACACTTGGAGGCCCCCTTCTTGTACTAGCAACCCACGAACTACGGATCTGCATTGTCGAACAAAAGAGAGCGTAAGCGTAAAGCTTAGTGAGGGTAAGCTCATTAAAACAATCCTCGACAATACATGGTCCAAGCAAGAGCACTACCAATATAGAATGCATGATCTTACCTTCGATCCACATGAGCCAAAATACACATGATGCATGAACATTTATCCAATATTATGCCATGCTCAACAAGCTCAAATCCACATCATATGTAAACACATATAATAATCCATATAGGAATCACATTTCATATCATATTGGCACCTAGTTATGACTCGAATACGCGAATAACACGTTGGAACTAACATCCAACACAACCATTACCTTACGGTGGGATTACACTCATCACCGTTCACGCAGAGGGGATTCCACTCATCCTCATGCCTCGTCGATGGGATTACACTCACCATCGACTAATATATATAAGAAGGTTTTCTTGGTGAACCCGTACTCCATCTTGATGACTACCATCATCAAGACCACGCGCGCATTTGACTCACGTGTGCAGACTAACATCCTAATGATCGATCATTTGTACCCAATCATACTAGTGCCAATACTAAACACAATCCACAATATCACTTCACAACCATTTCCGTGCTTAGCACGTACTCACCATGATTAACATCATGCACAATCTACATGCACATAAGAATGCACCAATCCAAGCCTCAACAAACATGTATAACATCATATACATAGCCAACATAATCACAATTAAACATGAGGCATACACATTCAAAGATCAACCATAGTCTCTAACTATAGCTTGGGATTAGGCTACCACTCTAATCCCAACTCTAGGTGGGTCTACCAAGCTGAACCTAGTCCACATGCTTGAACCAACTCATTGAAAACCATTTAAAAGCATTTAACCACTCACCTTCACTTCCAAGCTCAACAACCAAGACCATCAAGCTTCCGGATTCACTCCTGATGCTTCACTAACACAATTTCTTGCCTCTAATCATCCCAACACAATCAAAATAATCTCAAATCAGTCTACACAACAATGTAGCAATCCCAGAACACTATTCAAGCATCAAACACATGATTTTCAAGCTATGAACAACCCCCAAAACATCAAACCCGAGCACTCCTTAAACCCAATCCAAAATCATGATTTCAACCTCTTTAACTTTCTTAAAGGATTCCAAAACAACCCCCAACTATCATACTAACCTTACCCCTCAATTCCCAAAATAAAGCAACCCCAAAAACGACCTTAAAACCCTTCTAAAAACCCATCAAAACCCAAATCTGAGAAACTTTATAAAATACTTTAAAAATCACATATGTTGGATCTTATGGTTCATAAACAACGTATCTAACCATAATAAATCAAAAGCTTTACTAAAGAATCATAAAGCTTCAACCTTTAGCCAAAAACTTTGAAAAACCCAAATGCAAAACACATATTTTTTTATGAAATCCAATGGTACCAAAATGTAAAGGAAACCAAGGCCAAGTCAAAGATATATTTACCTTTCAAAAAGTCCCAAAGATGAAGAAGAAAGGGGATGAAATAGTGAAATGAAGAGAAAGCTCTCTTCTTGTCGTTGAAATGGTAGAAAAGGGAGTGAAGATGATGACAAAGGTTGTTTTAATTAAAAAAGGGCTTTTTAAATTAAAAGTCCCTTTATTACCAAAATGCCACTAATGAGATGGCATTCTCATTAATCTTAAAATCCATGGGTTTTGATTTCCAAATAAATTTAAGTCCAACATTCACAATGTTTGTTTTGAAATCACAAGGTCCAATATATATATATATATATATATATATATATATATATTATTTAAATATTTTTTTTCACTCGACCCCCAAACTTGGGTGTTACAACTCTCCCCCACTGAAGGAATTTCGTCCCCGAAATTACCTGACGAAAACAAGTACGAAAACTTCTCAAGCATATCAACTTTCCCCTCCCACGTGGCCTTTTCCACACCTCTATGTCTCCACAACACCTTGACCAACTCTATGGTCTTGCTACGCAACACCTTGCTATCAGAAGCAAGTATCTCAATAGGTTCTTCATTGTATGACAAATTCGGATTCAACTCTATCTTCTCAACATGCATATCATGAGAAGGATCTGATCTATATCTCCTAAGCATCGACATATGAAAAACATCATGGATTTTCTCTAACTTAGAAGGAAACCTCAAACGGTAAGCTACTGGCCTGATCCGCTCAACTATCTCATACGGACCAATAAACCTCGGACTCAACTTGCCTTTCCGGCCAAATCGCATTACCTTCTTCCACGGAGATACTTTTAGAAACACTTTCTCACCCACTGAGAACTCAATCTCCTTTCTCTTCAGATATGCATAAGACTTCTAACGATCGGAAGCTGCTTTCAAACGGTCACAAATTAACTTCACTTTGTCGGTAGTTCCCTTGAGCAAATCCGGCATAGGTAACAACCTCTGACCTGTTTCATCCCAAAATGATCAGAGTCCTACATCGTCTACTATACAAAGCCTCATAAGGAGCCATCTGTATACTAGCCTGGTAACTGTTATTGTAAGCAAAATCAACTAAAGGTAAGTGTTTCTCCCAAGAACCCTAGAAGTCAATCACACAACAACGAAGCGTATCCTCTAAAATCTGTATTACTCGCTCTGACTGTCCATCGGACTGCGGATGATAAGAAGTACTGAAATGCAAACGGCTACCTAGAGCACTATGCAAACAACCCCAGAACCTCGAAGTAAATCTCGGATCTCTATCTGAAACAATAGACTTCGGAACTCCATGAAGTCTCACAATCTCGCGAATGTACAAATTCGCCAACTTGTCTAAAGAATCTGTGATGTTCACTGCTAAGAAGTGAGCACACTTGGTGAATCTATCCACTATCACCCAAAGAGAATTCTTCTTTGAAGGAGACAACGGTAACCCTGACACAAAGTTCATGGTGATTCTCTCCCACTTCCACTTCGGAATCTTCAAAGGCTGTAACCTGAAAGAACCTGATGTTTTGCCTTCACCCTCTGACAAACCATGCAACGGATCACATACTCGGCTACATCCTTCTTCAAACCAACCCAAAAATAATCATTCTTCAAGTCACGACACATCTTGGTACTACCCGAATGAATAGAAAGGACTCGAATGTGCTTCACTCAGAATCAGATGCCTCAACTCAACATATTCCGGTACTACAACTCTATCTCTGAAACATAACAAATTCTCACCACTGAAGCTATACTCGGTCGGTCTAATTTCGGCTATGTCGTGCACATGCGGAACTAGTGACACATCTTGCAACTTCTTCTCTCTAATCAACTGAATCAAAGAAGGCTTTACTTGCAATTCTGTGATCAAACCACCATCATCGGATACACTCAATCTAGCAAACATAGCTCTCAACTCAACTGTAACTTTTTTTCTCAAAGCATCGGCTACCACATTTGCCTTACCCAGATGGTACTCAATGGTCAAATCATAATCTTTCAACAATTCAAGCCATCTTCTCTGTCTCAAGTTCAATTCTCTCTATGTCATCAAATACTTCAAGCTCTTATGATCAGTGTAAACTATACACTTCTCACCACACAAGTAATGACGCCAAATTTTCAACGCAAACACAACTGCGGCTAACTCAATATCGTGAGTAGGATAGTTCTTCTCATGAACCTTCAACTGCCTTGAAGCATAGGCAACAACCCTTCTTTCTTGCATCAAAACACAATCTAACCCTATGTAGGAAGCATCACTATAGATCACAAATTCTTTACCTAAAACTGGTTGCACTAACACTAGAGCCTTGGTCAAAGCTTCTTTCAATTTCTCAAAGGCCTTCTGTCTCGCATCTGACCACTCAAACTTAACTCCTTTTTGCAACAATTTAGTCAAAGGAGAAGCTACTCTAGAGAAACCATCAACTATAGTAACCGGCTAATCCTAGGAAACTCCTAATCTCAGTCACCGACTTAGGTTGTTTCCACTCAACAATAGCCTCAATCTTCGACGGATCAACACGGATACATTCGGCTGAAACAACATGGACAAGAAATACAACCTCTCAAATCCAGAACTCACATTTGCTAAGCTTTGCATACAACTGATTGCTCAACAATCTCTGTAAAATAAATCTCAAGTGCTCATCATGCTCTTCTTCATATTTTGAGTACACAAGGATGTCATCTATGAAAACAACTACAAAATGGTCTAGATAGTCTCTAAAAATTCTGTTCATCATATTCATGAATGCTGCAGGTGCATTCGTGAGCC
Source organism: Hibiscus tridactylites (assembly GCA_958450335.1). Lineage (NCBI taxonomy): Eukaryota > Viridiplantae > Streptophyta > Magnoliopsida > Malvales > Malvaceae > Hibiscus > Hibiscus tridactylites. The sequence continues at coordinate 69,943,549 of OY288269.1, read as the reverse complement.
CAAATGGCATCACAAGGAACTCATAGTGACCATACCTAGTCCTAAAAGCTGTCTTCGGAACATCACACTCTTTTACTTTCAACTGATAGTACCCTGACCTCAAATCTATCTTCGAGAACACTGAAGCGCCTCTCAACTGATCAAACAAATCATCTATACGAGGCAACAAATACTTGTTCTTCACAGTCAACTAATTCAACTGCCTGTAGTCAATACACATACACATACTGTCATCTTTCTTCTTTACAAACAACACAAGAGCACCCCAAGGAGAACTACTAGGCCTAATGAAACCAAGATCTAATAACTCTTGCAGCGGACTCTTCAATTCTTTCGGAGCCATACGATACGAAGCTATAGAAACTGGAGTAGACCCTAAAATAGTCTCAATCACAAACTCAACATCTCTGTCAGGAGGCAACCCTTGTAACTCTTCAGGAAACACATCCGGAAAATCACAAACTGTTCTAATATCTTTTGGTCTAGCCTCACTCATATTCGGATTCATCACATAAGCTAAGTAAGCCCACAACCGGAATCCATCAACCTATGTGCCTCTAAAGCTGACACAATATTAGACAAGAACTTAATATTCTCGCCTACTACTACTACTACTACCTCGTAGTCATCAGAAAGTTTCAAAGAAATCCTCTTCGTCTCAAAATCCACACTAGCTCGGTGCTCAACTAACCAGTCCATACCCAAAATAATATCAAAACCATAAAACGGAAGCTCCATCATATCAACAGAAAACACATGACCCTGAATCTTCAGTGGAAACCTCCTATACATTCGTCTAACCACAACCGTCTCACCAAAAGAACTAGTCACATGCATACCTACATCTAAGATCTCAACAGGTATATCTAACTTCCGTGCATGCTCACTCAAAATGTAGGAATGCGTAGAACCCGAATCAACCAAAGAAAGCAAAGACATAGACTGTAACTCAAAATTACATGCTATCACATCTGTGTCGTTCCCGGCCTCTCTCTGAGCATAGACTCTCGCTGTTCCTGCTGCCTCTGGCTGTACTGCCACAACATGAGCAAGGTTCCTCTGAGCATCTACCCTAGGTGCATCAGCCCTAGGCTGTAAGTAGCCACGACCGCGCCCACGGCCTCTCTGATAATCATTGGCCCTCGCAGGAGCCTGTACTATGTTCGGTGCTTGTGCCGTCTGATGCGGACACTCTTTCTTAAAGTGGTCCCTCGAACCACAGTTCCAACAAGCATGGAAGTTACCCCAACACTCTCTAGATCCTTTAGAACACTTGGTCAGCCCTAAGCTATGTTCAATGTCCTTGACGCTAGCAACCAAGACATCAAAATCTGAGTAATCTGAAGCTAAGGTATACCTCTTAACTTCTTCACGAAGCCCATATCTGAAACGGTTACAACAGTCCCTCTCAGTAGGAACTAACTCTGGAGCATACTGACTAAAACAAACAAAATGGATCTCGTAGTCAGTCATAGAAGCCTCTCCCTAAACAAGAGCCATGAACTCTCGCTTCTTCTCATCAAGATATCTCGGCCCCAAATATCTCTTCCAGAAAGCAGACTTAAAGAAATCCCATCAAATCTCAGCCTCTGGGACTCCAGTATTAATGGTGACCCACCAGGTGTAGGCATCACCCTGAAGCAAAGAAATCACACAGCCCAATATGCGAGCTCCCACACAACCCATCTGAGCTAAGATGCGAACTGTCTTCTCTAACCACAACTCAGACCCCTCCGGTGCAGATCCTTTGAACTCTTCAGCCCTTAGGCTACGGAGCCTCTCTAACGATAAACTAGTATCATCGCCCCTAGCCTGAGCTGCAGCTTGAGCTCCAGCAACTGCGGCCTGAAACGCTCCCGTTATAGCTTGAACTAGCGGAGCCATATCTATTCCGGCAGGACCTTGGCCACCCTGGCCAACCTGAGGTCCCTCTCCCTCAGCTCCATCCTCGCCTCTAACTCCAGGCTGAGGAGGTGGTGGTGGTGGAGGAGCTCCAACTCCAGCAGCAGGCTCTACCACATGAGCCTCTACTCCAGCCACCGACTCATTAACAAGAGCCGCAACACGTGGTTCCTGATGAACCACTCTCGGTCTACCCCTCGGCCTCGACATACGTGCTCACAAACAACAACTACAACAACAATAAGAAAGCACAAAAGATAGGGTTAGCAAGGCAAGGGTTCCAAGTGGCTCAAGTATGTTCCCTCACTTTAAAAATCCTTTTTTTTTATATAATAGTAGCAATGGGACTCTAAACAATATACTCCTAACAAAACAACAAGCATACTTGATAAACAAGCAAACATGCTTACATGGCAAGCAAACACCATGCATTTCAACATAAAAACTCAACTTACCTCACTTATCTGCCCAAGGTCTCGGTAATCTTAGGCTCTTATACCAACAAGTGTAACCCCCCCATCCCGGTCCGGACGCTTGACCGATCCGAGTGGGCTACACGAGGATAACCGATGTGAAACCCGTTAAGGCTCCACTTTGGTTACCGACCCAAGGAAAACTTTTCATTTATTATCTTGTCTAGATGCGTTAATTTACCCTATGTGTGAAGCGACAACAGAAACAAGGCCCACGAGAAGCCTAACAACATACAGGGTCCAAGCCCAAACCTTGAGACCCTTTAGATATGTCAAAAAGCCCATTTACAAGCATGTGTTTCGAAATAGACATCGCCCGTTTCAAAACACGTGCTCCAGTTTAAAAAAGCCAGACACCCGTATCAAATTCATCCACCCCGTTTCGGAACAAGGTCCCATTTTGCCTAGGCGTTCCGATACCCGTTTCGGAACATGCAATTCCAACAGCCAAAGTGTTTCGAAACTTGTTTCAAAACAGGGGCTCATAGTAGCCAAACCGTACCAAAACACGTTCCGATACGAGGGCCCCTGGAACCACAACTATTTCGAAACAGCACAACCTGTTTCGAAACACTTGCAGTCTGTGAATTCCCAAAATCAGTTTTAAACATCTCCAAATGGTCCCAAACGCCCTTAACGACCCCAAGAAGCATACATAACATACGAACACACTCTAGAGGCATGCACCCTATTGCAACATACTCAAGATACATAAGGATAAAAGATAGGGGCATCCATTCAAAAGATCATACAAGGCATACACTTAAGCATTCAAGATGACATGTTTACACAAGGTCAACACTAAGCCTTTAAGGTGGCAAAGTAGACATGGTTTACAAGCAATACAAGGCAACCACAAGCTAACCAACATAACATATGAAAAGAGTCTAGCATGCTCCTAAGAAAACCAACATCAACCACACAAGTCCCCATTTCTTGACCATTACATCATTAACATAAAATCCATACTTGATAGATTCAAAAGTCCAACTAGTACACTTGGAGACCCCCTTCTTGCACTAGCAACCCACGAACTACAGATCTGCATTGTCGAACAAAAGACAGCGTAAGCGTAAAGCTTAGTGAGGGTAAGCTCATTAAAAACAAACCTCGACAATGCAGGGTCCAAGCACGAGCACTACCAAGGTAGAATGCATGATCTTACCTTCGATCCACATGAGCCAAAATACACACGATGCATGAACATTTATCCAATATTATGCCATGCTCAACAAGCTTAAATCCACATCATATGTAAACACATATAATAATACATATAGGAATCACATTTCATATCATATTGTCACCTAGCTATGACTCGAATACGCGGATAACACGTTGGAACTCACATCCAACACAACCATTACCTTACAGTGGGATTACACTCATCACCGTTCACGCGGAGGGGATTCCACTCATCTTCACGCCACATCGATGGGATTACACTCACCATCGACTAATATATATATATATAAGAAGGTTTTCCGGGCGAACCCGTACTCCATCTTGATGACTACCATCATCAAGACCACGCGCGCATTTGACTCACGTGTGCAGACTAACATCCTAATGATCGATCATTTGTACCCAATCATACTAGTGCCAATACTAAACACAATCCACAATATCACTTCACAACCATTTCCGTGCTTAGCACGTACTCACCATGATTAACATCATGCACAATCTACATGCACATAAGAATGCACCAATCCAAGCCTCAACAAACATGTATAACATCATATACATAGCCAACATAATCACAATTAAACATGAGGCATACACATTCAAAGATCAACCATAGTCTCTAACTATAGCTTGGGATTAGGCTATCACTCTAATCCCAACTCTAGGTGGATCTACCAAGCCCAACCTAGTCCACATGCTTGAACCAACTCATTGAAAACCATTTAAAAGAATTTAACAACTCACCTTCACTTCCAAGCTCAACAACCAAGCAACCAAGACCTTCAAGCTTCCGAATTCACTCCTTCACCAACACAATTTCTTGCCTCTAATCATCCCAACACAATCAAAATAATCTCAGATCAGTCCACACAACAATGTAGCAAACTCGGAACACTATTCAAGCATCAAACACATGATTTTCAAGCTATGAACAACCCCCAAAACATCAAACCCAAGCAGCCCTTAAACCCAATCCAAAACTCATGATTTCAACCTCTTTATCTCTCTTAAAGGATTCCAAAACAACACCCAACTATCATACTAACCTTAGCCCTCAATTCCCAACATAAAGCAACCCCAAAAACAACCTTAAAACCCTTCTAAAAACCCATTAAAACCCAAATCAGGGAAACTTTATAAAACACTTTAAAAATCACATATGTTGGACCTTATGGTTCATAAACAACGTATCTAACCATAATAAATCAAAAGCTTTACTAAAAAATCATAAACCTTCAACCTTTGGCCAAAAACTTTGAAAAACTCAAATGCAAAACGCATAATTTTTATGAAATCCAATGGTACCAAAATGTAAAGGAAACAAAGGCCAAGTCAAAGATATATTTACCTTTCAAAAAGTCCCAAAGATGAAGAAGAAAGGGGATAAAATAGTGAAATGAAGAGAAAGCTCTCTTCTCGTCGTTGAAATGGTGGAAAGTGGAGTGAAGATGATGACAAATGTTGTTTTAATTAAAAAGTGGCTTTTTAAATTGAAAGTCCCTTTATTACCAAAATGCCACTAATGAGATGACATTCTCATTAATCTTAAAATCTATGGGTTTTGATTTCCAAATCAATTTAAGTCCAACATTCACAATGTTTGTTTTGAAATCACAAGGTCCAAAATATATATTATTATTTTAATTAGAAAACTGAAACTCAAAATATTATTTAAATATTATTTTCACCCGACCCCCAAACCCGGGTGTTACAAAAATTATTTTATTATTATTAAATTTAAAGTATTTTTAAAAAATATTAGGTTTTAAAATAATTTAGATGTCTACAATATTTTTTTGTAAAAATTGGTGCCCAAAGATTCACAAAACAATCCTTAAATCCTTAAAAATTCCCAAACTTCTGTCACCGACTGCCACCGCTTTCACCGTTGGTCACCGTCGCTAACCACACCCACTTGGTCGCCAGATCAAGGCGACAATTTCCCCTAACATGGCATCACCGGAAACGCCCAACGGCGTGCAACCGGACGTCGATTTCGTGTTTGAAGTTTGGCTGCACGTCGTTGGGCGTTTCTGACGACGTTGTTGGGAAAAATGATCGCCTTGGTTCGACGACTAAGTGGGTGCGGTCAAAGACGAAATCTGGCGGCGGAAGCGGCGACAATCAAAGGTGGAAGTTTGAGAATTTTTAGAGACTGTTTTGTGAAACTTGTAAAATTCTGAGATTTTATAATAAATTGAAAGTTCTAAGTATTTTCCATTAAAAATTAATTCCCTGTGTCAAGTACCGATTGGTTGACAATTTTTTTAACACCCATTTAACAGTCGGGCACCTAAAATTGTAACTATGGTAAATTTGTGCACTTATTTTTACAAAAAAAAATAATTTAAACACCTAAATTATTTTAAGAAGTAATATTTTTTACTAATATATTAAATTTAATAATAATAAAATTAATTTTATTTTATTTTAAAATTATTTTTAATTTAACAATAAAAAATATCATGCCATGTTACAATAATATTAAAAACAATCCATAGTGGAAAAATAAGAACAATTTGAAAGTTTAGTTATTAAATAAGAGCGATTTGAGCACGTAAATTTAAAAAGGGTATACTTTGGGCACATATTTTTCATTTAAGCCTTTATAATATTATTTTACTAATTGATTGTAAAGTTTTAGGGTTGAAAAATGAATTTTTAAAAATTCAAGGGTGAAATTATAAAGAAACATTTTCATTAGTGACTATAATGTTTAATTTTTAAAATTTGGGAGCAAAAATGTATATGAGATAAACTTTAATGGTCATTGCAGTAATTTACCCTTATTTTTTCGTTGCAAGGTCAGAAATCTGTCGGTGTTTAACGGCATCAAACGACTGAGTGACCAAACGTTTACGCCCCGAAAACATAAGTGACCTTACTGGTCATTTTTCAAAATCGATGACCAACTATATACTAGAGGAAAACATAAGTCACTATTCCAATAGTTAACCCTAACATATATTAACAAATTTAACCAAAAAAAATATCAAGAGTGTATAAAGCACTTTCAAAGTCTAAATTCCAAACTAACAATCCACAAATATACCAAACTAGCATATTAAAACTAAAGTAACAATCCACAAATTCATCAAACTAACATATTAAAATTAAATTAACAATCTACAAATATTTTAAAAAATTAACGAGCTGCTCGCAAACTTATCGAGTCGAGTTAGACTTTGCTCAACTCAACTCGTTAAGGTCTCGAGTCGAGTCAACCCAAATTGAACGTTTACCGAGTTTTAACCGAGTCGAGTTCAAGCAGCTCACGAGCTACTCAACTCGTTAAGCACCCCTACTTGGAACGGAGAACTCTCGCCCAAAGAGCACTCTTTTAGGTGGTCAAACTAAAGCCGAGTTTCAGTAGAAAGACATCATTTTGTGCGGAAAGCTTCCGAATACCTAAACCACCACTCTCGGTTGGTTGACATCACTGTTCCCAATTAACCAAAGCAGGCTTAGAATGCCTAGACTTTGACCCCCCAAATAAACCATCTTGCAATGTTCAATCTCCTCACTAATCCCTTCGGGCATTGCTATTGTTTGCGTAAAATAATTAGGAATTGAAAGGGCGGACTTTTCAAGCGTAACTCTTCCAGCCATTGAAACATGTGTCGCCTCCCAACAATTTAATTTGTTACGCACTTTATCAAGAATAAATTAAAAATTATTCAATGTAACTCGCTTATGGAAGAGAGGCATGCCCAAATACATACGAAGGTCAAAAGTACATTGAAATCCAAGAGAATTGCTGATGGAATCAGATAGAGCATCATCCACATTAGAGGAGAAGAAAATCTGAGTCTTGCTGGAACTAACCTTGTGACTAGAAAATTTACTGAATTGATCAAGAGATGAGATAACGGAGCCCCCCCCCCCCCCCCCCCCGCCCTGATAACACAATCGATTAATACTGTGACCCAGTCTCTCCGTGCAGAGAGCAAAAATGTATGGAGAAAGCGGGCAACCCTATACCCCTGGAGAGTTTAAACTCATCTGACAAACTCTCGTTCCATAAAAATTGCATAGATGATGTCGTGACAACATTCATAATGACCATACATATATTATTTGGGAAACCAACACCTCAAAGGGTCCAAGAGAAAATCCCAGCCCACACGATCATAAGCTTTCTCTAAGTCAACTTCCACTGTCATCCATGATTTAATCCCTTTCTTAACTCTCATCGAATGGATGACCTCTTGGGCAATAAAGATGTTATATGTAATGTTTCTTCTAGCGATGAAGCTAGCCTGGTTAAGGGAAATAATCTTGGGAAATATCTGCTTAAATCAATTAGCGATAACCTTTATAACTAGTTTATATAACACGGTGCACAAGCTAATCGGTCTAAATTAGGAGAAATTCTCAGGATGCAGCACCTTGGGGATAAGAACCAATAGAGTTTTGTTGAGCGAAGGCTCAATCGAATGACTAAGGAAAACACCCTTTACCCAATTACAAATAGAAGTACCAACTGTGTCCCACTGACTTTGAAACAATAGAGCGTGTAGCCCATCAGCCCCTGGTGCTTTAAGCGGACTCATGTCAAAAAGTGCTTGTTTAATCTCAACATTTGTGACATCTGATTCCAAAGCCGCAATATCCTTTACAAAGTTCCGGGGAAAAGAACTTGTGATTGGAAATGCTCCAGGTCGGCCGCCATCACCACAATAAAGACTAGCAAAGAAAGACGTGGCCTCCGATTTCAAAATATACTCATCATAGCACCAAAATCCATCCGCAATCTTCAAAGATGAAACTCGATTCGAGCTACGACTTGTTATTGTAAGGCTATAGAAATGTCGAGTGTTTTGATCCCCATTCGCTACTCACTCACTGTAAGACTTTTGTTTCCATAGAAGTTTTTTATGGTAAAAAACATCTTCAAGTTTCGCTTGAATATCATGTACCATACTGTAGAGTGTCTATAAGTTCTATATTTTGTACACATTTCTGCCCTTATTATTGTTGTTCTTAAGCTCATTTATGCATATTTAGGTGCATTGCATGTATAATAACATTATTTGCTCTTTTACCATGCTTTTATTGAATATTCTATGTTTGGTTAAGAAAAGATATTGTTTAGCTTAGTTTTCATTTTCAGGCGTTGTAGGTGTGTAGAGGAGGAGAGGACATGAATATAGGGAGCAAAAGGAGATGTATTGAAGCAGTTCCAAAGTGCCGCCAAGGACGCCACCGCAACAGCATTGCCGCTGACTGCCGCCCAAGCAGGAGTTAAACCAACTTATTCAAGATGGGTTGCGATTGAAAGAGGATAATTTCCTGAGTCTAATGAGCCCAATCTTGCAGTTTTCTGAATCCTGTAGCAGCATGAAGAGATGGTTGAAGAGGGATAAGTAAAATGACTTATCTTTACTTGCAGGAGAAGGCAACGTCCAAAGAGTCCACATTCAAGTAAAAAAGGAGTCAACATTTAATGTAAAGTTACTTTAAGGACTTCTACTCCAAGGAGGACTCAAACTTAGGTTAAGCCCTGCATATACCCATGCTTGTGAGGGTATAAGGGCGTAGATTGCATAGCGTGAATTAGAGATCATGCCCCAATTTTCACTTAGGGTTTAAGTTTTTGTATGTAAAGTAGTTGTGAGAAATGGTTGTAATAGTTTAAGTGGTTTTTGCAATAAAATACTCTCAACTTTACTTAATTCATGAGCTTCACTTCTTCAATTAGTTCCAAAAGTCCAGTTGAAGAAATCCATTTGTCGGGCACAAAAGTGTCAAACTCACGAAAGAATTAAGCACAGTCTCATCATGACGAGGTGTTAACTAATTCGGCTTAGACATAAATTAGAATTTCAGCGGCTAAAAGGAGCAACCAAACATCGACTGCATGTGTTAGGTTTACACTGAGATTGCTAGGTATTGCCTACATCTCATAGTGACAGAATCCTTGCCTAAACATAGGAAATATCACTTTAAAATTGCTTTGCCGAACTTGGAGTATCTGCCAAACTTGCTGCCGGGACTTCTCTCCATCTCATTTGTCGAGACAGCGAAAGTTGCAAGCGCAGAGTTCTGTCGTGGCAACGAAAGTTTCTGCCGCCTCAAGCCGTCACTCACCGCCAAGGCAGCAGATCATGGCAGCACAAAACACACTTAATCTTTACAACGCAGTCTACACACTACTGAGCTACAAATGCCTGACCCAATCTATCAACCTTATCTCTCTCTCTTTCTCCCTATCTTTAATTACTTGTGTTGTTATTTTTATACTTTTCAATATTCAGAAATTTAATTGTGCAATTACTATTTCCTTATGCAGGAAAACACTCATAGAAGCTGTTCCAATCCCTGTGGGAGACGATATCTTATATACTATAACTTGACAAGAGTGTGCAGTTGTGCTCATAAATAGAGAACACCCAAACGCTCTACACATACCTACAAGTATATCATTAGAACCTTTTGGATCAATCTCGGATTGAATTTTAGTCAAGCGACGCATTCGACCTTTTTTCCGAGTGATAATATGTCCATTTACCTCCTTGTTCCAGCTCTACAAATGTTTCTTAATTTCATAAATATATTGAGAGATGTCTGCATCATCTCTCCAAGAATTGCGTATAAAAGAAGCAAAATCTGGGTGCTTCGACCATCCTACAAGGAACTGAAAAGGTCTTCGATTTGCCAATCCATTATCCAATACAGTATTGAGGAGAAGTGGTCTATGATCTGACTTTATCTTGAGTAAGTGAGACACTATAGAAGATGGTGCCAGATTAACCCAAGCCGCATTACCTACCATGCAATCAAGCTTTTTAGATACCTCACCCATCTTCATGTAAAGCAAGGACCACGAAAACCCAAATCAATCAGTGCATTGTGCTTCATGAACTCAATGAACCTTTTACAACCAACACCTCACCGACACCCTCTCTTCTTCTCACCCGCCTTTAAAATAGCATTGAAATGCCCCGCTAATAGCCACAACGAACTTCCATAATCAATACTTGTATTAGGATAAGACCAAAACGATCGACGCTTCTATTTATCAGGGATCGCATATACAATTCTCACCAAAAAAGAGGTCGATACAATAATGATTCGCGAGTGGAAAAATTACGGGAGCACGAATAAGACTTCTACTTCAATATAATTATTCAACAATAACCATATGCCACCAGAATATCCATCAACCCCAACTCGATAAGACCTTTGAAAGCCAAGCTTAGAAATAACATGATCTTCAATTTAAGTAGGGTTATTTTGTTTAGTAGTTGTGAGAAGACGATTGTAATCGTTTCTTAAGCTTAGAAATAACTCGATGCAATCTATTTCTTTCTTAAGCTAGGGTTATTTTGTTTAGTAGTTGTGAGAAGAGGATATTGCGATTGCATCTATTTGTCTAATATCGGGAGAGTTAGACTCACAGAATGAATAAGCATAGTTTCATCCCAATCGGTGAAAACTAATTCAGCTTAGGGATAAGTACGAGTTTCAATGGCTAAGAGAAGCGTAGGATTGGTTGGTGTTCACCCTTGGTTCACGTTGGGAAGTATTTTCAAGGCCTACACATCAATAGTGTTTCTACTTAGGGATAAGGAGGAGACATTGTGGAACGCTTTGCCGAACCTTGAAGGTTGTCGCTCAATTGCCCAGACAGTACCTGTTGTCTTTTCTGCGACAGTAGCTTTGCTCATTGCCGAGACAATTCTTCTGCCCATTGTCGAGGCAATCAAGTTGACATTTGCATTCAAACCGAGACAATTTCATTCAACTTCCACACTACGACGCAACATAATCTGACCATCTTTATCATCATAGTTTCTCAACCTCTTAATTTGCTTACTTTCTTTTATTTTAATAGTTCTCTAAACCAAACCATTACTTATGTTTTTAATTTTCTACAATGCGAGACGATAATCTCTAGAAGTGGCACCAATCACCATGGATATGATATCTTTTATACTATAACTTGGCAACGTGTATACTTGCACTAAAATTGCGACACTGAATCCGCGCAACAAGTTTTTGGCGCAGTTGCCAGGGATTGGTAATAGCGACTTCGTTTTTATTTTCTTGTACTTTTATTTTTACTTTTTATTGTTCAGTTTCACAAAAGATTAACAAAGTTTGGTTTTGCATTGGTGTATGAGCAGGGCAAATCCAACAGGTCCAAAATATCCCCATAATCCAAAGATTGAACGCACCTACCGTATACTCAAACAAAAACTGAAAGGAGAAATGGCACATGCAATCCGTAATAACAATGCCGACGACAATCAGAATGTCGCGACATGAGACAGAATGATTCAGCCCCCTCAAACATCACCACCACCACCCAACAACAACCAAGGCTGGTCTTGAGATTTCGGAGGCATGTGGAGAACCGAAAAATTAGGTCCCTAATAATAATTATTGAAAAAATTGTATTTTCAGACTAGACCTAATAACAAATATTAAAAAATAAATTTTAAGAGTAGACTTCAAATAACAAATATTGAAAAAAATGAATTCTAACAATAAACACCCAATAACAAATATTTTTAAAAATGAATTTTAAGAATAAACCATCATAACAAATATTGAGAAAAAATTAAACGTCTAATAAACCCCTCAATACAAATATTTGTAAAGTGTTCATAAGTCTTAAATTCTGTATGCATTCCATCTCATATTATTGCTATTCTTAAGTGTATTTTAGGCATATTTAGGTACATGCATGTATTATTTACAATATTCTTTACTTTACCATGTTTCTATTGAATATCTTTGATTTGATAAGAAAAGATATTGTTTTAGTTTAGTTTTAGTTTCAGATGCTAGAAGTTGTTAGGAGGAGGAGAAATCAGAGGAGCGGATGCTGGGGCAGCAAACCAAGGAGCTGTACTGAAGCAGTTCAACACAGAGAGAGATGCTGCCGAGTAGCTGCCGCCGCCATATCTGTCGCCCAAGGTAGCAACTTGAGGAATTGGTAAATTGGAGTGCTATCGGTATAGCTTAATTTGCTGAGTCCATTGAGCCCATCCACTCACTTTACTGATGCCGGAAAAAATGGACAGAGCCACCGAAAGAGAAGATCAAGGCTTGCTTGCGGCACAAGACAACGACATGAGAAGTCCAAATTAAAGTAAAAAATTTCAGATTTAATGGTTGCATTTTATACAAAAGCTACTTTATCACGAGGAAGACTTCTACTCCAAGGAGGACTTAACGTAGGCCATGCCCTATATATACTTGATCATATTTTGTATTTGAGACATCTTAGAATCTCCTTAGTCGGCAATAGCTTAGGTTTCTCTTGTGCTTCCTTACCGCCGCTATGTTCTAATTTCTTTTAGGATTTGAGTTGTGTTGTAGAGTAGTGTGAGAACGATTGTTTAGGATTAAAGTTTGTCTTTGCAATAAAATTCAAGGTTTGCTTATTTAATATTCTTCACTGTTTGCATTTAAGTTTGAAAGATTGATTGTGAGCAATCCGTTTGTTTGGTATCGAGAGAGTCAAACTCACGAAAGAAGTAAACATGATCTCATCCATACCAGATGTTGATCAATCCAGCCTAGACATAGGTTAAGATTTAAAGCGACTAAGAGAGGACGAACCAAAAGTTGATGTTCATTGCACGATTCACGCCGACGGGCATTATCTGCAGTGGGCATCAACAATATTCTGACTTAGACATAACCAAAATCACTTCAGAAGCGTTCTGCCGAGCCTTGAAGGACTTCCGACCTTGCCGCCGAGCCATTCATCCATTCCACATGCTGAGGCAGCAAAAGTTGTTGAAGCACCAATCTGCCACCATCCGTCGAGCCAGCACAGTCTGGCAGCGCAGTACATCTTAACCTATTCAATGCAGTTTCACACTACGAAGCAGCATAACTTGGCCCATTCTATCAGCCTGATCTCTTCCATAAATTACTTGTGTTTATTTACTTTTCTTTTAAACAAACTGAAATTTAATTGCACATTTAAATATTCTATGTGGAGGGATTTACATTCGAATTTGGTTGTCTAATCCCCGTGGGAGACGGTATCTTTTATACTATAACTTGGCAAGAGTGTGCACTTGTGCTTATAATCGTAGAATACCCACATGCTCTACATGTTTTTTGGTGTCGTTGCCTGGGATTGGCAATGGTAAATTCGTCTTTATTTTTCTACACTTTTATTTTATTACATTTTATTTCAGTTTTTATTTTTCCTTTTTATTTGATTTTTTACACTTTTCTTGTCTAGTGTATGACTAGAGGCAACCCGTCGTCCGAAATCGTTTACATAGATGAGATCGAACAAAGAGAAAGAAAACTAAAGAAAGAAGCAAGAGAAGCCCTCAGAAAAGCTAAGGAAAAAGGAAATGCAGAGGCAGCAATGCATAAAGGCCAAGACGACAACTCTGCCAACAATGCCCAAGACGACATGGGTAGGTAGCAAGATCTGCCGCATGGGCAACAACCCTCAATTCAGTTCAGGGAACAACATTATGTACGCACCACTTGGGGCTACTTGGAGCACGACTTCAGTGGATTTGATCCAACTGTGGCAGAACCTGAAATTGAAGTAGATCACTTTAAGCTGAAACCAGTGATGTTCAACATGATAAACACATTTGGGCAATTTGGAGTAACTGCCACGGAAGATGCTCGACAGCACTTAAGGGGGTTCCTTGACATTTGCAGATCTTTCAAGATACATGGAGTCCATCAAGGTATGCTAAAGATGAGACTATTTCCCTATTCACTGAGGGATAAGGCAAAACAGTGGCTGGATAACCAACCGACATGATCGTTTAACACTTGGGCGGAGTTGTACAAGGACTTTCTTGACCGTTTTAGCCCTTCAAACGTAATGGACATGTTAAGAAACGAGATCACTACTTTTCGCCAAAGGGATGATGAAGCATGGGAACGATACCAACATATGCTAAACAACTGCCCGCTTCACGGTTTCCTCACCTGGACTCAAGTGTTAATGTTCTACAATGGAGTAAATCAACCGATGAGAATGATGCTTGACGCTTCAGCCAATGGTATCATCCTAGACAAACCACCCGATGAGGCACTACATTATTTGAACAGAATCGCGAAAAACGACTACAAATTCCCTACAGCTCGCAGCGGTGGCGTGAGGCGGCTAGCTATTGCGAATAAAGTAGAAACCACTGAATCTATCACTGTCCGCCTGGATAAACTGACACAGCTGGTGATGAATATAGCCACACCCACTGAGAAAACATATGAGGTCAAAGCTGTGGAGCCCTTCTGTGATGAGTGTGGGGGCAACCATGATTCCTTCGAATGCAACGAATATACCAACTTCATAGGAAACTATGAGAGGAACAACAAACCCAACACCAACACATACAATCCAGGTTGAAGAAAGCACCCAAATTTCTCTTGGAGTAACCCTAACACTACTACAAATCCAAACTAGCAAACATGAGGATATCAACAAAAACCTGTCCCGACTACAGCCTCAACAGCACCCAAATATGAACAATAATTCATTAGAATCTACTTTACATACTTTTATGTCTCATACTAGTGACTTTATTGTTCATACTAATAAATTTATTGACAAGGCTGATTCTTTCATTAATAGGACTTAGATGTGGTTGCAGAATCAAGAGGCAGCAATCAAAAACCTAGAGACCAAGTTCGGGTAGTTTACTCAGATTATAAGCAACATGTCAATGGGTGCATCATCCAGTAACACAGAGGCCACAACAAAACCCACTTATGAACAGTGTAAAGCAATAACAGCAAGAAGTGGGAAACAATTAGATGATCCAAGAGTGGAGAAGCCAAAGGAAAGGCAACCATAACCGCCCGCTGCAGCAGCACACGAACAACCTACTGTAGCAGCAAAACAAACTGATGCCCAGGTAGAGGAGACAGGCAACAACCCTGAGATAGATGATCCTGAACCCCCACATATCAGATTTCCCTGTAAGAAGTGGATACAAGATATCCGTCTGCCACCGCCCTTTCCCCAAAGACTTAAACAGCAAAAGTAAGAGCACCAATTCAAGAAATTTCTGGATATTCTTAAATAGGTACACATCAATATTCCACTTGTGGAAGCCATACAAAAAATGTCGAATTATGCAAAGTATTTGAAAGACATGGTTTCCAAGAGATGAAGAGTTGGGGAATTCGAGACGGTAGCTGTCACTGAAGAATGCATGGTAATGCTACATAACAAGGTGCCACCAAAGAGGATAGATCCAGACAGCTTTATCATTCCATGCAAGATATGCAACAACCATGATATGAGAGCTCTATGTGACCTAGGAGCAAGCATTAATCTGATGCACAAGGATGTCTTCACAAATTAAGAACTGGAAAATAAAAACCAACCTCCATCATGCTCCAATTAGCTGACCATTCCTTTGTGCAACCAGAAGGAAAAGTTCAAGATATCCTTGTACGAGTGGGCAACTTCATTTTCCAGCTGATTTTTTTATCTTGGACTGTGAGGCAGACGAGAACGCCTCCATCATTCTTGGGCGACCATTCTTAGCCACGGGCAGAAAATTAATAGATGTAGAGAATAGGGAACTCATAATGAGGGTTGACTATTAGACCATAAAGATACATGTTTCACAGCCCATGAAACCAGCCAAGGAATAAGAGGTATGCCAAGACACACATGCCTCCAAGGTCAGTACAGAAACAGAGCAAGGCAGCAGCCGGTAGGGCAGAAAGTAGAGTAGCAACAAAGACCCCAAGGAGCAAGATGACCCACTTGGGCAAAAAACAAAACACAACCAACTCAGGAAATGGTTATGTTTGGGAGATGCATCTTAATGAACTCCCAACATAACTTAATTTATTTTTAATATCTTTCTTTTTATTTTTTATGTTTTAGGATTAGATTTTAATTTATTGCAATTTATTTCCCACATTTTTTCCAGATTTTAAGTTTTCTTTCTTTATTTAATTATTTTATTTCAGGTTTAGGAATAAATAAGCATGACCAAGAAGAATGCCCAACAAGGAGCTCGCCCACCATGCCACCGAAACAGCCAAGGGCAGCCCAATGACCAAAACGCGTAATGGCTAGCCGCCAACGACTATAGTGTAACGAGCATTTAATCCCGTAACGTGCACCAAAAAATCTGCCTGTTGGGAATTTAATGCCGTCACGGCATCTCTCGGCAATCCCTATATATTCCTCACTATTTCATTCATTTTCTTCACTTCATCTCCTTGTTTAACCTCTTCTTTGTCAACTTGCTTTCTTACTATTTTCTATTTTTAGTTTAGTTTCAGAATAAAAACCGTCTCACCACTATGGCATCATCACAATCCAAACCCCATTTCCAGCGATTCTTCTTTGACTTAGATCAAAAGAGGCACAAAACGCAATTTGCAAATCGATCAATATGAGAGGAGCAAGTGTTCCATTACTCACAATAGACAGGAGATTTAGGTCTCGACCCCGCCCTCTTTGAGAAGGTACACATTCAAGGATGGGAGATTTTCCCCAAACAGCCCGAGGTGGCAAATATCACACTAGTCAGAGAGTTCTACACCCACCAACCCTGCCCAGAAATATTGTTTGTCGAGGGGAGGCAGTAAAACTCAACACCACCACCATCAATAGATTCTACGGGCTGGAGATGGATGATAATCCCTATGAGGAAAAGCAGCAAAGATTGATAGTAGGGGACTACGACAAAATGAAAGAGCATCTATGCGAACCAAACACCCCAAGGTTGGCATGAAAACACAGTGGGTCTCTGCAGCTGCGTTGTCTGCTGCCGGAGGAAATGTTGTGGAACACCTTCATCAAAAGACGTCTGTTGTCCACCTCTCACAACTCAATAGTTGATCGACCTCGTCTCGCCCTGATTCACTTGATTATGAACAATAAGCCGATCAACGTGGGAGATATAATTTGCAAAAAATCTACAGTTTCTACAGAAAGTTGAAGGGCATGCGCTATTTTCCCTCCCTTATCACAGGATTGTGTGCGAACTTCAACATTCCCACCGACTCAAAGAATGTGATGACACCATCAAGGGAGGGTTAGACCAGAAAAGTGAGGCTCCAGATGATGTAGGCGCCTGAAATAGAGCCGATCACACCATCTCAGCCATCGGCCTACTACACAGCTACCCCGATAGCAAGAGGCAGTACTGAGGCTGCCCAAAACTCTAAAGTCATCCATCTACTCCACACATTGATCGAAAGTAACAGGCGAATTGAGCAACAACAGTTGACATTCATAAAGTACGTGGGTGAGTTTCAAGAGGCCTTTGTGGCCTATTTGTTGCAGAAGTTTCCCAATGACGGCCCCTCACTACCCAGATTTCTAGAGGACTTGGCCGCCGCAGCTGAACCAAGAACAGCTACACCCCTAGATGCTGCTTGCCACCACGCCGCCTTCTGCCGGCAGATGCCTTCTCTCGCAAGATACCCGTCATAATCAGCCACCTCCTCTTCCCACACGGTGGCAAACACTTCTGAAAGCCATCACCAACAATTCTCTCCAGCCACCACAGCGGCAACAGAAGAGATGCACCCTCCAAGGATTCTAGGCAGCATATGGCAGAAACCAGGGAACCAATGGCCACAACAGAACTGTCGGCAGCACCCATGGCAGCGACCAGCAGGAAAAGGAAGCGACACATCATCTCGTCAGAGCCAGAAGATGAGGACTCAGAAACAGAACCGGTCCACACTGAAGCTCCTTGCCCTACGAGAGTCCAGCCACCGCGCACAAAAAAGAATTCACCCGCAGCCAGTCGCTGCCTTATCATCCAAACATCGTCTTCCTCCTCTACTACTGACACTCCAGCAACATCTCCACAATCAGACAACTTCTAGCTTTATTTTCTTTTTATTTCTTATTTTTCTGTTTTAATTATTTTTCTTTTCTTTTCTTTTTTGTTTTTTATTTGATGCATTGAGGGCAATTCCCATCTCGAGTTTCGGGGGAGGGGGGTTAGCACTCATTTATTTTTTAGGCATACTTAGATCATATAGTTGCATATGTACTTGCCTTTAAGTTAGTCAAAAGAAAAAATGTTAGAACTTGTGCCTATGATAGGATAGCCAATTCTAAATTTTTCGCACCATAAAAATTGAACTTAATTTTGGGGAAAGAATGAAGACAACTTAGAATTTTCTATAATTGCCAAAAATCGTAGCCACTACTGTTACATGCTGAATTTGAGTGAATTTTTGATAAACACAGCCTGCTTGAATTATTTGTAAAATTCTAACATGGTTGTAGGTAGCTGCCGCGACCGACAACAAACAGAAAAAGAAAAGCACCGCCACGGCAGAAACAAAGAAAGATATGATGTTTTACCCTAGAGGTGCCCGAAACAGGCTCTAGGAAGAATCATGTGCAAAGGACACTTCGTTGCTATCAAAGTCCATGAATCTGAAAATTTTTGTAGTGACAGACAAATTAGCATGAGTGAATGAAAGTCTTCACGGGATGACTCTACTCAATGGGTTCGGGGTTTTGTAGTTTGCTTCTATCTTAATTTCACACCTAAAGAGTAGTTGTGATGAGCTGAAGCCCTTACTGCCATGATTGTAAATTGTGCTTAATTGTGCTGCCTCATAGTAACCTTATATTACCTTGACAACATCTTTGTTTACTTAGAATATTTTTTAGATTCAGCCTGTACACAGTCTCTGCACACACTGCACTGGCATTATAGTTTAATTCTAAAGTAATTCATGTTAGTTTCCTTTCACTAATCTAATGATAGGTGCCACAACCTTGAGGTACAGAATCAAGTTTAAAACATGTTTTTCTTTCTGATTAGTGCAAGGACAAGTATGTTTAGGATTGCATTGGTTAAGGACAAGCAATAGTTTGAGTTTGGGGGTGTGTAAAGTGTTCATAAGTCTTATATTTTGTATGCGTTCCATCTCATATTATTGCTATTCTTAAGTGCATTTTAAGCATATTTAGGTACATGCATGCATTATTTACAGTATTCTTTACTTTACCACGTTTCTATTGAATATCTTTGATTTGGTAAGAAAATATATTGTTTTAGTTTAGTTTTAGTTTCAAATGCTAGAAGCTGTCAGGAGAAGGAGAAATCAGAGGAGCGGATGCTGAGGCAGCAAACCAAGGAGCTGTACTGAAGCAATTCAACACATAGAGATGCTGCCGAGTAGTTGTTGCCGCCATATCTGCCGCACAGGGCAGCAACTTGAGGAATTGGTGAAAATGAGTGTGATCGGTAGAGCATAATTTGCTAAGTTTATTGAGCCCATCCACTCACTTTACTGATGCCGGAAACAGTGGACAGAGCCACCAAAGGAGAATATCAAGGCTTGTTTGCGGCACAAGGCAACACAAGAGAAGTCCAAATTAAAGTCATAGAAGTCAAATTTAAAGGTTGCATTTAATACAAAAGCTACTTTATCATGAGGACCTCTACTCCAATGAGGACTTAACTTAGGCCATGCCCTATATATACTTGATCATATTTTGTATTTGAGACATCTTAGAATCTTCCTAGTCGGCAATAGCTTAGGTTTCTCTTGTGCTTCCTTGCTGCCACTATGTTCTAATTTCTCTTAGGGTTTGAGTTGTGTGTTAGAGTAGTGTGAGAACGGTTGTTTAAGATTAAAGTTTGTATTTATAATAAAATTTAAGGTTTGCTTATTTCATGTTCTTCACTGTTTGCAATTAAGTTTGAAATATTGATTGTGAGCAATCCATTAGTTTGGTATCGAGAGAGTCAAACTCACGAAAGAAGTAAGCACGGTCTCATCCATACCAGGTGTTGATCAATGCAGCCTAGACATAGGTTAGGGTTTAAAGCGACTAAGAGAGGACGAACCAAAAGTTGTTGTTCATTGGACGATTCACGCCGACGGGTATTATCTGCAGTGGGCATCAACAGTATTCTGACTTAGACATAAGTAGTGTCACTTCAGAAGCGTTCTATCGAGCTTTGAAAGACTTCTGACCTTGCCGTCAAACCATTCATCCATTCCACCTGCTAAGGCAACGAAAGTTGTTGAAGCACCAATATGCCATCATCTGTCGAGGCAACACAGTCTTGCAGCGCAATACATTTTAACCTATTCAACGCAATTTCACACTACGAAGCAGCATAACCTGGCCCATTCTATCAACCTGATCTCTTCCTTAAATTACTTGTGTTTATTTACTTTTCTTTTAAACAAACTGAAATTTAATTGTGCATTTAAATATTATCTGTGCGTGGATTTACATTCGAGTTTGGCTGCCCAATCCTCATGGTAGACGATATCTTTTATACTATAACTTGACAAGAGTGTGCACTTGCGCTCATAATCGGAGAACACCCAAATTCTCTACAAACGTCTAATAACATGTATTGAACATGTAACGACCCAGAAGTTGAGTTTGGTTTCGGATCTGAAATTCGACTTGATATATTAAATTTAAGGAGGAATGATGATCATTTGTTGAAGGATGGGAGATTGGGAGCTTAAAATGCAATTTTACTGTGACGTTTTTGAAGAGGGTATTTGAATTAAAGTGGGGTGAAAAAATGGAGGAAAAAATCAGATTTTATATCCCTTTCTCTATCCTCCTTTTTCATCTTTATTTCTCTCATTTTCTCGCTTCCTCTTCAAACTTCAAATTCCGATCTACAGAGATCCGATCATCCATTGTCGACACCTCCACACCTTCAGAGTCACCGTCGGAGGGGGTGAGAGAGAGGAAGTTTTGGGTTTTCCAGTTGAGGAGGATCGAGAGCTCGAAACGAGAAACAGAGGCCACCATTGTATTCACCTGCTCGAGAACAGTCGGTCGATGAAGTTTGGTCTTCGTTCGCTGCTGGAGGCCACCAGCCGCGATTGGGCTTCGTTTTGGGCGATTGGAGCCATATAAGCCAAGCCAAGTTGGAGCCGAGCCGCGTTTACCCTGAGCCTAGCCTTGTTAACCGAGCTTAGCAACATTGAACAGACCGTTTTGAGTCTGTTGGTGCAGTTCGTTTTGTCAATTTCGAACCCAATAAGCTGTTTTTACATGTTTGACCTTGTGGATCAGTTAGTGAATGGGTTAATTAGTAATTGTTGTATTCGTATATTTATGAGGATTGTTTAGGCTCAGATACTGGATCAAGGGGAGCATTTGAGGAGCTTAAGTAAGAATTTATCGCTTTGGATTAAGGTTAGTACACCTCGAATCCATATTGCTTCATAAGCGTCATAAATGTGACTGCTTTGTGTGTTAGTATCTTCTAATTAGGTAGACGATGAATATGCATGTTTGGAGACCGATAATATTAGATTTGATATATGTGTGAGGCATGATGACGAGACTCGTAGAAGCTTTAGAGACAGTGTAGGGTCATTTGAGATACCTGTATGATTACTGGATGATTGTTTGATCGATTGATATTGGTGGTGCCTTGTATGTTTGTTCGAATAGATTGTCATGATTTGATGGAAATTATTCTTAGGGGTTAAATACTCGATTAAATGATTATGAAGCCGATAATTAATATTAATTGAATGAATGTGTTAGTGAAAAAACACTAATGAATTTCATAAGTTTTATGGATCGAATAAAGCGAGGTAATATCGAAACTTGAGGGAATTGCATGAAACTGTGAATAGAGTATTGGTACAAGCTTTGTTCGTATCGGTACGCGATTGGGGCCATATCGGTACGGGTCAACTCGTATCGGTACTTGTGGAAATTAAAGATTTCCAGTAAGCTATGTAATCACTGCGCGTGTGAGTTCCAGTACTTAAGGGTACCATATCGATAATGATGTTCGAGTATCGATACCCACTGGACGGAATAATCTGTTATACTAATAAAAAGATAGAAATTGACGTGGGATATTAATGAGATAATGTGGATTAATAGAGATTATTAATGATGATGATTAATGTACACTTCCATAATGATTAATAACTTGGTAAACATTTGGTGACTTGATGGTAATAGCAATCGTAGAGATCCTTGGTGGATCGTGTGAAGCTATTTGGTAGACGTGTTTTTGCTATATGTTGATATGGACACCTAGATGGTTGAGTCATCTTTGATTGTTGGGGTTTGGATACCCAGTATGAGAAAGAGTGTGTTGCAACACCATGGTTAAAGATTCCCAAATTTAGGATCCCGATGCTTAGTGGACACGGGCCTCATTCAAAGATGCTTGATGAGAGATTCTGAGCATGTGTGTATGATCCCGATGCTTAGTGGTCGCGAACCTCACCTCATAGAGTGTATGATTCTGATGTTTTGTAGATGCGAGCCTTACTCGAAGTGTATGATCCCGATGCTTAGTGGATGTGAGCCTCACTCCTGGTTTGTGGTATGACTTTGTGTGTTTTTTTCTTGGATGATCTAGTGAGATCCCGAGTATGGTTGGGCCTTGTGTGTCATGTATGATGATTTTTATGATGCGAGCATGTGTTTATGTGACTAGTGGTAGCGCCACATGTTTATTTATCTCTCTTTATTATTCGTACTAGCTTGCATGCTTATGTTTATGATTAGCATGAATTATAGTAGAGTATATGTGTAACATTGAGCTTTGTAAGCTCAACGCTCGGAATCGTTATTTGCGTGCATAGGTTGATCGTTGAATTATGGGATCAAGGAGCACTATCAGTACGAGATTTCAGTATGTGGTGATTTTCAGAGTACGATACTGGGTTTAGTGAGTTGTGTATTCATAGGACCTTAAGTAGTGGAGTTTGTAACTCTTATTTTGGAAATTGTATTAATCAAGTTATTTGTTCAAATGTTTTAAAATAAAGTGGAGCTCCTTTGTAACTATTTAAATTGTTTGTCTATCTTTTCAACTTTTGGATTTAATGTTTTTGGAAAATAACTTGTTTGGGCTAAACCAAATTGAGAAATTTTATGGTAATAGGTTGGGCTTAAGGCCCAAATGTGACATCTGGGTTTAGGGTGTTACAAAACAAATTTGGCCCTAATTAACAAGTATTGAAAAAAAATTGAACCCCTAAAAATCAATATTGAAAAAAATGAATTTTAGAAGCAGACCCCTAATAACAAATATTAAAAAAATAAATTTTATGAGTATGCCCCTATTAAAAAATATTAGAAAAAATAAGCCTCTAATAACAAGTATTGAAAATAAGCCTCTAAGAACTGATGGATCGAAGAAGCGTTTGATGGCTAGCTAGGACAAGAACTTGGGTAAAGGGCCGATGTCAAGCGTGGAAGTTGGAATTCATGCCTTTGTGGATATTGCATCTCCTCTTCCTTCATCCTTGATTCCTTCAGGTAGGTTGTACGTTTGTGTAGTATTTTCTTCTACATATTGTTGTGTTAGTTTCAATTGTGAATTTATCGATTTTCTATTGTTTTCGCAGAAACCATCGGTGCAAATTCAGATATGGCATATTTTACTAAAGGAAGTGTGTCGATTGGTGCGGCACCCGTGGACACTATTGTGCTTGTAGACGTTGCTGCGCAAATTCAGATATTTCAGATCTCTCACCCCCGTAGAATGTGTTCTACCCTTGGAGGGAGCTTGGGGACACGACAAGGTGGTTTCATCCTGAAACCGTTTCCCAAAGATTTTCAGGACTTTAAACAAATAGTTGTGTTTCCCTTATGCCTTGCGTAAGTATGAGGAGATTAGTTGAGGGGGTTTGGGGTCTTATTCAAGAGTTGGGATGCATTTAGTATAACATGGAAATGAATGCTAGGGCGCTCGTGAAAGAGAATAAAGGGTTGCTCTTGCAAGTGAGAGGATATGTTTTCTCTTTGAGAGTTAAGAGAAAATCTAATACATACTACTCTAGAGAAAATTTTAAAGGCCGAGATTCGAGAGCTTAAAGAGAAGTTAGAGCATGTGCGAGTGATGGTAGATGAGACTGCAATTAAGTTTTCAAGGAAACTAACGGAATTAAAACAAAGTCATGAAAATGAAGTGATGACGCTGAAAGCTGCCAACGGGATGGAGGTGGCGGATAAAGTTAAAGAAACTGTAGATGCAACCTCTATTTTGATGATCGCAGGGATGGAGAAGGAACAAGGTGCTGCTATTTTGCACTTTCAAGTAGCATGTGGCCCATTTGATGTGACTAACATGGACTTTAATGCACTTTGTGAGATAACAATTGATTTTGATATGAGGAATCCCTCTGGGCTGTCTTGGGAAAACTTTATTACGAATTATAAAGAAGTGGTATTTCCTTCTTTGAGGGAACCAAGTATGCCAACGCCTATGAATGGCTCCGTTTTGGTGTATAATATTGACACTGCAAGTGGTTCTGGGGGAGCTATATGATTTTTATGGTATTATGTTGTACTTGATGAGATTGATGTGTTGAGAGTTTGGTTGAGGAAGCTATTATTATTATGCTACTTTAGTACAATGTTGTTTTATTTTTTTGTCAAGTCCAATTAAATGCTTGAGACTGTGAATGGTGTTAATGCTTAATATAATATGTTTTTTTATTTTTCTTTGGCCTTTTATCTCTTTAATAATTATGATAACTGACCCACAAGGGGTCAAAGGAAGTGGAAAAATTTGGTCTAGAGGGATTTCAAAGAGTGAAAGACAAAATGAATTTAATACGAAAAGAGCGGATAAGAAAGTTGTAAAGCTATAAAAGGGATAGCAAATGCTCATACTAATAATTTTTCATGGCATGTGTAGGTGGGTCCTTGATTATGAAGTTTATTCCTTCTTAAGTTTCTTTGGTGTGGGCCATATTGATGCGGAGTTATATAATAAACTAACTATTTGTTGGTTGTACTTCGTGCGTACTTGGGTCTGTTGCGCTTGCTTTTAGGGGCAATAAGTAATGGCCAGTAACACATGCTGTAACACCTCAGTTTTGGGCCTAGAGGTTTCAAAGGCGGTTTAGGGTCCTATGAATCTAGATTTGAGATCCGAGTCAGTTTAGAGTCGGTTCAGGGAAAACTTGGTTCGAGATGTGATAAAATTGTGCGAGAAGTTTCTAAAATCCTCTTTAAATATATATTGTGGGAAAGTAAAATCAATTTCGAAAAATAAGTTTTGAAAAGTAAGATTTTGGTTTGGTGAATATTTTTTAAAAAGTGCAAAATTGGTTTTTAAGGACTAAATTAAAGGGGCCAAGACTTAGAATCTTTAGGGAGCTTATATCTATTTTGTGAACCTTTTACCTCAAATTGACCATTTTAATTGTTTTATTAAAAAGGAATTTAAAAGGGATGTTAAAGTAAAAAGGAAATTTTAATAGCCAAAAGAGATTTCACATAACTAACTCTTCTCTCAATTACTAATCATCCAAACACTCTTCTTTTTCTATAAAATTTTATAGGATTTCATTATCTCAAATCTTTTTGGTTAGCCAATGATTTCTTTGAGTTTCCTTTCAATTTTTTCTTAAGCTATCTTGAAAGACTTCAATAAACCTTGTCATTTGAGGGGAAGAGGCAAGGTTAAAGGTAATATTTCGTTCAACTCCTCTAATCAAGGTTCTTTAATGAAATTCTCAAGTCTTTGGCTTCCTAAATATGTTTATTAACTAAGTTCATGTTTTGATTAATGGAAAATGGTTAATCTAGCTTTTCTTGGTAAATTTCTAAGTAATTCGTTTGGGCACAGTTTTGATTGATTTAAGAATGATTTTAAACTTGATTTGGATGTTAAACGATGTGAGAATAATGGTTTTGTAATAATGATCCCGAAATATGATGGATCTCTAATTGTTAGATTCTTAGATTTTGGGTTTTGAGGTGTTAGTGTGAAATCTGAGTTGTTGTAGGTATAAGGATGTAATTAGGTTGATTTTGGATATTGATTGATGGTTGAAATGGGATAGAAGTGTTTGATGGTGGCTGGGTTGAGTTTAGAGGGAAATTGAAGGTGATTTCGGTTGGTTTGGATGGGTATTTTGGTTCTTTAGGGCAAGGCAGTGAGATAGTTTAAGTTGTTGGTGATTTTAACGCATTATGATGCATTAATCCTATGTTCTTGTGTGGTATAAACAAGGGAGAATACATCAGAACCAATCAGTGATGTTCTAGGGGCTTTGGACTCTTAATTTCGCATCAGCGAATCTTGGTTTCGATAGTCGGTGAGTGAGAACGTGTTTACTAGCTTTGAAACACTTAAAAGGTGGTTTTGGGAACATAGTGTAAGTTTGAATACTTTGCTATGTTCGTAAGTGTAGGGCGTGTAGGTCTTCCCTTTTTCTAAGAGCGCAAGTGCACACTCTTGCCAAGTTATAGTGTAAAAGATGTCGAATCCCACGAGGATTGGTCAGCTTGGTTCGATTTGTAGTTCCTGAACAAGGTAAAGTAAAAACACAAGTAAGATGATTGTCGAGATGAAAAGTATAATAAAGTAAAACACAAGTAATAAAAGTAGTGATTCAGGTTGATAAAGAGGGCAGGGTTATGCTGCCACTAAGTGTGAAACTGTGTTGTATAGGCTAAGTTGTTTTGCACTGCCACGATATGCTGCCTCGGCGAGTACTGGCGGATTGAAGCTGCGACCTGTTGAGTGTGTAAAAGTTCTATTATTTACACCCTATTTAACCTATATTTCTGCTGCATTCAAGCATTATTTATTGCATTTAGGTAAGTTTACAACAAAACATCACAAATATATTAAAAGGCACAGTTTCTACTAAAAATGGTTGTTTTTGCAGGTTTCTGCCGTAGCAGACGGAATGGGCAGGCGCTGGGCAGTGAAGCAGAAGAGCTAGAACTGGACGAGCAGTCAAAGAGGACGATGCTGCCATGGTTGTCGTCGTGACAGCAGAGGACGACAGCAGTTTTGAGGATAAGAA
Organism: Hibiscus tridactylites; assembly: GCA_958450335.1. Classification (NCBI taxonomy): domain Eukaryota; kingdom Viridiplantae; phylum Streptophyta; class Magnoliopsida; order Malvales; family Malvaceae; genus Hibiscus; species Hibiscus tridactylites. The sequence continues at coordinate 69,916,262 of OY288269.1, read as the reverse complement.
ACAAAGTGGACCTCGATAGATAGAGAAAATTCAGTCTGTCTGTCGTGTGAAATCCCTATATTTTTCCATGCCCCAGATCAAAAGGAATGTCAAGCCCAAAGTTCAAGGAGAAAAAATCCCAAGCAAGAAAGATGACGGCTGGAAAGTAGATTTCTTGAAGATTTAGTCTTTATTAGAATTATACTTTCATTTAAAGTTGTATTCTTGCTATTTTAGATAACTTGGACCCAAAGCTTATATAAGGGCATCTATTTTGACCTAGGAGGCATAACCGATTACCCTAGCTTCCTTCCCAAAACTCTAGCCATTTTCCTTCCCACAATATGTTCTAAATTCCCCCTAGGGCCACAAGTTGAATTGTTAAGTAGTTGCAAGGGTTGTTTTGTTTTAGGAATTTTCAGTTCAATAAAATAAACTTCAAGTTCTCTTATTTTGGTTATTAATATCTTGCAAGAGCATCGGGAGAGCATTGTGAGGTTATCTATTTACTTAGCATCGGGAGAGTTAAGTATACGAAAGAAATAAGAGCAAGTTCTCTAGTTTATAGTTGAACTATCTTGGACCTAAGGATAGGACGAGGTTAAGTGGCTAAAGAAGAATTCAACAACATCGATGTTCATCCTTCGATTCACGCCGGGAGGTATCATCAAAGACGTGATCATCGACAGACTTGGACCTAGGGATAGGCCAAGGCATATATGGGATTCTTGCCAAACTTGAAGTGTTGAGTTGATTGTTCAATGCCACGACAAGCAACGGACTGCTGCCGCGACAGGTGCTGCCGCGACAGGGACAACGACAGAACTGAAGTTCAGAGACTTAGCAATACCTGCACTACTGAGCAATTCAATACCAGCCCATTCTCTCTATCTTGATTTTCCTACTCTTTTATTTAAGTTCACTTTATTATTTTCGTGACAACTTCTCAAATATTTTCTTTACTTTCGTGCAGTGAATTAAGGTGAAGCTATTAGCCCAATCCCTGTGGAGACAATATCCGATACTTTGTATCACTTTACTACTTGCGTCGTGTATACTTGCACTACCATTGTGATAGACTCTTTTACACGCAACACGACCCTTTCGCTGCCGCAGCGGTTCTCTGCACTTGCAACTTTCGTTGTCTCGACAGGTGAGATGGGTAGAAGTTCTGTTGGCAAGTCTGGCAGATACTCCAAGTTTGGCAGAGCAATTTTAATATGATCATTCCTATGTCTAAGAATGGATTCTGTCACCACGTGATGTAGGCAATATCTAGCAATCTCAATGTAAACCTAACACAAGTAGTCGACATTTGGTTGCTTCTTTTAGCTACTGAAACTCGAACTTATGTCTAAGCTGAATTAGTCAACACCTCAACATGATGAGACCGTACTTAATTCTTTCGTGATTTTGACACTCTCGTGCCCGACAAATGGATTTCTTCAACTAGACTTTTGGAACTAATTGAAGAGGTGAAGAACTTGAATTAAGTAAACTTGAAATATTTTATTGGAAACAACTTAAAAACCTAATACAACCGTCTCACAACTAATTTACAACATATCCCTTAACCCAAGAGAAGTTTAGAACATCACGGTGTCAAAGAACACTCAAGCTATGTCTATAGAAAACCTAAGATGATTTGAACTAGGAGTAAAATGAATATTTAAAGAAAAATAACTAGGTTAAGTCCTTTTTAAAGTAAAAGTCCTCAAAAGTAGCTTTCCACATTTAATGTGACTTTAAACTCTGACTTCTTTGAGTTGAATGTGGACTTTATCTCGTTTGCCTTAGCCCGCAAGTAATATTGAGATTTCACTTCAACGGCTCTGTTTGTAGCTACAGACGTCGGACAATCAAATGGATGGCACTGGTGGACTTAGGGTTTTTAGCTCTACAAATCGCACTCCGACTCTCCAACTCCATAATTTGTTGCTGTGGGTAGCAAGGTTGGCGGAAACCTTACTCGACAGCAACTATCTTCAGCTGGAATTGCATCAGTACATATCCTTGGTTCGATGCCTTAGCCTTGCATCCTCAGCTTCTCTTTCCCTCTGTCAGTACCTAAAACCAAATATACACTAAAACAATATCTTCTTCACCAAATAAAAGATAATCTTATGGAAACAAGGTAAAGCGAAGAACTACTGTAAAATGCTATGCATGATCCTATTTATGCCTAAGATGTGCTTAAAAATAGAAATAATGCGAGATGGAATGTGCATGAAATATAGAACTTGTGGACACTTTACACACCCCAAACTCGAACTATTGCGTGTCCTCAAGCAATGCAACCTAACATACTTGCTCTAATAATAATCAGAAAGAACAACTAGTTTTCAACTTGATTTCATGCCTCAAGACCGTGGCACCTATATTAATTTAGTGAAGGGAAATTAGCAAGAAGATAACTTAGAATTTAATTTCTCATGCCAGTGCAGTGTGTGCATGTTTGTGTACAGGTGGAATATGCATAATAAATAAATAAACAAAGATGTTGTTACGATTTAAAGGTTGTTGCTGAGGCAGCACAATTAAGCACAATATTTTAATCATGGCCGTGAGGACTTCAGCTTATCACAACTACTCTTCTAGGTCTGAAGTTAAGATAGGAGCAATATACAAAACCTCGAACCCTTGGAGTAGAGTCATCCTGTGAAGACTTTCATTCACTCATACTAATTTGTCTGTCACTTTAAAGCTTTCGGATTCATGGACTTTGATAGCAGCGGAGTGTCCTCGCACATGATTCTTCCTAGAGCTTGTTGTGGGCACCTCTAGGGTAAAACACCTTTTCCCCCTTGTTGTTACTTATGTTGTCGTGGTAGTGCTGTATTGTTCTGTTTCTTTTGCCTGCCTCGGCGGCTACCTGCAATCATATTTAGAACTTTGCAAAGAATTCTAAAAATAAGCAAACAATGTCCATGATGTATTCTAACACATTCAGCAAGTAACAGAGGTGTTTGACAGTTTTGGCAAAAAGAAAGAAAAAATCTGTCATTTTTCATGCTTTTCCCATATTAAGTTCAATTTTAATTTGGTGCGAAAATAAATTAATCAGCTATCCTATCATAGGCACAAGTTATATAACAATTTTTTCTTTTTCGATTATTACTAAGGCAAGTACAATGCACCATATATGCAACTAAGTATGCCTAGACAAAAGATACGAGAGCTATCCCCCCAAACTCGAATGGGAATTGCCCTCAAATCACAAAGTAAAAGAAAATAAATACAAGTGATAAATAAAAGAAAACAAGAAAAGAATAAAAATAAAATAAAGAAAAGGAAAGGAAAAAAAGAACTAAAAGTTGGCTGAGGGTTGAGAGGGGCCTTGAGTCGTTTCTGCTGAGGAGGAGGAAGAGGTGTGGATGACGAAGCGGCGGCCGACATATGTCTTTACGGCAACCTTAGCCGATGAAATTTTTGCTTTCCGTTGCGACTAAACTATTTTCGGCGTATGCTGAAGCTCTTCTTGAGGTTATGCAGAGGGAGCGGTAGGAGGTGCTTCGCTCTCTTCTAACTCTGTCTCGAAGTCCACATGCTCGGCGACTATGATGTTCCACTTCCTCTTCCTAATGCCTTCCTCCGCGGCTGCTGCCGGAGGGACAAATGCAATAGGGATGGCTGCTGCTGCTACTACCATTGTTGTTTCTGGCTCTGGCGACTGCTACTCAATCTCTTTTGATGAGGAAGTGTTTGCCACTATCGCTGCTGTGCATGCCAGTGAATGGTGCTGCTGATGCTTCTCGGGGGAGTGCCACTGTGTCGGACGCGGTGGTGGCTGAGTAAGTTTGGTAGTGCGTCGGATAGGGCACCTGTCAGGCGGTAGGGCGAGCAGCGGCAACAGTTGGTGTTCCTTGTGCTGGGGCTTCTGCTGCAAGCTCTTCAGGGAATGGGTTAGAATGGGTCCGTCGTTAGAGAATTTCTGCAGGAGATAAGCCATAAATACTTCTTGGACTTCCCATACAAATTTCATGAAAGGTCACCTGCTGCTGCTCTATGCGCTTTGTGCTATCTATAAATGTGTGCAGTAAAGGGAGGACTTCATTTTCGTGGGTAGCTTTTGAACTGCCAGGGGCGGCTGGGGTGTTAGGCTGGGCGGCAGATGGCTGGCTGGGTGTTGTAGGCTTTGTCTTTGGGGCTTGCATCATTTGTATGTGGACTTTTCTAGTCCACCCCTCTTTGGCTGTTGTCATCTGATCTTTCGGTTCGGTCAAAACACCAAAATTGGCGCAAAGACTTGTGATGAGGGATGCAAAGTACATCCTGCCCTTCGTCTTTTTTAAGAAATTGTGGATCTTCGTGCATATGATTTCCTCAACGTTTATTGGCTGGTTCATCAGAATGCTATGAATGAGGGCGCGATGCAGCCGATCAACGGTAGAGTTGTGGGAGGTGGGTAGCATGCGCCTCTTTACAAAGGTGTTCCATAGCATGGCCTTGGGTAGCAGGTGGCGGCGTTGGACAGATCATACATGCTTGCCTGCTAACCATAGCGTATTAGGCTTGTAGAGTTTAGCCTTGATCTGCTCATAGTCGGCGGCCGTTAGGGACTGCCTCCACACCTCGTGAGGGTTATCTTGCATGTTAAGGCCATAGTATCTGTTGATGACAGCGTCGTTCAGCTTGACTGGTTCCCCGCGGACATAAACAAATGGTTGTCTTGGGCATGGGGTGATGGGCGTAGAATTCGCTGACCAAAGTAACATTGACTATCTCTGGCTGCCGAGAAAATATCTCCCATCCCTTGTTGTGGATGGTTTCGAACAGGGCAGGCTCTAAACCAAGGTCTCATGTTTGCTGTGTGTAATGGAAACCTTGCTCCTCCCAGAATGATTGCTTAGAGAACTGATCTCTATATTTTTCCTTGTCCGCCTTGGTGCAAAATCTCTTGTAGATGGGTTTGGGTTGTGATGCGGATGCCATGTGGAACGGTTGTAAGTAACTGGAAATAGAAAGAAAAACAATTAGAGAGCAGTGGAAGCAAGAAGAAGATAGCAAGGAGGTGAAACTGAAGTGAGTGAATGGATTGATAGGCGTTTAAATAGGGGTTGCCGAGAAGTGCCATGGCGGCTTTAAATGCCCAACTGTCTGATTATCTCGCACACATTATAGGATTTTTTGCCTGTAATTTTTGGAGCCGTTACGCATTGATGTGCTCGGCTGCCCTGGGCTGTCTCGGCGGTATGGTGGGTGAGCTCCTTGCTGGGCCTTCTTCTTGGTCCGACTCTTTTATTCTTAAACCTAGAATAGAAATAAAGGCAAAAATAAAAGTAATTAAATAACTATTGAAACATAAAAATCTGAAAATAAATCTAATCCTAAAAAATTAAACTCTAATCCTAATGCATAAAACTAAAACTAAAAATAAAATGAAAATTAGGTTATGTTGGGAGGTGTAGCTCCCAAACATAACCACTTCTTGAGGGATTTGTGCAGACATGAAAGTGTGAATGGTTGCTTCTAGTGAATTATTGTTTTGTGGTTGTTGAGTATGTTGTCTAGACAAGTTCTGTTGGTAGCCTCCTTATAGTTGTTGTGGGTTTGCAGCAGTCTTTGGGTTGCTCCAAGAGAAGTTGGGATGGTTCTTCCATCCAGGGTTGTACGTGTTCTGGACAGGTTTGTTGTTCCTCTCATATCCTCCCATATAGTTTACAGATGCAGTGCAGTTAGAAGAATCATGGTTGCCCCCACACTCGCCACAGAATGGTTCCACAGCCTTTACCTCATGGACCTTCCCAGCGGGTTTCACTATGCTCTTGACCAACTCCGTCAGCGTGTCAAGGCGGGCATTAACAGAGTCTGAGGCTTCTACCTCGTTCACAGAGGATGGCCTCCTAATGCCGCCTCGACAGGCTGCCGGATACTTGTAGTCATTTTTTGCGGCTTGATTCAGCAGCTGTAGTGCCTCTTCTGGTAGTCTGTCGAGGATATTTCCATTGGCCGAGGCATCTATCATCATTCGTGTTGGGTAGTTCACCCCGTTGTAGAATATCGATACATGCGTCCAAGCCGGAAAACCATGTAGCGGGCAATTATTCAACATCTGTTGGTACTGCTCCCATGCTTTGTACATCGGCTCATCATCCTCTTGCCTAAAGGTTGTTATCTCGTTTCGCAGCATGTCGTGACGTTAGACGGGCTGAATCAGTCCAGGAAGTCTTTGCACAGCTCTGTCCAAGTGTTGAACGATCATGCTGTGTAATCACCTATTTTGTCCAGGGTGTTAACCCGTTTTCTTTTTTTAAATAACGAGCTTTATTACTTTCCTTAATTATATATATCGTGATAATAGATAAAAATTAAAAAAAACAAACAAACAATATATATATTATTACTATTATTAATGTTGTATTTGTTATACTTATTGTTACTATTATTATCATTTATTATTATCACCAATGTTATTATCATATACTAATTATTATTTATTATTACTAATATTATTATCTATCTATCTATCTATCTATTATTATCATTACATTACATATCCATCATTATTACCAATATTATACTGTTATTTTCCATTATTATTACTATTTATTATTGTTATTATTATGTTAATATTATTATTACTATATTATCATTATTATTATTTATATTATTATCATCTATTATTTTTATTATTATTATTATTATTATTATTGTTGTTGTTGTTGTTGTTGTTGTTGTTGTTGTTGTTGTTGTTTTGAATAGAGTTTGAAAACACAAAAAAAAACTAACTAATATATACATGCCCATTAAATAAACAAAGCCCGATATACATAATAATAAAAGCCCAATTTATTTACAGTCCAATTACGTTAAAATAAGAAAAGAAAAGAAACCCCAAAAAATTAATTACATAGTAAATTTTAAGGCCCAATTGGCCCAAAGACTAGTTAAATAAAAAACCTTAATCTGATGTTTGGTGCCCTAACCCTTGCTCCACGCCGCCAGCGCTCGAGCCGTTGGATCGAGATCACCATCAACGGCCAGGATCGAAGCTTGGAAGCCTCCAGAACTTTCATGCGCCTAAACGCGACTTTCGGATTCTCACACGCATGTACGGACCACGTAGTTCGAGCCTCTTCAGCTTCCCAAATTGACCATTGATCTCCACGACGTTAACGGCAAGGATCGAGGCTCCCAAGCCGAGCCGTTTCCTTAGCCGGCCACCCATACTCGTCCTCTAGTCCCCCCTCTCTAGCCGGCCTCACATGCAAAAAAAAAAAAACAAAAATGCCAGAAGGGAAAAACACACAAATAACCGAAATCAGAAGCAAAATCCAACAGATTAGAGGGCATGAATTCGGCCAAAAAAATAGAGGCAACCAATAGCATATTTCGACAATTACATGTAATTCAAAAAAAGTAATTTTTAGTGTTATAAAACCCGAAACCAACTTTGTAATCCCAAGTTAGAAACGGGAATTTCAGTAGCATCAATACAAGAAGACTTCAGAGGTATCGTCATCTTTATTTTCATTTTCGTCTCGAAGTAAAAAAAAAGTAAAAAAACAGATGGGTAGGGTTTCAATTTTTTACCTTCGATGTTTGGCCATCTAGTGTGTCGGTTCGCATCCACCCGCCATTGACAAGCCTTGCATGGTGAAACAATGGGGATGGTGACCAGAGGGGTTTCTGGTTTTCAAAATGAAAAGGGTTTTCGAAATCGATTTGGGGTTTTTTTGGGGTTTCTGTTTCTTTTAAAAATGAAGAGGAAAAGGGTTTTCTTTTTGTTTTTTTGGGGATTCGAAAGGTGGGAGTTCGATTGATCTAGGTTTTTTAGTTCACCGGCTGTCGAATAGCGACGATCGGCGCTGCGGCGACATCAGAAAATACAGAGAGAGGGTGTGGGTTTTTGAATCTAGGGTTTTAGTAGAGTTTTCTCCAAATGACGAAAGGGTTTAAAATGAAATAAAACACAGTTTTATATTGTTTTTTTATTTTAAATTTGGTTTAATCCCATTTTAAATCCCTCCGTCCCCCTTTAATCACGAAATCAGCCCTTCCGTGTTTTGAAACCACGCCCGTGGTCCTTTAAGTTCTTTTATTTTTTTTTAATTTCATCCTTAATTTTGTTTTAATTAGATTCTGAATGGCATAATAACCATTTTGGTCCCTTTAGGTTTTCGCGTCTTTTTAATTCAGTCCTTCATTTTGCGTTTTAATTATTTTTTTATTGGTTTATTTATCATTTAGATCCCTGTCATTCCGTGCATATTTTAATTTCTGCCTTGTTTACATTTGATTACATTCCTTTAATTTCTAGTCCTTATTTATGCTTGTTGCCATGTTGATATCATATTTATGTTGATATATATATATATATATATATATATATATATATATATATATATATATATATATATATATATATATGGTTTTAAATGATATATATTATATGCATATAATATAAAGTTTTTCTTATATAATATAGTTTTTATATAACACATGACCTTATATATATAAAGATGGTTTCCTTATAACTTATAGTTAATACATGTGACATACAATTTTAATATAATAATATACGTTTTTTAGAATACATATGTATATAATATAAAGTTTTAAATGTATATATATCATATGTTTTCGTGTTATATAGTACATAGTTTAAATAAAGAGTTATTTTTATACGAATATTTATATATGTGGGTGTGTTTGTTTTTAATGTGTACATAGTTTAGTTGATTTTATTGCTCGAATGCGTATTTGTGGCATGCATCCTAAATTGTCATTCACGTGACCGTTAGTATTCTAATTTGCGTAATAATTATTTTTAGTTATAAAAAGGAGGTACTTATTAATTCACGTATTCGGGTCGAAATATCCTATCTTATTGGATATTCCTCGAATATTCGGATTAATTCGCATCGTCTAAAGGTAAACTCGTAAATAACTAAAACGAACAATGCCATGACACCATATTTTTTCTGCTTGCAACATACATAAAGGTGACGTACGAGATTTGAACCCTAAACTAACATGGCAATCAGACTTATACGATGTCAGTTTAGTCTTTGGTTCGGTGTACCGTCATCCTTTTTAATTAAATGTCTAATTAATTTGAAACCGCCAATTAGGATAAGCTCGTATAATTAAAGTTTGATTTTCGATTAAGAACCCCCTAATTAAATTCATTTTAAATTTCAGATAATTTCCATCGACTTAAAAGCAACAATTGTTTTGGTACCGATTTTCGGGCGTGATGGGGGTGCTAACCCTTCCCCACACATAACCAACTCCTGAACCCGTTCAAACCAATATCTGGTTTAGTTTTCATGGTGTTCGACCTACCTCAATGGCTGGTGGTGACTCCAAAGATTTTTAAGATTTTTTCCGAAACTTGAAATTTTCAAAACAAGTTCCCATTTTAATCGAATTTTCTAAAAACGTGGGACACTTCAAGGTTTGTCCTTCCTTTAAAAAAACCTTATCACATGATGGCTGGTTGTTCAACCACTATTTTGCCCTATCCCTCAATGAATAGGGAAATAATCTCAGCCTCATGATGTCTTGATGGACCCCGTGTATTTTAAATGCTCTGCAGGTGTCTAGGAATCCTTTCAAATGTTGTTGAGCATCTTCAGTTGCAGTCCCTCCAAAGTGCCCTAATGTATTGATCATGTTAAACATGATTGGCTTCAGCTCAAAGTGGTCCGCCTCTAAATCAGGTTCTGTTACTGTCGGGTCGAACCCTCTGAAGTCATGTTCTAGATAATATCTAGTGGTTCGAATTGGTTGGGGCTGCCTGGGCAGTAAAGGAGGGTCCTGCCTCAGTGGATCTCGCAGACCTCTAGGCGGCAAGTCTTGCTGCCCGTCCCTGCCTTGTGTCGCACCGTTGGGTGGGTCCTCGTTTATCATGTTTACCTTCACCTTTCCCTTATCTTCTTTGTTTGTTGTTAGGACTACCCTAATCTCCTTCTTAAGTTCTCTTACCTTACGCTCGATATCATTGTAAAAGATGAGTTCACCTTTTGGGTTTTCCCTGGTCATACACTAGCAAAGGACAAGGTAAAATTCTTTTTTTCGATTAAAAATAAAGATAAAATAAAAAGTAGATAAAAAGGTGCAGAAATTAAAAACGAAATTTGATGTTACCAATCCCCGGTAATGGCGCCAAAAACTTGTAGGGCGTGTAGGTGTTCCCTTTTGTGAGAGCGCAAGTTCACACTCCTGCCAAGTTATAGTATAAAAGATGTCGAATCTCACGAGGATTGGTCAGCTTGGTTCGATTTGTAGTTCCTGCACAAGTAAGTTCGACAGAGCAATTCTAATATGATCCTTCCTATGTCTAGGAATGGATTTCGTCACCACATGATGTAGGCAATACCTAGCATTCTCACTGTAAACCTAAAACAGGCAGTCGACGTTTGGTTGCTCCTTTTAGCCACTGAAACTCGAACTTGTGTCTAGGCCGAATTAGTCAACACCTCGACATGATGAGACCGTACTTGACTCTTACGTGATTTTGACATTCTCGTGCCTGAAAAATGGATTTCTTCAACTGGACTTTTGGAACTAATTGAAGAAGTGAAGAACTTGAATTAAGTAAACTTGAAATATTTTATTGGAAACAACATAAAAACTTAATACAACCGTCTCACAACTAATTTACAACGTAACCCTTAACCCAAGAGAAGTTTAGAACATGAAGGCGTCAAAGAACACTCAAGCTATGTCTATAGAAAACCTAAGATGATTTGAACTAAGAGTACAATGAGTATTTATAGACAAATAACTAGGTTAAGTCGTCCTTAAAGTAGAAGTCCTCAAAAGTAGCTTTCCACATTTAATGTGACTTTAAACTCTGACTTCTTTGAGTTGAATGTGGACTTTATCTCGTTTGCCTTATCCCGCAAGTAATCTTGAGATTTCACTTCAGCGGCTTTACCCGCTGCTATAGATGTCGGATATTCAAATGGATGGCACCGGTGGACTTAGGGTTTTTAGCTCTACAAATGGCACTCCGGTTCTCCAACTCCATAGTTTGCTGCCGTGGGCAGCAAGGTCGGTGGCAACCTTACTCGGCAGCAACTATCTTCAGCTGGAACTACATCAGTACAACTCCTTGGTTCGCTGCCTCAGCCTTGCATCCTCAGCTCCTCTTTCCCTCTTTCAGTGCCTAAAACCAAAAATACACTAAAACAATATCTTCTTCACCAAATAAAAGATAATCTTATGGAAACAAAGTAAAGCGAAGAAATACTATAAAATGCTATACATGATCCTATTTATGCCTAAGATGTGCTTAAAATAACAATGATGCGAAATGGAATGTACATGAAATATAGAACTTGTGGACATTTTACAGGAAGTAAGTAAAAGTATTTTCTCCCTCGGATTGTGCTATTATGAATTGTTGATGCACTTGATTTTAAATGCATGTTACCTACTATTTTAAAGCATGAATTGATCTAAGTGATTTACTGTTTTTGATGTTATATTGATGAAGGATGCACATGATAAGTGATCCTTGTATGTATATGCTTATACATGTCTTATGAAGCATGGTTTGATGCTTGGAAATGTGGCTTATTGGTAATGCTTTGAAAACGGTGAGGTTTGTGCTAAATGAGAATTATATTGGCAAGTGATGTTGTGAAAAATGGTTTATAAATGAAATCGGATATAGTTAGCCAGCTATAGGATTGAGTGCACTATAAACAAGTCACCTTGGATTTTGAGGGGTTTATACAGTGTATCGAATACTCCATCCAAGTACCTTAATGATTGATGAAAGTGTATAGTGTCTCATCTCTCGTTAATGGGGTTATACATCTACCGATGAGTGGTGTTGAGGGGTTTATATGGTGTATCGAATACTCCACTACGGGTGTCACAACAATGGAGGGTAGCTTCCGTGTGTGAACCTTGACATGTCGATGAGAATGTATGAAGTGTTGGGACAACACTTGTGAATCCGTGTATCCGATATGGTTTTGAGAAATGAGCATGTTGATGATCACTTGTAAGCCAATATAATTGATAATGTGTTATGATATGGTTTGCATATAGTATTTATGCATGGGAAGGCTTAAGTTGAGTGTTAGCAAATGAAATTGTTGTTGGGTATATAACACATGTTGCATGGTGTTTAACATGTCGATTCTTTAAGGAAAGTGCATTATTTTAAAAGTGGCATGATGGTTTCAAATGATTGAAAATGGTTTAATGCTTTGATGGTGTTTTGGTTTTGAGCACTCCTCACTAAGCTTTGTGTGCTTACGCTCTTATTTGTCCATCAATGTAGATAATTGAAGCTTAGAAGGCAGCAAAAGGCAAGGGATTCCAAGGGACTTTGCTTAAAAATGTATGTTTCGAATTGGACTATAGTAATAAGGGCAATGAGGGTTCCATAGTCTATTTGGGTGATGTGTATGAACACCCTTTGTGAGCATGTTTGCTTTATGATTTTAAACTTGTAAAAGGCCTTTATTTGATGGATTGTGCATTGGTTTGAGTTTTGACTGTTGAATAGCTTATTTGCTAGGTTGCATGCCTGTAGTTTACCTTTGATGCAATTTGCCATGATTTGGGGTTGAATATGCCATGAATGTTTGAGGATTGGTGTTTAAATATGATGAATGCATGTTGAAAACATGTTGGAATATTTTAGGATGGATTTAAGTGTGAAAAATCAACAAAAAGTGTCATTATAGGCCCAGGTGTTTCGGTACACTCGAGCATGTGTTGTCACTAGATTTTCACCCACCATTATCAAATAATTAAAAAAACCTTTTTCTTAAAATAATAAAGACCCCTTCTAAAATAAAGGAACCCAAAAGACCTTCCCAAAAGGCTTATTTTTTTAAACCCATTTCAAAAAAATTAAGCCCACCTTGAAATATAATTTTTATGCTTGAAAAGCCCACCGTTAAAAAAACCCATTTGAGTAACGAATAATAATAAATGTAGAAAAAAAGTGAAACAAAAAATGACAGCAAAAAATAATAAATGAAAAAAGCAAAAAATAAGAAGCAAAAAACAACAAAAAATAAAAGGGAAAAAAAGGGGAACCAGTGCGCGTCACGCGCCTAGCGCGTGTGAACACGCGAGAATGCTGGTTCTCCCAAAACCCAGCCTCGCGCCACTGCCCGGAGTTGACTGCCGTCGCCGTTAGTGTCGATCGACGCGTCTCGCCGTCGCTAACCCAACGGTACCAACGCCGCTCGCCGCCGTCTACCGTAGCCGCCGGAATCTGCAAAAAAAAACAGTAAAGATGGGTTTAAATTAGGGCTCGAATCAAGGGCGAAATTCGACTCCGAATTTGATTCAAGCCCGATGATTTATTGGGGGTTTTACCAAGGATCGTGCTTCTTGTCTGATTTTGGCTCCAATTTGGGGATTAAATCTAGATTTGGCTTAAATTGTAAGCTAAAAATTCAAGTATAAAAATCCTATAAACATCATTGTTTAACACACACTTGAAAAAATAAAAATAAAAACAAAGTTTAAAAATCCAAAATTCTCTAAAATTTTCTCTGAATTTGCTGGAATGTTTGGGGTGAAGTTCGAGCTCGGGGCAATTTTTCGGAGGAGTTTGAGAAGCAATTCGTGAAAGATCGCATTCGAGTTCTTCACTTTTCGGTAAAATTATTCTCTTTCTTTTAAATTTTTTTAGTCATTTCTATACTTGTTCTTGGTTGAATTCTTGTGTTTGTGTTTGTGTTTGTGTTTGTGTTTGTGTTTATGTGGATTTTAGGCTGTGTTCATTGAAGTTGGAAAATCTTTTCGTGGTTCCGGTAATGTTTTTGTTTTAAATTTTTAATTTCATTTTAGTTTAATTTTTTAAAAATATTGCATGCTTAAAAAATTTGTTTAGGGGTTTTTTTATTTTTAGAAATGAAATAATTGAACTTTAAAAGTTTTATTTTTAAATGTAGGAATAAAAATGAATTAAGGTTGTTTTAAATTTAAAAAAAACTAAAATTGAGGGATTTAATTTGAAGATAATAATTCATGGGTGAAAAAAATAATAATAAAATGGCTTAATTTTTAGAAAATAAAAATAAAAGGAGTTTTCTTGAAATATATTTTTAATAATAAAAGTGGTTAAATAATTTTAAGAAGTTTTTAGGAAAAAGTAAATAAGGGTGTTTTTTTAAAAGTAAATAATAAGTTTTCAAAAAAAGAAAAAAAGAAAAAAAATTAGAAAGGGGTTTAAAATAAAAGTTTAGAATTTTAGGAGAAACAAAGTTATAAAGTTTAGAATTAGAAAGGGGTTTAAAATAAAAAAATCTTTTCTAAAATAAAGTTTTTGTTTTTTAAAAGTCATCATTTAAAGAAAAACTTTTAAAAAAAGAATGAAAAAGAAGTCTTTTAAGAAAAAAATTGGAAATAAAAGTAAAAAGAAAAAAAAAACTAAAAATATAAAAAAAGTCAAAAGAATGGTCTTGGTTTTAAAGTAAAAAGAAATAAAAGGTTTTTTAAGAAACAATAAATAGTAAAAAATAAAAATAAAAAATAAAAGAAAGATTTAAGTTTCTTGTTTGTTCTTAAGAAATATGTCAAAACTTAGGACTAGGATCTAAAAGCTTACATAGAAACATGTTTGTAGAAAGATTTTCTTCAGAAAAAATAAAACGCACTTAAGCAAACTTAAACCTTAAATTAGGAATAAAAGACTTAGAGTTTTTTAGGATTTTTAAATAATCAAACTTAGATTAAATAAAAAATTCTCAACACATCAAATTTCCATGTTGCTTGAAAAGAGAAATTAATTTAATGCGGTGTCTTATCAAATGGGAATGACGGGTTAGCGTCAGAAATGTTGGTGGTGATTAAAGTTCATCTCCCGGGCGATAAGGCTGTTAAAATAGAATGATATTCATTAAACGGACAAATAAAGTCGAACTTTCGTGAACTTGAAAATTCCAGTTTTTTGAAAACAATTATAAAATCAATTAAATACCAATTTTGGGCGTCGTGGGGGTGCTAACCCTTCCCCACGCGTAACCGACCCCCGAACCTGTTTTCCGATTTTCGTAGACCAAAACCGTTGTTTTATTAAAACAAAATGTTTTATTAAAATAAACATATTTTAAAGTGATCCAATCACACTTTTCAAAAAGATTGGTGGCGACAGCTTTGTAACTTTGTTGGGGACGTGTTTTTGTTTTAAAAAAATAAAAACAAAAGAGGGTCAGGCGACAAATTGATTTTAAATGGTTTTCAAAAAGGGTTTCTTAAAAAAACTAATGGAATTTGCAAGTTCCTAATAGGTTTAATTTATTTGTCCGTTTAAATGAATATAACTCTATTTTACGCATTTAAGACTTATTTCCGTGCTCTATACCCGAGCTTTGCCCTATTCTTTTAAGTGGGGGAACACGCTTTGCTTATGTAAGAATATTTATTCTTCGTATGAGCCTAACAAGTATCTTCGGGACTCATTCCCTTGTCTTCGTAAGGATATTGATTCTTCGAGAAGACATCAGTGGCGAGTCCTCCTGAGTTGAACTCGATTCATTTGGAGCCTATAATGGGTGAGAATCGAGGGCCTTACTACCCTTAGTAGGGGACAACAAGGACATCTTCGGTACCTTTTTAGAACCAAACCAAGTTTGAGAATCTAGAGCCTACCCCTAATAGAGTCATGCGAAAATCCTAGGGTGTTGAATCGCAAGAATAATCCGTGGAGACATGTCCTAAAATGTTAGAGTGTCGGCCCATAATTATTGTGCAATTAATTTGTTTTTGATTTTTTTCCCTTTTCTTGCTTTATTAATCTCTGTTCCATATCTTGTTTGGTTTGTATGTGCATCATTCCATATTTAGAATGGGTTGATTCTAGAAAATTGTTCAAATTATGGACGGAAACTCTTAAAGAATGAAGAGGACCAAGCACGTGACAATGTTGGCAACTGAAGCTGCAACTCTTCGTCAGTACATCAAGCCCGTTGGAGAAGTTGGACCAAGGCTTATGTGACTAGTAGAAGAAATCAAGGAATTATGTGTTCAAGCCGAAAAATATTTGTAATTTGAAGAAAAGAAAAAATGATGTAATAAAAAGCTTTCGTATTCAATAAAGAGTTTCCTTTCATAAGTAGATTTTTAATGGAATTAATGGCCCTTCGACTGCATTCATGCATTTGCACTGATTTGTTTGCTTTGATATTTGCTTATGTGAATTCATTTGTGCATACATTCATTCATGTCAAAAACTAACTTAATATAAAAACGGTAGGATATTTAAAATATCTAAGAAAACTCATAAATACGGTACACGAGCCCAAACCTGGGTCGTAAACTCTGAGGAAAGGTTGAAAGCTTTAGAGGCAAGCCAAAAAAGCACTCAAGAAAAGTTAGAGAAAATGGAAGCCGACTTGAAACAACAAATTGAGCCAGTTCATCAAAAGACAGTCAGTTTAATAGCTGCCATGCTAGGGTTCAAGCATCCAAATGTAGTTAAAGAAGGAGGAAACACTGCTACAATTCCACGATTCCCAAGAATGGCCTTTAGGAAAGAGACTGCTGCCAAAGCCAAAACACCAATCCATTTTGATGAATCCTCAACTCATGTTCCAAATGGAGAGGCTAATAATTACGAGGTACTTGACCTTGATGAAATCGACGATAAGGTTAAAAAAATAGTGAAATTAATAAATAGTGAAGTTTGGTGTGTGGGCTGCTTTTACGGTGACACATAGATGTATATTTCCAATTCTTTCAAGTTTGTGAAATGAAATTAATAAATATTTAGCTTTGGCCCCCTTGGGAGGACAGTTCGTGGGAGAGTTCACTTTTTGTTGTTTTTTATTTTTGACACAATGTCATTCTTCAGCACTGGATTGCACTATTTTTGCATCTGCCTTGAGTTGGGAAGGTTTTTGCCCCCTCGTGAAATGACTTTTATGGTCGCTTTACCATGCAAACTTTGCTTGGAAGTAGATAGCAGACCCTTTTTATCTTTGTGGTCGCTTTACTATGAATACTCTGCTTGGAAGTGGCTAGCGAACCTTTTTATCTTCGCATTCACTTTACTATGGCACACTCTTCTTGAAAGTGGCTACTGAACCCTTTTTATCTTTACGGTCACTTTACTATGCACACTCTGCTTGGAAGTGGCTAGTGAACACTTTTTATCATTGTGGTTGCTTTACTATGCACACTATGCTTGGAAGTGGCTAGCGAACCCTTTTTATCTTTGTGGTTGCTTTACTATGCACACTCTGCTTGGAAGTGGCTAGCGAACCCTTTTTATCTTTCTGGTCGCTTTACTATGCACACTCTGCTTGGAAGTGGCTAGCAAACCCTTTTTATCTTTACGGTCACTTTACTATGGACACTCTACTTGATAGTGTCTAGCGAACCTTTTTATCTTCGCGGTCGCTTTACTGTGCATACGCTGCTTAGAAGTGGCTAATGAACCCTTTTATCGTTATGGTCTCTTTATTATGCACGCTCATATTGGAAGTGACTAGCGAACCTTTTTATCTTCGCGGTCTCTTTACTATGCACATTATGCTTGGAAGTGGCTAGTCAACACTTTTTATCTTTAAGGTCGCTTTACTATGCACACTCTACTTAAAAGTGGCTAGTGAACCCATTTTATCTTTACGGTCACTTTATATATGCACACTCTTCTTGGAAGTGGCTAGCAGACCCTTTTTATCTTTACGGTCGCTTTACTATGCACATTCTGCTTGGAAGTGGTTAGCGAACCTTTTCTATCTTTGCGGTCGCTTTACTGAAGATTGATAAAGCATTAGTAGGAGAGGTATTTGCATAAGCCAAAATAGTAATAAATAATATGTAAGCTTATATAGAAAACGAGGAAAGGTTAAAACAGAATATACATTAAGCGGTATGAGCTAGGTCGTACCTTTTCTTGTTTGACCTGTCTTTGTGAGTTTTCATTATCTCGTGATTACCTGGCTCGACTACTAGGGATGGGGTTGGGGGTAGGGACCTTCCGTGGAAAAGCTTTGCTTATGAATTCCATTGGCAAGGAATAACTTCCTTTCTTTTAGCAAGGTAACCACCAAGGCTCCTCACCCCCTTCACTCAAACTTCCTACCTTTTGTGCCTGATGTCTTCCTCACGCTGCCCCTAATTTGTACATCCCTCACCTGGACTTCTCACAGTTCCTGTCATTGCTTTCATTTAGCGCCCTCTTGTTTTACACATAATAAACTTTTCCAATTGTCCCCTTCTAACGGCAGACTCTAATGTATCCTTCAAGTGGACACACTAATCCATGTCGTGGCCTTGCGCTCTATGGAATTCACATCTCTTATACAATCCTTCACTTTCTAGGTATGGCCTCATTTGTGGTGGGAGCTTCAATATCCCTAGGTGTTTTACTCGATGCAGAATATGCGACAATAGGTCTGTAAGAGGGTGGTACATTCAAAAACTGTGTGGTGGTCCCTTTTCGATTCAAATTTCTATCTACTTCCAGGCTCTACTCTCTACTTGTCTCTTTTGCCTTGCCTTCCTGACTAACGTTGTAATCACCCTTTTGTTTTTGCGGTTCTCCTTTATCCTTATAGGATGGTAAACCTCTTCCTCTCTACTAGGGCTTAAGAGCTGCGAGCCCTGCATGTCTTCAATCGAAGTTCTTAAGGACTTATTGTTGGGGCGTCTCGGTTGAATCTTGTTGCATGCATGCATTCCCCTATAGTCATTTTACTTGTATTCAACCGCGATTCCTCTACCATCTGCTCGTCCCTCTCCATTACTAAATGTTGCATCTGCTTTCTGATACACTCTTGCTGCTGCCGGAGTTGCTTTAGCGTGGTACGAGTGTATTCCTCCATAATTTCTAGTCTACTTTGCATGCTAGCTAGTTGATTGTTTCTGGCTTGGGAGGAGAGGGTTCCCTCTTGTACTTTCTCCATGATTTCTCATCGCGGGTTGCTTTCTATCTTCTCTTGGGAGTCAGACTGAGGGTCGCGTGTTTGCTTCATGCTCCCTGCACTAATTGTTGATCACTGATGTGAGCAAATCTTTGGGTAATGGTTCTCTAGTCGTTCAAAGGATAGAGACATGTGTCTTTGTGGTTTTCCCCTCTAAAATCTAGTTCCTCCCCATTCTTTGTATGCATGGCTCTTTATAAAGGGCTGGTAGGGGTGAGGACACGTGTCACCCGAGGGAGACATGTGTGTTAGTGAGTTGGGTTTATTGTAACTCGGACATTGGCATGAATCACATGGCTATGCACGTGATCCGGATGGCATTCACATGTTGAATGATGGGATGACTTTGGCCCTGCTAGTATGTTCATGAAGGGTTGTGATTGGGTACTCGCATGGATGTAGTCTGTCGATACTAAAAGATCCTCAAATAACAAGTATTAAAAAAATTGTACCTCAAATATGAAACGCCCGAGTTTAGGGCTCAGGAGATAATCGGGTTTGGTTAAACCGGTTCGGGTTAGGATCTTTGGAAAAACACCTTTAATAAACAAATTTTAAGGCTTTTAAAGAAGAAAGGGTAAAAAGGGGATTTTGAAATTAAAGAAAAAGATTTTGAAAATATCATCATCTTCTAAAAGTTGTTTCACGTTATCTTCTTCAAAAAAAACCCCATTTTCACTAATCCATTGGTTCCAACTCTTCTTCAAGTAACCTTTCAAGGTAACTATTTCTTTACTTTGGTTTTCACTTATTTAACTTGTTCTCATTGAAATCTTTCTGCTAAACCCATTAAAATTCATTTTAGGTTTTGGGTTGGAAAAATGGGTATTTTAATTTTATTTTCGTGGGTTTGGTTTTCCATGGTTATACATGAGCTTTAAGTTAAGTTTTGAATAGTAAAACAAGTTGGAATATTGGCTAAATAGTGGGAAACCCGAAACGGGTCAAAAAATGGGATTTTTTAGTTGAAAAGGTAGAGTTTTTGCCTTGGCTTTAGCTCGATTTCGGGGCTGATGGTTCATTAGTTGTTGGGGTATGTTTTTAGATGAAATTTGATGTGTTTTGATGTTTGAAATCGATGAGTTTAGGTTGAGGTTTTGTTAGAACGAATTCGGTGAGTTTTGGGCGAAGTTTGGGTTTGAATATAAATGTGTTTTGGTTGCAAGAAGTTGGATTTTGGGTTATTGTTGGTTTGCATGGTTAATAGCATCCTAATGTACTATTTTGGGTTGCCTAAAAACAAAGGAAGTTGGATTGGGCACTTCGGGCGCGAGATCGGGTAGTTCGGAGGCTTGGAATTGGTGTTTCGACTATCGTTTGGGTTGTACCAGTGAGTGAAATTGTTTTCTAAGCCTTAACATGGTTAAGAATGTGATTTGGGAGTTTAGATTGAGCTTGATAAGCCAATCTAAGCTCAAGGGTAAGTTTTAAGTGTTTTAATCCTTATTTTCGATATTATCATCAATGCATTTGAATGATTTTCATAGTTCATGTTGCCTTGTATATCCATGTGTTATACTTGTGGTTGCCTTATTTGGGTTCCATATTGGCTATGGTGGTGTTGGTTTGGTGGGTATTGACATGAGAAATCTTGTTACCATATATAGTTGGTCGACTAATAGGATGTGAGTGCACTCAAGGTTAAAGTCGTGCGTGGCCTTAGTGATGCTAGATTCCACGAAGAAGGAGTATGGTGATGTAAGATTCCACCGGAAGCTATGTTTTACTAGATGAGTGAGTACGGTGATGTGAGATTCCACCGGAAGTGTCTAGTGTGTTTCAGAACTATCTGCATATCCAAGTAAAAGTGATGAATGTAAATATGCCCATGGTGCTCTACATTCTCATGTTAAGCATGTTGCATTGTTCTTTCCATCTATGCTTATACATGTAGTTTGTTACTTTGCTTGTGTTATGAGAACAAGCATGAGGTAAGCTTATGGCTTGTGGTTGCATTTGGTAAATGCACGCGATGATAAATACTTTTTGTTATGTGTTCAAGTATGGGAAATGATTTGGTGATGGTTTTGGTTTCAAGCAAACTATGTTTTAAAACTGCATTGTTGCAGCTACATTTTTTAGCACCGCTCACTAAGCTTAAATGCTTACGCTCCTTCTTCCAACAATGCAAGCCCTTAGACCTACGGAGCAGCTCAGGGAACAAGGGAGAATCCAAGGGAGTTTGGTTTGCTCAAGTATGGTTTTTAGACTTCAATAATTAGTATTAAGCAATGGGATAGGACCTTTTAGTTTTAAGGGTTATTGGCATGTCTTTTTGCTTAAACAAGTTCGGTTGGTGGTGTTTGGCTTGTGATGCTTCATATTCTGTTGAAACATGTTTTGGTTTAGCTTTTGACCTTGTTGAAGAATGTTAAGCATGAATGTTTCCCTTATAAACCTTATCATGTTGATTGTTGCCTCGTTAAATGTTTATCTTGCTTTATATGTGTATCCATGGACGCCTTGTGTTGCATGTGTGGTTGTATGCTGAATGAATGCTTGTTTAGTGCGTCTTGTGCTGGTTCCCTTATGCTTTTATCTGCAAAAACATGTCTTTCTGGGTAGGGCGTATCGATACGCTCAAATGGTGTATCGATATGGTCCCTTATTTTAAGGAGAGGCGTACCGATACGCGGGGGAGTACCGATACTCAATTTGCTCTCTAGAAATATGTGATTTTGTTGAGAAATTGAAGTATCGGTACGGACCTTAAGTGTATCGATACGGTCCCTGGTGTTGACTTTGGGAGTTTGACAATTAAGGGCGTATCGATACCAACCTTGAAGAGTATCTATACGAAATCTTAAAGTTGACCATGGGGAGTTTACTGTTGATGGCGTATCGATAAGAGTCTTAGGCGTATTGATACGACTTGTAGTAAATTATTAAAAATCAACCTTGAATGTCCGTTTGGTTTGGTTCATGTCCGTGTTTGCTTTTCCGCTGCGTGTCCCCTCACATACGATGTGTAAAGTCATTTAGACAAGATAATCTTAAAAGAAAATTTTTCTAAGGTTGCTAATCGGAGTGAAGCCTTAACGGGTTTCTCTTCGGTTTTCCCCGTGTAACCCGTTCGATGCGGTATTGTGTCTAAGCCAGGTCGAGGGGGTTACATTTGTTGGTATCAGAGGCTAGGTTTCGCCTAGGTTCGTTGAGTTTCCGCAAGTCGAAAGGTAAGTGAGGTAAGTTTTATGGTGTAAGCTTGTTGCTTGTGATGCATGGTGATTGTAAGCATGTTTATGGATTTCTTTATGTTGGTTGGGAAGTAGCTAAAGGCACCCATTGCTAGTATACTATTATTGTAAGTGATTTTGAGTTTAAGGACTTGAGCACCTTGGACCTTGTTCCTTGCTGACCCCAAATCATTGCACTTGTTATGTTTGTTGTTTAGTTTTGCACCTGTTAGCATGGTGAGACCGAGGGGAAGGCCAAGAATAGATAATCCGAGGGTTGAGCGGATTAAGAATGTTGAGGATGTGTTAGGAGAGAAATTGCCTCCTCCTCCTCCTCCTTCAAATGGTGGAGTAAATATTGGAGGTGTTGGACCCTAAGCTGGAAAGGGACAGGCAGGCATTGATGTGAATTTGTTGATTCAGGCTATACCTGGGGCTATTTAGACAACTTTAGCGGGTGTTCGGGTTGCAGCACCACCTCAGGGTGCAGGTTCTAGTCTACCGTTATAGCGACTTCCTACCTTAGGTGGAGTCAAGTTTCGGGGATTGTCACCCAAGGGTTCAAAGGCATGGTTTGAGAGCACAATTCGTATTTTGGGCAAGATGGAGTGCTCTGATGCACATAAGTTAGGTTGCATCGTCTCTTTGCTTCAGGAAGATGCCTATATTTGGAGGACTACCATCACAACAGATATGCTAGAGACCGAGGTTACTTGGGAATTCTTTAGGACTGCCTGCCGTAAGAAGTATATAGGTCCTCGATACCTAGACGAGAAGAAAATGGAGTTCATGGCTCTAGTTCATGGTAGCATGATCGTGTCCAAGTATGAGGTACAGTTTGTACGTCTTAGTCGGTATGCTTTTTAGTTGGTTCCCACTAAGAGGGAACGATGTGAGCGTTTCCGGTATGGTTTAATTCAGGAAGTGAAGACCTACATGTTGGCTTCTGACTATACAGATTTTTATGTGTTGGTCGCTAGGACCAAGGACATTGAACAGTCTTTGGGACTTGCGAATCGCAAGGGTGGATCTAGTTAAGGAAAAAGGACCGCCGATTGGGACAGAGATCGTGCCAAGAGGCACAAGGATAGGATACCTCATCATGATCATAGGCGCGGAGGTGGTAATCTGAGGCGAGGCCATCACGGCCAAGGGACTGAAAATCGTACTCCTGAGTGTACAAAGTGTGGTAGACGCCATTACGGTAAGTGTTGGGGGCACTTATGGCTCATGTTGGAACTGCGTGTCTAGAGCGTATTTAAAGCGCGATTGTCCACATTCGACTATGGATGGACAGGCTCCTGCATGAGCTGTCGAGCATCAGAGAGGCCGTGGGCACGGTCGAGGTAACTTTCAGCCTAGGAATGATGGTCAGAGGAATTTGGCTCATATTGTGTCAGTTCTATCCGGGGGAGGTAGGCCATCTAGAGTGTATGCACACCGTGAGGACAGGAATGACACATATGTGATTGCAGGTAATTTCTCTTTACAATCCTTGACTTTGCTTTCTTTGATTGATTCCGGTTCTACACATTTGTATATATTGAGTGAGCATGCGAGGATGTTAGATATTCTGGTTGAGATATTAGATGTGGGTATGAGTGTCACGAGTTCTTTTGGTGAGACAGTTGTGGTTAGAAAGATGTACAGAAGATGTCCTTTGATGGTTCAAGGCCATGTTTTCCCCGTGGATATGATAGAATTGTCGTTTTATGGTTTTGATGTAATTTTGGGCATAGATTGGCTTGTGGAACATAGGGTTAGGGTAGATTTCGAGACAAAGCATGTGTCTTTGAGACTTTCAGATGATTTTGAGGTAGTGGTAGTGGGCGAGAACGTTAAGTTCTTATCCAATGTAGTTTCAACTTTAGAGGCTTAGAGGTTAGTGGATGTGGGTTGTCAGGCATACTTAGCCTATGTTATGAATCTGAATATGGGTGAGGCACGACCGCAAGACATGAGAACAATTTGTGACTTTTTGAGTGTTTTCCTAGAAGAATTACCTAGTTTGTCGCCTCATAGAGAGGTGGAGTTTGCTATAGAGACGTATGCTAATTCTGCTCCAGTATCAATTGCTCCGTATCGAATGGCTCCTAAAGAAATTAAAGAGTTGAAGACATAGCTTCAGGAACTAATAGACCGATGGTTCATTCGTCTGATTACTTCACCTTGGGGTGCACTAGTGTTGTTTGTGAAAAAGAAAGATGTCAGTTTGAGAATGTGTATCGATTACCGACGGTTGAATAAGTTGAAAGTGAAGAACAAATATCCTTTGCCGAGGATTGATGACCTGTTTGACCAGTTGAGAGGTGCTTCAGTGTTTTTGAAAATAGATTTGAGATCCAGCTATTATCAGTTGAAGGTAAGAGATTAAGATGTATCGAAGATAGCTTTCCGCACTCGTTATGGAAATTATAAATTCTTAGTGATGCCCTTTGGTTTGACAAATGCACTAGCAGCTTTCATGGATATGATGAATAGGGTGTTTCATGAGTACTTGGATCAGTTTGTGGTAGTATTCATTGATGATATCTTAGTGTACTCTCGTACCGAGGAGGATCATGATCAGCTTTTGAGTTTAGTGTTGCAGAAATTGTTAGACAATCAGTTGTATGCCAAGTTGAGCAAATGTGAGTTTTGGATTAAGGAAGTAGTCTTCGTAGGTCATATTGTATCAGCCGAGGGAATTCGAGTGGATCCTAAGAAAGTTGTGGAAGTTGTGAACTGGAAAACAACCGAAGTCAGTGACCAAAATTCGTACTTTTCGGTTTGGCTGGTTACTATAGATGTTTTGTTGAGGGTTTCTCAAAGGTTACAGCTCCTTTGACTAAATTACTACATAAGGATGTTCGGTTTGAGTGGACTGATGCAAGACAACAAGCATTGGAGAAATTGAAAGAAACCTTGACAAAAGCTCATGTTTTGATTTAGCCCGTGTCTGGGAAAGAGTTCATAATCTTTAGTGATGTGTCGTTTGTTGGCTTAATTTGTGTGCATATGCAAGAAGGAAGAGTAGTGGCCTATGCGTCTAGACAATTAAAGACTCATGACCGTAATTACCCTACACACGATATAGAATTGGCTGCAGTGGTTTTCGCTTTAAAAGTTTGGAGACATTACTTGTATGGTGAGAAATGCACGGTGTATACAGATCACAAGAGTCTGAAGTATCTTATGATGCAAAGGGAGTTGAACCTTAGACAATGTAGGTAGCTAGAATTACTTAAAACTATGATCTCACGATTGAGTACCATCCGGGTAAAGCCAATGTAGTGCCTGATGCTTTGAGTAGAAAGGTGGCAGTGGAATTGCGAGCTATGTTTGCTAAATTGAGTTTGCTAAGGATGGAGGTTTAGTGGCCGAATTGCAAGTTAAACCTTCGTTGATTCAGTTGATTAGAGAGAAATAGTTGCAAGATAGATCATTAGCATCTCATGTACGAGACATAGCGGAGGGTAAACTGACATATTACTGTTTTAGTGGCGATGGAGTCTTGTGTTTCAAAAGTAGAGTAGTTGTTCTGGAAGATGCTAACTTGAGACGCATTATCCTAACTAAAGCTCATAGTAGTATGTTTGCTATGCATCCGAGAAGTACGAAGATGTAACGCGACTTGAAAGATGAGTACTTATGGGTTGGTCTGAAGAAAGATGTTGACGAGTTTATGAGTAAGTGTATGGTTTGTCAGCGAGTTAAGGCCGAACACCAGTTCCCTTCAGGGTTGTTACAACCGTTGAGGATACCCGAGTGGAAGTGGGAGAGAATTGCCATGGATTTCGTATCAGGTTTGCAGCTAGCACCTTCTAAGAAGAATTCAGTTTGGGTAATCGTTTTCCGTCTTACGAAATGTACACACTTCTTGGCTGTTCACACTACTTATACCTTAGATAAGTAGGTCGGTTTGTATATCAGTGAGAATGTGAGATTGCATGGTGTACCGAAATCTATAGTGTCAGACATAGATCCGAGGTTCGCAGCTAAATTTTGGAAGAGTTTGCATAGTGCTTTGGGTACTCGGTTAAATTTCAGCACTTGATATCATCCGCAGACTGATGGTCAGTCAGAGAGAGTAATACAAGTGTTGGAAGACATGTTGAGATGTTGCATTATCGAATTTCAGGGTTCATGGGAGATGCATCTACTGTTGGTAGAGTTTGCGTACAATAACAATTATCAAGCGAGTATTCAGATGGCACCTTACGAAGCTCTGTATGGTAGAAAATGTAGAACGCCTTTTTGTTGGGCTTAAGCGGGATAGAAATTGATACCTTTGCCTGATATGCTTAAAAGTACTACCGAAAAAGTACAGTTGATATATGATCGTTTGAAGGCATCTTCAGATAGACAGAAGTCTTATGCTGATTTGAAAAGAAGAGAGATAGAGTATGCCATGGGCGACAAAGTGTTCTTGAAAGTCTTACCTTGGAAGAAGGTGATGAGGTTTGGTAGGAAAGGTAAGTTGAGCCCGAAATTCATTGGTTCGTATGAGATAGTTGAGCGAGTTGGTCTTGTTGCCTATAAATTGAGACTACCGACCGAACTAGAAAAGATTCACGATGTGTTTCATGTTTCGATGCTTCAAAGGTATAAATTAGATCCGTCACATGTTATGTTAGTTGAAGAAATAGAATTGAATCCGGATTTGACCTACGATGAAGAACCAATTGATATTTTGGCTTCAGATAGTAATGTGTTGCGGGGAAGGACCATTGAGTTGGTCAAAATAAAGTGGCGACACCGAGGGGTAGAAGAAGCCACTTAGGAGGGGAAGGATGACATGGAGAGACAGTTTTCGTATCTCTTCCCATCAGGTAAATTTTGGGGACGAAATTCCTTAAGTGAGGGAGAGCTCTAACGCCCGAGTTTAGAGCCCGAGAGATAGCCGAGTTTGGTTAAAACGGTTCAGGTTAGGCTAATCTTTGGAAAAAACACCTTTAATAAACAAATTTTAAGGCTTTTAAAGAAGAAAGGGTAAATGGGGATTTTGAAATTAAAGAAAAAGATTTTGAAAATATCATCATCTTTCAAAAGCCAATTCATGTTATCTTCTTCAAAAAAAAAACTCATTTTCACTATTACATTGGTTCCAACTCTTCTTTACGCAAGCTTTCAAGGTAACTACTTTTTTACTTTGATTTTCACTTATTTGACTTGTTCTCATTGAAATCTTTCTTCTAAACCCATCAAAATTCATTTTGGGTTAGAAAAATGGGTATTTTCATTTGATTTTCGTGAGTTTGGTTTTCCATGGTTATACATGAGCTTTAAGTTAAGTTTTGAGTAGTAAAACAAGTTGGAATATTGGCTAAATAGCGGGAAACTCGAAATGGGTCAAAAAATGGGATTTTTGGGTTGAAAAGGTAGAGTTTTTGGCTTGGCTTTGGGTTGATTTCGAGGCTGATGGTTCCTTTGCTGTTGGGGGACGGTTTTAGATGATATTTGATGTGTTTTGATGTTTGAAATCGATTAGTTTAGCTTGAGGTTTTGTTAGAACGAATTTGGTGAGTTTTGAGTGAATTTTGGGTTTGAATATCAATGTGTTTTGGTTGCAAGAAGTTAGATTCCAGGTTGTTGTTGGTTTACATGTTTAATAGCAACCTAATGTATTGTTTTGGGTTGCCTAAAAATAGAAGAAGTTAGATTGGGCACTTCGGACGTGAGACTGGGTAGTTCGGAGGCTTGAAATTAGTGTTTTGACTACCGTTTGGGTTGTACCAGTGAGTGGAACTATTTTCTAAGCCTTAACTTGGTTAAGGATGTGATTCGGGAGTTTAGATTGAGCTTGATAAGCCAATCTAAGCTCAAGAGTAAGTTTTAAGTGTTTTAATCCTTATTTTTGATATTATCATCAATGCATTTGAATGATTTTCATACTTCATGTTGCCTTGTATATCCATGTGTTATGCTTGTGGTTGCCTTATTTGGGTTCCAAATTGGTTATGGTGGTGACCTTGAGAACATAAGGTAAGTGTTGGTTTGGTGGGTATTGACATGAGAAATCTTGTTACTAGATATAGTTGGTCGACCAATAGGAAGTGAGTGCACTCGAGGTTAAAGTCGTGTGTGGCCTTAGTGATGCTAGATTCCACTAAGGAGGAGTACGGTGATGTGAGATTCCACCGGAAGTTATGTTTTACTAGACGAGTGAGTACGGTGATGTGAGATACCACCGGAAGTGTCTAGTGTGTTTGAGAACTATTTGCATATCCGAGTAAAAGTGATGAATGTCAATATACACATGGTGCTCTACATTCTCATGTTAAGCATGTTGCATTGTTCTTTCCATCTATGCTTATACATGTAGTTGGTTACTTTGCTTGTGTTATGAGAACAAGCATTAGGCAAGCTTATAGCTTGTGGTTGCATTTGGTAAATGCACGCGATGATAAATGCATGTTGTTATGTGTTCAAGAATGGGAAATGATTTGGAGAGTTTTGGTTTCAAGCAAATTATGTTTTAAAACTACATTATTGCAGCTACCGTTTTGAGCACCCTTCACTAAGCTTAAATGCTTACGCTCCTTCTTCCAACAATGCAGACCCTTTGACCTACGGAGTAGCTCGGGGAACAAGGGAGAATCCAAGGGAGTTTGGTTTGCTCAAGTATGGTTTTTAGACTTCAATAATTAGTATTAAGCAATGGGATAGGACTTTTTGTTTTAAGGGTTATTGGCATATCTTTTTGCTTAGACAAGTTCGGTTGGTGGTGTTTGGCTTGTGATGCCTCATATTCTATTGAAACATGTTTTGGTTTAGCTTTTGACCTTGTTGGAGAATGTTAAGCATGAATGTTTCCCTTATAAACCTTATCATGTTGATTGTTGCCTCGTTAAATGTTTATCTTGTTTTACATGTGTATCCATGGATGCCTTGTGTTGCATGCGTGGTTGTATGCTGAATGAATGCTTGTTTAGTGCGTCTTGTGCTGGTTCTTTTATGCTTTTATATGCAAAAACATGTCTTTTTGGGTAGGGCGTATCGATACGCTCAAGGGCTGTATCGATATGGTCCCCTATTTTTAGGAGAGGCGTACCGATACGTGGGGGAGTACCGATTCTCAATTTTCTCTCTGGAAATCTGAGATTTTGACGAGAAATTGGAGTATTGGTACAAGCCTTAAGTGTATCGATACGATCCCTTGTGTTGACTTTGGGAGTTTGACCACTAAGGGCGTATCGATACCAGCCTTGATGGGTATCGATACGACCTCTTGAAGTTGACACTGGGGAGTTAACCGTTGATGGCGTATCATTACGGGTCTTAGGCGTATCGATACGACATGTAGTAAATCATTAAAAATCAACCTTGGATGTTCATTTAGTTTGGTTCATGTCCGTGTTTGCTTTTCCGCTGCGTGTCTCCTCACATAAGATGTGTAAAGGCATTAACGGATTTCTCTTTGGTTTTCCCCGTGAAACCCGTTCGATGCGGTCTGGTGGCTAGACCGGGTCGAGGGGGTTACAAAATAACAAGTATTGAAAAATATTGGACCCCTAATAACAAATGTTGAAAAATGAATTTTAAAAGTAGGTCAATATCATGGGAAAATAGCCTCTAATAACAATTATTAAAAAGTTAAGCCTCAAATAACATGTTTTGAAAAAAAATGGACCTTAATTACAAGTATTGAAAAAATTGAGCCATAAATAACAAGTATTGTGTAACACCTGTGACTTGGGCCTAGGAGTTAGCCGGGTTATAGTTCGAGTCAAATAGAATCTAATTAAAATAAACCAACTTCAATTAATGACCAAATTGAGCTTTAATAGGAAGGGAGGGACCAATGTTATAATTTACCCACATTTTAAATAAAGCAAGACAACTTTTAGGGAAAGGTTGTCATCTTCCTTCTCATTTTTCCCTTTCCCAATTTCAAAACCCTCTCCCCCATTTTCAAACTCTCTTAAAACCCTAGTTACTATTCAATTGCTTTTACTAATCGATTTCAACACCAAATTAAGAGGTAAATATATTTCCTTAACCTCCTCTCTATCCTCTACTTATCTATTGTCTTAGATTTCAAAAATATTGAGTTTTGGGAATTAGGGTTCATATTGAAATTTGGGTTTTAATGGGGGTTTTCAATTTGTTTTGAGAAATTGTATTGGGGTTTTGTTTAAGCATAATGAAATACACAACATATGTTAATTTGGGTTTTGGTGGGTTTAATGTTGAAATTGAAGGGCTGATGGTCTACCTATGTTAGGAGGGTGATTTGGGATGTTTAGGAAGTCATTTGGGTGTTTGGAAATGGGTATTTCAGCCAATGGTTGTTGGAGTCCGAAAATTTGGTTTTTGAGATGTTATGTGGTTTGGGAATTTGAGGCAATTGGGTTGTGATTTGCAAAGTTGGTTGATGGTTGAATTAGCATTGAATTGGGAAGTAACGTATGTGTTTTTTTTACTAGAAGCAAGAGGAAACGTGGAAGAGGCTTTGGGACCGAATCCGGGCTCGTAGGAGGATTGGTTCGAATTGCTAAGGAAGGGCGGTGAGTGGTTTCAACTTGTTTTAAGTTTGGTTCGAGCATGAGTAGTGTGTGTGTGTAAAGTGTGCTTGGTAGGCCACTTTCTTATAATCCAAGTAGTTAGTTTAGTCTTGTTTTCCTTAAATGCTAATGTGCTTATGACTATGCTCTTGTACTTGTGATTATGTGGTGCATGTTTATATATATCATGATGTGGATACATGTGATGAGCATGAGTGTGTTGTTGATATATGATTGGTGATTATAATTGGCACTAAATAATTATCGGTTGTAAATGATCGATCATTAGGATAGTGTGCACACCAATTGAGTCAAAACGTACGTGGCCTTGATGGCGTTAAGTCATCAAGGAGGAGTACGGTGATGTAACATTCCACCGGAAGCATTTTATATATTTCTACGGGATGATGAGTGGAATCCCATCCGTAGGGCATGTGGCGATGAGTGGAATCCCGCACATGCATGGTCTGGTGATGAGTGGAATCCCACCGAGGTAAAGTGTTGTCATGGTTTAAATCCGCACAATCGGGGTAATTAAAGTGGCCAATTAACTTGTTTTCCATATGGTAATGTAAGAGTGTGATATATGGTATTGTTGTATGTTGATGATATTGATGTTTAAGCTTTTTAGGATCGAGAGACCATATATGCCACTTGAAAGAGTAGCTAGGTCTACTTGATTTTATGCCTATGCTTGATGTAAGTAAGACTAGGATTAACATGCTTGGACCCTGCATTGTTGTTGTTTTTCGCTTTAGAGCACCCTCACTAAGCTTATAGCTTACGCTCTCAATGTTCAACAATGCAGATCATTAGCGTGGTGTTAGCTCGAGGCAAGGCAAGGAGGGCTTCCAAGTTTGTGGCTCAAGTACGGTGGTAATTTTGTAATAGCTAGCAATGTGGCGAGGGTTGTGTATGAGCTTGTATGACTCATTTATATGTGTTTGATGTTGTGTTGACTATGGTTTGTAAGCATGACTTGCTATGTTACATTGTGTGTGTTAGTATGTCTATCTATGTTACGTTGCCTTGATGTGGATGTAAACCTCTCTATGCTTGTTTTGTGCCTTAAAGGTTGAGTTCCTTGTATGACCTTGAATGATTGACATGCCCTTTTGCTAGAATGTTATTGCTTGAAAGCTTTTGTTGCATGTATGATTGAATCAACATCTTGTGTGAAATGTGCCTTTAATTGTATGTTTAAGCATGCCTAAACTCTTGATTTGATATAGGATACATGTTAGTGTGTTGGTTGAGGCTTGAGAGGGATTTGAGGGCCACCTTGTGCCTTAAATCAGCTCAAACCTGTGTTTTCGTAGCAGGGGTATCGATACGGATGGCCCCGTATCGATACGACTTTCATGTTTCAGGCCCTGTGTTTCGATACGCGAGGGGGCGTACCGATAATATTTTGGCCACTGGAGTTACTGTCCAGTTCGGTATCGGAACGGGCCTCCATGCGTATCGATACGGTCCCCTTAGCGTTGACCATGGGAAGTCAACAGTTGGGTAGGGTATCGATACACTCTTAGGGTGTATCGATACGGTCTCCACGGGTTGACCTTGACCAGTTGACATGGTCAAGGGGTATCGATACACCCCTTAGGCGTATCGATACCGTCTGCAGTTTAAGTTTAAAATTGAGCCGTATCATGATTGTTTGAGTTTGTTTGATTGTTTCGTATGTGTTGTTCCGCTGTATGACCACTTAGGGTTTAATAATCATCTAGACAAGATTTAAAATGGAAAGAAAAAAAGATAGCGTTGCTAACCGAGGGGGAATCCTTATGGGTTTTCACTCGGTTTTCCCCGTGTAGCTCACTCAGACCGGTCATCCGGCCAGACCGGAACGAGGGGGTTACATTTGTTGGTATCAGAGCCTGAGGTTACCGAAACCTCGGGCAGGTAAGTGAGGTAAGCTTGACGTATTAAATGATTGTGTTGTTCGATGCGTGTCTTGCCATGGATTCTTGAATAATTGACTGTTCGTATGATGTTTTGAAGCATGAATTATCGTGTCTGGTGTGAGTGTGTGCCCATTGCTACTGTTACTTAATTTGAAAAGATTTTTGGAAAAAGGAGTACTTGAGCACTATTGGACCCTTGCTTTGACTAACATAATCCTTATTTGTTTCTTGTTGTAGTTTTACCTTGCTAGTTGAACCATGAGACCACGTGGGAGGCCTAGGATGGTTCGACCGGAACCACGGGCAGAGGCTCTGAGAGTTGAGCCGGAAGTTGGGGTTGGAGCTCAAGTGGGAGAGCATGTGGTTGGAGTTGGAGCTCCTCCACCACCACCACCTCCTCCACCGGGAGTGGGAGGTGAGGTCGGGGCCGAAGGAGAGGGACCACAAGGAGGCCAAGGTGGCCAAGGACCGGCCGGGATAGACTTATCTCCATTGGTTCAGGCAATAGCCGGAGCATTTCAGGCTGCAGTAGCTGGAGGTCAGGCAGCTCATCGTCAGGGTGAGGGTACCGGATTGCCATTAGAGAGACTTCGGGGCCGAAGAGTTTAGAGGTGCTACTCCGGAGAGGTCAGAGTTGTTGTTCGAGAAGACCGTCTATATTCTTGCTCAGATGGGATGTACTGGTGAGCGCAAGTTGGGGTGTGTTGAGTCTCTGCTTCAGGGAGATGCCTACACTTGGTGGGTCACCGTTACTTCGGGGATGGATGAGACCGAGATCACTTGGGAGTTCTTTGAGATAGCTTTCCGGAAGAAGTACTTGGGTCCTCGATACCTCGATGAGAGGAAGAGGGAGTTTATGGCATTGCTTCAGGGGAGTATGTCCGTGACTGATTACGAGATTCGGTTTGTCCGATTGAGTCAGTATGCACCCGAGCTTGTACCTACTGAGGTGGAGCGTTGTAACCGCTTCCGATATGGGCTAAATGAAGAAATCAAGACTTATACTCTAGCTTCAGACTACACTGATTTTGATGTCTTGGTCTCGAGGGCCAGGGACTTAGAGCACAGTTTGAGTTTGACCACGCGGTCAGGTGGATCTAGTTCGGGTAAGAGGTCCAGCAATTTTGATAGAGGTGATGCCAAGAGGCATCGGGACAACAGGCATCAGTATGATCATGGGCGTGGTGGCAGTAACCACGGTAAGGGCCATCAGGGTCAGAGAACTGGTGGGAAGTGAGTGAGAGTATCAAATTATAAAAATGACAAAATATAAGATAAATTCTAGAAAATGAGAACTAAGTTAATGAAATGCATATGTTTTGGGGCTAAATTATTATTTTACCATGCAATGTCACCATATTCGTTGAAACTTAACGGTTAGTGTCCAAAATAGAAAAAAAAGTATTGTTAGTGATGATTTTGCTAAAAAAATTAATCTGATAGTCAAAATATGAAAAAGTAATATTTGGTGACTAATGGTGTAGTTTACCCTTTTAAATATAATCCTAATATGTATATTAATTTTGTTTTTAATGGACTTAATATATTTCTTTTGAAAGCGATCCTACTAATATTTTAAAGGCTTAATATCAAAATAAGTGTTCAAACTATCATGTTTTTTTCTTTTAGGTATTTAAATTTTTTTGGCCCTTTTAGGTGCCCAAACTATCATGTTTTTTTCTTTTTAAGTGCCTAAATATTTTTTGCCCCTTTTAATGCCAAAACTATCATTTTTTTTGTTAAAGTAGATGCACAAACTATAATTTTTTTTTTTTTATCAAAATAGGTGCCTCAATTTGAGATTTTTTTATCAAAATTTGAGTACTTATTTTGACATTGAATCTATTTTAAAATATAATGTTTAGGTTTATTCCGCTATTTATAGAAGAAAGAAAAAAGGTTTACCGTACTATTCTGTACAATCCAATCATCATATGATTGATTAAAACAAAATTATCTTGTTGGAAAGAAAGAGAAATAGATGTGAATTCAAAGAAAATGAGTGGTTTGCAAGGATGAAGATTTGACCCACCCACCTCTGGTCAAACCATGAACAGCTTGTTTCCTTGTCACTGATATCCGACTTTGACCGTTTCCCCCCGTCAAATCAACAACTCTCCTTACGCCACGTCAAACACGACTCACACGACTCCTCGCTGGGCGTTGTTTGATCCCCTCCGCCTACATTCTTAACCTACACTCAACCATTGTCATTCATTAAACTCCTTCACTCACAAGCCAAAGGCTATTAGGCTAACTGTTCAACCACGCATGCGATATATTTTAGTTAAAAACAATCCTAATTCATTCGATACTTATAGTTAGAGGTTATAAATTAAAGGGAAAACTATACAAACAGTATCCCACCTATTCTCGTATTACTGTTTGGTATCTTAACTATTACTTTTGATAAAATAGTATGTAACGTTAAATCTTTATTCTGTAATGGTACTTTCACAGTTTAAAATTAACGAAAATTATAAATTCTTAAATCTTCTTCTTCTTCTTCTTCTCTTTCTTCTTCTTCTTCTTCTTCTTCTAGACGAACACTTTTTTAAATTTTAGGTTTAAAAAACACGCTAAAGACAATTAAAACTTTAGGATTTGAGGATCAATGGGGTCTATTGTGGAGTCCATTGGAGGACCCAAACTCTACGATCGGAATACCGACGAGAATACAAGAGGTGAGAAAGGGATGGGACAAAATGAGATCAAAGCTTTGCAAATCTCTCTCGGCGAGAATATATAAGTGTTTTGAACTAAATTGAAAATATATATATATATATATATATCTTTATATATAAGTGTTTTGGATTAAAACTATGATTATACCAAGCTACGTCATCATCTTTGCTAATTTTTAACAGCCAGGGTACCAAAATATAACAAAAATGTAATGTTAGGTATTATTTTACTAAAAATAATAGTTAGGATACCAAAACAAAAATGCGAGAATTGCTAGAGTACTATTTATGCAGTTTTCCCTCAATTAAATGGACTGTTGTTATTCAACTACATAGCTAAAAAAAGCTTTCCTGTCGTTGGAGCATCATATTACTTCCTCAAATTACAGAAACATCTATCTCCTCAAAAGGTCTCAATCTTAAGGTGATAGCCTCTGCTAGATATCTGTATTTTTTGTAAAATTTATATGGACAAACCTATTTTAAAATTATAATCTTCTATTTTATAGAAATATTTCAGGATTTAAATTTATATATAAGATAAGACAACGCGAGTATCCTTAATTACTTAGTCAATTAGTGAATTTTATTTTAAAATACTAATTGGTTTACCATGCAATCAAATTTAAATATTTTTATTTAAATTTGAATTAATTAAATTATATGTTAAATATAAAATTTCGTTAAAAGATGCTATTAGTAAGTTAACAAAATCTTTTAAAAAATAGCAAATAATGAATAAGTTAAGAATTTTTTGAATAGTCTATAGGTGATTATGAGGTGTAAAGATCTTTTTTCTGGAAAAAAAACTTTAAGGCGTGTCATTTTTCAAAAAAGGTTTATCAAAAGGGGAATTTTTTTTCTAAAAGTTCGGGTTTTGAAAATCGGTAAAAAATTTGGAGTCGCCATCAGACACTAAAGTAGGTCGGACACCACAAAACTATGGATTCGATTTAAAAAGAGTTCGGGAATTGGTTACGTGTGGGAAAGGGTTAGCACCCCATCACGCTCAGAAATCGGTACCAAATTACTTGTTGCCTTTAATCGATAGAAATTACTTATAATCTAAAGTGAATTTAATTAGACGTTCTGAAGTGAGAATTTGACTTAAATGGTAAGAGCTTTATCATGAGAATTTGACTTAAATGGTACGAGCTTTATCAAATCGTGTCTTTACAATTAATTGAGCATTTAATTAAAAAGGATGATGGTACATCGGACCATAAACTAAACCGACATCATATAAGTATGACTGCCGTGTTAGTTTGGGGTTCAGATCTCGTACATCACCTTTATGCATGATGCAAGCATTTAGAAGTGATGACATGATATTTCTATTTTTTATTATTGCTTACCTAGAGACGGTGAAAATTAACCCAAATATTCTGTCCACATCCATTAAGCTTGCATTGTTTGACACAAATATCGAGGGTAATTGATACCTCTCTTTTGTATGTTTAAGGTTAATTATCATACCAATATATAAGTGGTCCTGTGGATGACAAATATAAGTGCATGTCACATATAAACAACACATTAAAAACGTCATATTTTACCAAGTATTAAAGTCCATATTTTAAGACTATATATTATATAAAGACTACATTATATGAGGAAAACTTATATTATATATATACTATATATTATATTAAAACCATATATTAATATAAAAACGTACCATATATAAACCATATTATAAGAAAATTTTGTATTATATATATATATATATATATATATTATATCAAACCATATGTTATATATAAATCTTATGTTATGTAAAAAACAATATATTAGGTAATGTGTGGAATATATAATATATATCAAAACCGTATTGAAAAACATATATTAAACATATATTAAATCTATAATGAAACCATACATAGATATATATATATATATTATATACGAAACATGTATCATATAATATAATCATAACATAATATAAACATCAATGCAAACACATCATGCAATCATATAAAAAGAAAATAAATAAAACAACGACTGAAATTAAAGAAATTAAAAAAGCAGGGATAGAAATTAAAATGCATGATTGAGGGGAAAACACTGGAATTGAGACCAAAATGAAAGAGATAGAAAATAAAAGGGGGCTGACGCGAGATTAAACCATTTACAAAACGAATCAAGCTCGACATAGGTGAAATCGAAAGGTTCCAAAAACTTGTAAGGACGAAGGGCATGATTATAGAACACGGAGGGGCTGGTTAGGGAATTTGAAAGACGCGAGAGTCCTTAAAACGCGATTAATCAAATTTTAAAAAGCCTACACACTATAAAAGACCCCATTAATCAATTTTGACCTCTTTTGCAAACCCTAAAAGCCTTCCTATTGTCTCTAGTCGGGACTTACCTCGTCAGCTGTCGCTAGTCGGCGGCCGGCGAACCCAAACCCTCCCCTTTTAAAAAAACCTTTCACTTCTTTGAGTTCGAAACCAAAACCCGTTCCAAAAAGATCAACCTTCCCTTTTCGGAAATATCGAAGCAAAAAGAAAGCAAAAACCCATTGTTTTGGCTTGCCTCTTCACCACGTCACCACATACGGCCTTGAGAAGACCGGATTCGTGTTTATCGGCGGCGAGTGAAGTAAACCGACCCACTGGAAAAAGAAACGACAGAGGTGAAACCGAAACCCTAATTCCGTTTTTTGTATTTTTATATGCTTCGAAATGAAATACCGAGAAAGAAGAACACGATGCCTCTAAAGGATTTTTCGTATTTCTTGTTCTCTGAAATTCCCCAATGATGCTTTTTTTACAATGTGTTTGGGTTCGGTCTTTATAGCACCGAATTTACATCATTTAAAATAAAGAAAAACAATAATAAATTTACTATTGGTTGATCTGAAATTGTTTGTATTCGTG
Organism: Hibiscus tridactylites; assembly: GCA_958450335.1. Taxonomy (NCBI): domain Eukaryota; kingdom Viridiplantae; phylum Streptophyta; class Magnoliopsida; order Malvales; family Malvaceae; genus Hibiscus; species Hibiscus tridactylites. The sequence continues at coordinate 69,878,300 of OY288269.1, read as the reverse complement.
TATGGTCTCTGAAATTCTGTTATGTTGTTGCCTGTCTTTTGCCTCCTCTGACACTTTTGTTTAATTTGTCTGCGGGTGAACGGCTGGAGAGGAGGAGGGGACCAGTACTGTGCAGCTTGGTGGCTGCAATCCGAGCCGTTGGTGGAGACCGGATCAGAGGCTGGAATGACTCATGAACGAACCATTCATATCCGTACCTTTAAAGCCATGTGGCCGACATCGAACCGTCAGAAGGATCTAGAGAGTTGGTGCGTGGAGGCCACTCGGGCGTGGGGTATCCAAACGGTCGCGCGTGAGGCGCTTGAAGAGCTAAGGAGTCGTGTGTGGATCAAACGCGCGCGTCGGGGAAGATGAAAAGCTAATCTAAGTCGTCCGATGCGATCTGGATCCAACGGTGGCTGATGAGGCAGCTGCAAACAAAAAGGGTTCATTAGGATTTAGGATTTAATATATGTGCCTGAAACGGGCCGAAATATATGTATTTAATTTTTGGCCTTTTATTTGTAAATGGACTGATTTTATTTATTTAAATTAGGCTCTAATTGATTAATTTTTTTGGATTTTCAGATTTGTTTTAATAATAATAATAATAATAATAAGGATAAGGATAATAGTAATAATGTTAATAATAATAATAGTGATAATAATAATAAAGTTAATAATAACAATAATGTGTGATAATATTTATGACAACATATAGTAACAAAGCAAAATAATATTTAGGGGTTTCATAATATAACAATATCGTAATAATAACATACGTATATATATCACTTTTAAAAATAGTATATCATTCATAAAGAAACTAATTTAAGTTAGACAAGACCCACTAAACACATATACCTTCATTTATAAAAGTAATAACATATAACAACAAGCCCATTATAAAAAAATGAATAAATTTATCCCGGACAAAATTAGTGATTACAGTTGCCCCACTTTGCTTATCCTTGTGTAACAAGAATAAACCAAAGACCATAAGCACTAATTTTGTCCAACTTCCCTGTTTGGGCGTTTTTCTCCTCCGAAGCAGCAGAAACAAAGTGGGCGACGTTGGCATGTCCTTCCGGGACAGCAAGGGACAGACTTGATAACAACTGATTCATTATTTTGAAGCAGCAGAGAACAAATGCAAACATCATGCTTTCTCAAAACGACAAAAACAAATTGAGTAAGCCTTCTGGTTTTCCTGCATGAAAAACCTTGAGCCCTTTCGTTCGTAAATCCTGATGCGGTGAATTTGAAATCCTTCGCCTGAAGTTCTTAAGCCTTGAGTATATGTCTCATTCACTTTGAAACTTGACGTGGAAAATTTGAAATCTTCGCCTTGAGCTATGAGTGTCTGTCTTTTTTGCTCGGAAGTCCTGATTATGGTGAGTCTGTAATTCTTCACCTTGAGCTACGAGTATCTTCCTCTCTTGCTCGGAATTCCTAATTATGGTGGGTCTGTAATTCTTCGCCTTGAGCTATGAGTATCTGCCTCTCTTGCTCAGAAATCCTGATTATGGTGAGTCTGAAATTCTTCACCTTGAGCTATGGGTATCTGCCTCTCCTGCTCGAAAGTCCTGATTATGGTGAGTTTGTAATTCTTCACCTTGAGCTACGAGTATCTGCCTCTCTTGCTCGGAAATCCTGATTATGGTGAGTCTGAAATTCTTCACCTTGAGCTATGAGTATCCGCCTCTCTTGCTCAAAAATCCTGATTATCGTGAGTCTGAAATTCTTTTCCTTGAGCTATGAGTACATGTATCTCTTGCTCGGAAAATCTAATGTGGCGAGTCTGAAATCCATCTCCCGAAGTTTTTAGCTATGAGTATCTGCCTCTTTTGCTCTGAAATTCTCTCTAGGTTTCCACTTTGTCGTTTACTTCTCCTCTTAGAAAGGGACCAGTCTTATCTTTCAGATATACTTTCTCCATTTGGTCCCTTGATCTTGATTTTCTCTTGCTTCCCTCTTCTTCTTTTTCTTTATAATGGCGGTGCCAAGTTTCTCACCTCGGGTCCACCCTTTATGCTCCCTCTTTTCTTGAGTTCCTTAACCTCTTGCTCTAAAGCGTTTCTACAGGTCTAAAGATTCTTCTTTTTCTCTTTTCCTTTCTTTTCTTCTTCTTCTTCTTCTTTCTCTTTTTTCCCTTTTCTTCTTCTTCTTTTTCTTTTTTTCTCTTTCTTTTGTTTTGTCTCTCTTCTTATTTTCTCTCACTCTTTTTCTTTTATCTCATTCTTCTTATTCTTATTCTTCTTCTTCTCTTTTTTTTCTTTCCTTTTAATTTAGAAACTAGGCAACATGAATTTTAAGAACATTATAAAGGGATAAAATTGAGAAATTTGAATTTTGAGAAAAATGTCCTTTTGGAAAGGACAAAATTGAAGAATTTTAAGTGAAACATCCTTTTTGAAGGAGTAAAATTAAGGAATTTGAATTTTGAGGAAAATGCCCTTTTGGAATGAATGAAATTGAGAAATTTGGATTTTGAGAAAAACATCCTTTAGGAAGGATAACATTGAGAAACTGAATTTTAAGAAAAACATCCTTTAGGAAGGATACCATTGAGAAATTGAGTTTTGAGAAAAACATCTTTTTAGAAGGGATTAAAATTAAGGATTAAAAATCTTAATACCAGTCAAATGACTCTTGAGGTCTACTTCTCCTCTAGCGAAGTAGTAGATCCACCCTTTTATCAATCTTCCAATGCCTGTTTAAAATAAACCAAATGCTATGATAGTATGAGTTAGCATGCTCCTAACATAGGGATGTCTAACTATCAATGATGCATGAGCGTGCTTCATGATGCAAAGACGTGTATGGTCATGAGAATGCAAAGATGCATGAATTTAGCTCGTTTCCATTCTCTAGGGTTGGTGGTTATCATCTTGGGACTACGACCACTCATCAGTCACAGTCCAGACAAAATTTTCCTTCAACTTGTGTTGCCCATTCCTCGAGTCTAGTGACCTTAGACGTAATTGGAATCTTTAATCAAGTTCTTTTAATCCTTATGCTATCTCCCCTCTATTTTGGTTCGAAATCCTATGCGCAAAAGCCTCTGTTCTTCCGCGGACAATGATGTCCCTTCACGGCAACTTAACTTTAATGGTTCTTTCACCATCCCCGCACCATGTAGTGCCCCTCAACTTTGGGCCTCACTGACGGTGGTGCATTTCTCTCTGAAGTAATACAAAAAAATTTCTTTTCTTTTTTTTCCCGAATTATATCAATTTGATGTCCGTCATTCTAATGAAGAATGGATTTTCAGATTAATATACAAAACCTTGAAACCAAAATTATAATTAAAAGAAAAACAGAATAGGATGCCCCAAATATCAAATGCAAGAGCGCCTTAGATTCAACTGTTTGACGATCATTTCAAGCATAGCTTGTGTTTGTGAAGACTTTGAATGTTGTGGCGATAATTGAAGTTGTGAAACTCATCCCAAATTGCTCGGTTCATCCTCATGATTATGGTACTTGCTTGATCAGCTCGATTACTATCTCTTCTAGTTCTCATCATGTTTCTCCATTCATATGTATGTTTAAACTTTCAACTTTCGTTTAGCCCATGGAGCATGTGTGCTTATGATTACCATTGATTTTGTGTCAATGTCCTCAAATATTCCTCTTCGGGACTTATTCAATTTGTTCATTCATTTTCTCCTCTTCTTTTTGTTTCTTTTTGGGGGAATTCAACTCATCACAATCCTTTAGCTCGAGGAAAAAGATAGAGCATACAACAATTCCCCGAGTTGCTCGGCATGGTCACGACTTTGAAAATATTATCATCACTCATGAAGCGGAGAATTTCGGGCATCAGTGGAGTGCCCCTAAAATGCCACATTCATATTCAAAAATTCCTATTACTAGGTTTCGAGCATTAGAGTGCTTTTTGATTGATGCCTATTACTAGGCTTTGAAGTTAAAAACATTTTATTTTGAAATAGTCTATTTTTCTTTTTTCTTTTTTTTTCTGTAGGCACATTCAAGCAACTCTATTTGGGCTTTCTTAGGAGATTTTTTTATCATCGAACATCATTGAAGGAATAGTAATCTTGCTTCTCTCATTTTATCGACTAGAGTGGACGGAGCGGGAAATCTTACTTCATCGTTATCACAACATTCAATCGATCTCTTTCATTAGAATCAGTGCCACATCATGCATGTGATATCCGAGGACCTACGGAGTTAAGGAGAAATATATACATATATATGATTTCAAGGTCATTGTATGTTAAGCAACATGCATTTTCATTAGAATGAAAAATCGCAAACATAACAAGTGCCCATAAAAATGGTCATTGCTATCTTCGGGCAAATGATAGCAATATTTGTTCTATGCATTACTTCAAGATAAAATGCAACATGGAAGAAACCCTGAACACATGAGCTCCTAAAAACCCAGGAAACAACACCTCCCAAAAGTCACACTCGTCATTCTTTCTTTTCAAAGCTTCAACAGACCGTTCTCGATCAGTCACTGAACCCTGTTTTTTAGTGCCCCACAATTCTCCGCAGTATGGCTCGTTCTTCTCACATGGTAGTCACATACGGCACTAACATCATAACCCTGAGGGTATGGAGGATCTTTTGGTTTGGACTGAACTGGGGTCAGAAGTTTCTTCTTAATAAGCATTGGGAGCAAATCGATGTACGACATAAGAATTGAGTGAAGAACCCTTGTAGGCTTTGCAGACCATGATGCTTGATTATGGTAGCGGCCATGATACTAGTTGTTTGGGTGAGAACCCACCATATGAACTTAGAACTCATGCCCCTTGTGGGCGGTCGTGCTATAGGGATCCACTATCCTCAATACGTTCTCCCGTCATAACCATGTCTGCAAAGCTATTGACAGGATTGCTTATCAAGCGATCATACAAGACTCCATTCAAAGTGTTCACAAATATAGGAATGATTTCACCTTCTGGAAGTGGGGGTTGGACCTGAGCTGCCACGTCTCGCCAACGCTGGGCATACTCACCGAAACTCTCATTACACTTTTGTTCCAAACCTTGTAGCATGAGCCGATTTGAAATCATGTCAATTACATGTTTGTACTGACCCACAAATGCTTTTGAAAGATCTATCCATGACTTGAAGTCATCTCGACTAAGGTGAGTATACCAATGGGTTGCGGAACCAGTTAAATTGTCTTGAAAACAGTGAATAACTAGCTTCTCATCTTTTATAAAAGCTGACATCCTCCAAAAATACATAGTAATGTGCGCTAAGGGGCAAGCATTTCCGTCGTACTTCCCAAAATCGGGAACTTTGAATTTCGGTGGAAGGACTAAATCCGTTACAAGGCTCAAATCACTGGCATCATTCCCTTGCTCATTCGTCCCTTGTAAGGTCTTAAATCTTTCTTCAAAGAAGCGGAATCTCTCCTCATTCTTCACTTCCATCTCGGCCTTAATCATCTCCACTTCATCCTCATATCCTACCCCTAAGTCGATGAGCTGATTCATCGAGGTTCCCCCGTGGTGGCTAACATGTGTTCCAATAGTGGGATTAGCATAAACTCCCGCGTGGACTCTTTTTCTGGGATTTGGCACTTCCGGTTGATCCTTCACATGGGATGCAATACCCTTGTGTTCTTCAAAGTTTGATCTATCCATAGAAACTCTTTCCCCGCTTTTTCATCTTCAACAACAAGTCAGTTATCTGAGCAATAATAGAAGCTTGCGACTGTGCGATCTAATCATTGATATTCTTACTGACCCCATCAAAATGAGTTTCAAGGTCCTTCTGCCCCTTCTCTACCTTGGCCAATCCCTACTCCATTACTCGGGTTTGCAAACGGGTAACGTATGAATGAGGAATGATTGTAGATTAAACTTTCACTTTCCGCCATGATATTTCTCGCAATTAATTCCAATGATTGATTAATGTATGCAATGCATCATATGTAAAAAATGAGATAATTTAAAAACAAGTATACAAGGAACAACGCATGTGTTGTATGCACAACAAGGATAGATTATTAAAGGTAATCAAACAAACATGTACAATTGAATGCAAAGATGCATTGATTTGACAGTCATTAATTTTATTTGTTTTATGAATGTATGAATATGTCGTATGTACAACGGAACACCTGATTAAAGGTAATCCATCAAGATGTATAATTGAATGCAAAGGTGCATGGACATTCTCATTTAATAACTTTCATAACGAAGATCGGGTCTCGACACAATGGGAAAAGAAAAGTAATTTCCATACAAGGCATAATTGAAACTCGAGTTCCTTCTTCACCGATGGCTAGGTTTGATTTTGTTCATCTTATGATCAACCCTAGGCTTTGAGATTCTTTTGTTCATCGTTACAGATTCTTTCTCGCGTCATAAAAGTCTTAAATTTCGAATTGTTCTTGGATCAACATTTCATATGCAAAGTGCTATGAATATGCATAAAGAGAATTGAACAAGACAAGAAATTGAAACACATCACAAAATAATGCTACTTATGAACATATGAATGTATGCAAAGAGCGACACTGAGTTCGGCGAATATCCTCGTTAAACGACTTGTATCAATGGGAACCTTGGCCTGTTACAATGATCGAAGGAAACCCACTACATATGCTTCTCAAGCTAGCATCTAGGTCGATGGTTTTCTTTAAGATTCACACAATCCCTTTTTCGTTCTTGAAATCTCATATCTATGTTAACAAATATGCCAACTCTTGGCCCTGCCCCCTAGTGGTATAGGCGACGAACTATGATTGATTCACTATCGATATTTGGTACTCTTGACTTACTCTTCGAAAGGGCCCCACCTTCAAGGCGTATCGGAGCTGAGGTTAGAATTCCCTTTGACTTGAAGTTTTTTTAGGTTGAGACATGATTGTCGACCCAAGATGGCAAAGTGCCCGAGGAACTTTCGATCTTGCCCCGGAAAGTTTAGTTCTTGTTTGGTGTGGTTCTCGCTAATTTCCTTGCAAGACTCGGTATTTCCTAACTGGAACGTCTAACAAATATGTGAGGTGGCCATTTTTTTTGCCTTTGAAAGCCTTTCTTGTCTCAGAAACCCAACCATGTAGTTGCTCTCCTTATGGCTATATTTTTATGTCTAGATCCTTCTCATTATTGTTACGGACCAGATTTCCCACTGATCAAATCTTTAATTTCAAACTATTTCCAACTCAATGTGCTCTTTATACTATGATGAAATATGAAAAATAAAGGGGGGGGGGACAAAAAAGAAAACGCGTTAGTTACAAGATAAACAAGGAGAATTAAATACAAACAAAATAAAGAAGGCAATCAATTAACAATACGACCCTAGCCACTCTAAACTCTACGGTTATCCGCATGGCTCTAATGGGTGGGCTTCTTAAATACTCACACATGAGTTTGGTTCTAACAAGTGTACTGAACCTATCTCATCACCTACTAAGGCAACAAGAACCCCAATTCTGGCCTATTACAAGCTTGCGAATTGGTTTCGGTTTGAGGGAAAGCATGGCCTAATGATGTGGAGACCTGCTCACGTATCAAAGGTGTGGATTACCGACCCGTGGAGGGATACTCACGTGGGTATGGGCGCTTCACTCCCACTTAAGGGTACAACTTGGGTATAGAGCTTAATGATCATGATGCAACACATGTCGGTGAATCCTTTGAAATTAAATGAGGAATTAATTCGAATGCCACAAATTTTCAAACCCCGTTCAATTTAATTCATATTTTCAAGGAAGAACAAACTTATTAACTTCACTTTGAACTTTAAAAAGTTTCTATCGATTAAAGGCAACAAGTGTTTTATTGACTTAACTCCCTTTTTTGTTTTATAAAAACAAAAATTCGTACCCAGCGGAGTCACCAAACTGTAACGACTATTTTTCTAGAAAAACTTTAAGGCGTGTCACTTTTCAAAAAAGGTTTATCAAAAGGGGATTTTCTTTCTAAAAGTTCGGGTTTTGGAAAACGGTAAAAATTTTAGAGTCGCCATCGACCAATAAGGTAGGTCGGACACCACAAAACCAGAGATTCGATTTAAAAAGGGTTCAAGAGTTGGTTACGTGTGGGGAAGGGTTAGCACCCTCATCACGCCCGGAAATCGGTACCAAATTACTTGTTGCCTTTAATCGATAAAAATTACTTAAAATCTAAAGTGAATTTAATTAGATGCTCTAAAGTGAGAATTTGACTTAAATGGTATGGACTTTATCAAATCGTGGTGTTACAATTAATTGAGCATTTAATTAAAAAGGATGACGATACACCGAACCATAGACTAAACCGACATCATATAAGTCTGACTACCGTGTTAGTTTAGGGTTCGGATCTCGTACGTCACCTTTATGCATGATGCAAGCATTTAGGAGTGATGTCATGATATTTCCATTTTTTATTATTGCTTACCTAGAGACGGTGAAAATTAACCGAAATATTCGGTTGACATCCATTAAGCTTGGACTGTTTGACACGAATACTAGGGGTAAGTGATACCCCTCTTTTGTATGTTTAAGGTTAATTATCATACCAATATATAAGTGGTCTCGTGGATGAAAAATATAAGTGCATGTCACATATAAACAACACATTAAAAACGTCATATCTTACCAAGTATTAAAGTCCATATTTTAAGACTATATATTATATAAAGACTACATTATATGAGGAAAACTTATATTATATATATACTATATATTATATTAAAACCATATATTAATATAAAAACGTACCATGTATAAACCATATTATAAGAAAATTTTGTATTATATATATATTATATCAAACCATATGTTATATATAAATCTTATGTTATGTAAAAAACAATATATTAGGTAATGTCTGGAATATATAATATATATCAAAACCGTATTGAAAAACATATATTAAACATATATTAAATCTATAATGAAACCATACATAGATATATTATATACGAAACATGTATCATATAATATAATCATAATATAATATAAACATCAAGGCAAACACATCATACAGTCATATAAAAAGCAAATAAATAAATAATGAGGGACTGAAATTAAAGAAATTTAAAAAGCAAGGACAAAAATTGAAATGCATGATTGAAGGGAAAACACTAGAATTGGGACCAGAATGAAAGAGACAGAAAATAAAAGGGGACTGGCGCGGGATTACATCATTTACAAAACGAATCAAGCTCAACATGGGTGAAATTGAAAGGTTTCAAAAACTTGTAAGGACCAAGGGCATGATTATAAAACGCGGAGGGGCTGATTAGGGAATTTGAAGGACGCGAGAGTCCTTAAAACGTGATTAATCCAATTTTGAAACGCCTACACACTATAAAAGACCCCCTTAATCAGTTTTGACCTCCTTTGCAAACCCTAAAAGCCTCTCTACTCTCTCGTCCTTTCGGTGTCGGGACTTACCTCGTCGGCCATCGATAGTCGGCGGCCGGAAAACCCAAACCCTCCCCTTTTAAAAAAATCTTTCACTTCTTTGATTTTGAAACCAAAACACGTTCCAAAAAGATCAACCTCCCCTTTTCAGAAATATCAAAGCAAAAAGAAACCAAAAACCCGTTTTTTTTTTTCTTGCCTCTTCACGACCTCACCTCATACGGCCATGAGAAGACCAAATTTGTGTTTATTGGCAGCGAGTGAAGCAAAACCGACCCACTAGCAGAAGAAATGACAAAGGTGAAACCGAAACCCTAATTCCTTTTTTTATATTTTTATATGCTTCAAAATGAAATACCGAGAAAGAAGAACATGATACCTCTAAAGGATTTTTCGTATTGCTTGTTCTCTGAAATTCCCAATTGATGCTTTTTCTACAATGTTTTTGGGTTCGGTCTTTATAGCACCGAATTTACATCATTTAAAATAAATAAAAACAATCCTAAATTTGGTATTGGTTGATCTGAAATTTTTTGTATTCATGTATGGTCTCTGAAATTCTGTTATGTTGTTGCTTGTCTTTTGTCTCCTCTGACACTTTCGTTTAATTTGTCTGTGGGTGAAAGGCTGGAGAGGAGGAGGGGACCAGTACGGTAAAGCTTGGTGGCTGCAATTCAGGCCGTTGGTGGAGATCAGATCAGAAACTGGGATGACTCGCGAATGAACGGTTCATATCTGTACCTCCAAAGCCACGTAGCCAACATCCAACCGTCGAAAGGATCTAGAGAGTTGGTGCGTGGAGGCCACTCACGTGTGGGGTATCCAAACAATCACACGTGGGGCGCTTGAAGAGATGAGGAGCCGCGCGTGGATCAAACGCGTGTGTTGGGGAAGATGAAGGGCTAATCTAAGTCATCCGATGTGATCTGGATCCAACGGTGGCTGATGAGGCGGCTGTAAACAAAAAGGGTTCATTAGGGTTTAGGATTTAATATTTGGGCCCGAAACGAAAGCTTTATTAGCTTGGAGAAAGCTTTTCAAGAGAGAGAACGTGTAGGATTTCTGGGATGATTTACAAATAAGAGGGGTGGCCCTATTTATAGGCACCCACCTCCTCAACGGACGGTTAGGATCTATTTGATGCAACGACTAGGAGTTTGCCTACCAAAATATCTACTATGCCTAGATATTTCTAAATAAGTCCATACTTATCTACATATATCCCTAGTATTCTAGATAGCTCCTATAGTTCTACACATATCTATAGGTTTCTAAAATGTTCCAGAGATGTCTGAAGTTTTCCCGAGCCTTCCAGACTTGTCCTGAGCCTTCTTGATCACTCTCGGGTCTTCCAGGTTCCTCCGGATGAGCCTAGATGAATGTGGAACCTTCTGGAACCCCTTAGACTTGTGTGGAGACGTTTGGGGCTCTCTAGGCCGTTCTAGATCCTTCTTTGGATCACACTTGGCCTTAAAATCCCAAGGCTTTTCATTTTACCCTGGTTGGCCCATGAGCACCTGGGTGGAGCTCCTCGGGCGCGTGTTGCGCACCTAGGTGGGGCACCTTGGTGCTTCTCGGTGCAACCTGGCGGGTGTGCCCCTTGGTTAGCTGCGGTGCGCCCTGGTGTGGTGTGACATCCTCCCCCACCCGATCTCGCGACGCCCTCGTTGCGTCTCGGTTGAGCTACTGGGGTGTTTCTAGTGTGCCTCCTTCGGCTCCTAGCTTGCCTCGTCTTCACCCTCGGCTTGACAGCTCGATCCTAGGCGATCATATACAATTGTGCCTTGCCATCGACCCTTTTGATGAAGGCAACAAGTTTCTTTCGTATTGGACATGACCTCATCACATAAGGTCCTTCACATAGGTAGCACTTCACTCTTGTACTAGCCTTTGGCGTGGACTTAGCCTTTGCGTTGCCACGATTCCCTCAAGTTCTTACCCAAAACAGCCCCAAAAACCCATTTTAAAGCACTCTAAAACCCCACTTAAACCCAAATCCGAGTTTCTTAACAAAACTTCGTGAAAATTAACTATGTTGGACTATTTGGGCTACCAATAACATATCTAATAATAAGGAATCAAAAGCTTTAACAATAGACCATAAAGTTTGGATTTTTAACTTAAAACTTGAAAAGTCTAATATGAAAAATAATGTGTTTCATTGAAAACTGAGAACATGAGTAGCAAGGGGAAGATGGGGACAACTCAAAAACGTTATTACCTTTAAAAAATCTTCAAAGATGAAGCAAGGAGGAAATGGAATAGTAGATGGCAAAGGGAGGGGAAGTTGTCGTTAGTTTGAAAGAGAGAATGAGAGGAAGATGAGCAAAAAGCAATTTTTTATTTGTTTGTTTCTTTTAAAAAGTCAAAGGTCCTTTTTACCCTTAATGAACATGGATTATTACAATAGTGTAAAATCCATGGCCATTGGGTTTAATTCTAAACAAGCCCAACATAAATTTATTTGTTTTGAGAATACAAGGCCCAAAATTTTATTTTAAGAATTTAATTTCACCCGACCCCCAAACTCGGGTATTACAGCCTCTAGTTGGGCATGCATGGTTGCAAGTTCACGTTGGAATGACTCACGTACCTTTGTGTGCTCTCCGATGAGTGTGTCGCGGACTTCCCCCATTTTCGAACGCAAGGTCTCCTTTAGCTTGATCTTCATGGCCCTCACGGCTGTGTGGATCTCGACATCCTCCGCCTCGAGGCCTTCAATCCGCTCTTGAAGGTCGTCCACGTGGGCACCCATGCCTGAAACACTCTCCTCCACGCAAGTCAAGCGCGACTCAAAGCTAGAGATCATGTATTTGGATTTGGCACGATGCCTTGTCTCCCCAGGGTCGATCCTTCCTTCACCCGCACGTTGGTCATGTGTGACCTCGGTCTCCGACGGGCTAGCAACATGGTTCTTGCCTGACTTGGCCATGCTCTCAACGATCGTAACACGCTCTGATACCAACTGTCACAGACTTATTCTTTTAAACCGATCCGTGTGGCACTAGCACTCCCGACATAATGCTAGTAAGCCTTACTCACGCAACGATAGGGCTAAACAAGTGAGAACTTAAAAAATGAAGCTTTATTAGCTTGGAGAAAGCTTTTCAAGAGAGAGAACTTGTAGAATTTCTGGGATGATTTACAAATGAGAGGGGTGGCCCTATTTATAGGCACCCACCTCTTTAACGGACGGTTAGGATCTATTTGATCCAACGGCTAAGAGTTTGCCTCCCAAAATATCTACTATGCCTAGATATTTCTAGATAAGTCCATACTTATCTACATATATCCTTAGTATTCTAGATATCTCCTATAGTTCTACACATATCTATAGGTTTCTATAATGTTCCGGAGATGTCTGGCGTTTTCCCGAGCCTTCCGGACTTGTCCCGAGCCTTCTTGATCACTTTCGGGTCTTCTAGGTTCCTCCGGATGAGCCTAGATGAGTGTGGAACCTTCTGGAATCCCTTGGACTTCTGTGGAGACGTTTGGGGCTCTCTAGGTCGTTCTAGATCCTTCTTTGGATCACCCTTGGCCTTAAAATCCCCAAGGCTTCTCATTTTACCCTGGTTGGCCCTTGAGCACCTGGGTAGAGCTCCTCGGGTGCGTGTTGTGAACCTAGGTGGGGCACTTTGGTGCTTCTCGGTGCATCATGGCGGTTGTGCCCCTCAGTTGGCTGTAGTGCGCCCTGGTGGGGCGTGACATCCTCCCTCTGATCTCGCGACGCCCTCGTCGCGTCTTGGTTAAGATGCTGGGGTGTTGCTTGTGTGCCTCATTCGGCTTCTAGCTTGCCTCAGCTTGAGAGCTCGATCCTTGGCGATCGTATCTGGTTGTGCCTTGCCATCGACCCCTTTGATGAAGGAAACAAGTTTCTTTCGTATTGGACATGACTTCATCACATAAGATCCTTCACATAGGTAGCACTTCACTCTTGTGCTAGCCTTTGACGCGGACTTAGCCTTTGTGTTTCCACGATTCCCTCTCGTGGGCTTGACCTTGGTGACGCCACCTTGCTTACCGCGTGCAAGCTTGGTCGGTGACTCAGCCTTACCCTCGGCCTTTGGAGACGATGGTTCGCCCCTGTGCTCCACGTCGAGCATTGACCCTGGCTTAAGTCCCTCGGTGCCATGTCCCTTCAGAGTGGAACTTCCCTTGTTCCTATCGGTGTCCTCAACCGATCGAAGCGCTGAAATCATCTGCATGGATCCCATTTGTGCACCTTCATCGCCATTGTCAGTGTCACTACCTTCTCGATGCTTGGCAAGGAGTTAACTAAGGGCTTGGCGTTGTGGATATTCCCGCGTCCAGTTGTCACCATCACAAATGAAGCAACCGTTTGGTGGTGACTTCCTCGTTCCTTGGAACACCTTGGACTTATCCTTGTCCTTGCCCTTCCAAGGGGATGAGTCTCGGTGTCTTGGTGAGTGGCCTTCCTGGTGGCCCTCCTTGTGATAGACTTGTCTCCCCCACCTTTAGCATGATCGCCCTTCTCATCCCTCGACTTTGGGGTGGTCTCCTTGTGGCTAGAATAGTTGATAAGGGTCTCGGCCACGGCAATTGCATCGGCAAGGGTTTGGACTCCCCTTCGCCTTAGCTCGGTCTTGGCCCAACTCTGGAGACCATCTATGAAGTTGAAGAGCGAGTTTTTTTCCGGACAGATCGGGGATCTCAAGCACCAAACTAGTGAACTCCATCACATAGTCGTGGATGCTACCTGACTGCTTCAACCTTCGTAAGCGAGCTCTTGCCTCATCCTCGGCATTGTTCGGATAGAATTTCCTTTTGAGCTCCCTTTTGAAATCGTTGAAGGTAGAGATGGTGCACGTACCTCTATCGATGTCCAGACGCCTTCTCCTCCACCATAACATGGGCGTGTCGGTGAGGTAAAGTGAGGCAGTTTGAACTTTGGATGCCTCGTTCACAATACCCATCGCGGGTAGGTATTGCTCCAAGCTATATAGGAAGTTATCAACTTCCTTAGCGTCGCGTAACCCTAAAAAGGTTTGAGGCTTGGGAACCTCGACCCTTCTAGCCTCCACGGTGGTGCTTGGCCGGACTTCCATAGCACCTTTGCACAAGGCTAGGTCGCCTCGCAATGCCTATGTAACCCCCTCGTCCCAGCCTGGGTGGTCGACCGGTCCGAGTGGGTTACACGGGGATAACCGAGGCGAAACCCATTAAGGCTCCACTTCGGTTAATAACCCGAGAAAATTTTTTCTTTAATTATATTGTCTAGATGAATTCAATTAGACCTATGTGAGAAGCGACAACAGAAAACAAGACTAAACCATACAAACGACACATAATTTGATTTAAATTTACCATGTATTCAAGTTAGGTTGATTCCTTGCATCACATGACCAAAATACTCATAAACGATTACTAACAAGGCTCACAAGAAAGCTAACATCGAACAGGGCCTAATGCCCAACACTTGAGAACCTTTAGAGATGTCAAAAGCCCACATTTCAGGCTTGTGTTTCGAAACAGACTTGCCCATTTCGATACACGGGCCCTAGTGTAAAAAGCCAGACCATCCATTCTGATACGCTCCACCCCGTTTCGGAACAGAGGTCCATTTCACCTAGGCCTTCTGAAACGCGTTCCGGAACAGGCCCTCACAGTAGCCAAAACGTTTCGAAACACGTATCGGAACAGGGGTTCACAGTAGCCAAACCGTACCGGAACGCGTTCTGATATGGGTATCCCTGGAACCACACCCATTCCGAAACGCTTGAAACTAGTGAGTTTCCAAAACCAGTTTTAAGCATCTCTAAACGATCCCAAACAACCCCAACAACTTCAAGAAGCAAGACACAACATGCGCACACAAACTCTAGAGGCATATAGCCTAGTACAAGCATGCTTAAATACTTAACTCAGAAGTACATAAAGGGCAACCAAAAGGATAACCAAGCATTCATTAAGGTATAAAGCAAGCAAGGTTCACAAGCCTTAGAACAACCACATAAGCATAAGGATAAGGGCCACATGGCTAACATACATGCCAAGCAAGCCACACACAAACATCAACATACTAAAGGAGTCTAAACAAGCTCCTTAACACAAGCAACAACACAAATCCCCATTGCTTAACTATTACATCAATTACTTAAAAGTCCATACTTGAAGGTTAAGATAGCACACTTGGAGGCCTTTCTCCTTGCACAAGCAACCCATGAACTAAGGATATGCATTGTCAAACAAAAGAGAGCGTAAGCGTAAAGCTTAGTGAGGGTAAGCTCATAAAACAAACCGCGACAATGCAGGATCCAAGCACGAGCAACATAACGAAGGAAGAATACATGTTTTCTTACGTTCGAAGCCACAAGAGTCAAATATATGAAATGCTTGAGCATAACATCAATTATCATGCCATGCTCAATATGTCCATAATACAACCATAAGAATCACATTCAACAAACCGTATTGGCACCTAGCTATGATCCGAATACACGGATAACAACCCTTGGAACTCACATCCAACAACTCAACCAATACATTACCTCTCGGTGGGGTTACACTCATCAACGATTCTTGCTGAGGGGATTCCACTCATCCTCACGCCCCGTCGATGGGATTCCACTCATCACTGACTAACATATAAATGAAGATTTTCGGGCGTACCCGTACTTCATCTTGATGACTACCATCATCAAGACCGCGCGCCCATTTCGACCCTCGTGTGCACACTAACATCTTAATGATCGATCATTTGTACCCGAGCATACTAGTGCCAATACTAACTCAATTCATAGTTCAACCTCACAACATTCTTGCCAATTTTCGTGCTTAGCACGTACTCACCATGATCCACCATCATGCACCCACATTTCATCAACCACATGCATATCACAATGCATAAAACATCATGCCTCAACACACATGTATATCACCATATACATAACAACATTAATCACAAATAAATATAGAACAAGAGGCATAATCACACAATAATCATAAGTTCAACCATAGTCTTCTAAACTAAAGCTTGAGATTAGACTACCAATCTAATCCCAACTCTAGGCGGGTTTACCAAACCCGATCTAGGTCCACATGGTCGAACCAACATTTGAAAACTAATTTGAAATCGATGAACCACTCACTGGACTTTCCAAACACAAGCAAACACCCGATCAAGCTCCCAAATGTTCCAGATTCGAATGTGAGGCTTCACCAAAACAATTCCTTGTTTCTAAACAATCAAATACACTCTATTAATCACCAAAACAAACACAAACCACTGTTGTAAACTCAGAACACCAATAAAGCTCAAATTCAAGCCAAGAACACTCTTAAAACCCACATTTTCGTACAACCACAAAACCCAACAAAGAACTCCCATTTCCAACATCGAAATCAAGCTCCAACACTTCCAAAGAACCTTTTAAACATAACCTAACCATCAGCCCTCAAGTTCTTACCCAAAACAGCCCCAGAAACCCATTTTAAAGCACTCTAAACCCCACTTAAACCCAAATCCGAGTTTCTTAACAAAACTTCGTGAAAATTAACTATGTTAGACTATTTGGGCTACCAATAACATATCTAATAATAAGGAATCAAAAGCTTTAACAATAGACCATAAAGTTTGGATTTTTAACTTAAAACTTGAAAAGTCTAATATGCAAAATAATGGGTTTCATTGAAAACTAAGAACATGAGTAGCAAGGGGGAGATGAAGACAACTCAAAAACGCTATTACCTTTCAAAAATCTTCAAAGATGAAGCAAGGAGGAAATGGAATAGTAGATGGCAAAGGGGAGGGGAAGTTGTCGTTAGTTTGAAAGAGAGAATGAGAGGAAGATGAGCAAAAAGCAATTTTTTATTTGTTTGTTTCTTTTAAAAAGTCAAAGGTCCTTTTTACCCTTAATGAACATGGATTATTACAATAGTGTAAAATCCATGGCCATTGGGTTTAATTCTAAACAAGCCCAACATAAATTTATTTATTTTGAGAATACAAGGCCCAAAATTATATTTTAATATTTAATTTCACCTGACCCCCAAACCCGCGTGTTACAACTCTCCCCCACTTAAGGAATTTCGTCCCCGAAATTACCTGACGGAAACAAGTACGAAAACTTCTCAAGCATATCAGCTTTCCTCTCCCACGTGGCTTCTTCCACACTTTTATGTCTCCACAACACCTTGACCAACTCTATGGTCTTACCACGCAACACCTTGCTATCAGAACCAAGTATCTCAACCGGTTCTTCATTGTAAGACAAATCCGAATTCAGTTCTATCTCCTCAACGGGCATAACATGAGACGGATCTGATCTATATCTCCTAAGTATCGACACATGGAAAACATCGTGGATCTTCTCTAACTCTGAAGGCAATCTCAATGGTAAGTTTTGAGTGTGCAAAAGTTCTACTTTTTACCCCTGATTTAACCCATATTTCTGCTGCATTCAAGCATAATTCATTGCATTTAGGTAAAGTTTCACATATACATCACAATTAAATAAAATGGCACAATTGCTACTGATTTTGGCCGCTTTTGCAGGAACCTGTCGTGGCAGACTCAGGACAGCGAAGGAGTAGAGCTGAAACTCAGGACTGGAGTCAAGAAGGGAGATGCTGTCGTGGAAGCCATGACGACAACGCTGGTGAAAGGGAAAAGTGAATTGGAGCTCGACAGATAAAGGATTTCAAGCCGGTCTGTCGTTGACCACTCCTATATTTTTCTGAGTCCTAAGGCAGAATGAAGGCCAAGCCCAAAGTCCAAGGAAGAAACCCAAAGCAAGAAAAGAGGATGAATTAAATTTATATACTCAGAAGATTAATTATCCAATAGAGTTGTACTTTAGTTTAAACTTTTATTCTTGTCATATTAGAAAACTTGGACCCAAGGCCTATATAAAGGCATGTAATTTGACATGGGGAAGGATATCTCATCTCTAGGCGTCTTCCCCAAAATCCTTGTCGTTTTCCCCCTCTTTTCATGTTCTAAACATCCCCTAGGGCTAAGGGTTGATTCGATAAAGTAGTTGCAAGGATTGTACTATTTTAGGAATTTTCTGTTCAATGAAATAAAACTTCAAGTTTGCTTATTCTGGTTTCAACATCTTGCAAGAGTATCGGGAGAGCATTGTGAGATTACCTATTTACTTAATATCCGGAGAGTTAAGTATAAGAAAGGAATAAGTACGGGTTCTTCAGTTTATGGTTGAACTATCTCGGACCTAGGGATAAGACGAGGTTAAGTGGCTAAGGAAGAATTCAACAACATTGGTGTTCACCTTTTGATTCACGTCGGGAGGTATCATCCGAGAAGTGTTCATCAACAGTACTTGGACCTAGGGATAAGACAAGTCACGTCAGAGATTCTTGCCAAGCTTGAAGAAACTGAGTTGCTTATCGCTGCCGCGACAGCAACAGACCACTGCCACGACAGGTGCTGCCGTGACACGAGCCATATACAAAACAAGAATTTTTATACAGTGCAACACCTGCACTACCGAGCAGATCAATACCATCCTATCTCTTAACCTTGAATCTTCATTCTCTTATATTCATTATTTTTCAATATTATTTCCCAACAATTTAAACTCTTTTATTTCTCTCTTGTGCAGCAATTCAAGGATAAAGCTATTTCCAGTCCCTGTGGATTCGACATCCGATACTTTGAGTATCACTTTACTACTTGCGTCGTGTACACTTGCACTACATTGCGATAGGACTTTTGACACGCAACAAGTTTTTGGCGTCATTGTCGGGGACTGGCAACATATCTTTACCCTTACTTTTACTGCACTTCTTAATTTTTCTGTTTTTATTTGGATTGTTTACCATGTTCTTTTCACAAGGTTTTTCGTGTGCTTATGCGTAGATCAAGATGAGGCAAAGAACCTGAGTACAAACTAGATCCTGAAATCGAACGTACGTGCAACCTCAGGAACCGAGTCCGCCTCTTGATAGCCAGAAACGATTATCTTGAGAAAAAGTTAGAAGCAATGCATAACGAGGTAAATCATCTGAGGAATCCTGAAGATCCTCCCATAGATGAAGGGAAGGGAATGGCCTGCCGCTGCCGAGGCTGCACGACGGTCCTGCCGTGAATACATGATCAACGATCATGTGGAACTGGAGACCACCTTGCCAGACGTGGAAGCTGAGAATTTCGAGCTAAAACCTGTTATGTTCAGCATGATCAATTCCGCTGGCCAATTTAGTGGTGCTGCCATAGAGGATGCCCGAGAACACCTAAAAATGTTCCAAGAAATCTATGGATCATTTCGAATACCAGGAATAAATCCGAAAATGTTGAGGCTCCGGTTATTTCCTCATTCACTAAGAGACAGAGCTAAAACGTTGTGGAATAAACTTACGCCGGGTTCAATACGAACTTGGGAAGATCTCACTCGTGAATTTTTATCTCGTTTTAATCCTTCTCACTTATCTGAGCGATTGCGTAATGAAATTGCTACTTTTCAACAAGAAGATGACGAGCCAATGCACGAGGCATGGGACATGTTTACAACTCTTCTGAGGAACTGCCCGATGCATGGATTCCCTGTGTGGAATCAAGTCATCAAATTATACAATGCTGCCAACACACACACTCGTATGATAATAGATTCAACAACAAATGGACTGTTGTTGGATAAATATCCAGACGAAGCCATGGTAGTATTGAAAAAATTAGCATAGAATGACGAACAATTTCCTATAGTGAGGAGAGGTAAACGAGTGTTAGCTGTAAAAGATTATGAAGCCGACAATTCCCTGAAGACACAGGTTGCATACCTCACAAAGGTAGTGGAAAATCTGTTGAAGAAAGATTCAAAACCTATCTACTCTGCAGAAGAGGTATGTGAAACTTGCAGTGGGAATCACAGTTCGGAAGACTACCCGTTACAGCTAGAGAAAGGGATGTATGCTGGAAATTACAACAAGCCGAGAAATTATGACTCCAACAATTACAATCCTAACTGGAGGAGAGATACCAATTTCTCAGGTGCAGAACAACCAAAACCAAGGGGCACCCAGAATCCTGACACGACAACAACCGCAATAGCAGTCGGTTGCCGCACCTAGTATACTAGAGCAGACATTGGCCACATTTATGTCACATACAGGAGCTTACATGGCAAACATGGACCACTTTATCAAGAAAATTGAGTCATTCATGGATAAGACAGAGATGAGAATGACTAATCATGAAGCTACACTAAAATCACTAGAGACACAAATGGGCCAGGTTTCCCAGCATATTAAGCCAAGGCAAAATGGAGGATTCCCTAGTGATACTGAAGTTGCTAGAAAACCCATACATGAGCAGTGTAAAGCAATTACAACTAGGAGTGGGAAACAACTACCAAGGCCGGAGATGAAAACCATACCGATTAAGGAACCAGCCCTAGAAACTCCTGCCGCAAACACTACCCCGGCAAAAGAAGAGCAAATTGCTGCTGACATACCTGTCACGACAGCAAAAGGGACAAAGGAGAAAGAAAAGAATGCTGAAGAACCTAAGCCTCCTCAGATCCGAATACCATATGAAGGACGTCTTGAAGATTACCGTCCTCCACCTCCTTTTCCACAGTAGTTACAAAAGCAGAAACAAGAGTACCAGCTCAAAAAGATTTATGATATTTTTAAGCAGGTGCACATCAATATACCACTGTTGAAGGCCATCAAGCAGATGCTCGGTTATGCGAAATTTCTCAAGGATGCCATGTCAAAAAGATCCAGACTTGGGGAATTCGAAACGGTAAAAATGTCAACGATCCTGGGAGCTTCATCATACCGTGCATAATTGGCGACAAATTCGTGGGTAAGGCACTTTGTGATCTAGGTGCTAGTATAAATTTAATGCCAAAATTTGTGTTCCAAAAATTAGATATTGGGCGAGCACGACCCACGACAGTCATGTTGCAGCTGGCAGACCGCTCTTACGTACAACCAGAAGGGAATATCGAAGATACTCTGGTAAGACTGGATAAGTTTATTTTTCCTGTTGATTTTCTTATTTTAGACTGTGAAGCAGATGAAAATGCACAAATCATCTTGGGGCGACCCTTCCTAGCTATAGGCTAGTCACTGATTGATGTAGAGAAAGGAGAACTGACAATGAGAGTATATGATCAAGAGATCAAACTCAATGTTCTCCAAGCAATCAAACATGCTGATGCAGAAGAAGAATGCAAGGTTATCACTGAAGTAATCCTTGACCAACCCTGTATCAGGTTGAGCTGCCATGACATAAAATTTGGTCACTGCCACGGCAGCGACGACGACAGTTACTCCTCCGATTTAGACATATCCGACACTAAAGGTCATGAGGAGGTAAATTGGATAGGAAATCATCTTGGTAAGTTATTCGAGCCCCTAAACTATACCTCGAATGAACACATAATCCAAAAGCCTTCAACTATAGAACCACCTGTTTTAGATCTTAAGCCCCTACCAGGGCAGCTTAAATATGTTTTTTCTTGGTTTAAATGATATGTTGCCCGTAATCATCTCTTCCAAGTTAATGCAGAAACAGGAACATCAGTTAATTGGGATGATGCAGCAGCATAAGAAGGCTATTGGATGGACGATAGCTGACATCCAAGGCATCAATTCGGCATTATGTATGCACAAAATTGTCCAGGAAGATAATCATATGCCGACAATTGATGCGCATAGACGCTTAAACGACGCTATGCGAGAAGTGGTGAGAAAAGAAATTATCAAATGGCTTGACGTTGGAATAATTTATTCCATCTCGGATAGTAAGTGGGTGAGCTCGGTGTAGTGTGTTCCTAAAAAGGGAGGAATAACCGGGGTGACCAACGAAGAGAACGAACTAATCCCAACCAGAACTGTGATCGGTTGGAGGTTTTGTATCGATTACCAGAAGCTTAACAAAGCTACCCGGAAAGACCATTTTCCTATACCTTTTATTGATCAAATGCTTGATAGATTAGCAGGGAAACCTTATTATTGTTTTCTTGATGGTTACTTAGGTTACAACCAGATAGCTATTGCCTCGGAGGATCAAGAGAAAACAACCTTCACTTGCCCATACGACACTTATGCTTTTCGGAGAATTCCATTTGGACTCTGCAACGCAACAACAAACTTACAAAGGTGCATGATGGCGATATTCTCTGACATGGTGGAGGACTTGCTGGAAATTTTCATGGACGATTTTTCTGTCTTTGGAGACAGTTTTGAAGGCTGTTTAGGCAACCTTCCAAAATGTCACTTTATTGTGGATGAAGGGATAGTCCTAGGCCACAAGGTAAGCTGCCGCAGCATCGAGGTAGATAGAGCGAAAATAGAAGTCATTGAAAAGCTACTGCCACCCACCACAATCAAGGGAATTCGGAGTTTCTTAGGGCATGTTGGGTTTTATCGAAGTTTTATTGCAAATTTTTCAAAGATTACCAAGCCTTTATGCCACTTATTGAAGCAGAATCGTCCTTTTGACTTCAATACTGAATGCACTGAGGCATTCAGAATTTTGAAAGAGAAGATGGTAACAGCCCTGATCGTACAACCACCAGACTGGAGTTTGCCATTCGAAATAATGTGTGATGCTAGTGACTATGTTGTAGGGGCAGCACTAGGGTAGAGGAAGGAAAAGCTCTTCCATGTAATTTATTACGCCATCAAAACACTAAATGATGCCTAAGTAAACTACACCACAACAGAAGAACTATTAGCAGTGGTGTTCTCAATGGACAAGTTTCGTCCATACATACTTGGAACGAAAGTGGTGGTTCATACAGACCATTCAGCACTGAAGTATTTGTTCGCTAAAAAAGATGCAAAACTTAGACTGATACGTTGGATTATGTTGTTGCAAGAGTTCGACATTGACATCAAGGACAAAAAGGGGACAAAAAACCAAGTAGCAGACCACTTGTCGAGATTAGAGATAGGAAAGAGTCTTTCGACAGATAAGACCAACATATTGGAGACCTTCCTGGATGAGCAGTTGTTTGCTTCCACAAGCACTGCCGCGATAGCCATGGTGGCAGGTAAGTTTTCTGAACTCCCTTGGTACAATGCTTTTGTTAATTACATTGTTAGCGGAGTACTACCCCCTGAACTTAATTACCAAGCAAGGAAGAGGTTCCAAAATGATGCAAAACATTATTATTGGGACGAGCCTCTTCTTTTCAAACATTATGCACACCAAATTATCAGGAGGTGCGTACCACAGGATGAACAGGAAGTTGTGCTTCACCACTACCATGCTTCCCCATATGGAGGACACTTAGGTGGAAACAAAACCGCTGCCAAGGTTTTGCAGTCTGGTCTCTATTGGCCCACACTGTTCAAGGATGCCCAAGCCTTTTACAAGAGCTGTGAAAAATGCTAAAGGACTGGGAACATCTCGATAAGGCATGAGATGCCACTGCAAAACATTTTAGAAGTCGAAATCTTCGATGTATAGGGGATCGATTTCATGGGAACGTTCCCAACATCTTGTGGGAACCTCTACATCCTACTAGCAGTGGATTATGTATCCAAATGGGTTGAAGCGATCGCCGCGCAGAAAATTGACGCCAAAACTGTTCAGAGATTTCTGCATAAGAATATTTTCTCCAGATTTGGCATTCCTAAGGCGATCATAAGTGACGAAGGGAGACATTTTGACAATAGGGTAATTGTTGCTGCCTTGAGAAAATACAGAGTAAAGCACTGGATTGCAACAACATACCACCCTCAAACCAATGGACAGGCTGAAATATCCAACCAGGAAGTAAAGAACATACTTGAGAAGATGGTTAAACCTACTCGAAAAGATTGGTCTTTACACCTCAATGATGCATTCTGGGCCTATAGAACAGCATTCAAAACACCATTGGGAATGTCACCCTATAGGCTTATATATGGGAAAACATGTCACTTACTTGTCGAGATAGAGCACAAAGCTTATTGGGCTATCAAGGCAGTAAACATGGACTTAGATAAGGCAGGACAGAAGAGACTATTTGACTTGAATAAAATTGAAGACATTCGAGCAAAGGCCTACGACAACGCCAAGATTTACAAAGATAAAACCAAAAGGTGGCACGACAAAAAGTTGCTGCCACGACAGTTCTACCGAGGGCAGTTTGTGTTGTTTAATTCTAGGATAAAACTTTTCCCATGAAAGCTTAAATCTATATGGTTCAGCCCCTTTCAAGTTGTCCAAGTTTTTCCCCATGATGCCATAACGATCAAATCCTTAAAGGACGTGCACCAGTTCAAGGTCAATGGACAGACACTAAAGCATTATCAAGGGACTGAAGCCCCAATGATGCAGGAAGTAGTTACTTTAGGAGATGCCCCTCAAGGTATCCCTAATTTAACTTAGTTTTATTTTATTTCATTTTATTTATTTATTTATTTATTTATTAGGAATTAAAAATTATTTTATTTTATTTTAGGAACTGAGATTTTATTTTAATTATTTTTAGGAAATAAAGGAAGCGAGGATAAGAGAAGAAGTGAACCAGCCCACCATATCAATAGCAGCCCAAAAAGCCCAAAGGAGGAGTCTGTCGTCACAGCCTGTCATCAGCTGTCGCGACAAACGCGGAAAATATATCATGTCACCAAGCTGTCGTGACAGACATGGAAACGCGTAATAGACGTGCATCAGACACGGAAACGCGTGACAGACACTGTTGAGTGTATAAAAGTTCTATTATTTACACCCATTTTAACCCATATTTCTGCTGCATTCAAGCATTATTCATTGCATTTAGGTTAGTTTACAGCAAAACATCACAAATATATAAAAGGCACAGATTCTACTAAAAATAGCTGTTTTTGGCAGGTTGCCGCCGTCATGGACGGTGAGGGCAGGCGCTGGGCAGAGAAGCAGAGGAGCTGAACTGAACAAGCAGACAAAGAGGACGATGCTGCCATGGTGCTGCCATGACAGCAGAGGACGACAACAACTTTGAGGAGAAAAAGCAAAGTGGACCTCGATAGATAGAGAAAATTCTGCTCGTCTGTCGTGTGAAAACCTTATATTTTTCCAAGCCCCGGATCAAAAGATATGTCAAGCCCAAAGCTCAAGGAGAGAAAATCCCAAGAAACAAGGAGGACAGCTGGAAAGTAGATTCCTTGAAGATTTAGTCTTTATTAGAATCATACTTTTAATTAAAGTTGTAATCCTTGTTAACTTAAATAACTTGAGCCCAAAGCTTATATAAGGGCATGTATTTTAACCTAGGGTACATCTCATAACCCATAGCCGATTTCCCCTTAAGCCGACAACCAAAAACCCTCCGCCGTTTACCCGTCGTCGATATGTTCTAAACCCCCCTAGGACCACAGGTTGATTTGTAAAGTAGTTGCAAGGGTTGTTTTGTTTTAGGAATTTTCAGTTCAATAAAATAAACTTCAAGTTCTCTTATTTTGGTTATTAATATCTTGCAAGAGCATCGGGAGAGCATTGTGAGGTTATCTATTTACTTAGCATCGGGAGAGTTAAGTATACGAAAGAAATAAGAGCAAGTTCTCTAGTTTATAGTTGAACTATCTCGTGCCTAGGGATAGGGCGAGGTTAAGTGGCTAAAGAAGAATTCATACACATCGGTGTTCATCCTTCGATTCATGCCAAGAGGTATCATCAAGACGTGATCATCGACAGACTTGGACCTAGGGATAGGCCAAGGCAGATCTGGGATTCTTGCCAAACTTGAAAGTACTGAGTTGAGTGTTTGCTGCCGCGACAATCAACGGACTGCCGCCGTGACAGGTGCTGTCCACGACGGGCACGGCGACAGAACTGGATTTCCTAAAATCTGCAATACCTGCACTACTGAGCAATTCAATACCATCCCATTCTCTCTATCTTGATATCTTTATTCTTTTATTTACGTTTACTTCATTATTTTCGTGACAAATATCTTAATCTATTCTTTTTCCCTTGTGCAGATAGCGAAGGAAAGGGTTAGCCCAGTCCCTGTGGAGACGATATTCGATACTTCGTATCACTTTACTACTTGCGTCGTGTACACTTGCACTACCATTGCGATAGACTCTTTTACACGCAACAAGTTTTTCGCGCCGTTGCCGGGGACTGGCAACACACTCTTACCCTAGCTTCTGCACTTTTCTTTCATTTTTATTTTTTTTATTATTTAAAAAAAACTCAGGTGAAAATACAGGTTCAAGGGATATGAACAGCTAGAAGAGCTACCCAAAGACAATGTCTCACCAATGGAATATGAACAGGTAATAAACGAACCTTTTGATATTCTTTGAAAACTCACCGATTCCATTGCAGATATTAGAGGAACCAACACCGGTGGACTCAGAATTATCAAAGTCTCTACTGATGGAGATCTACGAGTGGTGAACAGAATTTGATATAGAGAGTGATGGCACTTACTAATGTCCCATTGACCTGCAAAGTAACCTGATAAAGAACTGTCAAAATAACTGCCTGCCGCAGCAGCAGGCACGACAGCAAGGGATACATTCAACCACAACAACATTCAACGAAAACAAGGTAAGTTTATGGTTGAATGTCAATTTGATTTTTTCTAATCATATGTTCATGCCCTCAGAAACATTACCAAGAAGGGAAGACTTCATGGACTACAAAGGGAAGAGAAAGAAAGGAGCCCCCACCATAAGAATAATCACCAGATGGAGGGTACAGATGGACTTCAAGAAGTACCAGAAACGACCCCTAAAGCATCAATAGAACAGGGAGTATTTTTATTACTTATTATTTATTAAGAAATAAGGTTTATTTTATTCGAATAATTTTTTTTATATTTATTGTTTTTAGGAAATAAATGAGCAAAGAAGAACAGGAGAAGTGAACTCAACCCACCACCCATCCATCAGCCCAAAAAAGCCCAATATAGAAGCCTGTCGTTCCAGCTGCCGCAACAAACACGGAAAAGACAGGCTGTCGCCAGACTGTCACAACAGACGCAGAAACGTGTGCCAGACGCGTAACAGATGCAGAAACGCGTGTCAAATGCGTCAGACACGCTAAAGCTCAATAGTCGCCCCGTTATTCACGCCTGCCGTTACAGCTTCAACGGGCAGCAACCTCTCTTCTATAAAATCTCGTTTCATTTTCATTTTCATTCACTTCTGCTTTTCTCACTTGCTCTCCCCTTTAGTTTTCATTTGCTTTATTTTACTTTCGACAACCCTTGCAACTAACATGTCTTCCAGAAGAACCCGCCGTAGTGCTGCTTCAACCTCTTCACCGGCAGCACCTACACCACAGTCCGTCGCAACTAGGGATCTATGGGAAGAACGAGGTTTTATTTACACTCCAAGGGTAGTTAATCTGGGCCTCAAACCTTTCATTGCAAGAAAGATTAGAGCACTTTTATGGGAATCATTTGCGGAGCAACCAGCAGAGATGAATGAAACGCTGGTAAGGGAATTCTATGCTGCCATCGGCAGCAAGACGGCAACAACAGTGACTATCCGGGGGAAAGAGGTGCAGTTCACAGCCGAGCGCATTAACTCGTTGTATGGCCTCTACCTCGGCCCCAACGATGATGCTCACCAGCAGTTCCTTGACACTTTAGATGATGCTGCCTATGACGTTGTCATGGCAGAAGTGACGGAAGATGGGAATGAATGGAACACAAGCCGCAAAAATCCCCACACCGTGAAGAGAGGGCAGCTGCTGTCGGAGGCAAAACTGTGGAATGCCTTTATCAAGAAAAGGATCCTGCCGTCATCACACCACCGTTGACCAGCAGAGGTTAGCCTTAATACACTCCATTCTAAATAAACGACCCATTAACGTGGGAAGTTATATGCGAGAGAGTATTTTGGAAAGTTCCCATAGACCGACGGCCCTCCTTTGCCTCCCCTAACTCATCACGTCTCTCTGCCGTTGTTATGACGTGCCAGAACCCGACACCGATTGCATAGTAAAAGGACGGGGTTGGACAGACAAAAATATCATCAGCCTCATGGAGTTGACAGTGGAAACCCCTCTGTCATCCTTCAACCCCGCTGCCGCCCTCGTT
Organism: Hibiscus tridactylites; assembly: GCA_958450335.1. Taxonomy (NCBI): domain Eukaryota; kingdom Viridiplantae; phylum Streptophyta; class Magnoliopsida; order Malvales; family Malvaceae; genus Hibiscus; species Hibiscus tridactylites. The sequence goes on along the minus strand of OY288269.1, from coordinate 69,850,013 downwards.
GAATCGTCAGAGCAGCCAAACCCTAAACCTGCCACCGCAGCAGTTGCCCTGACAGACCCATCCCATCAAATCATTGCTGCTATTCAAAGGATGGAGGACAGACAGCTGGGCCTCATGACATTCATCAAGGACTTTGCCGCATCCACGGTAAATTTCATTCACAATACATTAAATTTCCCTGATGTTGTCTTTCCCACCTTCCCCGCCCACTACTTCACTGTCCCCACCCCTGCCCACACACCTACACATGCTGCAACCCCACAAACACCATCTCCCGCCTCCATACCATCACCTGCCCCGATGGCAGCCGGCAACACCCATGCCGAAACATATTCTTGAGGAACAAAGCGACCGGTGCCCTCGGATGACATTGATGCCTTTGTTGTTGGGTTCTCTTCCTCCTCCGTCTGGGCAGATAGTGACGTTGAACCCTCTATTCAGAGGAACCTGTCGAAGGAATTTACACCGGTAAAGAGGCAGAAAAGAATGGCAGATAAGAAAACTCTGCCAAGGGCCAGCAGCAGCAGTGACAGCAGCTCTGATATTCAGGTTGTACAGCAACCACCCCAGCCCGCCCCGCGAACCAGAACCCGCCGCCAGAACTGCCTCAGCAGCAGCAGCGAAGACAGTGATTAAAATTTAAGTTTCTTATCTTCTTATTACTGTCTGCCATATATATTTTGTGATGTACTGCCTTCATATGTTTTCATTTTTATTTTGTCATTTGCATTGAGGGCAATGCAACCCTCGATTTTGGGGGTGGCAACCCTCCATATTCATGGAGTACATCTTAGTTAAATTTTGTTTCTTTTACTTAGTTATTTTTCAAGTTCTCTTAAAAAAAACCTGAAAAAACTGAAAATTTTGGCTTAAAACTGTGAGTTGAACTTACCTATCGTGACAGCTCTGTCGTGGAAGCATCTTTAGGATAGTTTAAGGAGAAGTTTAGAGCCTTCCTATAGTTCTGAAAACTAAACACCATTGTGACTGTTATACTGCTTAGACTTCTTTTAGCCAACTAGAATAGGAAGACTTAGCACTTGAATAGCCCCTAGAGGTGCCTAACACTGGCTCTAGGAAAGAAGTTTAGCAAAAGAGACTCAACAAACCTAGAGGTGCCCGAAATCGGCTCTAGGAAGTTACCTAGAGGTGCCTGAAACTGGCTCTAGGAAGTTAACTAGAGGTGCCTAAAACTGGCTCTAGTGAAACTTTAGCTTGAAAAATAGAGAAATCGAGTCAAAACAAAAGAAGCATGAAAATGTGCCTTCAAAAAGATAAACTTTGGCATAAAAATTCGAGTTAAGAGTTGAATATTCTAGTGAAACTAAGAGAGTCTTGGCATATAACTATTCACAAGCATGCACACACTGCACAAGGACTATAGTGAGATTCCGGACAGATCCTAAATTATCCGACAGGTTGCTGCCATCACAGGGAACGAACGACGGGTAAGGGAAAGTTCACTGTTTGAAAGCCAAAACAAAAATATTTCATTTTTCTTTTAGGTTTTAGTTGCTTGAGGGCAAGAAAAAACTTGAGTTTGGGGGTGTGTTGAGTGTATAAAAGTTCTATTATTTACACCCTTTTTAACCCATATTTCTTCTGCATTCAAGCATTATTCATTGCATTTAGGTTAGTTTACAGCAAAACATCACAAATATACAAAAGGCACAGATTCTACTAAAAATAGATGTTTTTGGCAGGTTGCCGCCGTCATGGGCGGTGAAGGCAGGCGCTGGGCAGAGAAGTAGAGGAGCTGAACTGGACAAGCAGACAAAGAGGACGATGCTGCCATGGTGCTGCCATGACAGTAGAGGACGACAACAACTTTGAGGAGAAAAAGCAAAGTGGACCTCGGTAGATAGAGAAAATTCTGCTCGTCTGTCGTGTGAAAACCTTATATTTTTCCAAGCCCCGTATCAAAAGATATGTCAAGCCCAAAGCTCAAGGAGAGAAAATCCCAAGAAACAAGGAGGACGGCTGGAAAGTAGATTCCTTGAAGATTTAGTCTTTATTAGAATCATACTTTTAATTAAAGTTGTAATCCTTGTTAACTTAAATAACTTGAGCCCAAAGCTTATATAAGGGAATGTATTTTAACCTAGGGTACATCTCATAACCCATAGCCGATTTCCCCTTAAGCCGACAACCAAAAACCCTCCGCCGTTTACCCGCCGTCGATATGTTCTAAACCCCCCTAGGACCACATGTTGATTTGTAAAGTAGTTGCAAGTGTTGTTTTGTTTTAGGAATTTTCAGTTCAATAAAATAAACTTCAAGTTCTCTTATTTTGGTTATTAATATCTTGCAAGAGCATCGGGAGAGCATTGTGAGGTTATCTATTTACTTAGCATCGGGAGAGTTAAGTATACGAAAGAAATAAGAGCAAGTTCTCTAGTTTATAGTTGAACTATCTCGTGCCTAGGGATAGGGCGAGGTTAAGTGGCTAAAGAAGAATTCATACACATCGGTGTTCATCCTTCGATTCACGCCGGGAGGTATCATCAAGACGTGATCATCGATAGTCTTTGACCTAGGGATAGGCCAAGGTAGATTTGGGATTCTTGCCAAACTTGAAAGTACTAAGTTGAGTGTTTGCTGCCGCGACAATCAATGGACTGCCGCCATGACAGGTGCTGTCCGCGACGGGCACGACGACAGAACTGGATTTCCTAAAATCTGCAATACCTGCACTACTGAGCAATTCAATACCAACCCATTCTCTTTATCTTGATATCTTTATTCTTTTATTTACGTTTACTTCATTATTTTCGTGACAAATATCTTAATCTATTCTTTTCCCCTTGTGCAGATAGCGAAGGAAAGGGTTAGCCCAGTCCCTGTGGAGACGATATCCGATACTTCGTATCACTTTACTACTTGCGTCGTGTACACTTGCACTACGACAGAACTGGATTTCCTAAAATCTGCAATACCTGCACTACTGAGCAATTCAATACCAGCCCGTTCTCTCTATCTTGATATCTTAATTCTTTTATTTACGTTTACTTCATTATTTTCATGACAAATATCTTAATCTATTCTTTTTCCCTTGTGCAGATAGCGAAGGAAAAGTTAGCCCAGTCCATGTGGAGACGATATCTGATACTTCGTATCACTTTACTACTTGCGTAGTGTACACTTGCACTACCATTGCGATTGACTCTTTTACATGCAACAGACGCGTCAAAAACCGCGTAACAGCTGACCCCAATTTTTGCGCCTGCCGTTACAGCTCCAACGGAAAGAAAATCATCCATCTATATAAACCCCCATTCACTATTCATTTTTTCATCTCACTTTTATTCTCTCAACTCGTTTTCTCTAGATCCCAAAATTCTCTTTACTTTCCACAGCCCTTCCAACCATGACTAGTAGACAAACTCGCAGAAATGCTGCCTCCAGCTCTGCCGCAACAATGAGTACTCCAAGCCATAGTGCCATCCCAAACCTTTTCTCCTCCACCGACTCCGTCGGCAGATACTACCACTCCTTCCAGAATAAGGAGATGTGGGAAGAAAGGGGGTTTCTCTACACCGAGCTCACGGGAAACCTAGGGCTTGAACCCTTCATTGCATAGAAGATACATGCCCTCAAATGGCAGCGGTTTGCTGCCCAGCCGAAAGAAATAAACGTTACACTAGTCCGGGATTTTTATGTTGCCGTCGACAGCAAGGATACTACGACCGTGACGGTGCGAGGTAAAGAACTTTCTTTCGAGCCTTCTTACATCAACACCCTATACGGCCTCTATGTCATTAGAAAGGAGGACGCCAACAAGAGGTTCGTCCATAGTCTGTCACCGACAGACTATGATGCGGTGATGGCAGAAGTGACGGAGGAGGGGACAGAATGGAACACCGACCCAAAGCATCGATGGACGGTGAAAAGAACTCAACTAACTCCCGAGGCAAAAATATGGAATCACTTCGTGAATAAGAGAATCATGCCATCCTCCCATAACAGTACGGTTGACCGACCCAGGTTAGCACTTGTACATTCAATTTTAAATGAAAGACCCATCAATGTTGGCTAATACATAAGGGAGGGAATTTTGGAATGTGCTCTCCGACCATCGGGACCTCTTGTCTTCCCGTACCTCATCACCGTAATATGCCGAGGCCACAACGTTCTAGAAATTGCCGAAGACTTTAAAGTCTGAGGGAAATGATGGACGGAGCGAAACATCTTCAGCCTAATGGAGCTGAAAGCAGCAACCCCACTTTCCTACTTCAACCCTTCTACCACAGTAAAAGAGCCGACAAGCCCTAGTCAGCCAGAACCTGCCGCAGCAGAGCAGCAGCAGCCAACGGCAGCAGCCCCTCCACAAGACGCCTCCACCCAGATTCTGTCAACACTTAACAAGATGGAGGAACGACAACTCGGTCTGATGAGCTTCATAAGGGATTTCACGGCAGCCACGATAACTTTTATTCATAACAATTTAAATTTTACACATGTATCATTCCCTGCCTTCCCAGAACAATATTTTGCTGCCCCCACACCTACTCCTACTCCTGCTGCCACACTGAAGACTACATATGATGCCTCTACTCCTACACCGGCCGCGACAGCTGAAGGCGGCAGCCAAACTGCCACTACCAGAGGTGAGAAAAGAAAGGAGCCACTACAAGAGCTCAACGAAGACTACTTCGAAGGGTTCTCCTCATCATCTATCTGGAAGGACTCTAATGAAGAGCCCTCTGTAGCCAGAAACCTCTCCAAGGAGTTCACTCCAATAAAGAGGCAGAAGCCAAACAAGGCTGGCGAAGGACCCTCCGGCCAGAGCAGGTCTGCCAGCAGCAGCTCAGACGATGAGGTACAAGTGCTGGACAAACTCGCACACATCTCACCCACTCGTGTCCAGCCGCCAAGGGAAGCCAAATAGAAGACAACATCTGCCTCTCCTAGCACTCTGTCGGTCCCCACTATGAAGGTCATTGCCCACCGGCAGCTCCAGATCAGCAGCAACAGCGATGACAGCTCCTCAAATTAAGTTTCTATCTTATTTTTGTTGTCTGGTTGTTTTATTTATCTTGTGATGTATTTTTTTTCTTTTTTATCCATGTTGTCATGCATTGAGGGCAATGCAACCCTTGAGTTTGGGCTGGCATCCCTCCAGTAATTAAGTGTCAATTGTGTCTAAGTTTTAGTTATTATTTAGTTTATTTTTGTCAAAAAATTTATTTGGCTTAAGTCTTTGAACTGAACTTACCTGCTGCGACATACTCTGCCGTGAAAGTGCCTTTAGGATATTTTTAGGAACAATTTAGAGCCTTACTATAGTTCTGATCTTAAACACCCTTTGTGACTCTTATGCTGTCTAGACTTCTACTGGTAAACTAGAATAGGAAAAGCTTAAACACTTGAGTTTCCCCTAGAGGTGCCTAACACTGGCTCTAAGAAAAGAAGAGATTTTAGACTCAATACACCGAGAGGTGCCTAAAACCGGCTCTAGGAAGTTAGCTGAAGGTGCCCAAAAATAGGCTCTAGTCAACTTAAAAATAAGAAAAGAACACTGAGTCTAATTAAGAAAAACTAAAGGAGCCTAAGAATTGCCTCCAAGAAAATGAAATTTGGCATAAAAATTCAAGTAAGTAGCTTAACTATTCCAGTAAATTAAAGGAGTCCAGACACATATTTGTTCACAAAACATGCACACACTACACGAGACCTATAGCATGGTTCCGAATAAATCCAGAAATGTCCGACAAGGTGTTGTCCATGATACGGTATGTGAGGTAGATAATGAAAAGTTCACTGAATTAAGCCAAGCAAAATTTTTTAGTTAGGTCATATTTGCTTGAGGGCAAGCAAGAACTTGAGTTTGGGGGTATGTTGAGTGTGCAAATGTTTTACTTTTTTGTAACACCCCAATTTTGGGCTTAGAAGTTTAGGGTCTGAATCGGATCGGTCTGATAAACGGTTCGAATATAAAAGGAGGTTTTAGGGAAAGCCTAGTTCGGGATGCTTTAAAAATATAGAAAAATATCTAAAAATCCTCATTTAATATATATAAGAGAGTGGTGAAATCAATTTTACAAAATAAGGTTTGGAAATACTACATTTCGGAGTAGTGACCAAAATGCGATTTTTACAAAGTTTTGTAGTGACTGTTTTGTAAAGGATTGAAACTTTGAATCTTTATGGAGCTAATTCACCAAAAAAATTCTCCAGATTTTTCCTTAATTTGGGTGATTTAATTAGTGTTTTAATTAAACAAAAGAAAATGAATACTACTTTTTGGATTTTCATAACTACTTTTTCCTAGTTTTCTCTCATTCCTTTTTCTCTCAAAATCCCATCATCCAAACACATTTTCTCCAGCAAAATTTACATTGATCTTCACTTCAATTGATGAGATTTCCATCATCTATTGGTTCCTAATCAATCTTGCATCAAATCCTTTTGATTTCCACATTGAATTTTCATGGAATTTTGCCCAAATCAAGGAGAAATCATCACTTAGAGGTAAGAATGTTCTTCTCCTCTAAATACTCAGTTCTTTACTGAAATTCTCAAGTTGTCAATCCTTTATTAAAGTTTTATAAATGGTTTTAATGTTAGAAACATGAGTTTGGCTTAAAACTCAAGATTTTGGAAAAGATCTTGAAGAATTTCGTTGTGATTGATTGGGCTCTGTTTTGAGGTGGTTCTTTAATGTATTTTGGATATTAAATGATGTTATAAATGAGGTTTTATCAATCCAATCCCGAATAGGTTATGTTTCCTAAGTTTTTGCTTAAGAAAATGGTGGTTTTTGAGGTGTTTTTGGTGTTCTGTTATAGCCGGAGGTATAAGGTCGAGTTTAGGATTGTTTTTAATGGTGATTGATGTTTAGAAATGATTAGAAATGATGGATCTTAGCTGGGTAAAGTTTTGGAAGAGTTTGGAGGTAATTTCGGTTCTGTTTGGTAGACGAAATGTTGGTTTTTGGTAGAGCAGCGAGTTTAGGTGTGTTGGCTGAAGATTTCAATGCATGATGATGCATTAATCCTCTGCTTTGATGTGTCTAAAACATGGGAGACATCTTCGGACACCTTTGGAGTTGATTCGGAAGCTTAATTGGCGTTTCGGCAAGCAAGCAAAACGTAATTGGTGAGTGGAGATGGTTTTCCAGCTTTGAAATGATTATTTGGAGGTTTTTGGAGCTTAGTTTAAGTCTAAACAACTTAGCTAAGCTCAAGAGTAAGTTTTCGAAAAAACTCCCACGGATGTGCTAAGTTATGGTTTGATGCATTAGTTATGAAATGCATGTTTAATTACTGTTTGAAAGCATGTTTTAGCATGATTAATGTTGGATTTGAAAGCCATGTATTGAAGGATGCTCAAGGTAAGAGATCCTTAGTTTGACATGTTTTTATTTTGGTTATGAAGCATGGATATGCATGATGATAAGTGGCGTTGATTAATGCTTAAAACAGTGAATTGATGATGGTATTTTATGTATGTTGACAAGTGATGAAATGGTTTTTAAGTACATGAATCAGATATTGTTAGTCGGCTATAGTATTGGGTGCACCATAAGTAAAGTCACCTTGGATGTTGAGGGGTTGAGATTGTAACGTTACAGTCCACCACTGGTGTCACATCAATGGAGGGATTACTCTTGAGAGTGAACCTTGTGTAGTCCGGTAGTGTGTATGAAGCGTTTGGGACAACGCTTGTAATCCGCATATCCGATTGTGTCTTGTGTTGAAATGGTTATAAATTATCACTTGAAAGCCAATATAATGTATTTAAATGTAACGAAGCGTGAAATGCTTGAAAATGATGCAAGGTATCATGAGAAAGAGATGAGCATGTGGTTTAAAAGCTTTGTTGAAAATGTTTTCTAAAAATGCATTGTTGTATTGGTTTCATTTAGAGCTTGCCTCACTAAGCATTTGTGCTTACGCTCTCTTTTACTAATAATGCAGATAATTGAGGTGCTTTGGGCATCAAGGAAGCTAAGTTCATCCAAGGAAGTCAAAGCTCATTCATGTATGGTGAAGTTTTCAAACATTATTAGTTTTGATAATTTGGAAATGGGAACCTAGGATTTATTTTGGGAGATGTGTTAAACTCCCTGAGGTTGTGGCATGGTTGCCTTGGTTACTTTGAATTGTAAATGGCCTTAAATGCTTGTTTGGAGGTTAGATTTTCCTTTGTGGTTTTACTATTAGGAAGCATGCCTCTAGACTTCTGAGTATGCATGTTTGTTGCTTCGAAGGTGTTTAAGAGTCCTAAATATGTTCCTTATATGTTTGTTGACTTGATGATATGCTTCGGATGTCGTTTGGATGTATTTGATTGGATTTATGCATGAAAAACCAGCAATAGTTGCAGATTCTGGGCAAACCGTATTGAAACACCCTCTAGTGTTTCGAAACGGGGGCCTGAAATGGCCTTCATGTTTCGGAACGCCAGGGGATGTTCCGAAACGATTTGGCTACTGGAATGCCTCGTTTCGGAACTGGTCTCGGAACCAACCTGCGTATTGAAATAGTCAACACTGTTCCGATCCTGCGTTTCGATACGACAGGTGGGTGTTTTGGAACATGTGACCGTTGGGCACTGATTTGAATGGTGTTGTAGTTTGCAAGCTTTACATTTTAGTCCCAAATGTTGATGTTGCAATTGCTTGAGTTTGAGATGTTCAATTAACTTGAAATTTGGCAGAGAATCATGAAATGAGACTAATTCCATATTGATAACCTTAAAATCAGTTAAGACCTTCTAATTTACAGAAATTGCAGTTTGGTCCCTAAACTTGTAATAAGTGCAATTGAGTCCCTTTTTGTGTTCAACCGTTGTGCCTCTCTCGTATATGTTTTATAAGTACTCACTTAGGGTGAACGTGTATCTAGACAAGAGTAAAAGGAAAAAAAGGGTCGTTAATCAAGGTTGACTTTCGGGTTGACTTTGGTTTTCCCTGTGTAATCTTCGTAGTTTGGGTCAACCGTCTAGGCCAGGCTAAGGGGGTTACATTTTGTGGTATCAGAGCTTGGTTCCCGTGTAATTGGGATTTGTGATGTGGATGTTGTATGTGTAATTGCATGATGTGCCTTTTGAGTAAAAGAATGTTGTGTGCATCGTAATGCATGGTTTCAATTGTGATGTTATGCTATGTTAGAGTGTGTTGGGGGATCCCATTGCCAAGTCAAAACTAATGAAAGGAACTTGTTTTCGAAAAAGAGCTTGAGTACTTGGATTACTTACCTTAATGAGCCTAATTATGTTTATTGCATTTGTGTCAGTGCATTATTTTCTTGTAATTGGGGCCACGTAGAGAGGTGAGAATGAATACAAGAGATATGGCTCATAATGAGAATGATGAGAATGCTGAGAATGTTGTGGATTTACCTCCTATTCCTGGTGGTGGACCACCTGGTGGTGAGGTTGCTGGAGCTGGTAATGTTGGTGCTGGTGCTGGGGTCGCCGGACCTGAAGGTGTGCAGGGGCAAGCTGCTCCTGACATGATTGTGTTGATTCAGGCTATTGATGGAGCCTTTCAGGCAGCAGTAGCTGGAGCTCATGGAGCTGCGCATCAGGATGATGCTAATGTTAGATTGCCTTTGGAACGTCTTCGCAGTCTGGGAGGGGCTGAGTTCAGAGGTTTATCTCCGGAAGGATATGAGTCTTGGTTGGAGAGCACCAAGAGGATTTTGGGACAAATGAACTGCAATAATGTGCAGAAGCTGGGTTGTGTGGTGTCACTGCTGCATGGTGATGCTTATACGTGGTGGACGATCACTATCTCTGGAATGGAGGACAATGGTATAACTTGGACGTTTTTCCTGAATGCGTTCAAGCGGAAGTATCTGGGTGTGCGATACCTAGATGAGAAGAAAAGAGAATTTATGTCTCTTGTGCAAGGCAGCATGATGGTAGCTGAGTATGAGATCCAGTTTGTCTGCCTTAGTCAGTATGCACCTGAGCTAATCCCTGATGAGCGGGAGAGGTGTGAACGTTTCTGTTATGGATTGGTAACGGATGTGAAGACTTTTATGCTTATGGCTGAATATACATATTTTTATGTGCTTGTGTGTCGAGCGAAGGACATCGAGCAGAACCTGGGTTTGTCTTCTAGAAGCGTTAGTTCTAGCTCGGGAAAAAGAGCTGCTGATCATAGTTCTGGTGGTGGACGAAACAAGAGAGGACGAGATAGGAGGTATCAGTCTACTACTAGGCGTGGTAATGGAGGACATGGTACTCCTATTCAGGGAGATAGGATGAGGGTTGATCAGAACACGTGCTGGACGTGTGGATCTCGTGGCCATTTGAGGCGAGATTGTCCTCGAGCAGCGAGGGAGGTTCAGGCTCCTGTTGCAGCGACAGGTAACTCATGTTGGAATTTTGGTTCGGCAGACAACATGAGGAGGGAGTATCCTTTGTTGGCCGGTGGTGGTCAGGGACGTGCTCCTGGGGTAGCTGCACCTCGGAGAGGTCGTGGGCGCGGCCGTGGTAACTTTCAGCACAGAGAGGATGGTGGGAGAAATGTAGCACATGTTGTGGCCGTTCAACCTGAGGGTGGTGGTCAGGCTCGAGTGTATGCTCAGCGTGAGGGAAGGAATGATACGGATGTGATCGCAGGTACCTTTACTTTGCAATCCTTATCATTACTTTCTTTGATTGATTCTGGATCTACACACTCGTACATATTGCGTGAACATGTTCAAATGCTTGGGTTACCTGTTGAGTCTTTGGATGTTGGCATGCGTGTGACTAGTTCATTTGGTGAGACAGCTGTAACGCGAAAGTTGTATAGAAGATGTCCCTTAAAAGTGCAAAACCATGTTTTTCTTGTTGATCTCATGGAATTTCCTTTCCATGGTTTTGATGTAATCCTTGGTATGGATTGGCTTGTTGAGCATCGAGCTGTAGTGGATTTTGAGAGCAAGCGAGTTTCATTGAAACTTGCAGATGATTACGAAGTGGTAGTGGTTGGTGAAAATGTAAAGTTTCTTAGTAATGTGGTGTCTACCTTGTAAGCAAGTTGGATGTTGCGGCAAGGTTGCGAGGCTTATCTAGCCTTTGTTATGAATCCAAGTTCGAAGGAGGTGCGCGTTCAAGATATAAGAACTGTGCGAGAGTTTCCTAAAGTGTTTCTGGAGGAGTTACCTGGATTGCCGCCTAGTCGAGAGGTGGAGTTTGGAATTGAGCTGTATGAAAACACAACTCCAGTGTCCATTGCTCCCTATCGCATGGAACCTAAGGAGTTGAAGGAGTTGAAGACGCAGCTTCAGGAGTTGCTTGACCGTGGTTTTATTCGGCCTAGTGTGTCACCGTGGGGTGCACCTGTTTTGTTCGTGAAGAAGAAGGATGGCACTATGAGAATGTGCATTGATTATCGTCAGCTGAACAAGTTGACTATCAAGAATCGGTATCCTTTGCCGAGGATTGATGATCTTTTTGATCAATTTCGGGGAACGGTTGTGTTCTCCAAGATTGACTTAAGGTCATGATACTACCAGCTTAAGGTGAAAGATGTGGATGTGCCAAAAACAGCCTTTAAAACGAGGTATAGGCATTATGAATTCCTTGTAATGTTGTTTGGTTTGACGAATGCACATGCTGCTTTTATAGACATGATGAATAGAGTGTTCCATGAATACTTGGACAAGTTTGTTGTGGTGTTCATTGATGATATCCTTGTGTACTCTCGTACTGAGGAGGAGCATGAAGGTCATTTGAGGGTTGTCTTGCAAGCGCTTCTGGAAAATCAGCTTTATGCTAAGCTGAGCAAGTGTGAGTTTTGGCTAAAGGAGGTTGTTTTCCTTGGTCATGTAGTTTCGGCTGAGGGGATTCGTGTTGATCCTCAGAAGGTTAAGGCGGTGATGAATTGGAAGCCTCCTAAGTCCGTTCATGAAGTCCGTAGTTTCCTTGGGTTGGCGGGATATTACCGGAGGTTTGTGGATGGATTTTCGAAGATTGCTTCCCCTTTGACGAAGTTGTTGCAAAAAGATGTTAGGTATGAGTGGACAGAAGCAAGACAACAAGCTTTTGAGAAGCTTAAAACAGCTTTGACGCAAGCTCCTATCTTGGTTCAGCCTGAATCAGGAAAAGAGTTTGTGGTGTACAATGACGCATCCTATGTTGGTTTGGGGTGTGTGTTAATGCAAGAGGGTGAGGTGATGGCTTATGCATCGCGCCAGTTGAAGGTGCATGAGGGCAATTATCCTACGCATGATATTGAGTTAGCTGCGGTGGTTTTTGCTTTGAAGATTTGGAGACATTATCTGTATGGTGAGAAGTGTACTGTGTACACGGATCACAAACGTTTGAAGTATTTGATGTCTCAGAAGGAATTGAATCTTAGGCAACGACGTTGGGTGGAGTTGCTTAAGGATTACGATCTGACGATCGCGTACCATCCGGGAAAGCTAATGTTGTAGCGGATGCTTTGAGCAAGAAGGTGGCAGTGGAGTTGAGGGCCATGTTTGCCAGTCTGAGTATTTCGCAAGATGGAGGTCTTGTGGCTGAATTGCAAGTGAAACCATCTCTGGTTCAGTTGATAAAAGATAAGCAGTATTTGGATGATTCACTAGTGCCACATGTTCAGGATATTGCTGGGGATAGACCATCAGATTTTTGTTTTAATGATGATGGGGTTCTATGTTTCGGGAGTCGGATAGTAGTGCCAAATGATACGGAGTTGAGGCGCACTATTCTGACTGAAGCTCATAATAGTCCTTTTGCTATGCACCCTAGTAGTACAAAGATGTATCGTGATCTAAAGGATTAGTACTATTGGGTGGGTTTGAAGAAAGATGTGGCGGAATATGTGAATAAGTGTATGGTTTGTCAGCAGGTTAAAGCTGGGCATCAGTTTCCTTCAGGGTTGTTGCAACCGTTGAGGATTCCTGAATGGAAGTGGGAAAGAATTACCATGGACTTTGTGTCTTGTTTACCATTGTCGCCATCGAAGAAGAATTCGGTGTGGGTGATTGTGGATCGCCTTACGAAGTGTGCACATTTCTTACCTGTGCATACTACGTATACCTTGTACAAGCTTGTAGAGTTGTACAATGCCAAAATTGTGCGTTTGCATGGTGTACCAAAATCTATAGTGTCGGATAGAGATCTGAGGTTTACATCACATTTTTGGGAATGTTTGCGTCAAGCTTTGGGTACGCGGCTGAATTTCAGTACTTCCTATCATCCACAGTCGGATGGACAGTCTGAGCGTGTTATCCAAGTGCTTGAGGATATGTTGAGGTGCTGTGTGATTGAGTTTCAAGGCTCTTGGGAGAAGCATTTGCCTTTGGTGGAGTTTGCTTATAACAATAGCTACCAGGCAAGTATTCAAATGGCACCTTATGAAGCCTTGTATGGGAGGAAGTGCAGAACTCCTCTTTGCTGGGCTGAAGTAGGACAGAAGTTGGTCTCAATGCCGGCTTTGTCGAAAGGAACCACTGAGAAGGTGAAGCTCATATTTGAGTGGTTGAAGGCAGCTTTTGATCGACAGAAGTCTTACGCGGATTTGAAGCGTAAGGAGATTGAGTTTGCGGTGGGCGACCGTGTGTTTTTAAAGGTTTTGCCTTGGACATGTGGGTCATGTTGCTTATAAGCTGAGATTACCACAAGAGTTGGAAAAGATACATGATGTGTTTCATGTCTCTATGCTTCGAAGGTATAGATCGGATCCTTCGCATGTTATGCCTGTGGAGGAAGTGGAGTTGAATCCAGATTTGACCTATGATGAGGAGCCGGTTGAGATTCATGATTCAGACAGTAAAGTTCTTCGAGGTAAGACCATTGAGTTGGTTAAGGTGTTGTGGAGGCATCGCGGTGTTGAAGAAGCCACGTGGGAAAGGAAAGATGACATGAAGAAGCAGTTCCCTTACCTTTTTCCTCCAGGTAAATTTCGAGGACGAAATTTCTTAAGAGGGGGAGAGTTGTAACACCCCAATTTTGGGCTTAGAAGTTTAGGGTCTGAATTAGACTGGTCTGATAAACGGTTTGAATATAAAAGGAGGTTTTAGGGAAATCCTAGTTTGGGATGCTTTAAAAATATAGAAAAATATCTAAAAATCCTCATTTAATATATATAAGAGAGTGGTGAAATCAATTTTACAAAATAAGGTTTGGAAATACTACATTTCGGAGTAGTGACCAAAATGCGATTTTTGCAAATTTTTGTAGTGACTGTTTTGTAAAGGATTGAAACTTTGAATCTTTAAGGAGCTAATTTACCCAAAATGTTTTTCTCCAGATTTTTCCTTAATTTGGGTGATTTAATTAGTGTTTTAATTAAACAAAAGAAAGGGAAAACTACTTTTTGGATTTTCATAACTACTTTTTCCTAGTTTTCTCTCATTCCTTTTTCTCTCAAAATCCCATCATCCAAACACATTTTCTCCAGCAAAATTTACATTGATCTTCACTTCAATTGATGAGATTTTCATCATCTATTGGTTCCTAATCAATCTTGCATCAAATCCTTTTGATTTCCACATTGAATTTTCATGAAATTTTGCCCAAATCAAGGAGAAATTATCATTCAGAGGTAAGAATGTTCTTCTCCTCTAAAAACTTAGTTCTTTACTGAAATTCCCAAGTTGTCAATCCTTTATTAAAGTTTTATAAATGGTTTTAATGTTAGAAACATGGTTTTGGCTTAAAACTCAAGATTTTGGAAGAGATCTTGAAGAATTTCGTTGTGATTAATTGGGCTCTGTTTTGAGGTGGTTTTTTAATGTATTTTGGATATTGAATGATGTTAGAAATGAGGTTTTATCAATCCAATCCCGAATAGTTTGTGTTTCCTAAGTTATTGCTTAAGAAAATGGTGGTTTTTGAGGTGTTCTTGGTGTTCTATTATAGCTGGAGGTATAAAGTCGAGTTTAGGATTGTTTTTAATGGTGATTGATGTTTAGAAATGATTAGAAGTGATGGATCTTGGCTGGGTAAAGTTTTGGAAGAGTTTGGAGGTGATTTCGGTTGTGTTTGGTAGCCGAAATGTTGGTTTTAGGTAGAGCAGCGAGTTTAGGTGTGTTGGCTGAAGATTTCAATGCATGATGATGCATTAATCCTCTGCTTTGATGTTGTCTAAAATAGGGGAGACATCTTCGGACACCTTTGGAGGTGATTTGGAAGCTTAATTGGCGTTTCGGCAAGCAAGCGAAACGTAATTGGTGAGTGGAGATGTTTTTCCAGCTTTGAAACGATTATTTGGAGGTTTTGGGAGCTTAGTTTAAGTCTAAACAACTTAGCTAAGCTCAAGAGTAAGTTTTCGGAAAAACTCCCACGGATGTGCTAAGTTATGGTTTGATGCATTAGTTATGAAATGCATGTTTAATTATTGTTTTGAAAGCATGTTTTAGCATGATTAATGTTGGTTTTGAAAGCCATGTATTGAAGGATGCTCAAGGTAAGCGATCCTTGGTTTGACATGTTTTTATTTTGGTTATGAAGCATGGAGATGCATGATGATAAGTGGCGTTGATTAATGCTTAAAACAGTGAATTGATGATGGTATTTGATGTATATTGGCAAGTGATGAAATGGTTTTTAATTACTTGAATCAGATATAGCTAGCCAGCTATAGGATTGGGTGCACCATAAGTAAAGTCGCCTTGGATGTTGTGGGGTTGTGATTGTACCGTAAACTCCATCCAAGTACCCTAACGATTGAGGTAAGATCACAACGGTGGTTGTAAATTCCGTGTGTGGATCTTGCGTTATGTGTCCCTTACTCTCGTTAGTGGAATTATACAACTACCGATGTGTGGTGTTGAGGGGTTGAGATTGTACCGTTACACTCCACCACGTGTGTCACATCAATGGAGGGATTGCTCTTGAGAGTGAACCTTGTGTAGTCCGGTAGTGTGTATGAAGCGTGTGGGACAACGCTTGTAATTCGCGTATCCGATTGTTTCTTGTGTTGAAATGGTTATAAATTATCACTTGAAAGCCAATATAATGTATTTAAATGTAACGAAGCGTGAAATGCTTGAAAATGATGCAAGGGTTCATGAGAAAGAGATGAGCATGTGGTTTAAAAGCTTTAATGAAAATGATTTCTAAAAATGCATTGTTGTATTGGTTTCATTTAGAGCTTGCCTCACTAAGCATTTGTGCTTACGCTCTCTTTTACTAATAATGCAGATAATTGAGGTGCTTTGGGCATCAAGGAAGCTAAGTTCATCCAAGGAAGTCAAAGCTCATGTATGGTGAAGTTTTCAAACATTATTAGTTTTGATAATTTGGCAATGGGAACCTAGGATTTGTTTTGGGAGATGTGTTAAACTCCCTGAGGTTGTGGCATGGTTGCCTTGGTTACTTTGAATTGTAAATGGCCTTAAATGCTTGTTTGGAGGTTAGATTTGCCTTTGTGGTTTTACTATTAGGAAGCATGCCTCTAGACTTGTGAGTATGCATGTTTGTTGCTTCGAAGGTGTTTAGGAGTCCTAAATATGTTCCTTATATGTTTGTTGACTTGATGATATGCTTGGGAAGTCGTTTGGATGTATTTGATTGGATTTATGCATGGAAAACCAGAAATAGTTGCAGATTTTGGGCAAACCGTATCGATACACCCTCTAGTGTTTCGAAACGGGGGCCTGAAATGGCCACCGTGTTTCGGAACTCTAGAGGATGTTTCGAAACGATTTGGCTACTAGAATGCCTTGTTTCGGAACTGGTCTCGGAACCAACCCGCGTATCTAAACGGTCAACTCTGTTTCGATCCTGTGTTTCGATACCACAAGTGGGTGTTTCGGAACAGGTGACCGTTGGGCACTGATTTGAATGGTGTTGTAGTTTGCAAGCATTACATTTTAGTCCCAAATGTTGATGTTGCAATTGCTTGAGTTTGAGATGTCCAATTAAGTTGAAATTTGGCAGAGAAGCATGAAATGGGACTAATTCCATATTGATAACCTTAAAATCAGTTAAGACCTTCTAATTTATAGAAATTACATTTTGGTCCCTAAACTTGTAATAAGTGCAATTGAGTCCCTTTTTGTTGTTCAATCGTTGTGCCTTTCTCGTATATGTTTTATGAGTACTCACTTAGGGTTAACGTGTATCTAGACAAGAGTAAAAGGAAAAAAAGGGTCGTTAATCAAGGTTGACTTCTGGGTTGACTTTGGTTTTCCCCGTGTAATCTTCGTAGTTCGAGTCAACTGTCTACGCCGGGCTAAGGGGGTTACATTTTTACCCCTTATTTAACCCATATTTCTGCTGCATTCAAGCATAATTCATTGCATTTATGTAAAGTTTCACATATACATCACAATTAGATAAAATGGCACAATTGCTACTGATTTTGGGCGTTTTTGCAGGAATCTGTCGTGTTAGACTCAGGATGGCGAAGGAGCAGAGCCGGAACTCAGGACTGGAGTCAAGAAGGGAGATGCTGCCGTGGCAGCCATGACGGTAGTGTTGGTGAAAGGGAAAAGTGAAGTGGAGCTCGACAAATAGAGGAATTGAAGTCAGTCTGTCGTGGACCACTCCTATATTTTTCTGAGCCCTAAGGCAAAATGAAGGCCAAGCCCAAAGTCCAAGAAAGAAACCCAAAGCAAGAAAAGAGGACGAATTAAAGTCATATACTCAGAAGATTAATTCTCCAATAGAGTTGTACTTTAGTTTAAACTTTTATTCTTGTCATATTAGAAAACTTGGACCCAAGGCCTATATAAAGGCATGTAATTCGACCTAGGGAAGGATATCTCGTCTCTAGTCGTCTTCCCCAAAACCCTTGTCGTTTTCCCCCTCTCATCATGTTCTAAACATCCCATAGGGCTAAGTGTTGATTTGGTAAAGTAGTTGCAAGGATTGTACTGTTTTAGGAATTTTCTGTTCAATGAAATAAAATATCAAGTTTTCTTATTCTGGTTTCAACATCTTGCAAGAGTATCGGGAAAGCATTGTGAGATTATCTATTTACTTAATATCGGGAGAGTTAAGTATACGAAAGGAATAAGTATGGGTTCTCCAGTTTATGGTTGAACTATCTCGGACCTAAGGATAGGACAAGGTTAAGTGGCTAAGGAAGAATTCAATAACATTGGTGTTCACTCTTTGATTCACGCCGGGAGGTATCATCCGAGAAGTGTTCATCAACAGTACTTGGACCTAAGGATAGGACAAGTCATACCAGGGATTCTTTCCAAGCTTGAAGAAACTGAGTTGCTTATCGCTGCCGTGACAGTAACGGACCGCTTCCACGATAGGTGCTGCCGTGACAAGAGCCATACACAGAACATGAATTTTTATACAGTGCAAAACCTGCACTACCGAGCTGATCAATACCGGCCTATCTCTTAACCCTGAATCTTCATTCTCTTATATTCAGTATTCTTCAACATTATTTCCCAACAATTTAAACTCTTTTATTTCTCTCTTGTGCAGCAATTCAAGGATAAAGCTATTTCCAGTCCCTGTGGATTCGACATCTGATACTTTAAGTATCACTTTACTACTTGCGTCGTGTACACTTGCACTACATTACGATAGGACTTTTGACACGCAATAGTAAGCTACTGGCCCAATCCGCTCAACTATCTCATACAGACCGATAAACCATGGACTCAACTTGCCTTTCCGGCCAAATCGCATTACCTTCTTCCACGGAGACACTTTCAGAAACACTTTCTCACCCACTGAGAACTCAATCTCTTTTCTCTTCAAATTTGCGTAAGATATCTAACGATTAGAAGCTGTCTTCAGACAATCACAAATCAACTTCACTTTATCAGTAGTCCCCTTAAGCAAATCTAGCATATTTAACAATTTTTGACCTGTTTCGTCCCAACAGATCGGAGTCTTACTTCGCCTACCATACAATTCCTCATAACGAGCCATCTGGATACTATCCCGGTAACTATTGTTGTAAGCAAACTCGACTAAGGGTAAATGCTTCTCCCAAGAACCCTAGAAGTCAATCACACAACAATGGAGCATATCCTCTAATACATGTATCACTCGCTCTGACTGACCATCTGACTGCGGATGATATGAAGTACTGAAATGCAAACGACTACCTAGGGCACTATGCAAACAACTCTAGAACCTCGATGTGAATTTTGGATCTTTGTGTGATACAATAGACTTCGGAACTTCATGCAGTCTCACAATCTCGCGGATATACAAATCTGCCAACTTGTCTAAAGAATATGTGGTGTTCATTTCTAAGAAATGAGCACACTTAGTGAATCTATCCACAATCACCCAAACTGAGTTCTTCTTCAAAGGAGACAACGGTAACCCTGATACGAAGTTCATAGTGATTCTTTCCCACTTCCATTTCGGAATCTTCAAAGGATGTAACAAACCTAAAGGAACCTGATGTTCTACCTTTACCCTCTGACATACCATGCAATAGCTCACATACTCGGCTACATCCTTCTTCAAACCAACCTAGAAATAATCACTCTTCAAATCTTGGTACATCTTAGTACCGCCCGGATGCATAGAAAAAGGACTCGAATGTGCTTCGCTCAGAATCATACGTCTCAACTCAACATCTTCAGGTACTACCACTCTGCCTTTGAAACACAACACATTCTCATCACTGAAATTGTACTCTGTCGGTCTACCTTCTGTAATGTCCTGAACATGTGAAGCTAAAGATACGTCTTGCAACTATTTCTCTCTGATCATCTGAATCAATGAAGGCTTTACTTGCAAATTTGTAATCAAACCACCGTCCTCTGATACACTCGGCCTAGCAAAGATAGCTCGCAACTCGACTGCAAATTTTCTGCTCAACGCATTTACCACTACATTTGCCTTACCCAGATGGTACTCAATAGTCAAATCATAGTCTTTCAACAGCTCAAGCCATCTTCTCTGCCCCAACTTTAGCTCTCTTTGAGTCATCAGATACTTCAAGCTTTTATGATCAGTGTAAACCATGCACTTCTCACCATACAAATAGTGACGCCAAATCTTCAACGCAAACACAACTATTGCCAACTCAATATCGTGCGTAGGGTAGTTCTTCTCGTGCACCTTCAATTGTCTCGAAGCATAAGCAACAACTCTCCTTTCTTGCATCAGAACACAACCTAAACCTAGGTAGGAAGAATCGCTATAGATTACAAACTCTCTCCTTGAAACTGGTTGTACTAACATTGTAGCATTCGTCAAAGCTTCTTTCAACTTCTCAAAAGCACTCTGTATCCATCTGACCACTCAAATTTAACTCATTTTTGTAACAATTTAGTCAACGGAGCAGCTACTCTAGAGAAACCATCAACGAATCTCCTATAGTAACCAGCTAGTCCTAGGAAACTTCTAATCTCGGTCACTAACTTAGGTTGTTTCCACTCAACAATGGCTTCAATCTTCTTCGGATCAACTCGGATACCTTTAGCTGACACAACTTGGCCAAGAAACACAACCTCTCTGATCCAGAACTCGCATTTACTCAACTTAGCATACAACTGATTACTCAACAATCTCTGCAAAACAAGTCTCAAATGCTCATCATGCTCTTATTCTGATCTTGAGTACACAAGGATGTCGTCTATGAAAACAACTACAAATCGGTCTAGATAGTCTCGGAAAACTCTGTTCATCATGTCCATGAAAGCTGCCGGTGCATTCGTGAGCACAAACGGAATCACAAGGAACTCATAATGACCATATCTAGTCCTAAAAGTTGTCTTCAGGACATCACACTCCTTTATCTTCAACTAATAGTACCCTGATCTCAAATATATCTTCGAAAACACTGAGGCACCTCTCAACTAATCAAACAAGTGATCTATACGAGGCAACAGATACTTGTTCTTTACTGTCAACTGGTTCAACTACCTATAGTCGATACACATCCTCATACTACCATCGTTCTTCTTCACAAACAACACAGGAACACTCCAAGGTGAACTACTAGGCCTATAGTCGATACACATCCACTACATTAGCTTCCTACTAAGGATTTCCAAATAAATTCACTAAGAATTTTGTCCCTTTTTCTCGGATTAGAAGGAAATCGTTACAACGATCAAACTTTCTACCCAAAGCTTGATCAAACACTCTCTTACACAAGAAAGACTTAGCAAACTAGAAATCCCTCTAGAAGGTATATGTTTGCACTATAGAGCTCACACCCAAAACCTAAACACTTGAGCAAATTTAACAATATTTAGCTCACTAGTGTTGTCTAAGAAAGGAATGTACAACTAAAGCTCTAGACACAATTTGTCATCATAATGTTGTAACAATTGAAGCATTAACCATTACTTGATGCTTGGAGGTCCCTTTTATACTCCTCTTTGAGTTTGTAGCTGTTACTAGCCGTTGGGGTTGAATTGGAGCCGTTGGAAACTTTATTTCCCCTCTTTAATGCTATTCTACATCCTTCCATATCGATACGCGTGGACCCGTATCAGTACGGCCTTCATCGGAAACTAGCCGTTGGGCTCTTGCCAGCCTAGGCGTATCGATACGCTTAAGGGCGTATCGGTACGGTATGACATTTAAAAGACTGTTGGGAAAGTAGCCGTTGGGGTTGTTAAAAAGGGTATCGGTACGCTTACCAGGCGTATCGAAACGATCCCTTACCGTATCGAAATGGCCAAGCATGTTTTGATACAAGTTTTGGTAGTGACCAAACTTGGACAAAAAGGTATCGATACATGTTATATCGTATCGGTACGAGCAGCTTGAAAAGTTAAGTTTGGCTATTTAAAATCATTTAAAAACTTTTCCAAAAGCCTTTTAAGATCTCTCAAACATAAATTCAAGTTGTTTGGACTTAAGGACAAGTTTTAAATTCTTTTCAAATTAGTCCAAAACATTTTTCAATTATTATATCAAAACACTAGTTCTACAATCTCCCCCTTTTTGATATAATAAAACCAACTTGAAAAATTGTTTGGGATTCTCCCCCTTTAAGTTTAAAATTGTGAATAAGAGATGAAAAATTTGAAATCAATTTGAGCTCCCCCTTATTCATTTGAAAATTCAATTTTTCAAACAATTTCTCCCCTTTTTGTTATATCAAAAAGAATTCAAAAGACATTAAGTTCAAAATAACTTAGGAGGTTTAAACAAATGACACAAAGTTATAATTTTGGTTTTAAAAATGGCTCCAACTTACTTAAAGCATCATTAAAGTGTTAGTTCAACATATATGATCATCTAGTTGACATAAATGAAAATAACTCAAATGAAAGCAAAAACAACTATATTTTACCACACTTGAACACAAGGGAGGATGTGAAGCATTCCTTCTTCAAGTGTTCTTCCTTTGTGTGCATGAAGCTCCCCCTCAAAGTTTGACTTGTTGATCAATCTCTATCACACCTATCATAAGAAAATCAAGTAATTTTTGGTATCCAAATTGCTTTGGATCCATAAACGTTAGTACCACAAAATTATGTCCCCTTAGGAATCCATTTTTCAATTTCATCCTTTTTAGTTGAAGTGGTTAGTCCTTTTGGGACCCGACCACTTCTAAAACATTTACATTTACAAATCTAGGGGAACTAGATTGTCTTACATAAAAATTTGATTTTCCAAAATCATTATTCTTTTAAAGTTCATTGGAAATCAAATCTTTTTCTTTTTGAACTTTAAGAAGCAAATTTTGTAAATCAAAACATTTTTGTTCAAAATCCTTCAATTTTGCTTCAAGTTCAAGATTTGTTTTGGAAAGCAAATCATTCTCATTTTTCATTTTTGAAATCAACTTTTTGTTCTTGGAAAATGATGCCTTAAATTCCAAAAGCAAATCATCATAGCCATCTTGCAACTCATCAAATGTATATGAATTTGAAATAGATGAGTTAGAAGTTAACTCCCCCTCATTGAGAGCCATCAAGCATAGGTGGGCTACTTCATCATCGGTGGAGTCTTCATCGCTCCATGTGGCCACATATGCTTACTTTGAAGATGATCCCTTCTTGTTGGACTTGTGGGATTCCTTCATCTTCTTCCTCGATTCATTCTTGGATTTTTCCATTTTGCTCTTCATGAACCGGGAAAATTTGTTGAAGAGATAGGTCATCTCTTCATCTTCAATATCCTCCTCACTTGAATCTACATGATGGCATGTGGAGGATTTGAGAGCAACGACACAAGCGTTGATGCCTAGCTCCATGATCTTCTTCTTCCCCGTAGCTTTAATCTCTTCATTCTTCTTTTCATCTTCTTTGTTTTTCTTCATTATTTGATGAGTGGGAAGTCACCCTATGAGCTCATCAAGCTTCAAAGTCTTGAGATTTTTGGCTACGATGATGGCGGTCCTTTTTGAGTCCCATGACCCTATCATTGGCTCTAGGAAAGGAATAAAAGGAAAGAAAGAATTCAGACTCATTTGCTTGCAAAACTGCCTTGCACTGATTTTAGGGAGATTTCTCTTTGAGCATAAGTTAGAAAAAAACTAAAGGAGCCTAAGAATTGCCTCCATAAAAGATGCAGTTAAATCAAGAGTTAGAAAAACTAAAGGAGCCTAAGAATTGCCTCTAGAAAAAATGAATTGGCATAAACACAAGTTTGTAAGCATGACTATTTCGATACACTAAAGGAGTCTAGACACATAGTTGTTCACAAAACCTGCACACGCTACACAAGAATTATAGCATGGTTCCGAACAAATCAAGAAACACCCGACAAGGTAGTGCTCTTGATAGGGAATAAGTTGTAGGTAAGGAAAGGTTTAGTGAATTAAGCCAAAACAAAATGGTTTTATTTTTTTAGTTAGTTCGTAATTGCTTGAGGGCAAGCAAGAACTTGAGTTTGGGGGTGTGTTGGGTGTATAAAAGTTTTATATTTTACCCCTCATTTACCCATATTTCTGCTGCATTCAAGCATATTTCATTGCATTTAGGATAGATTTTTACATATACATCACAAATAGATAAAATGGCATAGTTGCTACTGAATTTGGTCACTTTTGCAGGTATCTGTTGTGGTAGACTCAGGGCAGCAAGGGAGCAAAGTTTGATCACGGGACTAGAGTCATTGAGATAACGTTGTGGTGGCCACTGCCGTGGCAGCCAGGACGACAACATTGGTGAAAGGGAAAAGTGAAGTGGAGCTTGACAGATAGAGAAATTCAAGCCGGTCTGTCGTGGACCACTCCTATAATTTTCTGAGCCCTGAGGCAAAATGAAGGTCATGCCCAAAGTCCAAGAAAGAAACCCAAAGCAAGAAAAGAGGACGAATTAAAGGCATATACTCAGAAGATTCAATCTCCAATAGAGTTGTACTTTAGTTTAAACTTGTATTCTTGTCATATAAAGAAACTTGGACCCAAGGCCTATATAAAGGCATGTAATTCGACCTAGGGGAGAATATCTCATTCTTAGCCGTTTTCCCCAAAACCCTTGTCGTTTTCCCCATTTTCATCATGTTCTAAACTTCCCTTAGGTCTAAGGGTTGATTCTGTAAAGTAGTTGCAAGGATTGTACTGTTTTAGGAATATTTATGTTCAAAGCAATAAAACTTCAAGTTTATTTATTCTGGTTTTTCACATCTCTCAAGAGAATCGAGAGAGCATTGTGAGGTTATCTATTTGTTTGATATCGGGAGAGTCAAGCATACGAACGGAATAAATACGCATTTTCTAGTTTATGGTTAAACCATCTCGACTTAGGGATAAGTACGAGGTTAAATGGCTAAGGAAGAATCCAACAACATTGGTGTTCACTCTTCGATTCACGCCGGGAGGTATCATCTAAGAAGTATTCATCAACATCACTTGGGCCTAGGGATATGACAAGTCATAAGAGGGATTCTTGCCAAACTTGAAGTACAGAGTTGTAGGATCGCTACCGCGACAACAAAAGACTTATGCTGTGACAGGTGCTGCCGCGACAGGGACGACGACAGAACAGAAGTTCTATTCAGTGCAACACCTGCACTACCAAGCAAATCAATACTGGCCTATTTCTTAAACTTGATCTTTTACTCCTTTAATTTAGTTATTATTCATGATTACTCTACAAACAATTTAAACTTTTTCTCTCTCTCGTGCAACAATTATAGGATAAGGCTATTTCAAGTCCCTTTGGAGACGATATCCGATACTTCAAGTATCACTTTACTACTTGCGTCGTGTACACTTGCACTATTTGCGATAGGACTTTTGACACGCAACAAGTTTTTGGCGCCGTTGCCGGGGACTGGCAACATATCTTTACCCTTGCTTTCACTGCACTTTTTCTTTTTAATTTTTTTGTTTTTATTGGTATTGTTTACCCTTTGTTTTTCACAATGTTTTCTGTTTGCTTATGCGCAGATCTAGACGAGGTGAAGAACCTGAGTACGAACTAGACCCTGAAATCGAACGTACGTGCAAACTCAGGAACCGAGTCCGCCTCTTGATAGCAAGAAATGACTATCTTGAGGAACATTTAAAAGCAATGAACAACGAGGTAAATGATAACCAGAGGAATGCTGAAGATCCTCCCCTAGATGCCCAGAATGGACGGCCTGCCGCTGCTGCTGCCGCACGATAGTCCTACCGCGACTACATGATCAATGACCATGTTGAACTGGAGACCACCTTGCCAGGCGTGGAAGCTGAGAATTTCGAGCTGAAATTTTTTATGTTCAGCATGATAAATTCCGCTGGCCAGTTTAGTGGTGCTGCAACAGAGGATGCCTGAGAACATCTGAAAACGTTCCAAGAAATCTGTGGATCGTTTAGATTTATAGGAATAAATCTGGAAATATTGAGGCTCCGATTATTTCCTCATTCACTGAGAGACAGAGCTAAAACTTGGTGGAATAAACTAACGTCGGGTTCAATACGAACTTGGGCAGAACTCTCTCGTGAATTCTTATCTCGTTTTAATCCTTCTCACTTATCTGAGCGATTGCATAATGAAATTGCTACTTTTCAACAGGAAGATGACGAACCAATGCACGAGGCATGGGATAGGTTTACAACTCCTCTAAGGAACTTCCCGATGCATGGATTCCCCGTGTGGAATTAGATCATTAAATTCTACAATGCTGTCAATACACACACTCGTATGAGAATAGATTCAGCAGCAAATGGGCTATTATTGGATAAAGATCCAGACGAAGCAATGGTGGTGTTGAAAAACTTAGCAAAGAATGACGAGCAATTCCCTACAGCAAGGAGAGGTAAACGAGGGATAACTGTAATGGATTATGAAGCTGACAATTCCCTGAAATCACAGGTTGCTTGCCTCACAAATGCGGTGGAAAATCTGTTACGGAAAGATTCTAAACTTGTCTATTCTGCAGAAGAGGTATATGAAACTTGCAGTGGGAACCAAAGTTCGGAAGATTGTCTGTTATAGTTAGAAGAAGGGATGTATGTTGGAAATTATAACAAGCCAAGAAACTACGACTTCAACAATTACAATCCCAACTGGAGGAAAGATCCCAAGTTTTTGTGGAGCAATCTGAATAATGCACTGAATCCTCAGATGCAGAACTACCAAAACCAAGGGGCACCCATAACCCTGTCGCGGCAACAGCCGCAACAGCAACCAGTAGCCGCGCCTAGTATACTGGAGCATATATTGGCCACAGTCATGTCACAGACATGAGCTTACATGGCAAACATGGATCACTTTGTCAAGAAGACTGAGTCATTCATGGACAAGACAGAAATGAGGATGACTAACCATGAGGCTACCATGAAATCACTGGAGACACAGATGGGTCAAGTTTCCCAACATATCAATCCAAGGCAAAATGGACGATTCCCTAGTAAAGAGCATACCAAGTGAGGAACCGACCCTAGATACAGCTGCCCTGAACACTGCCCCGATAGAGGAAGAACAACCTGCTGCCGACGCACCCGTCGCGATAGCAGAAGGGACAGAGGAGCAATTAGAGGACGCTGGAGAACCTAACCCTCCTCAGATTCGAATACCATGTGAAGGACGTCTTGAAAATTACCGTCCTCCACCTCCTTTTCCACAGCGTTTACAAAAACAGAAATAGGAGTGCCGGCTAAAAGAAATTGTGATATTTTTAAGCAGAAGCACATTAATATACCGTTGTTAGAGGCCATCAAGCAGATGCCTGGTTATGCGAAATTTCTCAAGGACGCCATGTAAAAAAGATCTAGACTTGGGGAATTCGAAACGGTAAAAATGACAGAGGGATGTATGACTATCTTGCACAGGCATCCACCCGAGAAGAAGAAGGATCCTGGGAGCTTCATCATACCGTGCATAATTGGTGACAAATTCGTGGGTAAGGCACTTTGTGATCTTGGTGCTAGCATAAATTTAATGCCAAAATCTATGTTTCAGAAATTAGGTATTTGGACGAGCACGACCCACGACAGTCATGCTGCAGTTGGCAGACCGCTCTTACGTACACCCAGAAAGGAAGATCGAAGATATTCTAGTAAGAGTGGATAAATTCATTTTTCATGCTGACTTTCTTGTGTTAGACTGTGAAGCAAATGAAAATGCACTGATCATCCTAGGGCGACCCTTCCTAGCCACAGGCAGAACTGTGATCGATGTGGAGAAAGGAGAACTGACCATGAGAGTGAATGATCAAGAAATCAAACTCAATGTTCTCCAAGCAATCAAACATGTTGATGCAGAAGAAGAGTGCAAAGCCATCACTGAAGTAATCCTTGACCAACCCTGCATTAGGTCGAGCTGCCAAGACATAAAATTTGGTCACTGCCATAGCAGTCATCTGGAAGACTGTCACGACAGCAACGACGACAGTGACTCTTCTGACTTAGAAATATCTGACACTAATGGTCGTGAGTAGGTAAATTGGATAGGCAATCGTCCAGGTATGTTCTTCGAGCCCTTAAATTATACTTTGAATGAACATATAATCCAGAAGCCTTCAATTGAAAAGCCACCTATTTTAGATCTTAAGCCCCTGCCAGAGCAGCTTAAATACGTCTTTCTTGGTTTAAATGATACGTTGTCCGTAATCATCTCTTCCAAGTTAATGCAGAAACAAGCGCAGCAGCTAATCAGAATGCTACAGCAGCATAAGAAGGCCATTGGATGGACGATAGCTAATATCCAAGGCATCAATCCAACATTATGTATGCACAAAATTCTCTTGGAACATGATCATAAGATGACTAATGATGCTCAGAGACGTTTAAACGAGGCTGTGCGAGAAGTGGTGAGAAAAGAGATTATCAAATGGCTTGACGCCGGAATCATATACGCCATCTCGGATAGTAAGTGGGTGAGCCCGGTGCAGTGTGTGCCCAAAAAGGGAGGCATAACCGTGGTGACCAACGAAGAAAACGAACTAATCCCAACCAGGATTGTGACCAATTGGAGAGTTTGTATGGATTACCGGAAGCTTAACAAAGCTACCCGGAAGGACCATTTTCCCCTACCTTTTATTGATCAAATGCTTGATAGATTAGCGAGGAAACCTTACGATTGTTTTCTTGATGGTTACTCGGGTTATAATCAGATAGCGATTGCACCGGAGGATCAAGAGAAAACTACCTTCACATGCCCGTACGGCACTTATGCTTTTCGGAGAATGCCATTTGGACTATGCAATGCACCAACAACTTTCCAAAGGTGCATGATGGCAATATTCTCCGACATGGTAGAGGACTTCCTAGAAATTTTCATGGATGACTTTTCCGTATTTGGAGAGAGTTTTGAAGGTTGTTTAGGCAACCTACAGAAGGTGCTTGAAAGATGAGAAGAGGTGAACTTGGTCTTGAACTGGGAAAATGCCACTTCATGGTGGATGAAGGGATAGTACTAGGCCACAAGGTAAGCTGCCGTGGCATAGAGGTAGACAGAGCAAAAATAGAAGTAATCGAAAAGTTGCCGCCACCCACCACAGTCAAGGGGATTCAGAGTTTCTTAGGGCATGCTGGGTTTTATCGACGATTTATTACCAATTTCTTGAAGATTACCAAGCCCTTATGCCACTTATTGGAGCAGAATCGTCCCTTTGAATTTAATACTGAATGTACTGAGGCATTCAGAATTCTAAAGGAGAAGCTGGTAACAACCCCGATTGTATAGCCAACAGACTGGAGTTTGTCATTCGAGATAATATGTGATGCCAGTGACTATGTTGTCGGGGCAGCACTAGGGCAGAGGAAGGATAAGCTCTTCGACGTAATCTACTATGCCAACAAAACATTGAATGATGCCCAAGTGAACTACATCACGACAGAGAAGGAACTATTAGCAGTTGGATTCTATTCACGAAAGTATATGTTCACGAAAAAAATGCAAAATCGAGACTGATACGTTGGATTATGCTGCTACAAGAATTCGACATTGACATCAAGGATAAAAAGGGGACAGAAAACCAAGTAGCAGACCACTTGTCAAGATTAGAGACAGGAAAGAGTCAATGGATAGATGGGACCAACATATTGGAGACCTTCCCAGATGAGCAGCTGTTTGCTACCCCCAGCACTGCTGCGACAACCATGACGACATGTAAGCTTACTGACATCCCTTGGTACGCTGATTTTGTTAATTACATAGTTAGTGGGGTACTACCCCCTGAACTTAATTACCAAGCAAGGAAGAGGTTCCAAAATGATGCAAAACATTATTATTGGGACTAACCTCTTCTTTTCAAACACTGTGCATATCATATTATCAGAAGATGTGTGCCATAGGATGAACAAGTAGTTGTGCTTCACCACTGCCATGCTTCCCCATATGGAGAACACCTAGGTGGAAACAAAACTGCTGCCAAAGTTCTGCAATCCGGTCTTTATTGGCCCACATTGTTCAAAGATGCACAAGCCTTTTACAAGGGTTGTGAAAAATGCCAAAGGACTGGGAACATATCGAGAAGGCATGAGATGCCACTACAGAACATTTTAGAAGTTGAAATCTTTGATGTATGGGGAATCAACTTCATGGGACCATTCCTAGCATCTTGTGGGAACCTTTACATCCTACTAGCAGTGGATTATGTGTCCAAGTGGGTAGAAGCGATCGCCACTCAGAAAAATGACGCCAAAATTGTTCAAAGATTTATGTACAAGAATATCTTCTCCAGATTTGGCATTCCCAAGGCGATCATCAGTGACGAGGGGAGACACTTTGATAACAGGGTAATTGTTGTTACCTTGAGAAAATATTGAGTAAAGCACCGGATTGCAACATCATACCACCCTCAAACCAATGGGCAGGCCGAGATATCCAACCGAGAAGTAAAGAACATACTTGAGAAGATGGTTAAACCCACTCGAAAATATTGGTCTTTACACCTCAATGGTGCACTATGGGCCTATAGAACAGCGTTCAAAACACCATTGGGAATGTCACCCTATAGACTCATCTATGGGAAAACATGTCATTTACCTGTTGAGATAGAACACAGAGCTTATTGGGTTATCAAGGCAGTAAATTTAGACTGGGATAAGGCAGGACAAAAGAGGCTACTAGACTTGAATGAAATTGAAGAAATTCGAGCAATGGCCTACGACAATGCCAAGATCGACAAGGACAAAGCCAAAAGATGGCACGACAGGAAGTTGCTGCCACGACAGTTCTACCCAGGGCAGCAGGTGTTGTTATTCAATTCTAGGTTGAAACTTTTTCCAGCAAAGCTTAAATCTAGATGGTTCGGTCCTTTCCAAGTTGTCCAGGTTTTTCCTCATGGTGCCATTACAATCAAATCCCTAAAGGACAGGCACCAGTTCAAAGTCAACAGACAGAGACTAAAGCATTATCAGGGGACTGAAGCCCCAAGGATGCATGAAGTAGTTACTTTCGGAGATGCCCCTCAAGGCATCCCTAATTTAACTTAGTTTATGTTTATTTTTATTTTATTTTTATTTATTTTTGTGTTAGGAACTAAGATTTAATTTTATTTATTTATTTAACTATTTTTAGGAAATAAAGGAAGCAAGACGAAGAGAAGGAATAAACCAGCCCAACACATCCACAACAGCCCAAAAAGCCCAATGGATGAGTCTGTCGTCACAGCCTGTCATCAACTGTCGTGACAGACGCGGAGACGATAGCCTACCACCAAGCTGTTGCGACAGACACGTAAATGCGTAATAGACGCGCAACAGATACCGAAACGCGTGACAGACGCGTAAGAAACCGTGTAACAGCTGACCCTGTTATTCGCGCCTGCCGTTACAGCTCCAACGGGTAGAAAATCACCCTTCTATATAAACCCCCATTTACTATTCACTTCCCATCTCATTCTCATTCTCTCAACTTGTTTTATCTGTTTAGATCTTAAAATTTTCTTTACATTTTTCTACAGTCCTTGCAAAATGGCTAGCAGACAAACCCGTCGTAGTGCTGCCTCCACTTCTGCCGTCACAGTCTCCACCCCAAGTCATAACGACATTCCAGACCGCTTTACCTTCACCGACTCCGCCACGAGATACTACAGCTCCTTCCAGAAGAGGGACATGTGGGAGGAAAGAGAGTTTATCTACACAAAACCCACGGGAGACTTATGGCTCGAAAACTTCATAGCCAGAAAAATCCAACCCTTCAAATGGCAGCAATTTGCTGCCCAACCAGAGGAGATGAACATCACACTCGTCGAGGAATTCTACGCAGCAGTCGACAGCAAAGACACCACGACAGTAACAGTTCGAGGTAAACAACTCTTCCTCGAACTTGCCTACATCAACACCCTCTACGGCTTATATGTGAGTAAGAAGGAGGACTCCGACAAAAGATTTGTCAATAGTCTGTCATCGGCAGACTACGACGCGGTCATGGCAAAGCTCACCGAGGAAGGGACGGAGTGGAACACCGACCCTAAACACCAATGGGTAGTAAAGAGAACTCAGTTGACTCCACAAGCCAAATTGTGGAATCACTTTGTGAAGAAGCGCATCATGCCATCCTCCCACAACAGCACCGTCGATAGACCAAGGTTAGCCCTTGTGCATTCCATTTTAAATGAAAGATCAATAAATGTCGGACGCTACATACGGGAGGGAATACTTGAGTGTGCCCTCCCACCATCGGGTCCCCTCGTCTTCCCATACCTCATCACCACCATCTGGCAGGGACACAATGTACAGGAGATTGTTGAAGATGTCAAAGTCCAAGGAAAGGGATGGACGCAGCGGAACATTTTTAGCCTCATGGAGTTGAAACCTGCCACCCCACTGTCATACTTCAATCCCTCTGCCACGGCAGACCAGAGGACAGGCCCCAGTTCCCCAGAACTTGCCGCAGCAGACGGCAGCAGCACCTCCATCAGACACCTCCGCCCAGATTCTGTCGACGCTAAAAAGAATGGAGGAACGACAGCTCGGACTGATGAGCTACATGAGGGATTTCACAGCAGCAACGATAAACTTTATCTATAATGATTTACATTTTACCCATGTGCCATTCCCCTCCTTACCAGAACAGATCTTTGTTGCCCCTACACCTACACCTTCTCCTGCTGCAAGCCTCGGAACTACATCTGTTGCTTCCACATCTACCCCTACCACGACAGGAGAAGGCGGCAGGCAGTCCGCCACAGGCAGAGGAGAGAAGAGAAAGAACCCCCTCCCAAAAATTGACCCTAAATATTGGGAAGGGTTCTCCTCCTCTTCAGTTTGGCAGGATTCTGATTCCGAGCCTTTAGTCGCCCGAGATATCTCCAAAGACTTCCCACCAATGAAAAGGAAGAAGCTCAACGAGACTGTCGAAGGACCCTCCGGCAAAGGCAGATCTGCCAGCAGCAGCAGCAACTCCGATGATGAGGTCGAGGTTCTGGACAAGCCCCCACACATCTCACCAACACGTGTCCAGCCACCTCGAGAAGCAAAGAAGAAGGTAGCTTATGCGTCCCCCAACACACTGTCGGCCCCTGCAATGAAAGTCACTACCCGCCGGCAGCTCCAGATCTGCAGCAGTGATGACAGCTCCTCAAATTAAGTTCTCTTATATTTTGATGTTTTGCTGCTTTGTTTATTTTGTGATGTATTTTGTTTTCTGTTTTTATTTTCCATTATGTCATGCATTGAGGGCAATGCAACCCTCGAGTTTGGGGGTGGCATCCCTCCATTAATGAAGTCATTAGTTGTGTCTTAATATGTGTCTAATTATTAGGTTATTTTTAAGTTTATTTTTGTGTCAAAAATAATAAAAAATAAGAAAACAAAAAAAACAAAATTTTGGCTTAAGTCTTTTGAACTAAACTTACATGCTGCGACATACTCTGTCGTGACATTGCCTTTAGGAAATTTTAGGAACTGTTTAGAGCCTTGCTATAATTCTAATCTGTACAACACTTTGTGTGACTCTTATGTTATCTAGACTTCTGTAGTACAGTGGAATAGGAATGTTTACCTGCTTGAAATTGCCCCTAGAGGTTCCTATCACTGGCTCTAGGAAAGGAATAAAAGGAAAGAAAAAATTCAGACTCATTTGATTGCAAAACTGCCTTGCACTGATTTTAGGGAGATTTCTCTTTGAGCTTAAGTTAGAAAAAACTAAAGGAGCCTAAGAATTTCCTCCATAAAAGATGTAGTTAAATCATGAGTCAGAAAAACTAAAGGAGCCTAAGAATTGCCTCTAGAAAAAATGAATTGGCATAAACACAAGTTTGTAAGGATGACTATTTTGATACACTAAAGGAGTATAGATACATAGTTGTTCACAAAAACTGCACACACTACACAAGAATTATAGCATGGTTCCGAACAAATCCAGAAACACCCGACAAGGTAGTGCTCTTGATAGGGAATAAGTGGTAGGTAAGGAAAGGTTCACTGAATTAAGCCAAAATAAAAAGGTTATATTTTTTTAGTTAGATCGTAATTGCTTGAGGGCAAGCAAGAACTTGAGTTTGGGGGTGTGTTGAGTGTATAAAAGTTCTATATTTTACCCCTCATTTACCCATATTTCTGCTGCATTCAAGCATATTTCATTGCATTTAGGATAGAATTTTACATATACATCACAAATAGATAAAATGGCACAGTTGCTACTGAATTTGGTCACATTTGTTGGTATTTGATGTGGCAAACTCAGGGCAGCAAGGGAGCAAAGTTGGATCACAGGACTGGAGTCATTGAGATAACGCTGTTGTGGCAGCCAAGACGACAGCATTGGTGAAAGGGAAAAGTGATGTGGAGCTCGACAGATAGAGAAATTCAAGTCGGTCTGTCATGGACCACTCCTATATTTTTCTGAGCCCTGAGGTAGAATGAAGGCCAAGCCCAAAGTCAAAGAAAGAAACCCAAAGCAAGAAAAGAGGACGAAATAAAGGCATATACTCAGAAGATTCAATCTTCAATAGAGTTGTACTTTAGTTTAAACTTGTATTCTTGCCATATTAGAAAACTTGGACCCAAGGCCTATATAAAGGCATGTAATTCGACCTAGGGGAGGATATCTCATTCTTAGCCGTTTTCCGCAAAACCCTTGTCGTTTTCCCCCTTTTCATCATGTTCTAAACTTCCCATAAAGCTAAGGGTTGATTCTGTAAAGTAGTTGCAAAGATTCTACTGTTTTAGGAATATTTCTGTTCAAAGCAATAAAACTTCAAGTTTATTTATTCTGGTTTTTCACATCTCGTAAGATTATCGGGAGAGCATTGTGAGGTTATCTATTTGTTTGATATCGGGAGAGTCAAGCATACGAACGGAATAAATGCGCATTTTCTAGTTTATGGTTAAACCATCTCATCTTAGGGATAAGTACGAGGTTAAGTGGCTAAGGAAGAATCCAACAACATTGGTGTTCACTCTCTGATTCACGTCGGGGGGTATCATCTAATAAGTATTCATCAACAGCACTTGGGCCTAGGGATAGGACAAGTCATAACAGGGATTCTTGCCAAACTTGAAGTACAGAGTTGTAGGATAGCTGCCGCGACAACAACAGACTTCTGCCGTGACAGGTGCTGCCATGACAGGGACAACGACAGAACATAAGTTTCTATTCAATGCAACACCTGCACTACGAAGCAAATTAATACTGGTCTATTTCTTAAACCTGATCTTTTACTCCTTTAATTTAGTTATTATTCACGATTACTCTACAAACAATTTAAACTCTTTCTCTCTCTCATGCAACAATTATAGGATAAGGCTATTTCCAGTCCCTGTGGAGACGATATCCAATACTTCAAGTATCACTTTACTACTTGCTTCGTGTACACTTTCACTATTTGCGATAGGACTTTTCACACGCAACACAACGTCATAATAGAGCTTTGTTGATGAAGGTGGGATTCCAACTTATGAGGAATGATGATAAATTATGGGTCAGTGTTTTACGTTAGAAGTATAAATGGCAAGGGTGGATTTCGTTGAATATAAAACGACCTATTGTGTCTCGATTTTGGAAGGGATTAGCTAATTTGTTGGACGATATTCGTCGTAGTGTAAGTTTGAAAATTTGAGATGGATGGCGGATGGATTTTTGGTGGGATGTTTGGCTTGCCGATACTGAGCTGTTGCCTTCTAAATGCTTGTTTTCGACCACTCCGAATTGCACCCCGATTGCTACCATGGTCGGTAGTCTGGTGGCCAGAAATTGAGGAAATTAGTGATAGTTTTGCCACGAGAAACACTACTACAAATTGCCTGCGTGCCTCCCCAACATGCGGCACTTGGTGAGTGTTGCGTGTAAAAGAGTCTATCGCAATAGAGTGCAAGTGTACAAGACGCATGTAGTAAAGTGATACATGAAGTATCGGATGTCGAATCCACAAAGACTGGAAATAGACTTAACCTTGAATTGTTGCACAAGAAAGAAAGATAATTTAATTGTTTGTAGGAGAATACTAAAGAATACTGAAGATAAAGGATTAAAGGATTCAGGATAGAGAAAATCGGATATTGATTTGCTCAGTAGTGCAGATGTTGCACTGTATAGGACTTCCTGTTCTGTCGTTACACCTATCGCGACAGCACTTGCGGCGGCAACGGTGTGTTGTTGTCGCGGCAGCGATCACACAACTCTGTACGTCAAGCTTAGTAAGAATCCCCGTTGTGACTCGTCCTATCCCTAGGTCCAAGTCGATGAACACGTCTTTGATGACACCTCCTGGCGTGAATCGAAGAATGAACACTGATGTTGTTGAATTCTTCCTTAGCCACTTAACCTCGTCCTATCCCTAGGTCCGAGATAGTTCAACCATAAACTGGAGAACCCGTACTTATTCCTTTCGTATACTTAACTCTCCTGATATTAAGTAAATGTATAATCTCACAATGCTCTCCTGATACTCTTGCAAGATGTTGAAAACCAGAATAAGCAAACTTGAAGTCTATTTTATTGAACAGAAAAATACTAAAACAATGCAATCCTTGCAACTACTTTACATAATCAACCTTTAGCCCTAGGGGAAGTTTAGAACATGATGAGAAGGGGGGAAATGACTAGGGTTTAGGGGAAGGCGGCTAGAGAATAAGATCTCCTTCCCTAGGTCGAATTACATGCCTTTATATAGGCCTTGGGTTCAAGTTTTCTAATATGGCAAGAATACAAGTTTAAATTAAAGTACAACTCTATTAAAGACTAAATCTTCATCATAGATGTCTTTAATTCGTCCTCTTTTCTTGCTTTGGGTTTCTTCCTTGAACTTTGGGCTTGGCCTTCATTCTGATCTAAGGCTCAGAAAAATATATGAGTGCTCCACGACGGACCGGCTTAATTTCCTCTTTCTGTCGAGCTCAACTTCACTTTTTCCCTTCAACATGGTTGTTGTCATTGGCTGCCACGGTAGCGTCATTCTTCTCGACTGTAGTCCTGTGTTCCAGCTCTACTTCTCTACTGCCCTGAGTCTGCTACAACAGCTACCTGCAAAAGTAACCAAAATCAGTAGCAACTGTGCCATTTAATATAATTGTTATGTATAAATGAAATCTATCCTAAATGCAATGAATTATGCTTGAATGCAGCAGAAATATGGGTTAAATAAGGGATAAAATATAGAAATTTTACACACTCAACACACCCCCAAACTCAAGTTCTTGCTTGCCCTCAAGCAAATGTTACCTAACTAAAATGAATTTTTTTTTTGTTTTGGCTTAAATCAGTGAACTCTACATTACCTACCACTTATATTCTATCAAGAGCAGTACCTTGTTGGGTATTTCTGGATTCATCCGGAACCATGCTATAATTCTTGTGTAGTGTGTGCAGGTTTTGTGAACACTTATGCATCTAGACTACCTTAGTATATCAGAATAGTTATGCCTACAAACTTGAGATTATGCCAATTCAATTTTTTCTGGAGGCAATTCTTAGGCTCCTTTAGTTTTTTCTGACTCTTGATTCACTGCATCTTTTCTGGAGGCAATTCTTAGGCTCCTTTAGTTTTTTCTAACTTAGCTCAAAAAGAAATCTCCTAAAATAAGTGCAAGGCAGTTTTGCAAGCAATTGAGTCTGAATATTTTTTCTTTCTTTGTTTGTTTTCTTAGAGCCAGTGATAGGCACCTCTAGGGGCAGTTTCAAGCGGGTAAACATTTCTATTCCAGTGTACTAAAGTAATCTAGAAAGCATAAGAGTCCCAAAAAGTGTTGTACATGGTAGAATCATAGCAAGGCTCTAAACAGATCCTAAAATTTCCTAAAGGCACTGTCACGACATCATATGTCGCGGCAGGTAAGTTAAGATCAAAGACTTAAGCCAAATTTTCATCATTTTCATATTTTTTATAGCAAAAATAAACTAAACACTTAGACACAATTCTTAAACATAAAAGACACTTCATTAATTGAGGGATGCCACCCTCAAACTCAAGGGTTGCATTGCCCTCAATGCATGATGACAGATAATAAAAAACAGAAAATAAAAACACCACAATTATAATAAAATAGCAGACAGCAAAGATAAGATAAAAACTTAAATTTAAGTGTTGTCGTCCCTGCTGCTGCTGCTGATCTCTAGCTGCCGGCGGGTAGTGACTTTCGTTGTGAATGCCGATAGAATAATCGGAGAGGCGGAGGCACTCTTTTTCTTGGCTTCCCTCGGGGGCTCGATTCTAGTAGGTGAGATCTGGGGTGGTCTTTCCAGCACTTGTACCTCCTCGGAAGAGCTGTTGCTGCTACTGCCACTGCTGATGCTGCTGTCAGACTTCCCTTGGCCGGATGGTCCGTCACCGGTGTCGGGCTTCTGCGGCTTCATCTGAGTGAATTCCTTGGAAAGGTTCCTCTTGACAGAGGGCTCGCCATCAGATTCCTCCCAGATTGAGGAGGAAGAGAAACTAGCAATAAACTCGTCAAGGTCGGACGGTGGCTCCCTTCGCTTTTCTCATCTGACAGAGGCAGTGGCTGTGTGGCTGCCACTAGCAGCTGTCATGGCCGGGGTTGGAGTGGACGCAGCAGAGGATGTTCTTGGTGTGGCAGCAGGGGTAGGGTATGGGCAGGTGTAGGGGCAGCAAAATAGAGATCAGGGAAAACAGGGAACTGTACATTTGCAAAATTTAAATTACTTTGAATAAAATGTACCGTTGCTTCTGTGAAGTCTCGGGCAAAGCTCATCAAGCCCAGCTGTTGTTCCTCGATTTTCTGTGGGGTAGCTAAGATTTGAGTGGAGGAGTCTGTTGGGGGAGATGCTGCTGTTCTGCGGCGGCAGGCTCTGTCTGCGTGGCCTCTGTTGGATCCTCTACCGCGGCAGATGGGTTGTAACAGGAGATGGGTGTGGCAGCTTTCAGCTCTATCTGACTGAAAATATTGCGTTCTGTCCATCCCTTCCCTTGGACCTTGCAATCTTCAGGGATTTTGGGAACGTTGTGCCCGCGGCAGATCTCTGTGATGAGGTATGGGAAGTAGAGGGGTCCTGAAGGCTTGAGGGCACACTCCAAAATTCCTTCTCGTATGTAACGACCGACATGAATAGGTCTCTCATTAAGAATGGAATGAACGAGAGCTAACCTGGGTCTATCGACTGTGTTGTTGTGGGACGAAGGCATAATCCTCTTCTTGACGAAGTGGTTTCATAGCTTTGCCTCCAGAGTGAGTTGAGTGCGTTTGACTGTCCAACGGTTCTTCGGATCAGCATTACACTTTGTTCATTCTTCAGTGACTTCTGCCATGACAACATTGTAGTCTGCTGGCGACAGACTTTCCAAAAACCTCTTGTTCATGTCTTCCTTTGTGCCGACGTAGATGTCGTAGAGGGTGTTGATGTATTATGGCTCGAATGTGACTTCCTTGCCTCATACTGTCACGGTCTATGTATCCCTGCTGTCAATGGCAGCGTAGAATTCTCGAACTAAAGTGACGTTCATCTTCTCGGGCTGGGCAGCAAACATCTGCCATTTGAGGGCTCTAATCTTCCGAGCTATAAATGGTTCAAGCCCGAAATTGTCTGTGTGGTTGGCGTAGTGGAACCCTCTATCTTCCCACATCTTCCTTTTTTGGAAGGAGGTGTAGTAGCGGTCATTGGAGTCGGATGTGGCAAAACGGTTGGGGATTCTGTCGTGGCTGGGTGTGTCTGCTACTGCGGCAGAGCTGGAGGCAGCACTTCTTCTTGTGTTTCTGGTACTCATAGTTGTAAGTCTGTAGAAAAACTGAAAGAAAATATTCTGAGATCTAGAGAGGAAACAACTTAAGAGAGTAAAAATAAGGTGAAAAGTGAATAGTAAAACGGGGTTTATATAGATGAAGGGGTTGTTTCCCGTTGGAGCTGTAACGGTAGGCGCGAATAACGAGGCCAACTATTACGTGATTTTTGACGTGTCTGTCACGTGTTTCAGTGTTTGATGCGTGTCTGTTACGCGTTTGCGTGTCTGCCGCGACAGTGTGGTGACAGGCTGTGTTTTCCGCGTCTATCGCGATAACAGTTGACAGGCTGTGACGACAGACTCCTCCTTTGGGCTTTTTGGGCTGCTAGTGAGATGGTAGGCTGGTTCACTTCTTCTCCTCTCCTTGTTTCCCTTATTTCCTAAAAATAATTAAAATAAAAACTTAGTCCTTAAAATAAAATAATTCTAATTTCCTAATAAATAAATTTATATATATGTAAATAAATAATAATAAAAAATAAGTTAAATTAGGGATGCATTGAGGGGCATCTCCTAAAGTAACCACTCCCTGCATTCGTGGGGCTTCAGTCCCCTGATAATGCTTTAGTCTTTGTCCATTGACTTTAAATTGGTGCCCGTCTTTTAAGGATTTAATCGTGATGGCACCATGGGGAAAAACTTGCACAACTTGGAATGGGCCGGACCATCTAGATTTCAGCTTCCTTGGGAAGAGTTTCAACCTAGAGTTGAATAACAACACAAGCTGCCCTGGGCAGAACTGTCGTGGCAGCAACTTCTTGTCATGCCATCTCTTTGTCTTGTCCTTGTAGATCCTTGCATTGTCATAGGTCATTGCTCGAATTTCTTCAATCTCATTCAAGTCAAGTAACATTTTCTGTCCTGCCTTTTCTAAGTCCATATTCACTACTTTGATGGACCAGTAAGCTTTGTGCTCTATCTCAACAAGTAGATGGCATGTTTTTCTATATATCAGCCGGTAGGGTGACATTCCCAATGGAGTCTTAAAAGTTGTTCTATAAGCCCAGAGTGCATCGTTGAGGTGTAAGGACCAGTCCTTTCGAGTTGGTTTAACCATCTTCTCAAGAATGTTCTTTACCTCCTTGTTTGATATTTTGGCCTGTACATTGGTCTGAAGGTGATAAGCTGTTGCGATCCGATGCTTAACGCCATATTTTCTTAAGGCAACAGCTATTACCCTATTGTCGAAATGTCTCCCTTCATCACTGATGATCGCCTTAGGTATGCCAAATCTGGAGAAAATGTTTTTGTGTAGAAATCTCTGAACATTCTTGGCATCATTTTTCTGTGTGGCGATCGCTTCAACCTATTTGGACACATAGTCCACTGCCAGGAGGATATAAAGATTCCCACATGATGCTGTGAATGGTCCCATGAAATCAATCCCCCATACATCGAAGATGTTAACTTCAAGGATGTTTTACAGCGGCATCTCATGTCTTCTTGAGATGTTTCCAGTCCGTTGACACTTGTCACAGCTTTTGTAGAATGCTTGGGCATCCTTGAACAGTGAAGGACAATAAAAACAAGACTGCAAAACCTTGGCAGCAGTTTTGTTACCTCCTAAGTGTCCTTCATATGGTGAAGCATGGCAGTGGTGAAGCATAGCTTCATGTTCATCATGTGGTACACACCTCCTGATGATCTGATCTGCACAATGTTTGAAAAGAAGAGGTTCGTCCCAATAATAATGTTTAACATCATTTTGGAACTTCTTCCTTGCTTGGTAATTAAGTTCATGAGGTAATATTCCGCTAACTATGTAATTAACGAAATCAGCATATCAGGGTAGTTCATAAAACTTACCTGCCGCCATGGCTGTCGCGGCAGTGCTCATGGCAGCAAACAGCTGCTCGTCAGGGAAAGTCTCCAGTATTTGAGTCTTGTCTGCCGGTAGACTTTTTCCCATCTCTAGTCTTGACACGTGGTCTGCAACTTGGTTTTCTGTCCCCTTTTTATCCTTGATTTCAATGTCAAACTCTTGCAGTAGCAGAATCCAACGTATCAGTCTAGGTTTTGCATCTTTTTTAGCAAACAGTTACTTCAGTGCAGAGTGGTCTGTGTGGACCACCACCTTCGTTCTGAGTTTGTATGAACGGAACTTGTCAATCGAAAACACCACTGCTAACAGTTCCTTTGACAAACTCCAGTCTGGTGGTTGTACAATCGGGGCTATTACCAGTTTCTCTTTCAGGATTTTGAATGCCTCAGTACATTTAGTGTTGAAGTCAAAGGGACGATTCTGCTCTAGTAGATGGCATAAAGGCTTTGTTATCTTCAAAAAATTGGCAATAAACCTTCGATAAAAATCACCATGCCCTAAGAAACTCCTAATTCCCTTGACTGTGGTTGGTGGCATCAGCTTTTCAATCACTTCTATTTTAGCTATGTCGACTTCTATGTCGCGGCAGCTTACTTTGTGGCCTAGGACTATCCCCTCATCTACCATGAAGTGACATTTTCCCAATTTAATACCAAATTCGCTTTTTCGCATCTTTCGAGCACCTTCTGTATGTTGCCTAAGCAGCTTTCAAATTTGTCTCCAAAGACAGAAAATTTGTCCATAAATATCTCCAAGATATCCTCCACCATGTTAGAGAATATCGCCATCATACACCTTTGGAAGGTTGTTGGTGCATTGCAAAGTCCAAATGGCATTCTCCGAAAAGCGTATACTATCATTTTCTCTTGATCATCCGGTACGATGGCTATTTCGTTATAACCTGAGTAACCATCAAGAAAAGAATAATAAGGCTTTCCCGCTAATCTATCAAGCATTTGATCAATAAAAGGTAGGGGAAAGTGGTCCTTCCGGGTAGCTTTGTTAAGCTTTCGGTAGTCCATACAAAACCTCCAACCGGTTATAGTCTTGGTTGGGATTAATTTGTTTTCTTCATTGATCACCACTGTTATTCCTCCTTTCTTATGAACGCGTGTACTGGGCTCACCCACTTACTATCCGAGATGATATAAATTATCCCAGCGTCTAGCCATTTGATAATTTCTTTTCGAACCACTTCTCGCATAGCATCATTCAAACGTCTCTGGGCATCAATGGTTGGCTTATGATCATCCTCTAAGATAATTTTATGCATGCATAGTGCCGGACTGATGCCTTGGATATCGGCTATCGTCCATCCAATATCCTTTTTGTGCTGTTGCAGCATCCCTATCAGCTTTTGTTCTTGTTCCTGCATCAACTTGGAAGAGATGATTAAGGGCAACGTATCATTTAATCCAAGAAAAACATATTTGAGTTGCCCTGGCAGGGGCTTAAGGTCTAGAACAGGTGGTTCTACAATTGAGGGCTTTTGGATGATATGTTCATTCGAGGTATAGTTTAAGGGCTCAAATAACTTACATGGACGATTACCTATCCAATTTACCTCCTCATGATCTTCAGTGTCAGATATGTCAGAATCTGAGGAGCTGTTGTCATCGTCATTGCCGTGACAGTCTTCCAGGTGGCTACTATGGCAGTGACCAAACTTGATGTCATGGCAGCACGACCTGATGCAGGGTTGATCTAGGATTACTTCAGTGATATCCTTGCATTCTTCTTCTGCATCAACATGTTTTATTGCTTGGAGAACATTTAGCTTGATCTCTTGATCATTCACTCTCATTGTGAGTT
The DNA here is from genome assembly GCA_958450335.1 of Hibiscus tridactylites. Classification (NCBI taxonomy): domain Eukaryota; kingdom Viridiplantae; phylum Streptophyta; class Magnoliopsida; order Malvales; family Malvaceae; genus Hibiscus; species Hibiscus tridactylites. The sequence continues at coordinate 69,807,037 of OY288269.1, read as the reverse complement.
CTCCCTTTTCAACATCAATCAGTGATCTGCATGTGGCTAAGAAGGGTCGCCCCAGGATGATTGGTGCATTCTCATCTGCTTCACAATCTAAAACAAGAAAGTCAGCAGGAAAAATAAACTTATCCACTCTTACCAGGATATCTTCAATCAGTGATCTGCATGTGGCTAAGAAGGGTCGCCCCAGGATGATTGGTGCATTCTCATCTGCTTCACAATCTAAAACAAGAAAGTCAGCAGGAAAAATAAACTTATCCACTCTTACCAGGATATCTTCAATCTTCCCTTCTGGTTGCGCGTAAGAGCGGTCTGCCAGCTGCAGCATAACTGTCATGGGTCGTGCTTGTCCAATACCTAATTTCTGAAATACATATTTTGGCATTAAATTAATACTGGCACCTAGATCACAAAGTGCCTTACCCACGAATTTATCACCAATTATGCATGGTATTATGAAGCTCCCAGGATCCTTCTTTTTCTAGGGTGGATGCCTGTGCAGAATAGTCATGCATCCTTGTGTCAATTTAACTGTCTCAAATTCCCCAAGTCTGGATTTCTTTGACATAGCATCCTTGAGAAATTTGGCACAATCGGGCATCTCCTTGATGGCGTCGAATAGCGGAATATTGATGTGAACCTGCTTAAAAATATCATAGATCTTTTTAAGCTGGAACTCATGTTTCTGTTTTTGTAGCCGCTGTGGAAATGGAGGTGGAGGACGGTAATCTTCAATGCGTCCTTCCCATGGTATTCGGATCTGAGGAGGCTTAGGTTCTTCATCCTTCTCCTCTGTCCCTTCTGCTATCATGACAGGTGTGGCGGCAGCAGGCTGTTTATCGTCTGCCAGAGCAGCGTTCACGGCAGTCGATTTTAGGGTTGGTTCCTTAACTGGTTCAGCTTTCTTCTCTGACCCTGGTAATTGCTTCCCACTCCTAGTTGTGATAGCTTTGCACTGCTCATGTGTGGGTTGTCTAGCGACCTCGGTATCGCTAGGGAATCCTTCGTTCTCCTTGGCTTAATATGCTGGGAAACCTGACCCATATGTGTCTCTAGTGATTTCAGAGTAGCTTCATGGTTAGTCATTTGCATCTCTGTTTTATCCATGAACGACTCAGTCTTCTTGATGAAGTGATTCGTGTTTGCTATGTAAGTTCCTGTCTATGACATAAATGTGGCCAAGGTCTGTTCCAGTATACTAGGTGTGGCTGTCGGCGGCTGTTGTAGCTGCTGTTGCGGTTGCTGCCAAGTCAGAATTCTAGGTGCCCCATGATTTTGAGTGTTTTGTACTTGAGGATTTAGGGAATTGTTTGGGTTGCTCCATGAGAACTTGGGGTCTTTCCTCCAGTTGGGATTGTAATTGTTGGAGTCATAGTTCCTTTGCTTGTTGAAGTTTCCAACATACATCCCTTCCTCTAGCTGTAGCGGGCAGTTTTCCGAACTGTGATTCCCACTGCAAGTTTCACATACATCTTCTGCAGAGTAGACAAGTTTTGAATCTTTCTTCAGCAAATTCTCTACTGCCTTTGTAAGGTATGCAACATGTGTCTTTAGGGAGTTATCAGCCTCATAATCCTTTACAGCTAGCACTCGTTTACCTCTCCTCAACGTGGGAAATTGCTCTTCATTCTTCGCCAAATTCTTTAACACTACCATGGCTTCATTTGGATCTTTATCCAACAACAACACATTGGCTGCTGAATCGATTCTCATGCGAGTCTGTAGGCTGGCAGCATTGAAGAATTTGATGACTTGATTCCAAACAGAGAATCCTTGCATCAGGCAATTCCTCAGAAGAGTAGTAAACATATCTCATGCCTCGTGCATTGGCTCGTCGTCTTCCTGTTGAAAAGTAGCAATTTCGTTACGTAATCGCTCAGATAAATGGGAAGGATTAAAACGAGATAAAAATTCACGAGTTAAATCTGCCTAAGTTCTTATTGAACTCGGCGTTAGTTTGTTCCAACAAGTTTTTGCTCCATCCCTCAATGAATGAGGAAATAACCGAAGCCTCGGTATCTCCGGATTTACTCCTGGTAGTCTAAACGAACCACAAACTTCTTGGAACGTTTTCAGATGTTCCCTAGCATCCTCTGTAGCAGCACCACTAAACTGGCCAGCGGAATTAATCATGCTGAACATGACAAATTTAAGCTCGAAATTTTCAGCTTTCACGTCTGGCAGGGTGGTCTCTAGTTCTACATGATCATTGATCATGTAGTCACGACAGGACCGGCGTGCGGCCACGGCAGCGGCAGGCGGTCCGTTTCCTTCATCTCCGATAGGATCATCAGGATCTTGGGGATTCCCTTGGTTGTTCCTCCCGCTATTCACGGCTTCTAACTGTTCTTCAAGGTAATCGTTTCTGGCTATCAAAAGATGGACTCGGTTCCTAAGATTGCACGAGCGTTCAATTTTAGGATCTAATTGATACTCAGGTTCTTTGCCTCGTCTCGATCTGCGTATAAGAAAACGAAAAACCTTGTAAAAAGCACATGGTGAACAATCCAAATAAAACAGAAAAATTAAAAGAATGTGCAGTAAAAGTAGGGTAAAGATATGTTGTCAGTCCCCAGCAACAGCGCCAAAAACTTGTTGCGTGTAAAAGAGTCTATCACAATAGAGTGCAAGTGTACACGACGCAAGTAGTAAAGTGATACACGAAGTATCGGATGTCGAATCCACAGGGACTGGAAATAGCCTTAACCTTGAATTGCTGCACAAGAAATAAAGATAATTTAATTGTTTGTAGGAGAATGCTAAAGAATACTGAAGATGTCCCCGATACTCTTGCAAGATGTTGAAAACCAGAATAAGCAAACTTGAAGTCTATTTTATTGAACAGAAAAATCATAAAACAATGCAATCCTTGTAACTACTTTACAGAATCAACCCTTAGCCCTAGGGGAAGTTTAGAACATGATGAGAAGGGGAAAACGACTAGGGTTTAGGGGAAGACGGCTAGAGAATAAGATCTCCTTCCTAGGTCGAATTACATGCCTTTATATAGGCCTTGCGTTCAAGTTTTCTAATATGGCAAGAATACAAGTTTAAATTAAAGTACAACTCTATTAAAGACTAAATCTTCAGAGTAGATGTCTTTAATTCGTCCTCTTTTCTTGCTTTGGGTTTCTTCCTTGAACTTTGGTCTTGGCCTTCATTTCTGATCTAGGGCTCAAAAAAATATATGAGTGCTCCACGACAGACCGTCTTAATTTCCTCTTTCTATCGAGTTCAACTTCACTTTTTCCCTACAACATGGTTGTCGTCATTGGATGCCACGGCAACGTCATTCTTCTCGACTACAGTCCTGTGTTCCATCTCTGCTTCTCTACTGCCTTGAGTCTGCTACAACAGCTACCTGCAAAAGTAACCAAAATCAGTAGCAACTGTGACATTTAATATAATTGTGATGTATAAATGAAATATATCCTAAATGCAATGAATTATGCTTGAATGCAGCAGAAATATGGGTTAAATAGGGGATAAAATATAGAACTTTTACACACTCAACAATGAGGATTGTCTTAATTGGCGCTGGCATGAAAACCACGCTTTCACCACTGCTTCGGCGTATGCTTCACTAAGTGCACCCTGTGCTGATGACGATACACGTAAATAGGGTATTATTTGGCATTTGAATGTTCCTCAAAGGGTGCGCATGTTTATTTAGCATGTTATGTATGATCGGTTGCTAACTAATAACAAGAACAAACAACGTCATCTGACATTGTAACACTCGTGTTTTGGGGTTGGGAGTTCGGTGTGTGTGTGTTGGGTTCGAGTTGTCAGTTTCGGTTTAAATTAATTAGACCTTAGTTTAATTTAAATGAGCCTAAAAATCTAATAATGGCATTTTTGTAAATAAGTGAAAATAAAGAAAGACAAGCTTTTTGAATCAAAAAGAAAAAAGTAAGTCTTCTTCCCATTTTGTTTCTCACGACCAAAACCCAAACCCCCTCCCAAAATCACTATTCCATTGAGGTGCTTCACCATTTCAAGTGATTTTCACAAGATAATTTCGTTTTTGAATTCTCTTTTCCATCCCAATCATTTCCATGGGTTTAGATTTCAAAATGGATCATCTTTTAAATTTTTCAAGTTTGAAGAAAGTATGAAACTTTAATGGGTTTTCAACTTGATTTTGGTTTGTTTAGTTAAGTTCTGAGTTCACCTTAACTTAATACACCTAATATCTTAAAATGGAGGGATTTTGTTAAAAATCCCGAAATAGGTCTTGGGGGCATTTTTGAAAGTGTCAAAACTTGAATTTTTTATGTGGTTTTGTGTTGGGTTGAAGGGCTGATGGTGTAGGGTTGTTAGGGAAGTGTTTTGGAAGTCTCTTGAGGTATTTTGGGTGTTGGAAATGGTAGATTTCAGCTGGGTATTATTGGAGTACGAAAATGTGAGTTTTGTGGATTGTTTAAGTTTGAAATTATGAGGTTTTGGCTTGTGTCTGTGGGTTGAGTTTGTGGCTGAGTTTGGCAGTGATTTGGTTGAGTAATACCTTGTCTTTTTATTGGTTAGAAGCAAGAGGAAACATCGGAGAAGGTTCGAGATCGATTCCAAAAATTTCGGAGGCTTGAGAGGCTTTTGCTTGGTTTGCTTAAGGAATGGTGGTGAGTGAAACTTTTGAACTTATTTAAATTGGTTCAAGTGTGTAGTTGAGGTTTTGGGATGTGCTTGGTAGGCCATTCCAAGGTAGAAGTTAAGTTGGTAGCTTAACTTCTTGTGTGTTTATAAACTTTGAATGTTTATACCTATTGTGATCTTGTGAAACATGAATTGTGTATGTATGAGTATACATTGATGTGTGTGATGATGGATGTGTGATATAGATGATGGTTGCCTTGATGTGGTTTTAATAGTATGATTGGCACTAGTTAACTTATCGGGTATAAATGATCGATCATTAAGATTAGTGTGCACACGGTTAAGTCAAATTCGCGCGTGGCCTTGGTGGCGTTAAGCCATCAATGAGGAGTACGGTGATGTAGTATTCCACTGAAAATGTTTATTTTATACGTGACGATGAGTGGAATCTCATCCGTAGGGCATGTGGTGATGAGTTTAATCCCATCCATGCGAGGTCCGGTGATGAGTGTAATCCCACCGAGGTAATGTTGTTGTTGAGTGTAATCTGCATATCCGAGTAATCTAATAGTGGCCAATGTACTTGCTCTTGTGGTTATGTTGTTTAGATAAGTGATTTATCTTGTTGAGCTTAATATGAAGTAAGATGCCATATTATTGTCTCTTGTGTTGCTAGCTAGATTGCTATATTGATGCTTATGTATGTTTGTGTGTGAGGTTAAGGATTAAATGCTTGAACCCTGCATTGTCGTTGTTTTTGGTTTCAGAGCATCCTCACTAAGCTTCTAGCTTACGCTCTCGTTTTTGACAATGCAAATCAGTAGCGTGGAATTAGCAAGGAGCAAGGAAGGGGCATTCCAAGCTTTTTTAGTTGCTCAAGTATGGTCTAGTAAATAAAGTAGTAGTTTAGCAATGGGGCTACTATGTGATTGTATGAGCGTTGTATGACTCATAAATGTTGAATGTTGTTTACGCTATGCTTCGGATTTGTAAACCATGTTATGTTTTTTAAAATGGTTGTGATGCAAGGTTATGCCTTTGGATGCTATATGTTGTTTTTGGTTGAGCATGTAAACCTTATGTGTGAAGACATGTGCCTTTTGGCTTTTTAAGCTTTTAAGTATGCCTTGATATGCAATATTTATCTCTATGTGAATTCCATGTTGGAAATGCTTCGTTGTTCGCCTAAATTGTTCTACATGCTAGTTTTTGGTTGTTAGATGATATATGGTTGGTTGTATGTGATTAGGAGAGTCGTAAATTGCATTTACAGTTGAGTCTCGTGTAGTTTTGCTGCAATTTGGAGTCTTGCAGTGCAGGGCGTATCGATACGCCTAAGGGCCGTATCGATACGGTCCTACACTTTGGGACTCAGTTTCGGCTTAGGGTATCGATACTCGGGGGCGTATCGATACGCCAAATCTCTACTGGAATTCTGAGATTTTAACGAGTTTTTGGTGTATCGGTACGGGCTCTAAGCGTATCAGTACGGTTTTGTCTCGTTGACCGCGAGATGTTGACCGATGAGGGTGTATCGATACGCCCAAGGGCTGTATCGATACGGTCTTCATGTGTTAACTGAAGGCAGTTGACTTGGTCAAGGCGTATCGATACCCTTGACTGGTGTATCGATACGGCCTATGGTGTAAGTTTAAAATGGGCTGATTAAAGTGTTGTTTTGGGTTTGGTTGCTTTTATTTCATGATGTTTTCCGCTGTCGTGATCACTTAGGAATTAAATATGCCTTTAGGCAAGATATTATTAAAAGAAAATTTTCTAGGGTTGCTAACCGAGGTGGGACATTAACGGGTTTCACATCGGTTTTCCCCGTGTAGCCTACTCGAACCGGTCAGCTGACCAGACCGGGACGAGGGGGTTACATTTGTTGGTATCAGAGCCTGAGGTTACCAAGACCTCGGGCAGGTAAGTGAGGTAAGTTGAAGTGTTAAGTAATTGTTATGTCTTGTTGTATGCCTTGCCATGTATGCTTGTTGTTTGCTCGTTCGTATGGTGTTTGGAAGCATGATTGTTGTTTCTAGTGTAGTGTCGAGTTCTCATTGCTACTATTACTTAATTTGAAAAAGTTTTGTAAAGAAAGATACTTAAGCACAGTTGGACCCTTTCCTTTGCTAACTTAATCCTTATATGTTTGTTTGTTGTAGTTGTTATCTTGCTAGTTGTGATATGAGACCACGAGGGAGGCCTAGGATGGTTCAAGCGGAACCACGGGCACCAGCTCCGGGAGTTGAGCCAGTTGGTGAGGCACAGGCTCCTCAACCTCCTCCTTCTCCTCCTCATCAAGAAGAAGGAGGCGAGGCGAGAGCTGAGGGCGTAGAACCCTAGGTTGGCCAAGGACCGGCCGGAATAGATTTAGCTCCTCTAGTTCAAGCAATAGTTGGGGCTTTTCAGGCTGCAGTGGCTGGGGGTCAGGCAGTGGCACAATCCCAGGGAGATGGTACTAGTTTATCATTAGAGAGGCTCCGCAGTTTGGGAAGTGAGGAGTTTAGAGGGTCGACACCCGAGAGGTCTGAGACTTGGTTTGAGAAGACCGCCCGTATTTTGGCACAAATGGGATGTACCGGGGAACACAAGCTTGGGTGTGTTGTATCTCTGCTTCAGGGTGATGCCTACACTTGGTGGGTCACCATCACTACGGGTATGGTAGAGGCTGAGATCACTTGGGAGTTTTTCGAGTCAGCTTTTCGTAAGAAATATCTGGTCCCCGTTATCCCGATGAGAAGAAGATGGAATTCATGGCTTTGCTTCAGGGGAGTATGACAGTGACAGACTATGAGATCAGATTTGTCAGGCTGAGTGAGTATGCATCTGAGCTTGTTCCTACTGAGGAAGAACGTTGTAACCGTTTCCGCTATGGGTTGAACGAAGAGATCAAGAGGTACACTTTAGCTTCTGAATACACAAATTTTGATGTCTTGGTCGCTAGGGCCAAGGACTTAGAGCACAGTTTGGGCTTGACCAAATGATTTGGTGGTTCTAGTTCTGGAAAGAGATCTAGCGACTTTGATAGAGGTGATGCCAAGAGGCATCGGGACAACATGTATCACTATGACCATAGACATGGTGGTGGTAACCACGGTAGGGGCCATCAGGGCTAGAGGGCTGGTGGGCGTTTGCCCGAGTGTGCTCGTTGCGGGAGGAATCACCCCGGTGAGTGTTGAGGGAACTTTCACTCGTGTTGGAGAAGTGGAGCTAGGGATCATATTAGGCGTGACTGTCCACATCGGGTGGGGCAGGCACCAGTTCAGGCTCAGGCTCCTGCTAGAGCCAATGACTTCCAAAGAGGCTGCGGGCGCGGTAGAGGTAACTTCCAGCCGAGAAATGATGGCCAGAGGAACATAGCGCATGTAGTTGTTGTCCAGCCAGAGGGCGGAGGCCAGGCCAGAGTTTACGCTCAGCGTGAGGGTCAGCACGACACATATGTGATTGCAGGTAACTTCTCGATACAGTCTTTGGGTTTGCTTTCTTTGATTGATTCAAGGTCTACACAGTCTTATATTCTGAGTGAGCATGCAAAGTTGTTGAAATTGTCTTGTGAGGTATTAGAGGTAGGAGTTAGTGTTACTAGTTCTTTTGGGGATACGATAGTAGTTAGAAATATGTACAGAAGATGTCCGCTAATGATTCAGGGACATGTGTTTCTAGTGGATATGATGGAGCTATCATTTTATGGCTTTGATGTGATTTTGGGTATGGACTGGCTCACTGAGCATAGAGCTAGGATAAACTTTGAGACTAAGAGGATTTCTTTGAAACTCACAGATGATTATGAGATAGTGGTGGTAGGTGAGAACGTGAAGTTCTTATCGAATGTAGTTTCAGCTTTAGAGGCTAAGAGGCTAGTTGAGTTGGGTTGCGAGGCATATTTGGCCTATGTGATGAATCCAAACATGAGTGAGGTTAGGCCTCAAGACATCTGGACAGTGTGTGACTTTCCAAGTGTGTTTCCGGAAGAATTGTCGGGTTTACCACCTGATAGAGAGGTAGAGTTTGCTATAGAGACTTATTCAGATTCAGCTCATGTTTCGATTGCTCCGTATCGTATGGCACCGAAAGAACTGAAAGAGTTGAAGACTCAGTTGCAAGAGTTGACAGATAGAGGCTTCATCCGACCGAGTTCTTCGCCTTGGGGCACTCCAGTTTTGTTTGTAAAGAAGAAAGACAGAAGCATGAGAATGTGTATAGATTACAGACAGTTGAATCAGTTAACAGTGAAGAACAAGTATCTGTTGCCGAGAATTGATGATTTGTTTGACCAGTTGAGAGGGGCATCAGTCTTTTCGAAGATCGACTTGAGATCCGGTTACTACCAGCTAAAGGTAAGAGAGGTTGATGTACCGAAGACGGCCTTTATGACTAGATATGGTCACTATGAGTTTTTAGTCATGCCTTTTGGGTTGAATAACGCACCGGCTGCTTTCATGGATATGATGAATAGGATCTTCCATCAATACCTAGATCAGTTTGTAGTTGTCTTCATAGATGACATATTGGTGTACTCGCGTATCGAGGAAGACCACGACCGACACTTAAGGTTAGTTTTGCAGACTTTGTTAGACAATCAGTTGTATGCAAAGTTGAGCAAGTGTGAGTTCTGGATCCAAGAGGTAGTCTTCCTAGGGCACGTAGTGTAAGCTGATGGGATTAGAGTTGATCCGAAGAAAATAGAAGCTATTGTTGAGTGGAAGCAACCGAAGTCAGTAACAGAAGTTCGTAGCTTTCTAGGCTTAGCTGGATACTATAGAAGGTTCGTAGAAGGTTTCTCAAAGTTAGCTGCTTCGTTAACACAGTTACTTCAGAAGAGTGTTCAGTTTGAGTGGTCAGATGCAAGACAGACAACCTTTGAGAAGTTGAAAGAAGCTTTGACACAAGCACCGATCTTGAGTCAGCCAGAGTCGGGGAAGGAATATGTAGTTTACAGTGATGCTTCCTATGTAGGCCTAGGTTGTGTTCTCATGCAAGACAAGAGAGTGGTGGCTTATGCCTCAAGACAGTTGAAGACTCACGAGCGTAACTATCCGACCCACGACATAGAGTTAGCTGCAGTTGTGTTTGCAATGAAGATTTGGAGGCATTATTTGTACGGTGAGAAATGCATAGTGTACACAGATCACAAGAGTTTGAAGTATATAATGACTCAGCGAGAGTTGAATCTCAGACAGTGTAGGTGGTTAGAGTTGCTAAAGGACTATGATCTTACGATTGAGTACCATCCGGGTAAGGCCAATGTAGTGGTCGATGCTTTGAGTAGAAAGGTAGATGTAGATTTGAGAGCCATGTTTGCTAGATTGAGCTTGTCCGAGGATGGTGGCTTAGTGGCCAAGCTACAAGTTAGACTTACTCTAGGTCAATTGATTAGAGAGAAACAGCTCTTAGATAGATCTTTGGCACCTCACGTGCAAGACATAGCCGAGGGTAGACCTTCAGACTACAGTTTCAGTACCGATGGAGTCTTGTGTTTCAGAAATAGGATAGTTGTGCCAGAAGACAGTTATTTGAGACGTGCGATATTGACTGAAGCGCGCAGTAGTCCATTTGTTATGCATCTTGGAAGTACGAAGATGTATCGAGATTTGAAGAATGAGTACTTTTGGGTTGGTTTGAAGAGAGATGTAGCCGACTTCGTGAGTAAGTGTATGGTGTGTCAGAGAGTGAAGGTTGAACATCAGGTTCCCTCAGGTTTGTTGCAACCGTTGAGAATTTCGAAATGGAAATGGGAGAATATCACCATGGATTTTGTTTCGGGCTTGCCTTTGACTCCTACGAAGAAGAACTCAGTTTTGGTTATAGTAGACCGTTTCACGAAGTGTGCTCACTTCTTAGCAGTCAATACGACTTACGCCTTAGATAGATTGGCTGATTTGTACATCGATGAGATTGTTAGACTACATGATGTGCCGAAGTCTATTGTGTACGATAGAGATCCGAGGTTTACAGCTTGATTTTGGGAGTGTCTACATACAGCTTTGGGTACCCGTTTGAATTTCAGCACGTCATGTCATCCTCAGACAGATGGTCAGTCAGAGAGGGTTATACAGATTTTAGAGGATATGTTGCGTTGTTGCATCATTGATTTTCAGGGTACGTGGGAGAAGCACTTGCCTCTAGTTGAGTTTGCTTACAATAACAGTTTTCAGTCGAGCATTCAGATGGCTCCGTATGAGGCCTTGTATGGTAGAAAGTGTAGAACTCCAGTTTGTTGGGCTGAAGTGGGACAGAAGTTGTTACCTATGTCGGATTTGCTTAAGGGGGCAACCGATAAAGTGAAATTGATCTGTGATCGCTTGAAGGAAGCTTCGGATAGACAGAAGTCCTATGCTGACTTGAAGAGGAAGGAAGTTGAGTTTTTGATGGGTGAGAAGGTGTTCCTAAAAGTGTCTCCGTGGAAGAAAGTGATGAGATTTGGTAGAAAAGGGAAGTTGAGTCCGAGGTACATAGGACCGTATGAGATTGTGAAAAGGGTTGGCCCAGTTGCTTATCAGTTGCGTTTGCCATCCGAGCTAGAGAAGATACACGATGTGTTTCATGTTTCGATGCTCACATGTTATGACTGTAGAAGAGATAGAATTGAATCCGGATTTGACTTATGACGAAGAACCAATTGAGATCTTAGCTTCAGACAGCAAGGTGTTGCGGGGTAGATCGATTGAGTTAGTAAAAGTGCGGTGGCAACGTCGAGGGGTGGACGAGGCCACTTGGTAGAGGAAGGAGGATATGGAAAGGCAGTTTTCTTATCTCTTTCAGTCAGGTAATTTCGGAGACAAAAGTCCTTAAGTGGGGGAGAGTTGTAACACCCGTGTTTTGGGGTTGGGAGTTTGGTGTGTGTTTTGGGTTTGAGTTTTCAGTTTTGGTTTAAATTAATTAGACCTTAGTTTAATTTAAATGAGCCTAAAATTCTAATAATGGCATTTTTGTAAATAAGTGAAAATAAAGAAAGACAAGCTTTTTGAATCAAAAAGAAAAAAAAAAGAGTCTTCTTCCCATTTTGTTTCTCACGACCAAAATCCAAAACCCCTCCCAAAATCACTATTCCATTTAGGTGCTTCACCATTTCAAGTGATTTTCGCAAGGTAATTTCGTTTTTGAATTCTTCTTTCCATCCCAATCATTTCCATGGGTTTAGATTTCAAAATGGATTATCTTTTAAGTTTTTCAAGTTTGAAGAAAGTATGAAACTTTAATGGGTTTTCAACTTGATTGTGGTTTGTTTAGTTAAGTTTTGAGTTCACCTTACCTTAATACACCTAATATCTTAAAATGGAGGGATTTTGTTAAAAATTCCGAAATGGGTCTTGGGGGCATTTTTGAAAGTGTCAAAACTTGAATTTTTTATGTGGTTTTGTGTTGGGTTGAAGGGCTGATGGTGTAGGGTTGTTAGGGAAGTGTTTTGGAAGTCTTTAGAGGTATTTTGGGTGTTGGAAATGGTAGATTTCTGCTGGGTATTATTGGAGTACGAAAATGTGAGTTTTGTGGATTATTTAAGTTTGAAATTATGAGGTTTTGGCTTGTGTTTGTGGGTTAAGTTTGTGGCTGAGTTTGGCAGTGTTTTGGTTGAGTAATACCTTGTCTTTTGATTGGTTAGAAGCAAGAGGAAACATCGGAGAAGGTTCGGGATCGATTCTGAAAATTTCGGAGGCTTGAGAGGCTTTTGCTTGGTTTGCTTAAGGAAGGGTGGTGAGTGAAACTTTCAAACTTATTTAAATTGGTTCAAGTGTGTAGTTGAGGTTTTGGGATGTGCTTGGTAGGCCATTCCAAGGTAGAAGTTAAGTTGGTATCTTAACTTCTTGTGTGTTTATAAACTTTGAATGTTTATACCTATTGTGATCTTATGAAGCATGAATTGTGTATGTATGAGTATACATTGATGTGTGTGATGATGGATGTGTGATATAAATGATGGTTTCCTTGATGTGGCTTTAATAGTATGATTGGCACTAGTTAACTTATCGGGTATAAATGATCGATCATAAGGATTAGTGTGTACACTGTTGAGTCAAATTCGCGCGTGGCCTTGGTGGCGTTAAGCCATCAAGAAGGAGTACGGTGATGTAATATTCCATCGGAAATGTTTATTTTATACGTGATGATGAGTGGAATCCCATTTGTAGGGCATGTGGTGATGAGTGTAATCCCATCTATGCGAGGTCCGGTGATGAGTGTATCCCACCGAGGTAATGTTGTTGTTGAGTGTAATCTGCATATCCGAGTAATCTAATAGTGGCCAATGTACTTGCTCTTGTGGTTATGTTGTTTAGATAAGTGCTTTATCTTGTTGAGCTTAATATGAAGTAAGATGCCATATTATTGTCTCTTGTGTTGCTAGCTAGATTGCTATATTGATGCTTATGTATGTTTGTGTGTGAGGTTAAGGATTAAATGCTTGAACCCTGCATTGTCGTTGTTTTTGGTTTTAGAGCATCCTCACTAAGCTTCTAGCTTACGCTCTCGTTTTCAACAATGCAAATCAGTAGCGTGGAGTTAGCAAGGAGCAAGGAAGGGGCATTCCAAGCTTTTTTAGTTGCTCAAGTATGGTCTAGTAAATAAAGTAGTAGTTTAGCAATGGGGCTGCTATGTGATTGTATGAGCGTTGTATGACTCATAAATGTTGAATGTTATTTACGTTATGCTTCGGATTTGTAAACCATGTTATGTTTTGTCGAATGCTTGTGATGCAAGGTTATGCCTTTGGATGCTATATGTTGTTTTTGGTTGAGCATGTAAACCTTATGTGTGAAGACATGTGCATTTTGGCTTTTTAAGCTTTTAAGTATGCCTTGATATGCAATATCTATCTCTATGTGAATGCCATGTTGGAAATGCTTTGTTTTTCGCCTAAATTGTTCTACATGCTAGTTTTTGGTTGTTAGATGATATATGGTTGGATGTATGTGATTAGGAGAGTCGTAAATTGCATTTACAGTTGAGTCTCGTGTCGTTTTGCTGCAATTTGGAGTCTTGCAGTGAGGGCGTATCGATACGCCTAAGGGCCGTATCGATATGGTCCTACACTTTGGGACTCAGTTTCGGCTTAGGGTATCGATACTCGGGGGCGTATTGATACGCCAAATCTCTACTGGAATTCTGAGATTTTAACGAGTTTTTGGTGTATCGGTACGGTTTTGTCTCGTTGACCGTGAGATGTTGACCGAGGAGGGTGTATTGATACGCCCAAGGGTTGTATCGATACGGTCTTCCTGTGTTGACTGAAGGCAGTTGACTTGGTCAAGGCGTATCGATACCCTTGACTGGTGTATCGATACGTCCTGTGGTGTAAGTTTAAAATGGGCTGATTACAGTTTTGTTTTGGGTTTGGTTGCTTTTATTTCATGATGTTTTCCGCTGTCGTGATCACTTAGGAATTAAATATGCCTTTAGACAAGATATTATTAAAAGAAATTTTCTAGGGTTGCTAACCGAGGTGGGACCTTAACAGGTTTCACATCAGTTTTCCCTGTGTAGCCTACTCGGACCGGTTAACCGACCAGACCGGGACGAGGGGGTTACAGACATTAGATGGTTCTTGACTAGTTTTTGCTTGTGAAGAAGAGGATTTGGATCATGTTTTACGCCCATGTAGTCGAGCGAGGGAGGTATGAGACCACTTTATTCAGTCGTTCATATTACTGGGTTTGATGTAGGTTCAACGGATCAATGGCTCATGGATAATTTGAGGGAAGCCAGTCATGCCAAGTTGTTGAGACAGAATTAAGCGTCTCTTTTTGCGATCATCTACTAGTTTTTATGGAAGCGATGATGTTTCTTTGTATTTAATGAGGGACGAGATGCCTATGCTAACATAGTAGGCTCATGTCGTAGGCTATGGAATGTGGTGGTCTCTTCCCAAAGCTCGCCGACGCATGGAGGAGTAAGTGGACTTTTGGGAATACGGTGGTGCAAGCCGCGAGCGGGTGGTGTAAAATCAACACATATGGAGCGGTCGGAGGCGTTGGTAATATGAAATCCATTGGGGGAGTGATCTTTGATGAGTCGAGTGGATGGATATTTGGTTTCTCTAAAAGCATTGGAGTATGCTCAATGTTGTGGGCAGAACTTTGGGCGGGTCATGATGTGTTATTGCATGTGCGACGTATTGTGTTGAGGAGAATAGAATTGGAAAGTGATAGTAAAACGGTGATTCAAATTCTCCAAGGTGAAAATTTTATTCTGTAACACCCAGGTGTAGGGGTTAGGTGAAAATAATATTTTAATATTATCGGGCTTGGGTTTATAATTAAAATGATCCTTTAAAATTTCGGGTTTCAAAATAAATATTCGAAATGGGACCAAATTGATTTAATTGCAAGTTGAAGAGCTTTTTAAAGAACAAAGGGATAGCAATTCATTAATGGCCTTTTGGTAATTTGCCCATTTTTCAATTTAAATCCCCCCTTTTCACAAATAAACACTATTCACTCTCTTCCTCACCCATTTTCAACGTGAAAAGAGCTCCCCTCTTCAAGTTACTATTCCATCCAAAAAGCTTCTCCATTTCAACTCCTTTTTGAAAGGTAACAACGTTTTTACTTCTCCTCAACTCCCTCTTTTTAAAAGTACCATTTATTTTCATTTTCATTGAAGTTTTGAAAATGGGATTTTCAAAGGAATTGATTAAAAATGATGTCTTTGTGTAGCTAAACCTAATATTTTGATTTAATATGGTTAGTTAGGGAATATAGGAGCCAAATGGTACAACATATGTGAATTTTGAATGATTTTGAGTAATTCCCGAAATTGGGTAAAAATGGGGGTTTTGGAGGGTTTTGGGTGAGTTTTGGGGGTTGGTTTAAGTGGAATTTGATTGGCTTTTGATAGTATTATGGTTAGGGATTGATTTGGGATCATTTGTGGGTGCAATGGATGTTGGAAACATGGATTTTGGACATGGTTTTGGGGATGTCCGAGATTGCAAATATTGGGGTTTGTTCATGGCTTGCAACGTTGTAAATTGAATTTGAATTGTGTTTCGGGTTGGTCTTTTGATGTTGGGCTGATTTGGGATTGTTTGAGGTTGTTTAGAAGCGGGAATTTGTGTTGGAGAAGCTTCGGGAAGAAATCCGGGATTGTGAGAGTGGTTGCTTGCTTGGCTTGGAGCTTGGAAGCTTAGGTGAGTGGTTAAACGTTTTTAGTGATTTTTAAATGGTTGGTTCGAGTATGTGGACTAGGTTGGGCTTGGTAGACCCACCTAGAGTTAGGATTACGGTGGTAGCCTAATCCTAAACTTGATCTGGAGCCTTTGGATGAACTTATATGTATGGATGTGTATGCCTCGTATGATATGTGATATAATTGCTTATGTATATTGTGTTATACATGTGAGATGAGGCATGATTTGTGATGATTATGGCATGCATGGTAATGGTTCATGATTGTGATCATGGTGAGTACGTGCTAAGCACGGAATTGATTTAAATGAATGTTGTGGAATGAGTTAAATGTTGGCACTAGTATGCTTGAGTACAAATGATCGATCATTAGGATGTTAGTGTGTACACATGAGTCAAAAGTCGCGCGTGGCCTTGGTGGCGTTGAGTCACCAAGGAGAAGTACGGGTTCGCCCGGAAATTGTATTTATATTAGTCGATGATGAGTGGAATCTCATTGACGGGGCGTAAGGATGAGTGGAATCCCCTCCGCGAGACCGGTGATGAGTGTAATCCCACCGAGAGGTAAAGTGGTTGTTGGATGTGAGTTCCAACGTGTTTATCCGCGTATTCGGGTCATAGCTAGGTGCCAATATTGATTGATATGTGTATCAATGTGTTGTGAATTATGATCCTTACTTGGATGTTCATATGTGATTACATGTGTTGTGGAATAGAGCTTATGAGCATGACATTTATTTGGATATTGTTCATGCATCTTAACTTGTGCTCTTGAGGATTCTTGATAATTATGTATTTTTCCTTGGCTAAGATCGTGCTCGGACCCTGCATTGTCGAGGTTTGTTTTTAAAGAGCTTACCCTCACTAAGCTTTATTGCTTACGCTCTCTCTTTGTTCGACAATGCAGATCCTTAGTTCACGGGTTGCTAGGAGCAAGAAGGGGGCCTCCAAGTGTGCTTGTGGTGCTTGTTTAGCTACCAAGTATGAACTTTTAAATTAAGATGTAATGGTCAAGCAATGGGACATGTAATCGTATTATGATGTTTTTTATTGTGTTGTGGTTGATGTTGCTTAGGAGCATGTTAGACTCCTCCTATATGCTTGTTTTTGGCTTGGGATGTATGCCTTGCTTGATACCTTGTTAGTATGTTGCTATCTTGAATTTGTCTAAGTGTTAGCCTTGTGAATGCCTAACTCCTTAAATGAATTGTATGAATCCATGACTTGAGATGATATGCCTTGGTGTTTAGTTTCGTTTTGTTGATGTTAAAGCATGCTTGTAAGTTGGTTTGCCTTAGGATTAATTGCTAGTATGTTGTTGGAGGTTGTGGAGGTGTTTTGGGGCATGCTTGTGCCTTAAAACAGCCAAAACGAGTCTGCAGACAGGGGGCGTTTCGAAACGGGCCACCCTGTTTCGATACGGTCCCTTTGCATTTGGCCAGCCATTTCGAAACGGATAGGGGCTATTTTGGTACGTTTTTGCTACTGGAATTTTGAGAAATTGACGAGATATGGGCGTACTGAAACGGGTTCTTGATGTTTCGAAACGATCAAATCTCGTTGACCACGAGAAGTTGACCGTTAGGGTCGTTTCGATACGGGTCACCCCTGTTTCGAAACGGTCTCCTCATGGTTGACCCTGGCCTGTTGACTAGGTCAAGGCGTATTGAAACCCCTAAGGGCGTTTCGATACGGCCTGCTGTAAAGGGCTAAAATGAGCTGTTTCAGTATTGTCTAGGTTGACCGACGTTGAATTGTTTGTATTTTCTGCTGTTGTGCTTCACATAGGATTTAATTATGCCTATAGACAAGATAAAGTTAAAAGGAAATTTTCTGGGTCGTTAACCGAGGAGGAACCTTAACGGGTTTCGCTTCAGTTTTCCCCGTGTGGCCCACTCGGACTGGTCATCCGACCAGACCGGGACGAGGGGGTTACACTTGTTGGTATCAGAGCCTAAGGTTACCGAGACCTTGGGCAGGTAAGTGAGGTAAGTTTAAGTTTTGAATTGATATGCACAGTGTTTGCTTGCTTTGTAAGCATGATTGCTTGTGTGACAAGTATGTTGATTGTTTTATTTGAAAGCATGTTGTCTGAGAGTCTCATTGCTACTATTACATCGGAAAAGAATTTTAAGTGAGGGAAACGTACTTGAGCACTTAGAAGCCTTGCCTTGCTAACCCGACCTTGTATATTTTGTTTGTTGTGGTTGTAGTTATCGTTTGAGAGTGATGTCTAGGCCGAGGGGTAGGCCGAGAGTGGTTCGTCAGGAACCACGTGTTGCGGCTCCTGTTGAGACGGTGATTGGTGTGGAGGCTCATATAGAAGGGCCGGTGGCCGCCGGAGTTGGAGCTCCTCCACCACCTCTACCACCACCACCACCTCCTCCTGGGGCTGGGGGCGAGGATGGAGCCAGAGGAGAGGGACCTCAAGGTGGCCAAGGTCCAGCTGATATTGATATGACTCCGCTAGTGCAAGCTATAGCGGGAGCATTCCAGGCCGCAGTTGCGGGAGCTCAGGCTGCAGCTCAGCCTAGGTGTGACGATGCTAGTCTACCTTTGGAGAGGCTCCGTAGCTTGGAGGCCGAAGAGTTCAGGAGATCTACTCCAGAGAGATCGGAGTTATGGTTGGAGAAGATAGCTTGTATCTTGGCTCACATGGGTTGTGTGGGCGCACGTAGATTGGGTTGTGTGATTTCCTTGCTTCAGGGCGATGCCTACACCTGGTGGGTCACCATTACTACTGGGGTTCCAAAGGCAGAGATTGATTGGGATTTCTTTGAGTCCGCTTTCAGGAAGAGGTACTTAGGACCGAGGTACTTAGATGAGAAGAAGCGAGAGTTTATGGCCCTTACTCAAGGAGAGGCTTCTGTGACTGACTATGAGATCCGCTTTGTTCGCTTGAGTTAGTACGCTCCAGAGTTGGTTCCTACTGAAGTGGAACGTTGTAACCGTTTCCGCTATGGGTTGAGCGAAGAGGTCAAGAGGTACACATTAGCTTCTGACTACTCAGACTTTGATGTACTGGTTGCGAGGGCGAAGGACTTAGAGCACAGTTTGGGTTCGGCCAAACGATCTGGTGGTTCTAGTTCTGGTAAGAGGCATAACCACTTTGATGGTAGAGATGCCAAGAGGCATAGAGGTGGCGGACATCAGTTTGACCAGAGACGTGGCGGTGGCCACCATGGTAGGGGTCATCAGGGCCATAGAGGAGGAGGGCGTCTGCCCGAGTGTACCCGTTGTGGGAGACAGCACGCTGGTGAGTGTTGGGGTAACTTCCATACTTGTTGGAACTGTGGTTCGAGGGACCACTTTAGGAGAGATTGTCCGCATCAGGCGGCACAGGCACCAAATATTGCTCAAGCTCCTACGAGAGCGAATGATTTTCAGAGAGGTCGTGGGCGCGGTCATGGCTACTTCCATCCTAGGGCTGATGCACCTAGGGTAGATGCTCAGGGGAACCTTGCTCATATTTTGGCAGTGCAGCCAGAGGCGGGAGGACCAGCGAGAGTTTATGCTCAGAGAGAGGCCGGGAACAACACTGATGTGATAGCAGGTAATTTTGAGTTACAGTCTATGTATTTGCTTTCTTTGGTTGATTCGGGTTCTACATATTCCTACATTTTGAGTGAGCATGCACGAAAATTAGATATCCCTGTTGAGATCCTAGATGTAGGTATGCATGTTACTAGTTCTTTTGGTGAGACAGTTGTGGTTAGACGTAAGTATAGGAGATGTTCACTGAAGATTCAGGGTCATTTATTCTCAGTTGATATGATGGAACTTCCTTTTTATGGCTTTGATATTATTCTGGGTATGGACTGGTTAGTTGAGCATCGAGCTAGTGTGGATTTTGAGACGAAGAGGATTTCCTTGAAACTTTCTGATGACTACGAGGTGGTAGTAGTATGCGAGAACATTAAGTTCTTGTCTAATGTTGTGTCAGCTTTAGAGGCTCATAGGTTGATGGACTCCGGATGTGGGGCTTATTTAGCTTATGTTATGAATCCGAATATGAGTGAAGCTAGACCGAAAGATATCAGAACAGTGTGTGACTTTCTGGATGTGTTTCCTGAAGAGTTGTCGGTTTACCTCCTGACAGAGATGTTGAGTTTGTGATTGAGACTGTTTCAGGGTCTAATCCAGTTTCTATAGCTCTGTATCGTATGGCTCTGAAAGAGCTGAAAGAGTTGAAGAGTCAATTGGAAGAATTATTAGACCGTGGTTTCATTAGGCCTAGTAGTTCTCCTTAGGGTGCTCCCGTGTTGTTTGTGAAAAAGAAAGATAGTAGTATGCGCTTGTGTATTGACTATAGACAAGTGAATCAGTTGACTGTGAAGAACAAGTATCCGTTGCCTCGTATAGATGATTTGTTTGATCAGTTGAGAGGTGCTTCAGTGTTCTCGAAGATAGACTTGAGATCCGGGTATTACCAGTTGAAAGTAAAAGAGTGTGATGTTCCAAAGACAGCTTTTAGGACTAGATATGGTCACTATGAGTTTCTTGTGATACCATTTGGGCTCACGAATGCACCTACAACATTCATGGACATGATGAACAGAATTTTTAGAGACTATCTAGACCGTTTTGTAGTTGTTTTCATTGATGACATACTTGTGTATTCGAAGACAGAAGAAGAACATGATGAGCACTTGAGATTTGTTTTACAGAGATTGTTGAGCAATCAGTTGTCTGGATTCGAGAGGTTGTATTTCTTGGCCATGTTGTTTCGGTCGAAGGTATCCGTGTTGACCCATCGAAGATTGAGGCTATTGTTGAGTGGAAACAACCTAAATCCGTGACCGAGATTAGGAGTTTCCTAGGGTTAGCCGGTTACTATAGGAGATTTGTTGATGGTTTCTCTAGAGTAGCTGCTCCTTTGATGAAATTGTTACAAAAAGGAGTCATGTTCGAATGGTCAGATGCAAGACAGAAGGCCTTTGAGAAATTAAAAGAAGCTTTGACAAATGCTCCAGTGTTAGTGCAACCTGTTTCAGGTAAGGAGTTTGTGATTTACAGTGATGCTTCCTACATAGGTTTAGGATGTGTTTTGATGCAAGAAAGAAGGGTCGTTTCTTATGCTTCTAGACAATTGAAGATTCATGAGAAGAACTATCCTACTCATGATATAGAGTTAGCCGCAGTTGTTTTTGCATTGAAGATTTGGCGTCATTATTTGTATGGTGAGAAGTGTATAGTTTACACCGACCAAAAGAGCTTGAAGTACTTGATGACACAGAAAGAGTTGAACTTGAGACAAAGAAGATGGCTAGAGTTGCTAAAAGATTATGATTTGACCATTGAGTACCATTCGTGTAAAGCGAATGTAGTAGCCGATGCTTTGAGTAGAAAAGTGGACATTGAGTTGAGAGCTATGTTTGCTAGATTGAGTGTGTCCGAGGATGGTGGATTGATCACCGAGTTGCAAGTGAAACCTTCTTTGATTCAGTTAATTAGAGAGAAGCAGTTGCAAGATGTGACTTTAGTTCCTCATGTTCAGGACATAGCTGAAGGAAGACCGACCGAGTATAATTTCAGTGGTGAGAGCTTGTTGTGCTTTAGAGATAGAATTGTTGTGCCGGAAGATGTTGAGTTGAGACGTTAGATTCTGAGTGAAGCACATTCGAGTCCCTTTTCTATGCATCCGGGTAGTACCAAGATGTATCGTGACTTGAAGAATGATTACTTCTGGGTTGGTTTGAAGAAAGATGTATGCGAATATGTGAGCCGCTGTATGGTTTGTCAGAGAGTGAAGGCAGAACATCAGGTTCCTTCAGGTTTGTTACAGCCTTTGAAGATTCCGGAATGGAAATGGGAGAGGATCACCATGGATTTTGTATCGGGGTTGCCTTTGTCTCCTTCGAAGAAGAACTCAGTTTGGGTGATTGTTGATAGGTTCACTAAGTGTGCTCACTTCTTAGCAATGAACACTACGGATTCCTTAGACAAGTTGGCAAACTTGTACGTCCGTGAGATTGTAAGACTTCTTGGAGTTCTGAAGTCTATTGTGTTAGATTGGGATCCTAGATTTACTTCGAGGTTCTGGGGTTGCTTGCATAGTGCTCTAGGTAGCCGTTTGCATTTCAGCACGTCTTATCATCCGCAGTCCGATGGGCAGTCAGAGCGAGTGATACAGATTCTAGAGGATATGCTTCGTTGTTGTGTGATTGACTTCCAGGGTTCTTGGGAGAAACACTTATCGTTAGTTGAGTTTGCTTACAACAACAGTTATCAGTCTAGTATTCAGATGGCACCTTATGAGGCTTTGTATGGTAGACGATGTAGGACTCCGATATGTTGGGCTGAAACAGGTCAGAGATTGTTACCTATGCCATATTTGCTTAAGGGGACTACCGACAAAGTGAAGTTGATTTGTGACCATTTGAAAGCAGCTTCCGATCGTCAGAAGTCTTATGCAGATTTGAAGAGGAAAGAGATTGAGTACTTCGTGGGTGAGAAAGTGTTTCTGAAGGTATCTCTGTGGAAGAAAGTAATGAGATTTGGCCAGAAGGGCAAGTTGAGTCCGAGGTTCATTGGTCCGTATGAGATAGTTGAGCGGATTGGGCCTGTAGCTTACCGTTTGAGGTTACCTTCTGAGTTAGAGAAGATCCATGATGTCTTTCATGTGTCGATGCTTAGGAGATATAGATCAGATCCTTCTAATGTTATGCCCGTTGAGGAGATAGAGCTAAATCCGGATTTGTCGTATAATGAAGAGCCTGTTGAGATACTTGCTTCTGATAGCAAGATGTTGCGTGGCAAGACCATAGAGTTGGTCAAGGTGTTGTGGAGACATAGAGGTGTGGAAGAGGCCACGTGGGAGAGGAAAGCGAATATGGTTGAGCAGTTTCCGTATTTGTTTCCATCAGGTAATTTCGGGGACGAAATTCCTTAAGTGGGGGAGAGTTGTAACACTCGGGTTTAGGGGTTTGGTGAAAATAATATTTTAATATTATCGGGCTCGGGTTTATAATTAAAATGATCCTTTAAAATTTCGGGTTTCAAAATAAATATTTGAAATGGGACCAAATTGATTTAATTGCAAGTTGAAGAGCTTTTTAAAGAACAAGGGGATAGCCATTCATTAATGGCCTTTTGGTAATTTGCCCATTTTTTAATTTAAATCCCCCATTTTCACAAATAAACACTATCCATTATCTTTCTCACCCATTTTCAACGTGAAAAGAGCTCCCCTCTTCAAGTTACTATTCCATCCAAAAAGCTTCTCCATTTCAACTCCTTTTTGAAAGGTAACAACGTTTTTTACTTCTCCTCAACTCACTCTTTTTAAAAGTACCATTTATTTTCATTTTCATTGAAGTTTTGAAAATGGGATTTTCAAAGGAATTGATTAAAAATGGTGTCTTTGTGTAGCTAAACCTAATATTTTGATTTAATATGGTTAGTTATGGAATATAGGAGCCAAATGGTACAACATATGTAAATTTTGAATGATTTTGAGTAATTCCCGAAATTGGGTAAAAATGAGTTTTTTGGAGGGTTTTGGGTGAGTTTTGGGGGTTGGTTTAAGTGGAATTTGATAGGCTTTTGATAGTACTATGGTTAGGGATTGATTTGGGATCATTTGTGGGTGCAATGGATGTTGGAAACATGGATTTTGGACATGGTTTTGGGGATGTCTGAGATTGCAAATATTGGGGTTTGTTCATGGCTTGCAACATTGTAAATTGAATTTGAATTGTGTTCTGGGTTGGTCTTTTGATGTTGGGCTGATTTGGGATTGTTTGAATTGTGTTTGAGGTTGTTTAGAAGCGGGAATTTGTATTGGAGAAGCTTCGGGAAGAAATCCGGGATTGTGAGAGTGGTTGCTTGCTTGGCTTAGAGCTTGGAAGCTTAGGTGAGTGGTTAAACGTTTTAAGTGATTTTTAAATGGTTGGTTCGAGTATGTGGACTAGGTTGGGCTTGGTGGACCCACCTAGAGTTAGGATTAGGGTGGTAGCCTAATCCTAAACTTGATCTAGAGCCTTTGGATGAACTTATATGTATGGATGTGTATGCCTCGTATGATTTGTGATATGATTGCTTATGTATATTGTGTTATACATGTGAGATGAGACATGATTTGTGATGCTTATGGCATGCATGGTAATGGTTCATGATTGTGATCATGGTGAGTACGTGCTAAGCACGGAATTGATTTAAATGAATGTTGTGGAATGAGTTAAATGTTGGCACTAGTATGCTTGAGTACAAATGATCGATCATTAGGATGTTAGTGTGTACACATGAGTCAAAAGTCGCGCGTGGCCTTGGTGGCGTTGAGTCACCAAGGAGGAGTACAGGTTCGCCCGGAAATTGTATTTATATTAGTCGATGATGAGTGGAATCCCATTGACGGGGCGTGAGGATGAGTGGAATCCCCTCCGCGAGACCGCTGATGAGTGTAATCCCACCGTGAGGTAAAGTGGTTGTTGGATGTGAGTTCCAACGTGTTTATCCGCGTATTCGGGTCATAGCTAGGTGACAATATTGATTGATATGTGTATCAATGTGTTGTGAATTATGATCTTTACTTGGATGTTCATATGTGATTACATGTGTTGTGGAATAGAGCTTATGAGCATGACATTTATTTGGATATTGTTCATGCATCTTAACTTGTGCTCTTGAGGATTCTTGATAATTATGTATTTTGCCTTGGCTAAGATCGTGCTCGGACCCTGCATTGTCGATGTTTGTTTTTAAAGAGCTTACTCTCACTAAGCTTTATTGCTTACTCTCTCTCTCTTTGTTCGACAATGCATATCCTTAGTTCGTGGGTTGCTAGGAGCAAGAAGGGGGCCTCCAAGTGTGCTTGTGGTGCTTGTTTAGCTACCAAGTATGAACTTTTAAATTAAGATGTAATGGTCAAGCAATGGGACATGTAATCGTATTATGATGTTTTGGATTGTGTTGTGGTTGATGTTGTTTAGGAGCATGTTAGACTCCTCGTATGTGCTTGCTTTTGGCTTGGGATGTATGTCTTGCTTGATACCTTGTTAGTATGTTACTATCTTGAATTTGTCTAAGTGTTGGCCTTGTGAATGCCTAACTCCTTAAATGAATTGTATGAATGCATGACTTGAGATGTTATGCCTTGGTGTTTAGTTTCGTTTTGTTGATGTTAAAGCATGCTTGTAAGTTGGTTTGCCTTAGGATTAATTGCTAGTATGTTGTTGGAGGTTGTGGAGGTGTTTTGGGGCATCCTTGTGCCTTAAAACAGCCAAAACGAGTCTGCAGACAGGGGGCGTTTCGAAACGTGCCACCCTGTTTCGATACGGTCCCTTTGCATTTGGCCAGTCGTTTCGAAATGGATAGGGGCTATTTCGGTACGTTTTTGCTACTGGAATTTTGAGAAATTGACGAGATATGGGTGTACCGAAACGGGTCCTTGATGTTTCGAAACGATCAAATCTCGTTGACCACGAGAAGTTAACTGTTAGGGTCGTTTCGATACGGGTCACCCCTGTTTCGAAACGGTCTCCTCATGGTTGACCCTGGCCTGTTGACTAGGTCAAGGCGTATCGAAACACCCTAAGGGCGTTTCGATACGGCCTGCTGTAAAGGGCTAAAATGAGTTGTTTTAGTATTGTCTAGGTTGACCGACGTTGAATTGTTTGTATTTTCCGTTGTTGTGCTTCACATAGAATTTAATTATGCCCATAGACAAGATAAAGTTAAAAGGAAATTTTCTGGGTCGTTAACCGAGGTGGAACCTTAACGGGTTTCGCTTCGGTTTTCCCTGTGTGGCCTAGTCGGACCGGTCATCCGACCAGACCGAGACGAGGGGGTTATAGATTCTTGGGGATAATACGCTTGTTTTACGGTGTAAGGAGATACTTAACTGGGATTGGGAGGTGAAGGTGAGTCACATTGGTCGTGAGGGGAACGATGTTGCAGATGGACTAGCGTGTATGGCTAGGGGATGCGAGCTTGGAGAGACTACATTTGAAGGTGATAGAGGAATGGCTTAGATGGTTGATTTGGTTTTGATGTCTTTGATGTTTTCTTATGATTGTTGTTTTTATTTTCTTTGATTGTAATTATTTTCATGAGTACTCTTTTCCTCCATTTAGATTTAGGGAAGTTTTTAACTACGCTCGTGAGGTAATTCTTTTTGAATAAAAAATAATATTATTGAATTATTAATAAAGAATAATATTATTTATATATTTTATATTAATATAATATAATATTTTAATAAAAATATTAATTATGATAACATTTAAAATATATTTATTAATAGTTTTCAATAATATAATATTCTTATTCTCACATTTATATGATATAATTACTAATATTTATTATTTTAATAAATATTCAATTTTATTATTTAAATTTAAATTTATGAAAAAATAATATTTTAATAATAATGTGATGAAATAAATGATACTAACTAAATTATTAAAATATTTTAATAATTTACACAATGTCATCCAAACACCAGAAAATGATTTTCAGAAATTGTTTTCCATAAGATGTAATTCATTTTACGAAATTTGTTTCCCGTAATCTAAATTTTTGCACTCAATTTAGTTCTCATTAGCCTAAATGCACTTAATTGGGCCTTCCGTAACGGTTGACCAATTTTGACGGTTAACTCATTGACAACAAAAAAGATAATGACATGTTACACATTCTCGAAGTGCCGCATTATTAAACCGTAAAAAAATTAAAAAATTTCTTAAAAAACTATAAAAATTATAAAAGACTATTTTTTAAATGTTTATAAATAATAAAAATATTATAAAATTTATAAATTATAAACATATTAAAATTAATAAAAATTATAAAATGTGAAAATTCAAAAATATATAATAAAATTAAAATAAACTATAAAAAATTATATTTTTAAAAGGATTAATATCCTATACACTGGCAGTGGAAATTTTTTATTTCCACAAGCGCCTCAATTATAGGGTTTAGGGTTAGGGCTTAGGGTTTAGAGTTTAGGGGTTTTAATGTAAATGTTTAGAATTTATGGTTCATGTTTAGAATTTAGAATTTAGGGTTAGAATTTAGGATTTAGGGTTAGGGTTTAGTTTTAGGGTAATATGTGTAGGGATTTAGGTTTTAACCTATAAACCCTAAATTTTAACCCTAAACCCAAAATTTTATCAATAATCCCTAAATTCAAAACTACTACACTTATACCCCTAAATTTTAAACCCTAAATGGAGTCTCTAACCCCTAAAATTAAGACGCTTGTGTAAAAAAATTTCCACAAGCGCTTGTGTATAGAACAATTACCTTTTTTAAAATTATGAAAAATATAAAATTATAAAAAAATAGTTGAGATAAGTTTCTTATTAATGATCATGTAGGATGACCACCCAAAATCTAGGTTGGTGTAACATAGAAAAACAAAAAAAAATTAAAATTATAAGAAAAATATTCTTTTATTTTATATAATTTTTAAATATTATATTATTTTAAATGTTTATATATTTTAAATAATTATTATAATTATTTTTTATATTTTAAACTATTTTAAATAAAAAAATATTTTATAATCTATAATTTTTTAATTTTAAACATTTTTTTAATTTTTTTAATATTTTTTTACTGTTTTATGACATGACACTTACAAGGTATGTTACACGTCGTCATCTTAATGATTTTTTATGAGTTAATGTCTTACTGTAACTGTAACCCCCTTAACCCGGCCTAGACGGTTGACCCGAATTAAGAAAGTCACACGGGGAAAACCAAAGTCAACCCGAAAGTCAACCTTGATTAATGACCCTTTTTTTTCTTTTTAAAACTTGTCTAGATGCACATTAACCCTAATTGTGATCACTCAACAACATATTCAAAGATCACAAACATCAGAGATCAAACAGGGACCCAATTGAACAAATTACAACTTTAGGGACCAAATTGTAATTTCTGATAAATAGGAGGACTTAACCCAAATTAAAGTTACCAACTTAAAATTAGTCAGATTTCATGCTTCTCTGTGAAACTTCAGCTCAAAAGGACTTCCCGAACTCATACAATTGCACAAACAAGATTTAGGACCAAAACGCAAACAATTCAAAACATTTAACTGCCAATGTCAGCCCCCAACGGTCACCCGTTCCGAAACAGGCAGAACCCGCTTCGAAACACGGGCCGTTTCGCAACGCGTATCGGAACACGGGCTGGCAGTAGCCAAACCGTTCCGGAACGGTCTCTCCCGTTTCGGACGCCTGGGTTTGTTTAAGGCACCCGTTCCGAAACGGTAGGTACTGTTCCGAAACGCCCTACACAGATTGCAGCATAAAGCACACTTAAACATGCAATCGATCATTCAAACATGCTCCAAATGCTACCAAACTTTATCAGCATGCAATTCAACATATATGAGACTTACAAGCATCAACAAATCAACAAATTAACATCATATGCAAAAAGCCCCAAATCTATAGGCATGCTTCCTACACAAGCAAACCATACAAGCACAAACTTCCAATTCAAGCATGTAAAGGCCAAACACAAAATCCAGCATTCTCAACAACATTCAACATACTTAGGGAGTTCAAAACCTCTCCCAAAACATACACATAGGTCCCCCATTGCCAAATTACCAAAAGCTAAAATGTGCTTAATAAAACCTCCATACTTTGAGCTTTACTTTCACTTGAATACTTGCCCTCCTTGCTGCCCTCAAAGCACTCTAGTGTTCTGCATTATTGATTTAAGAAAACGAAAGAGAGCGTAAGCAAAAGCTTAGTGAGGAATGCTCATAAACCATTCAATAATGCATTTATAAAACATTTATAAATCATGCTTCAAATCATCAATTGCACATGCTCAAAAGCATACTTAAAACAAGCATCTCATGCTTCATATCATAACATGTCATATTGGCCACAAGTGATAAATTCCATTTCTTTAAAAACAAGTTCATCAACTTTCACCCCAAGGACTTTTAAACACCTTGGCCCCAAGGACTTTTAAACACCTTGGCCATGGAAGAGGACCTCACAAGGACTTTTAACCACCTTTGTGTCCACATCAAGTTTCACCCCAAGGACTTTTAAACACCTTGGCCCCAAGGACTTTTAAACACCTTGGCCCCATGGACTTTTAAACACCATGGAAAGGATCACACAAGGACTTTTAACCGCCTTTGTGTCCGTAGCAAGAATCATCCAAGGACTTTTAACCACCTTGATGTTCTTAAGTAACAAGGCTCACTAAGGACTTTTAACCACCTTAGTGACCTTAACCTTTTCAAAACATCACTTGCCAATATACATCATTTTCATCATTTAATCCACTGTTTTAAAGCATTAAACCAAGCCATATTCATCATGCATTTAAAAGCATCAATCCACATTTTATCAATGTACAAAAACAAGGAACTCTTACCTTGAGCTTCCTTCAACATATGGCTTACAAAAAAAACAGCAAATACCATGCTAAATCATGCTTTCAAAACAGTATTTAAAACATGCAATAAACCACATTGCATCAAAATCAAATCATGGCCACCACTAGAGAGTACTTCCGAAAACTTACACTTGAGCTTAGCAAAGTTGTTTAGACTTAAACTAAGCTCCCAAGACATTGGTTTCAAAGCCGAAAACCCAATTTCACTCACCGATTCCACTTCGCCTCTTGCCGAAGCACCAAAACAAGCTTCCGGATCAACAACTCTTGGATCCAAAGATGCCTCCCCTGTTTTAACACATCAAAGCAGAGGATTAATGCATCATCATGCATTAATTGCTTCAATGAAAGCTCCTAAACCCGCTGCTCTCATCCAACCTCCATTTTCGGCCACCAAACACAACCGAAAATGCATCCAAACCACTTCTCAACAAAGCCCAGCCATAAACCATCAAAACCAAACATCTATTAACATCATTTAACATCTAAAAAGAACCTATTAACATCCTTATACCTCCAGCAACATCATATCCACAAGATCACCTCAAAAACAATCAAGAATCACAAGCTAAACTTAGGAAACTCAACCTATCCGGGATTGCATTAATCAAAACTCAATTCCTTATCAATTTAGAGTTCATTTAACATCAAAAACACATCTCAAATCACAGATTAATCAGATCTAACGAAAATCATCAAAAATCACCAAATCTTGCATTATAAGCCAAGATCCATTTCACAACTCAAAAGCCTTTAATAAAACATCAATTAAGGATTGAAAACTTAGGAATTTCAGTAAAGAACTGATAGTTTAGAGGAGAAGGACGTTCTTACCTCCAAACTTGAGTTTCTCCTCTTTTTGGAATCAAAAACCTTGATGAATCAAGTAGCAAATGATGAGGTTTTGTAGATACTATGATTAGGAATCAAAAGAGAGTTGAAAGGAGGAATTTAGGTGAGAAAATCAGATCAAATTCTCTGGAGAGAAAGTGTTTGGGTTGAGAGAAAATGAGAGAAAGAAAATGGTAAGTTAGTTATCCAAAATAGCCAAAATGGCTTTCCCTCCACTTTTAATATGTTTAAAATCAGAATATAGCTTAAAATATCTTAGAAAAATCTGGAGAAACTCCCTTTGGGTAAATAGCTCCTTAAAGATTCAAAGTTTCAACCCTTTATAAAACAGCCACAAAACTTTCAAAAATTACATTTTGGTCACTAGCCAAAATTTCACCCTTCCAAAACTCATTTTCCAAAATCGATTTCACAGTTCACTTAATTATATTAAAAGATGATTTTAGAACATTTTTCCATATTTTTAATGCAACCCGAACTAGGCTTTCCTAATTTCACCTTTTTAGATCCGAACAGCACTTTGACCAAACCGGTCAACGCCCAAAACTCCTAAGCCCAAAACCGGAACGTTACAGCAACGGTCAACGTTACGAGAAAGCTAAATTGATCGTATTTTATGTTATAATGGCATGATTTATCGCAATTTAAATTATAAGGACTAAATTGAGTCTAAAATTTTTATGAGGTTTTGTTCTTTTAAGTAATTTATTCAGAATAATTTATTAATAAATTTATTCAATTTAAAATGTGAGTTTCAAGAAATTGTAAATAAATTAAAATTTATATTCCCTTGCATAAATATTATAAGGGTTTTTAAATTTGATTCCACATAATACAAGTCATTTTCATTTTCTTGAAAAATAGAAAAATTTGAAAAAAAATTGATGTTTGGTTGAAAAAATTGAAAATATTTTTTAAAAAATAAAAAAAAATGAGTGAAATTTTGAAAACATAAAAAAGATGTTTCACCATTTTCTTTGAAAATAATTTAGAAAAGTGGAAAACATGAAAATAAGGGTTTTTAAATTTTAACTCTATTTAACCCGAGTTCGATCTTACTAATGCCAATTTTAAAACTTTGGTTCATTTAATCACATTTATTTTTATTATAATAATATTTTTAATAATTATACTTTAATTTAATTATTTAATAAGTAGTTATTTGTTTATTTTTATTTGGTTTAAAGATCAAATTAGTCTTCAACGAAAAATAAAAAAAAATCAATTAATCCATAATTTTTTGCACCCAATTTAACTCTCATTAGTCGAAACACACTTAATTTAGTCCTTTCGTAACGGTTGGCCAAAATTTGACCATTAACTCAGTAAAAGCCAATAAATAATAACGCGTAGCTCACTCTAAAAGTGTTACTTCATTAAACCGTAAAAAATCTAAAAAGTATTTAATTTTTTAAAAAATATATATATAATTTTAAAAATATTTTTTAATTTGACCATTTACTGATTTTTTATTTCAAAACAATATAGTTTTGATTTTCTTTAATTTGGTTTTTATTATTATTTTTAATTCAGTTCTCAATCCCCATTGTTATCATTACTGTGAGAACTAGCATAGCTGGTAGATCCCCTATCCAATCTTCTTCCAATCCATGTGAATTAAAATTTTTATTGAAATTTTTCTAATTCGTAGGAAACAAACAATCCTTAACAAACAAACAACGTGTTGAAACCTAGAGATGTCAAATCCAACCCATGCAAACTCCATAGCGTTTTAATGGATTAAAGTGAAGACGGTAATTGTAGAGGGAAACTAATTAACAAACTATTTTAAGGTGGGTAGTTGTAGAGGGGTTAGTTTTAAATATGTTTTTTTTAGAATTTTTTGATATTTCTAGGTTTACCATGTGTCGCTATCTTAATGATTGTTTGTGAGTTAACGGTCAACGTGATGAGAGTGCTAAATTGAGTGTAAAAAATTTACAAAGGTTTAACTGATTTATTTTATTTTTCGTTGAAAGCTAATTTAACCTTTAAGCATTTTTATTTTGAAAAGTTTGATATCAAACACATTTCCCTCATTTTCATTTTTGAAAACAAGTTTTTATTTTTATTAATTAAATATATTTTCTAATTTTTAAAAAAATATAAAATGAAAATCATTTTTAAAATAAAAATAAAAAATATTTTTTAAAACCAGACGGACCCTTGTAGTTTCCTTTCTGGTTCCGTCTTTCTATTCTCTTTCGTCTATTTACAGTCAGTTTTTTTGACCAACAAAAATGAGAAAGGGAAAAACGCTTCAGTTTCAATGCCGTTGAAATCATAGAATAGAATTAAACAGCTTCACACTCCCTGTAGCTCAGATTTTTTGGACTTTTCATTTTAATATTCTCGCACGGATTCTCCGGAAAAAAGGAAAAGAAGCTGCTCTCGGATTTTCGCTCCTTCCCCCCCTTTTTCCTCTTTGTGTTAGGTTATTCTTTTTATCTTTGCGAAATGAAGTCTTCGTTTGGTAAACTTCGAAGATTTGCGCTTCACAAGAGCGAAAACAAGGATAAATTTGATATTTTAGCTTCCGCTCATTTAGATGAACTTGCTCAAGCAGCTCAGGTACTTTTTTATTTAGCGAAAAATGCTGATTAGTGTTATTTTGTTCTTAATTGGAAATCGAATCCGCTTCTCTTGCTTCGAATTTTTAAGTGCACAATTGATCTTAACTTATTGGAGCTGTATTTGATTGGGTTGGACCTAGCTGAGTTGAGTGAAGCGAGATTCTAATTCTGTAGTTTCGTGTAGAAATACATATTTGGAGAACTTTTTCCTGGGGAGAATGGGAGTAATTTTGGTTCATTAGGTTTGAAAGATTCCGAATTCTCATTGTTTTTTTCTATATTGACATTTGGAAATATAGAACGAGGCTAAAGGCCTAGTTCAATGTGTAGAAATTTGAAGTGCTTGAGGATTGGACATGATCTATTAAATATTGTATGGAGAACTTGTAGGCTTCTGTGCTTAATAATGTGTATGGGCACTTAGTAGATGAGTTTACATGATAATTTCAATAATCAAGTATAAGAAAAATGTGGAATACTAGATTCCAGATGAATGAAACTCATAAGTTTTTTTCTACAGAATAGGAAAGTTTTGTGCATTTATATTGATTTTTAACTGCTTACAACATCCTCCTCTCAAACGCCACTGCTTCTTGAAGGCTTTCTTGGCCTGTTTGATAGCTTATAATTGGATACTTTTCTTTAATTTGGATCCATTTACAGGATATGCAAGACATGAGAAATTGCTATGATAGCTTACTTTCAGCGGCTGCAGCAACGGCAAACAGTGCATATGGTAAAAAAGCTGTGTGCTATTTTGTCCATTTTTAGGTATCAATGTGTTTCGTCAACCTGATATTTGCAAATATTGGCTATGCCCCAGACACATGTCAATATAGTGCTTTTCCAGCCAAAAACAGCTGGTAGCTTTTGAAGAAACTTGTCCACAAAATAACATGATTAGGTTTTTATCAAAAATGTTACATTGGCTGTGCATTTATGAATCCTATTATATTCAGGTTTGCTGATGTGGGATCAGTATGATTCTATAAGCACATAATATCTCACTAAATTTCTTATTCATATGATGTAGCTGTGTAGCACAATCTTTGGGGCCTTTGCTCAGGTGTTAGACTTGGATTTCAGTTATATAAAAAAACGTTTAACTTTTTGAAAATCTACCTTTGATGAAATTTCTATTGTCAGAATTCTCAGAGTCACTGCAAGAAATGGGCTCCTGTCTGCGGGAAAAAAGAGTGCTACCTGATGACGAAGAAAGCCGGAAGTAGAGGCTTTGTTGCTTCCACTAGTAGACATTAATAGGCATATCATGTAAGATCTAAGCTGCAGTATAAATGCCAATCGATTCAAGTAACTTCTTAGACGACTTAAGCTATGTCATTGTCTTATCTTATCTTACCTTAAGATATTCATTATGTACTTGTATTCATGGATTGCTAGCCAATTTGCATGTGCACATAGACATTCATCATTCATGAGAGAATTTCTCCTTCAACTTAGCAATTTTTATACTGGGGTTTCCTTCATCCATGTCTTGACCTTGGTGCTAGTTTATTTCATTTTTTTTAATATTTGATTTTTCTTGGATATATACTTCTTGTGCATTAGTGTAAGATGTCATCAAGTAAATATGAGCTCACATACATCACTATCAACTATTACCTTCTTTTCCGTGGGCCAAGGGAGTGTCTGAAGATGGTGTCACTGGTTCCTGTTACTATGACATGTGCCAGATTGCCTGTATTGACCGGCTTTTGTTTGCAGGTAGAATGTTGTTAATGTTAGGGAACTTACAGTTTGAACTCCAGAAACTTGTGGATAACTATGTGAGTGTGAATCTTATTTTTAAATTGAACACACTAAATTTTCCACCAATTTTTATATGTTGTGTTGTGCAGTAATTCATTTATTTGAACCTTCTTTTGGTTCTCTTTGTGCTTCAGCGGTCACATATAGTTCTGACGATTACAAACCCATCAGAGTCACTTCTTAGTGAGCTTAGGAATGTCGAGGTTTGTTTATCTGGTTTTCTCCTTTATTTGTAATGTAGAAATAGAAGTTTTCAACAGCTTTTCTACATGGCCTATATATCTTTTTTGCCTTCAGATATATCCTTGTAAAACTGTCATTCTTACTTATTGGTATTTCTCGTCTTCTGTGCAGGATATGAAGCGGCAGTGTGATGAAAAAAGGTCCGTCAGTTTTCTCTGTATACTTATTTTAATTTAATTGCAGTACACCTTTTCTGAATTTGGTTCATGATCTTCAGAAATGTCTACGAATACATGGTGACACAACAAAAAGAAAAAGGAAGGTCAAAAGGTGGGAAAGGTGAAACTGTCAGTTTGCAGCAATTGCAAATAGCTCGTGATGAATACGATGAAGTAGCTACCCTCTGTGTTTTCCGATTGAAATCTCTGAAGCAAGGGCAATCCAGAAGTCTTCTAACACAAGCTGCACGTCACCATGCAGCTCAGGTTTTCTTAATTAATTCCCGAACATGTCAAGTATCATTGGCTTCTGCCCTGTCTTAAGTTCAATGCTTATAATCCTCATTTTTCCTTACACGTTTTCTATTTCTTGTGATTGCAGTTGAATTTCTTTAGGAAAGGCCTTAAATCTCTTGAGGCAATTGAGCCTCGCCTTAGGCAGGTTACAGAAAAGCAACACATTGATTACGAATTCTCTGGCCTTGAAGATGATGATGATGAAGATGGTGAGATTGCTTATGACCCAAACAAAGAGGGGGAATTAAGTTTTGACTATAGAGCAAATGAAAAGGGGGTTGATGTTACTTCTGCATCAAGGAATTCAATGGAGGTCAGATTTTTGCCATTTTGTTTTTCTTAATTCATTGTAGAAGATGTTATAATGAATCTGTAAGTGAGAGTTGCACCCTCAAACATGCTTGGTCATATGAAGTTCAAAACTTACGGACCCAATCCTTTCATATGTTACTTATTTGTGTGAGTATTATGCATTTAACTTTATTGCGATCTGTTTGTGAAGGCTGACTCCTTTTTATTCCTAAAATATGGTGGGTTGTTCTACAGGAAGATGAAGTCGGTCTTTCTTTCCCCCAAACCTTGAAGATGGAAAGTTCTGAGGTAAAATCTCTATTCATACTTTAAAAATAAAGAATGGTCCTATTTTGTTTAACAGCATATGCTCTTAGAATAATGAGTTTTCTGACTTGTTTTTCATGATTGGCTGCTCATAGTATGTAGTTCTTAAAATATATTTTTTGGGTGCCTGTAGGTAAATCCTGAGAAAAACCACGGGGATATTCATGGCTTAAGTAGGGAGCATAGAGTGGGTAGCCATTCAGCTCCCATATTTCCTGAAAGGAAGCTTGATCATGTGGAAAGAGTAAAACAGATGCTGCAGTCATCAACAAGGAAGCCAAATGCTTATGTGCTTCCAACACCAAATGATTCCATGTCTGCAGTCCCTTCAAGAACAGTTAGCTCATTTACCCAGGCAAGACCAACAAATGTAGCTGGACGTCCACACAATTTGTCGCATTCTTCCCCGCTAGAGCAAAAGAAACATGAGAAGGTTTCTGGTGATGGTCAACTATCAGAATTTGCCACCTTAAAATCTGAATCAGTCCTGAAGGAGAGTTACAATAGTAATACTTTTACACAATTGCCCCCTCCTTTGTCAGAAGGACCAGTACCTGCCCATCTCGATAGTTCCTCTGAAGCCAAGAAAATAAAAAAGAAAGCTGTTTCCGGACCATTAACTAGTAAACAAGTATCAACAAAGTTCATTCCTTCTGCTGAACTTCCCCCAATAGCTTCAGCAGTCTTTTCTCATTTGCCAGTTCCCCAACCATTATCACCTCCAAAAGTATCCCCAAGTGCGTCACCTCCCCTTGCCTCTTCACCCAGAATAAATGAGCTCCACGAGCTTCCAAGGCCTCCTCCAGTTGGTTCAATTTCTAAGCCAGCAAAATCTTCTGCCCTGGTTGGTCACTCTGCACCACTAGTCTCAAGAAATCAAGATTATACTGCTAGTAATATTCCTTCACTGGCATCAAGTGGAGCTTCTCCTCTTCCTACTCCACCTTTGGTTGTCCCTCGAAGTTTCTCTATACCCTCTAGCAATCAAAGAGCAATGGCAATTCATGTTTCCAGGCTTTTGGAGGCCCCGCAAGCTCCATACAAGGACGGAGATGCTGCTTCCCCTCCATTGACGCCTATTTCCATTGTAAACAGCAAGCCAATACAAGATGTTTCTGAAGTGTCATCTCATTGTGGCCAAATGAGAGGTGATTGGAGCTCCCTTCCGTTACTTTTTCTCTAGTAGTCAATATTGTCCTGCCAAAAGATAGTTTGTCATCTTTTATGCATGGGGGTTGGGGGATTCGGGTAAAGGTTACACACACACACACACCCACACACACATATTTGACTCATTCTCCTTGATAGAGAACATCATCTTCTGTTCATACCCAAGTGGGGATGTGATGGTATTTTTAAGTTTACCTTTGGACTTACTAGGTGCAATTGCAAAATTTAAGTGAAAATCATCACTAACTATATGCAGGTGGGAGCTGACAAACCTGACTCCGATTCATATCCGCTTGTGTTGAATTTTTCCAAGTCTGGATATCCAGAAAGTTGGAGTAGGCCTGTAAATTATGAAGTTAGCAATGTGATTAGTTTCTCATCTCAATCTTTGTCAGCGGATGACTGGGAACTGAAACAGCTCAAAGATATGTGTAACATCACGTAAATCCTTCACATCGGGATTTTTTTGTTTTTGTAAATTTTTACTTCATTGATGTACACCGCCGCTAAGGAAGCATTGAAATTCAAAAGGATTTGGCATTTGTATTGTGATACTTTGCCACGACCAAGATGTGAAAAAGGATTTTACATCTGAAAGACCGGGTGACTCCGAAACTACTTGTTTATGGTTTGTGTATATAGGGTTTAGAAATTAGAATATAATGGAGCTGACACAGTTGATACATGAATGGCCATTGTCAAGTTCAAGCTAAGTTCACTTCTTGAGCTTGGATCGACTTGTTGAATTAAGTTTTTGACTGATCTTCCTTTGATCTGATTTAGCCTTTTAAATAATGTTAATTTAAAGCTATGTCAGTGTATGGGGAGAACAAGATCTTGTGTGATGCTGGTGAGAGTTGATATGAATAAGTAGATGAGGAATATTTATGGACGTAAAACGCATCTCTTAAAATTTTATTGGCCGTTCTTTCTTTCTTTCTAAATTATGATTATATTAAGGGGAAAACAGAATTTGACTATCATTTTTTATTTACAGATGCATGCTACTTTTTTTTATTACTTCCACATCAATGCTTTTCTTCTCTCCTTTCCTTGTGTTGCACGTCGTTTTTCGGAGTTTATTTTAAACGATGTTGTTTATGCGTTGGTTTTAGATTAAAGGGGAAAAAAGTCATTTTGTATTTAGGGTTAAAATCAGAACGTTTTATGTTGTATGTAGCCTCTAGCGTTCTTATGCTATCTCTTGTTTTATCTTCCTCTTTCTACCTTCAATCTGCTTTCTATCTCTATGTTCTACAGTTTTCTGTTTTAGCCTACAACACTTTGGTTCACGGCAGTCAGGTGTACCTTGACTCACATGGTTGTTGAGGTTCATATAAATGTCAATTTTTTGAATTCCGTGTTGAGATAATAATTGAGGCTGATTATAAAACAAAGGTCCAAATTATACTTTTTTTTATATTTGTTTAATAAATGTTTAAAGTATATTTTTTTTATTAAAGTAGGTGTTTAATGTTTTATTTCTTCAATTTTAAGGTCGATCAGTTAATTACCGTAAAATATTGTCATCTAATACATGAATGACATGGGGTCTATTTATTATTATTATTTAATTTTTAGAAAAAAAATTATAAAAAAACTTTAAATTAGTTTCAATTTTGGCAAATATACCACTAAATTATTTAATTGGTTCCAATCAGGCTACCAACCGTTAAAAAAACGAAAAAGTTAACGTAATTGTTAAAATAGATTAATTATATTAAATAAAAATAGATAAAGTGCTCAATAAGGTGGTGACATGTCACCATCTCATTAGAGGATGAAAATAAAGGGAGCACCAATTGGGTCTATGCAAAATCAAACCTAGGTACCAAGAGTGAATATGGCATGGCTTTGCCACTAGGCTAAGCAAACTTCTGTGATATGGAATACAAATATTTCATATATGTCTAGTTTGCTGTTTGTGCCAATGAAATGCGAATAGATGTGGATTAAGAGTATTCGAATATGACACACTTAGAATGCACAAAAACATCTGAATCAATAAAACAAATCTAATAATTAATTAAAGTTAACAACTTTTTGTATATATTCGAACATTATTCAAATGAATTGATATTTTTAAATTTTTAATTTTTAATATATTTTCATTCGATTTATATATAACAAATAAATTTAATTTAATTACTATATATATATATATATATGAAATTATATTAAAATTTTAAAATTATATGAAAATATATTAGAAATTTAAAATTTTAAAAATATCAATTCATTTTAATTATATTCGAATATATACAAAATTAAAAATAACGGGACCAAATTAATATAATCTTAAAATTTTAATATAATTATATATATATATACATAGTAATTTAATTAAATTTATTTAGTTATATATAACTCGAATGAAATTATATTAAAACATAAAAAATTTAAAAATATCAATTCATTTGAATTGTCATATCTATATCCCCTTAATCCACATTTATTTACATATCATTGGCATAAACAACAAACTAGTGTCAAAGCCACGCCATTTTCACCCTTGGTACCCAGGTTTGATTCCACATAGACCCAATTGGTGCTTCTTTTATTTTCATCCTCCAATCAGAGGTGACACGTGTCACCATCTAATTGGAGGATGAAA
This sequence comes from Hibiscus tridactylites, assembly GCA_958450335.1. Taxonomy (NCBI): domain Eukaryota; kingdom Viridiplantae; phylum Streptophyta; class Magnoliopsida; order Malvales; family Malvaceae; genus Hibiscus; species Hibiscus tridactylites. The sequence goes on along the minus strand of OY288269.1, from coordinate 69,767,661 downwards.
ATAAATTAATTATATTAAACAAAAATAGATGAAGTGCTCCAATAAGGTGGTTACACATTAATTAGTTTATTTTATTAATTTAAAATTAAGACCAAATTAATATATTGTGTAAATAACGGGGACCAAAAGTGTGATTATACCAATTTTATTTAACACCCACGTTAACTTTTCTATTTTTTTAACTGTTGGTGGCCTGATTGGAACCAATTAAATAATTTAGTGGTATATTTGCCAAAATTGAAAGTATAGTGGTTATATCGACACCAACCCTATAGTTAGGTGGTCATTTATGTAATTTACCCTTATTATTTAATTTATAAAAATCATAAAAAAAAATTTAAATTTTTCAAAGAATACCCCAAAGTTTCTATTTTTTTATAAAACCCCAAATACCTAAATCCCCAAAATCATCCACTATTGTTACCGAATTAACCACCATTGCCCACCCTTTTCGACGTCATACCTGCACCATCGATTACTCACCTTTTTATCGTCAAAAATCGGTGAATGATGTGTCAATCAAATGTCGAACATGTTCTTTGGAGCTTTAAAACTTTTCATGTGATACTTTTAAATATGGAGGGAAATGAATGCATCATCAGATGTTCATGGGCTGAAGATAGGCTCTTCCGATGTGGTTGGGTCGACCAAGTAAGTTGGCGGAGGGAGTTTCTAGTCATCAGGTTGATTCTTATTCTGTTATCGATGTGAGAGATAATGACACAGAATCTAGTGGGTCATTAGTCGGGAAACGATTGTTGGGAAGTCTACGGTGTGGCAAGTTACGGTACGGTTACGATACAACACTAACCGAAAATGTTATCAATACAGAACCTCAAATGTTACCCACCAACTTAAAATGCTACACTTCTTGTAACATTTTATATTGATGGTTAAGTATCAAAACTTAGTTACGAGTATCGATACTTGTCATGAGATCAACAACCTAAAATGTTATCAAAAAGTATAACATTTTAAGTTATGCGCTTGTTGTCGCCATTAAATAACATGCTTTTCTCGAATCAAATTAATAGTGACCAACTGACAAACATAGTGTTCATGTTTCACATGACAATAAAAAGGCAAATATTAACAATAACATTGTAATACCCCTAAAATCATCTATGAAGGGTTATTGTCGACATGGTCTCTTGGGATTCCTTGTTTGATTGTTGAATCTAATTGTTTGGAAGCTGCTATTTGAGCTATTGGAAATTTTAAGCACGATGGATGTTCGGTGGGTATAGTGTCTCATATTGTGGAATGGTTATCTAGGAAGTGGGACGTAAAGTTAGAACATGTTTTTCAAGAACAAAATACCTTGACGGATAGCTTGGCGCGACATTCACAGATTCGATTTTCTAGCGTTACTTGGATCCTCCCTTAGACGTTATGAGTTCTTTATCCCTTGAATTTTCTATGTGATTTGTTTATAGTTTGATTGTTTTCTTTGTCTTGTCGAGGTTTATTCTTGTCTATGAACATTTTATTATTACTATATGTACTATTTTCTTTCATTTAGGTTTATGGAAGTTTTTAATGAGACATATAATAATAATCCTTTCTTAATAAAAAAAATTATGAAAATGATACATGTTTAATATTAATCCTTTTTATTACTTGTGACAGATTTCCAAATAAACTAAAATAAATAATAAAATAAATCTAAAAGTAAAAAAATAGTGATAAAAATTAAATCATAGTTTAGCCTACTAAAATATTTTATAAGATGATAAACATTTCATTAAAAATTCTTAAATAATATGCAATCCAAACATATAACATATAAACATCATAAATATAATATTAATATTAATACGTTAAATATTAAAATAATATTAAAATATGTATAACAATATTTAAATATTAAATTAATATTAAATATGAATATTTAATTAATTTACGCTACAAATAATTAATTATCTAATTAAAAATTCAACAGATATCCATATGAACAAAATTCATTAACCTAGAGGGGTATTTAATAATACTGAAAGGTCTTCCGCACATAATAAAAATAAATAAGGACTTAGAGGATCTCCTTGCCTCATGCCACGAGATGGTCGAAAAGAATTACCCATCTCATCATTTAATCCCACAGAGTATGAAACTGTTGTGACACACCTCATTATCAACTCAACCCACCGATCGGCAAAACCCAGGCGCGACATTATACTTCGCAAGAAAGACCATTCGACACGATCATATGCCTTGTTCATATCGGCCTTTAACGCAAAAAAATCTTGGTTACCCGTGCGATTTTTATATAATGAATTCAACACCTCAAAAGCGATAATTACATTATCAAAAATCTATCACCTGGTATAAAGGCTTCTTGTGCTTTATCTATACAAACGTCCATCACTATTGCAAGTCTATTAGCAATTACTTTTGCCACAACTTTATAAATTACGTGAATAGAATTTAGGTTTTAAGGTTAGAATTTAGGACTTATAAGCTAAAACCTAAATCCTCAACATATTACCCTAAAACCTAAACACTAACCCCTAAATTCTAACTATTACCCTTATATTATAAACCACTACACCTAAACCCTTAAATCCTACACCTTAAACTGAGTCCCTAAACCCTAAAAGCTCTAAAAAACAAGGGAACGTCATTCCGAAAAAGATTATTACCATGAGTAATAATCTTTTTCGCAAACCAAACACGCTATTTAGTTTCTCATGATCTTTATAATAATATTTTTAAAATTATATTCTTATATTTAGTTTTACATGATCTCTTTTTAGGAGGTAATAACTCGTTGTAACTTTTCGATACATATGTTTTGGAAAATATTATAAAGCATGTATATCTATTATTTAAAATAAAAAATTTAAATCCTAAATCCTACACTCTAAACTTTAAATTATAATAATAAATCTTAAAATTTAAATCCTACAAACTAAACTCACAAATCCTAAATTAAATCTCTAACTCCTAAAACAAAAAGGGTCTTGTAGTATAAATACTACACGACATGTGTATTGAATTATTATTATTTTGATCAAATAGAAAAGCTCATACATTTTTAGACAAATGTCAAAATTCGAGCACACATATGATAAGACAACATAATTAGCATCATTGACCAATCGATCAATTTAAGGAATCTGTGTATTAAAATATTTTTCATAATGGTCTGCAGTTTTGCACGTAGTTGTTTACAATTTTACACGTAGTTGTCTGCATACTCTCTTTTCTGAAATTATCCCTGATATGTTGAAGGTTTGATTCCTACTGTTTTTGGTTGTTTTCTTGTTTGATAGACAATGGACAATGACCTAGAGAACTTATTCATTGATGATAGTGAGGTTGAGGCAATCTTGGTTCCTCCAGAAATAGGACAGGTTGCTGAGGAGTATGATCTTTGTCTGGTAGGGAGGTTCCTTACGTCCAGTATAGTGCACTTTCCAGCGATGCAAAACACGTTGGCAGATGTCTGGCATCCATTAGGGGGTATCTTCATTACTGATATTGGGAAGAAACAATTTTGTTTTCGTTTCTACCATGAAGTAGATATATCCCGGGTACTGGATGGCTCTCCATGTTTTTTTAACAATCATCTACTTTTGCTGTATAGGATAGAGCGAGGGGAGGACCCTTTAACTGTATCCCTGGACACGATAGTTTTTTGGGTTCAGGTACATGATTTACCACCGGGTTTGATGTCGGAGCTGATGGCTCGCCAATTTGGCAATTTTGTGGGGACGCTCATTGAATATGAATCAAGTCTGATAAAATCCGGGCGGAAGCAATTTATGCGCATAAAGGTGTTGATTAATGTAAATAACCAACTTAAGAGGAAGAAGAATATAGCTTTAGGGAAGGATCAATTTGCATATGTATGTTTTCAATATGAGAAGATTACCCTGTTCTGCTTCATTTGTGGGAAGTTAGGCCATAGGGAGAGCTTTTGCCCCTTGCGGTTGACGTTGGATCCTAAGGACATTGTATTTGGCTGGGATCTTTCCATTCGTGCTCTGTCCAGACGAGGGCTGTCGCCGCCAAATAGGTGGTTACGGGAAGAGATTTATGGTTCATCACTTGTTGACGTAAGAGCTGCTGCATATGTGTACAGGCAGTTGAGGCAACATGGGAAGTTGGAAGATGTCACAAATATCCCACAATCCCTACGTACTAATGCGCAACAGTTTAGACTGCATGGGTTTGCTGGCTATTCAAAGGGGCTTGTTATTAGTGAGGTGGGCTCTATAGGCTGTGGACAAATGGAGATAGGCTCAGATGCAGAAGATAACCTTATCTTGTATGTAGATGGGAACAAACGAGAAAGGGTAGTTGGTGAGGTAGACTCAGTTTCAAATGCTTCTGATTCTGTGATACCTGATGATGTAAATGAGAGATCGGCTGGCTCTGGGGGACAGAGCAGTCGGAAGCCATGAAGCTCGTAAGCTGGAACGTTCGTGGGTTGGGGAATCTGCAGGCGATTAATCGTCTCAAGAATTCCTTGAGAGGTTCTAATCCCCAGCTTTTTTTTCTAATAGAGACAAAGGTCGGTGCGAGAAGAATGGAAGGAATAAGAAATAAGTGTGGTTTTCTATTTGGGATAGATGTTGATGCAGTGGGTTCCTGTGGTGGATTATCGTTAGGTTGGAAATAATATTTAGACGTGACTTTGAGAAGCTATTCGAGCTCACATATAGACATAGTTATTCGAGAGAGGGATGGTATCATTTAGAGATTCACTGGCTTTTATGGTTGCCCGAAGGAGTGTTTTCGCACAGAATCATGGGAGTTGTTGCGCAAATTAGGTTCGGATCAATCATTTTCATGGTTAGTTTCAGGAGATTTCAATGAGATAACTTATTCTTTTGAAAAGCAAGGTGGCCGCTTGTGCTCCGTTCGAAATATGGAAGCATTTCGCGAGGCTCTCCATGATAGTGATCTATGTGACTTGGGTTTCACTGGCCCTTGGTATACATGGGAAAGAGGTAGGCTTCCATGGAATAATATTAGAGAACATTTAGATAGAGCAATTGCTAATTCTAAATGGTGGAGTTTATTTCCAGGCCATTCAGTCGCTCATCTTAAACACTCCATTTCGGATCATTGCCCGTTGCTCATAGTGCCTGATCAACACACACGTAGTAGGAGATTGTTGAGAGGCTCAAATTTTCGTTTCAATGCAAACTGGACTCTTGAAGGTGAAGCGATGTGACAAATTAAGAGTTATTGGGAAGGTTCTAATGCAATTGTTATAGAAAGGTTAAAAGGATTAGGTGTTGCTTTACAGGCTTGGGATCATAGCATCAAAAAATCTTCCAGTACAAGGAAAAAGCATTTAGAGAAGCGCTTGCAAGAATTATCTTTATGTGACTCAGATGAAGATTCATTAAATGAATTAATAGAGGTGAAATTAAGACTAAACATGGAAGTTGACTAGGAGGAGCTGTATTGGAACAAATGGCGCGCGTTAATTGGCTCAAATTTGGTGACAAAAATACGCATTTCTTCCATAATCATGCTTCTTATAGAAAGTAGGTGAATTCGATTTCTGGGCTGTATGACAGTGAAGGAGTTTGGAAATCAGATAACACATAGCTTATTGCAATGACCAATAATTATTTTCAAGAGCTATTTCAATCATCCTCTCCCTCCGATGCTACTCCAATCCTTGAAAAGGTCCAACCTAGAGTTACAACAGATCTAAAAGACTACCTACTCTCTCCCTTTCAACCAGAAGAAATATGGAATGCAGTCAAAGGCATGGCACCACTTAAAGCGTCCAGCCCCGATGGTTTTCCAGCACTGTTTTTCCAGAATTACTGGGATGTAGTTGGATCGGGGGTTACAACGTATTGTTTGTCTGTGCTTAATGGGGAGAGTGACATGGAGATCATCAATGGCACGAGTATCGTGTCAATTTCAAAGGTGAGTCAACCTACTGATTTGTCACAGTTTAGACCCATCAATTTATGTAACGTAATTTATAAAGTTGTGGCAAAAGTACTTGCTAATAGACTTGCAAGAGTGATGGGCATTTGTATAGATAAAGCACAATGAGCCTTTATATCGGGGTGATAGATTTTTGATAATGTAATTATCACTTTTGAGGTGTTGAATTCATTACAGAAAAATCGCACGGGTAACCAAGGTTTTTTTTTGCGTTAAAAGTCGATATGAGCAAGACATATGATCGTGTCGAATGGTCTTTCTTGCGAAGCATGATGTCGCGCCTGGGTTTTGCTGATCGGTGGGTTGAGTTGATAATGAGGCGTGTCACAACAGTTTCATACTCTATGGAATTAAATGATGAGATGGGTAATTCTTTTCGACCATCTCGTGGCTTGAGACAAGGAGATCCTCTAAGTCCTTATTTGTTTTTATTATGTGCGAAAGGCCTTTCAGTATTATTAAATACCCCTCTAGGTTAATGAATTTTGTTCATATGGATATATGTTGAATTTTTAATTAGATAATTAATTATTGTGGTGTAAATTAATTAAATATTTATATTTAATATTTAAATAATGTTATACGTATTTTAATATTTAATGTATTTATATTAATATTATATTTATGATGTTTATATGTTATATGTTTGATTTCATATTATTTAAGAATTTTTAATGAAATTTTTATCATCTTATAAAATATTTTAGTAGGTTAAACTATGATCTAATTTTTATCACTATTTTCCACTTTTAGATTTATTTTATTATTTATTTTAGTTTATTTGGCAATCTATCATAACTAATAAAAAGATTAACATATTAAACATGTATCATTTCACAATTTTTTTTTATTAAGAAAGGATTATTATTATATGCCTTACTAAAAACATCCCTAAAGCTAAATGAAGGGAAAGAATACATATAGTAATAATAAAATGTTCATAGACAAGAATAAACCTCGACAAGACAAAGAAAACCAACAAACTATAAACAAACCACATAGAAAAATCAAGAGAAAAAGAACTCATAACGTCTAAGGGAGGATCCAAGTAACGTCGGAAAATCAAATATGTGAATGTCGCACGCCGCGCCATGCTATCCGTCAAGGTATTTTGTTCTTGGAAAACATGTTCTAACTTTACGTCCCACTTCCTGGATAACAATTCCACAATATAATGCACTATACCCACCGAACATTCATCTCGTTTAAAATTTCCAATAGCTCAAATAGCTTCCAAGCAATTAGATTCAACAAACAAATGAGGAATCTCAAGAGACTATGCCGACAATAACCCTTCATAGATACCCCAAAGTTCAGCATCAAACACCGAACAAATTCCTTTACATCGCAAATAACCAATGATCCAATTACCACTATCATCATAAATATTAATGTTCTATTAGGTCCTTCCCAAATCAGTCACTACAAGGGCTGAGCATGGTTAACCGCAAAACCGATCTGAACCGAGGCGTTTGAACGGTTTATGGTTCATAAGTTTGCAAACCGTGGTTAACCGAATCGAACCGAATTGAACCGAATTTGATATTTTATTTAATTTATAATTATTTTCTAATGTAAAAATATGTATTTTATACTTAAAATATTGTAGATGCGTTTTTAATTATTATTATTTACTTAAAAAATCAAGTTTTTAATAAATATTTATGAAAAACACTTTAAAACTTTAACTCTTATTGTTTAAAAGTCATCAAATAAAGTTATTTTGTCAAAATAAAATACAAAATTTCGAAAACTTATGTTAATATGGAAAACTCGAAAACCGAGGTTAACCGAACTGAAAACCGATGATTACTAAAATAGCTTATCGAATTAAACTGAAACCAAATCGTATACACCCCTAGTCACTACAAACCCCAACATTCTTCATTTGGTCCCTCTTCTTTCTAATATATATTTGTTTTGTTTTTAATTCTATAATAACTTATCACAAGGTCTTAATACAACATTCTTCTAGGCCCGATTTTAGGGGTATTATAGCGTTGCTGCCAATATTTACCTTTTTATTGTCATGTGAAACATGAACACTATGTCAATGGGTCACTATAAATTTGATTCAAGAAAAGTATGCTATTTAATGGCGACAACAAGCGCATAACTTAAAATGTTATACTTTTTGATAACATTTTAGGCTGTTGATCTCACGACAAGTATCGATACTCGTAACTAAGTTTCGATACTTAACCATCAATCTAAAATGTTATAAAAAGTGTAACATTTTAAGTTGGCGGGTAACATTTCAGGTTCTGTATTTATAACATTTTCGGTTAGTGTTGTACCGTAACTTGCCACACCGTAGACTTTCCAACAATTGTTTCCCGACTAATGACCCACTAGATTATGTTTCATTATCTCTCACATCGATAACAAAATAAGAATCAACCTGATGACTAAAAACTCCATCCGCCAACTTACTTGGTCGACCCAACCACATCGAAAGAGCCTATCTTCAGCCCATGAACATCTAATGATGCATTCATTTCCCCTCCATAATTAAAAGTATCACATGAAAAGTTCTAAAGCTCCAAAGAACATGTTCGACATTCGATTAACACATCGTTCGTCGGTTTTTGACGATAGAATAGTGGGTAATCAATGGTGCATGTACGACGTCGGAAAGGGTGGGCGATGGTAGTTGATTCAGCGACAATAGTGGATGAATTTGGGGATTTAGGTATTTGGGGTTTTATAAAAAAAATAGAAACTTTGGGGTATTCTTTGAGAAATTTAAAGTTTTTTATGATTTTCTTTTTTAAAAATTAAATAATAAGGGTAAACTACATAAATGACCACCTAACTATGGGGTTGGTGTCGATATGACCACTATACTTTCAATTTTGGTAAATATACCACTAAACTATTTAATTGGTTCCAATCAGGCCACCAACCGTTAATTGGTTCCAATCAGGCCACCAACCGTTAAAAACGGAAAAGTTAATGTGGGTGTTAAATAAAATTGGTATAATCACACTTTTGGTCCCCATTATTTACACAATATATCAATTTGGTCTTAATTTTAAATTAATAAAATAAACTAATTAATGTGTCACCACCTTATTGGAGCATTTTATATATTTTTATTTAATATAATTAATTTATTTTCATCCTCCAATTAGATGGTGACACGTGTCACCTTTGATTGGAGGATGGAAATAAAGGAAGTATCAATTGGGTCTATGCGAAATCAAACTTGGATACCAAGGGTGAAAATGGCGTGACTTTGACACTAGTTTTATGTTTATGCCAATAATATGTAAATAAATGTGGATTAAGAGGATTCGAATATGACATACTTAGAATGCATAAAAACATATGAATCAATAAAATAAATCTAATAAGTAAATTAAAGTTAACAAGTTTTTGTATATATTCGAACACAATACAAATGAATTGATATTTTTAAAATTTTAATTTTTTAATATATTTTCATTCGAGCTATATATAACTAAATAAATTTAATTAAATTACTATATATATATATGAATATATTAACATTTTAAGATTGTATTAATTTGGTCCCAGTTATTTTTAATTTTGTATATATTCGAATATAATTCAAATGTATTGATATTTTTAAAATTTTAATATATTTTCATATAATCTTAAAATTTTAATATAATTTCATATATATATATATATAGTAATTTAATTAAATTTATTTAGTTATATATAACTCGAATGAAAATATATTAAAAAATTAAAATTTTAAAAATATCAATTCATTTGAATTATGTTCGAATATATACAATCAAACGAGGAATCCCAAGAGACCATGCCGACAATAACCTTTCATAGATACCCCAAAGTTCAGCATCGAGCACCGAAAAAATTCCTATACGCCGTGAATAACCAATGATCCATTTGCCACTATCATCCCTCACATCCCCACCGCATGCAGTAGTACCGGATTGCCAAAAACGGGCCCCATCAGAGTTCACCTTCCACCAACCGACAGAAGGCTTGGACCACCCTTGCCCATGCTGTCGCGGTTGCCTCTGTTGCACGACAGCTGGAGGCACACGATTCAAACACTCCCCATGTAGCCGCATACTTGCCTCTATCACCGATTCATTACTGCGCCACACACCCTAAAAAATCCAACTATTCCGCTGACACCAAATAGACCACAACAAACATCCAAAAAGAACATCCCAATGTACACCATCGATACCGAAGTCACCTGAATGTGAGAGATTTAGAGTAAGCCATTCTTTAAAAAGGATTCGAATAAATACATCAAATTTCTCTCTTCTAACCACACTCTTCCAAGTCAACACCGTACTCGGACAAGATCGAAGAACATGATCAATATTCTCATCACAAAGACCACAACACGGACAATGGCCACCTATGGTAATATGACGGCGCAAACGTTCCGCATTAGTAAGAAATTTCTCATAGAAAGCAAACCAAAGAAACGTCCTAATACGCGGTAGCCCCGAAAAATTCGTAATCAACTTCCAAATCGGCTCAAAAGGACCATGAAAGTCGCCCTCTTTCACCGAAAAAGCGTTGCATACACTAAAGGCCTTGTTTGAATTTGGCACCCAACCCAGCATATCCGAACCATAATGTGATAAAGGAGGCTTAATAGCAGCAATCTGAAGAGCAGCCTCAGCCGTAATCAAGGGCGCAAGATAAGACCAGTTCCATTGCCCCTGCGCATCAACAAAATCAGCCACTGTCGCGCCTACATCAAACACCTGCATCCCCATCTTTAAATGTGAAGTAAGACAACTGAAACTACCTAACCATGAATCATGCCAAAAAAATCACACTTTGGCCATTACCAATGCACCACGAACAATGGCTATGGACGTCAGGCCAAACCATACAAACCGCACGCCATAGCCGAGAACAATTAGGACGTAAACTCGGACTCGCAACATTATCATCCCACTTATACTTCTCCCTCAACAAACGAATCCATAATTGGTTGCCATTCGCCAACAATTGGAATGTAACCTTCATCAAAAAAAGCTTAGTTCTGACTCTGTAAACGCTTCAACCCAATACCCCTGGCATCTAAAGGTTGATATAAAACATCATGAGACAACAAATGCATACCATGGCGATCAATACTATGACCCCAAATCAATCGCTTAATAATCCGTTCAACCTCCGAACACACATCGATTGGTAAGTACGCCGTCTGCATGTTATAAGAGGGAATAGCAGACGACACCACTTTAGCAAGCACAATACGGCTAGCTAGGGATAAAGTTTTCGCTAACCAACATGCCAACTTTGCCTTCACCTTTTCAATCAAATATTGATAAGTGGCCAATGTTACTCGTTTATGCAGAATTAGTACTCCGAGATATTTACCCAAATCATCCACCTCGAAAAAATCAAACAAATTACTTATATTAGTACGTACGTCCAACTCCATATTTCGAGAAAAGTGAATAATAGTTTTAGCAATGTTGACCTTTAAATCAGAAGCCGCACAGAACGAACTCAAAATATCACGAATAACCTGCACCTGCTGAACATTTGCCTCGGCAAATAGGATCATATCGTCGAGAAAAAAACAAGTGGGAAACACCCACCCCATTACTGCGAACACGAAAGGGAGACCATACTCCTTCTTGGACTGCTATCCGGATTACCTGACTTAACCTCTCCATACATAAAACGAACAAATATGAAGATAAAGGATCTCCTTGCCTATTCCCACGTGAAGGAGCAAAGGAAGTAGTCATGGATCCATTCCATAAACTAAGAAGGCACAGAAGACAAACATGTCATTATAAGTGACTGTATCGGATCTAGAATACCAACATCACGTAATGTATCATCCATAAAAGCCCATTCCAGACAATCATAGGCTTTCTCAAGATCGATCTTAGTTGCCATCCACCAAGAAGCACCTTTCTTTCGCCTCATAGAATGAATGATCTCATGAACCACAATAATATTATCTAAAATAGATCGGCCTGAGATAAAACTTGTTTGATTACTCGAAACCCACTCAGATAAATACGATTTGATTCGATTCACGATTATCTTCGTCACCACCTTGTAAAGCATTGAACAAAGACTAATTGGTCGAAATTGAGATAAAGTAGTCGGATTGGGTACCTTCGGAAATAGTACAATCAAAGTCTGTTTCAACTCGTTTGGAAAAATCACAGAACTAAAGACATCCAATATCATATGCACCACCCCATTTCCAACAGCATCCCAATTCTTCTGATAAAATAAAGCATGAATCCTATCCACCCCAGAGCCTTTAAAGGGCTCATGGAAAATACCATATTTTTTACCTCTTCCTTAGTCACCGGCCTACTTATATGGTCCTTAACCGCCGACGGCAAAATAGGAAACCTGCCACGAACCTCAGAAACCTCAAGAGGCGCATCCAACGATGTAAAGAGTCATTTAAAATACTCGACAACCATGGCTTGAAGAACTCTTTGATCCGTACACCACATGTCATCCCCATCAGCCAAACCCAAAACCATGTTCACACGCCGTCTTACCATAGTCGAAGCGTAGAAAAAGTGACTATTACAATAACCCTCCATGATCCACCGGGACCTCGATTTTTGAAATCACAAAAGTTCCTCTTGTTCAAGGACTTCCTCTTATTCTTGAGACAAGCGTTTCTCGAGTTTGACAAGAGAATTGGTATGACGAACCTGCAATGCAGACACAATCCTCTTTAACCGCGCTATTAACAACTTCTTCCGCTGACCAATATGTCCAAAAACCTCACAATTCCAAACATGCACCATATCCCGAAACTTCACCAGATTCGTATGAAGGTCTACCCCATCAACCCAACCCTGCAACATGAAATCTGGGAAAGCCTCATGATCCTGCCATGTCGCCAAGAAGCAAAAAAGCCTATTCTTATCAAACTGGGTCTCAAGATTAAGCTATAATAAAAGTGGACAATGATATGAACCACCTTTATTGAGATGAAGAACCTGCTAGAAAGGAAACTTCAACCCCCAACCCTCATTCATCAAGCATCGATCCAAACATTGGTAAAGATCCCCTCTGGTCCACGTGAATTCGTCTCCATCAAAACTCACATCCAATACACCCACATCAAATAAAAAAATCCAAAAAAAGTTTGCTTACTACTATAACATTAGACGAACCCCCACGCCTCTCCCGACTATAAGCAATCGCATTAAAATCACCACCTAATAATCATGGCGTATCATCCGAAGGAGCAAGACGAGACAAAGGACCTCAGAGAAGCTTGCGCCTAGCCGCAATATGACTAGCATAAACCGCCATAATTTGAACCTAATCCGGAACCAAATTCGAACGACATTTATAATTAATAAAATCAGACGAAACCTACAACACATCATCTCCACCATGTCTGACCAGAACAACCAAATACCACCGCTAAAGCTTACAAACTCAACCCAAAACGAATACGGAAATCTGAGCCTCTAGACCACATGATCAGCAAGGCGCCCTCTAACACGTGTTTCCATCACCACCGCGATTTGCACATGATGAGACCAAACAAAACTCTGAAAATGACGACGAAAAGAGGCAATTGCAGTACCCCTACAATTCCAAAAAGGAACATTCATCATAAGGAATATATATACAAAAACAAAACACTTACTGATGGGAACGAGTCCCCTCATGATCGTCGCTATCCATCGCGGGTCCATCCCCAAAAACCAAACCATCAGGACAATGATCCAATCCATCCAGATCATCTTCCTCTATAAGCACATCCGAAGCCTTACCATTACTCAAGACCCAACGCGCTTCCTCGTCAACCAAATTAAAAGAAGATTGAACCCATTCATTAAGAGTCGCTCGAGGATGAATTCGAATTTTCGAGCTTTTCCAAATCCGTAACCCTCTATTTTCCTTGTCTTGCCGACCCACACTCACCTTATTCAGACCACTCTTAGCTTTCAAACCCCCTTGAGAACCATTACCCGACTCAACAACCGACAACGCACGATGCGAACCAGACTTGGCTGAGACCTTATGCACTAAAGTAACTGGAGTCGCACCATCAACCAACGAAATAACCTCAACCACACTTCGTTTCTTGTCCCTAGACAATTTGGATTTCAATTGTTTTCCCGGGTTAGACTCCAAATATGCATCATTCTTAACCACCGATCTAGTCCCCTTCGTAACCTTAGATTTTGACCCTTCCACCACCTTCACTGGGGAGCTAACCACTTGATCTACATCTACAATTTCACCGATCTTCCCTTGTTCAACGTCCTCGACCAAAGCCTCAAAGCGTGAACCCGAAAGAACATCCCCGACATTCTTAGCAAGAGTGCGATTAACGGGCAATACCCTTGACTCACAATGACGATTAGTAATAATCATCCAAGTTCCAAAAAGCTCCTCTACACTTGGTTAATTCAAAGCATCATGTTCATTAGTTTCCATAGTTCCCAAAGCAACACTATTACTCCCACACTCCTCCTTAGAATGTCCATATACACCACAACCAAAATAGATTTGGTGAAGGCCTTCATACTCCAGCTTCTGAACAAAGTTGTCAATCCCAAAACAGCACTTCAAAGGTTTACTCAAATCCACCATTATGGCCAGACGAGCGAATTTACCTCTTTCGCATGCATGAGTACTATAGTCCACTTTTAGCACTCTTTTCATAACTTGAGCGATGCGACGGAATAATGCCTTACAGTAGTAATAGTATGACAATCCAGGAAGACGAACCCAAACTATCACATGTGACGGATGTTTTTCTGCTGTAGAAAAACCTCGGCTCCACGACTGAACCGTAAGGTAGCTCTCATAAATAGTCCATGGACCATCCGTCAATACCATCGTGTAATCTCTGGCCATCTCGAACCGCACAAGATAGTAATTGTTCTCCAAATCTATCACCTAAATCTCACCAAGTGGTTTTCACATTGCTACCAAACGCGAATAGAGCGCACCATAACCAATTGAACGTCCCAACAAACAAACGATAAGAACATTCTGCATTCCTCAGTCAATCTGATCATGCACTCGATCCGAAAACCGAATCGTTGGGTACGCTCTAGACTCATTGACAATGCAGTCCTCATCTAAAACCACTATACCATCAGTGTTGAAACCAAATTCAACATCATCCCCGTGATTATTAGCAGCGGGTTTACCAGCAAAACTCGCGTATGACTGATTACCATTCACATTCTTTTCAGCATCATCATCACAGACTCCTGCCGAAACCACCGTAGAACCCATTCCACCGTCTCCATCGGCCTCCATATCCACACTCTCACTCGGTGCCTCATTCTCCTCAACCCGCTTCCCCAGGCTGAGATCAACATCCGCTAACGGTGAGCCTGGTCTATCACGCACAACAATTGGTCAAATGTGCTCGACAACATCCGGCGGTCAGCCCATCGTGCCGCCATACGACGCTAACGATGAATCCGACATAGGAGGAGCAATAGTTCTATTATTTTTTATGCCGATATTTTTAATTTAATATTGAAAATTTAATATGCTAAAAAGAAAATATAACATAAACAATTTGGTAAAGTTTACTTCTAGGTAATATTATATTCTTCCATCCAACCACAATAATTTTACGTTCTTACCAAATAAAACAAGATGATATAACATTCCCAATATTATTTCAGGTAATGTTACATTTCAAGAATGGATAATTATACCATGCACTAGCGGTGGAAACATTTTGTTTCTACAAGCGCCCTAATTTTATGGGTTAATGATCTAGTTTAGGGGTTTAGCTTTATGTGCTTAGAATTTAGGGGCTATGGTTTGAATTTAGAGTTCAAGGTTAAAATTTTGGGGTTATAGGTAAAAACCTAAATCCCTAACATATTACCCTAAAACCTAAACCTAACTTCTAAGCTCTAAATTCTAATCCCCTAAACCTAAACCCATAAACTATGAACCATAAACTAGATCTTTAACACTTAAAATTAGGGCATCCATGGAACAAAATATTCACTGCTAGTGCATGAGATATTTTCCCTTCAAGAATTTTACTCTCATATGTAATCTTACATTTGGTGAATGAAACGCACCTTGTAAGAAGCAGTGGAGGTTTTAGACTTGTGTGAGGTGAGCGACCGCACAGGGCCCCAAGAAAAGACTGGACCCCAAATGAGTTGAATTAAATGTTTATATGAAGAAAACAAAAGATTTTAATTTAATAAATTACAAGAAAAAAATAAAAAAATAACTTTAAAGAAGGTCCCATAATATATTTTTTACTAAAATAAAAATATCTTTTAAAAAAATTTATATATTTTTAAGATTATAAATTAAAAGATATTTGAGAAGGCAATAATTTTAACGGAATGATATATCCCGTCAATACGTGTCAGTAATAGGTGAGGCTGAGCTGTTTACACAAACTAACAAGACTGAGACTGAGGGAACAGACACTCGCTGACATGTATAACAAGATTAGGACGGAGGGTTGCATTTCTGTCCTTTATTCCCATTTCTTTTTAAATAAAAAATGAAAAAATGGGAATGGCAGAGTGAGGCCAGGTACTATATACGTTGCATTGTTTGTTTGTTTGTTGTTATTGATGGTACAAGCTGAGCAGATTGTGATTTCTAAATGACCATGCCCATGTCCATGTCCATGTGTGGCATGGGAGATGAGATGAGCTCATCTGCCCCTATGCTCCAACCTCAAACCCTCAAACATTGTATCGACTTGATTCAAAACCAAATACGTCATTTTGTTTTTTGTATTACTTTCTTATATCTACTCCATGTCACCCAAAAAAACCCATTAGTTTTATAGGTAGAAATATATGCCAATGTGACTAAAACTGGATTGTTTTTGAACTGATGCTTGACTGTGAGAGTGACAATAAACAAAGTGAAGTGTGTGCTAGATGGGTCTTACTTATAATGTATTGTATTGTACATATACCCTAATACGACTTGACTTCATCAACCAGAAAGTATATATACCCTAATACGACTTGACTTCATCAACCAGAAAGGGTTAGTCTCCAAACACCCATTTTCTTATATCCCAACGCTACTGAAATCAATCAATCAAAGAAGACAGGTTGATGGTAAAAGGTTATATTTTCACACATCACATCTATTCCCTCTAAACCTTTAAGGATCCACAAGGACTTGAAACTGAACTATTTAGTTAAATTACAAGGTTCAGGCAGGCAGGGCTACTAATTTTTTTATTGTTTTTTTTTATTATTATTATTGAATTGTGTTCTGCATGCATCAACATTAGAAGAGATAAATATGGATACATACATACATGCATGAAGAAAAAAAGAGGGGTAATCTTGTCATCTTAACTCGTTACCAATCATCATATGATATGCCTGCAACGGTTTACAGATGAATACGAACAAAACAAAAAAAACCCTTAAGCCCCATATAAAACCTAACTCATTTCCACCACATTTCCACTCTCTTTCTGTTTCGTTTCTCTCGAAAAGCTTCAATGGCAGACCCCTCGATGTACAACTTCTTCAACAATCAGCCTTCTCCAGCTTCAAAACCCACCAAGAAATTGTCCCATAGAGCTTCTTCACCATCTGCTCCTCCGAGGCTTTTCCAATGCCTTTACTGCCCCAGGAAGTTCTACACTTCCCAAGCTCTTGGCGGCCACCAAAACGCTCACAAGCGTGAACGAGCCGCATCTCGAAGGAAGTACCCCGGTGGTGGTGACCAAGACCAGACCCAACAATGCAATAACCTCCATCAACAAGTTAACCCTTTCGCCACCTTCCCTGCCGAGCCACTGCCGATGGGCTACCCCGCTGGTTCACAACAACAAGGTCCACATCTCGAGCAGTGGCTCCAGCCCTTTCAACCCCACTTTCCCCCTGCCGGCTTCGTCCCTCATCAGGGGTTCAGCGGTGTTTCTTCCCCTGCCGGCTTCGTCCCGCATCAGGGCTTCAGCGGTGTTTCTTCCCCAGAGACTTTCTCTCCAACCACTGATGCTTATGACTCCGCAGTCGATGTTGACCTCACTCTCCATTTATAAAAAGCTACTTTCTTGCTTTTTTTCTTTTTCAATCTCTTTATTTGGTTGTTCTTTTATAGTGACAATGTTAGCTCTTGACGGGAACAAGAACAAGAAAGAAATAAAGAGGGTTGTTGTTATTTGGCTTAGGGTTATACAACTTTTGCACCAAGGGTTTTAGTTAAGAGTTGTAGCTCTAAGGGGTCTGCTGAGCTGATAAGTTACGTTTTGTTTCTAAATGGATATTTAAATCATGTTTTGTTGAGTTAAAGTTTGTGATGCTGAGCTAATTATATATCTGAGATTGTTTTTTATTTATTTATCTCTGGGTTATTCATCTGGTAGCTTCAAATTCAAGAGTTATTTCTTGTCTTGAGTTTGTAAATTTAGTGTGCCTCTTAGGATCATCTGAACTTTACCTCGCTTTAATCAACATGGTAGGTGATCATAAAGGGAAGGTCTTGACTTGATCCAATGTGAAACGTGATGAGTTTGATAGTTCCCACATTACTCGTATTAATTTTGATGGATTCAGATTTAGATATCCGTAGTTACTTCATAAATGTTTGTACCATCAGTTACTTTAAACTGTTGGATATTTAGAACTAACCTAAGCGAACATCCGGTCTACATTGGAAATGTATTTAATACTTTGAATATCACACCGTAATTACATAAAATATAATTATTATTTTAGTAACTATACGGGACTATAATTACAAATAATATTAACATGTTTAACTAACATATTCTAATTACCAATTATATTTTAATACCTTATATCATCTTTGGCTTAACTATAAAATAGGTACCAAAAATATGTTTTTTTTTCTGCTTAAAGTATTTTCTTGTTGAAATAAGTGCATAAAGTTTCATTTTGGGCTGAAATAGGTGCATAAAGTATTTTTTAGCTGAATTATGTGTTTAAAGTTTTATTTTTGGTTGCAATAGGTGTCAAAGTAGTGTGCACCTTAGTTGACTTTAAAACAAGTCAAAAATAAAAGTTTAGGTACCTATTTCAGCAAAAAAATACTT
Organism: Hibiscus tridactylites; assembly: GCA_958450335.1. NCBI lineage: Eukaryota > Viridiplantae > Streptophyta > Magnoliopsida > Malvales > Malvaceae > Hibiscus > Hibiscus tridactylites. Next base: position 69,748,739 of record OY288269.1, on the reverse strand, counting down.
TAGGGCACTTATTACAAAAAAGAGACATAGTTTGAACATTTATTTTGTAATTAAGTCATCATGTAATGTAAAATATATATTACACAATTACATGATTTTAATTTAAAAATAATATTATTTATAAATTTGATTATTCAAGTAATTATACCAATTTTCATCCTTTGGCTAATTGAAGGGTGTGATTGGAACATTCAATTACACCTAATTCAACGAGACAAATTATAATGGTTGTCTATAAAAGTTATAATTGTATAATTACATCCAAAACTAATTACATGGTAACTTTGCAAATACCTCTTTGTATTTTCTAGACAGTCAATCAATTAGTCCTAATTAAAAAAATTAATAAATTTAACTTTATTATTTAAACATTATTTTAATTTAATTATATTTTTAATTAAAAATAATTTAATAATTTTTTCGTTAATTAAATAATGACACGTGAAGAGAAGGGATAAACGGACTCGAACCTAGGATTAAGAAGGGAATTGGGGCACGCATAAACCGATGGGCTAAAACAAATCTTTGGTTAAAAATGACAACAATGGTTAAATTATAATTAATTGTATGATATTAAAATATATTATCCATTTTAGAATAACCTTAGTTCAATAAAAAAAGAATAACCTTAACATAATAATATTTTACCTGATTGACGATGAATACATTTTACAAAATTTAGAGGCTTCCTAATCCAACGAATTTACATTTAGGAGTGCTTTCATTAATAAAAGTACGCTTAAAGATCAAATTGGCCGTTAAAAGAAAAATAAAAAAATTAATTAAACTTTTATAAAAAAATATTCACCCAATTGAACTCTTATAATTCAAATTACGATCAATCAAATTTTTAAATTTTAAATTACGATCAATTTAGTTCTTCCATACTGTAGACCGTTAACTCACAAATAATTATTAAGATGGTGACACGTGGTACACTCTAGAAGTGTCACATCATAAAAAATATAAAAATCATTTAAAACTTTAAAAAAATATTTAAAATTATAAACAACTATATTTAAAATTTTAAAAAATTATTAAAAAATCTAAAAAATTAAAACTTATAAAAAATAAAATTATAAAAAAATATAAAAAATATACTTAAAATTGAAATAATAAAACTAATTGTAATAATTATTAATATATATAAACATTTCTAATAAAATAATATTTAAACTTTAAAAAGATACTTTTAATATTAAACCCCCAAAATTTCAGAATTTTCCAAAATCCTTAACCCTACCTTCCCAATTCTATAAATTAGTTTAATCGACAGTGGAATTTGTTGGTGTTTTGACAAACAACATTGCTAGTGAGAAGAAATATCGAGGGAAAACATGTTGGGTGATGCAAGGTGTGTCGAACGGTGAGAATGGGTGCAAGTGAGATAGTGGGCTCTGGCGACGGTAGTAGGACGACAAAGATGAGAGGGGTTTTCTTGCCACGGGAAGTGGCCGATGGTTAAATTGACGGTAATGATTAACAGATTTATGAGGCTTTTTTTAAAAAAGAAATGGAACTTTTGAGATTTTTTAGAATAAAATATTATTTTATGTTCTTTTTATAAAAAATAATGTAACCCCCTCGTCCCGGCTTATCCAACAGACGAACCGAACGAGTTACACGGGGAAAATCAAAGCGAAACCCATTAAGGTCTCACTCCGATTAGCAACCCTATTTTTTTTTTATTTTATCTTGTCTAAAAATCACCTTTAGTCCTATGTGTGAAAGCAACAACGGAAGAACGAAAGCGGAATACGAACCAAATGGAGGGCATTCGATAATTTAAACTTACCAAATAGATATTAGTCAAGTTTCATGCATAATGGCAAAACCATCACAAAGGGGCACGCATAACTCATTTAGGAAGCATACGAGCATTAGGGACTAAAACGAAACATTTGGAAACCCTCGAAGATGCCTTTTTTTTACAGTTTTAACTACCTGCATTGTGAAATAGGCATGTCCGTTCCGAAACGCGGGCTTTATTTGAAAAGCAACATCAAGCCGTTCCGGAATAGGAGCCTCCAGTGGCCAAACGTACCAGAACGACCCTACATGGTTCCGAAACAGGAACCTCCAGTGGTAAATCGTACTGAAACGGCACCACCCCCGTTCCGATACGGGTACCCCTAGAGCTCGACCGTTCCGAAACCATATCAGGCGTTCCAAAACATCTGGACACAATTTGGCCCGAAAACACATTTCGACATCTCTAAACGTCCCCAAACTTACCCCGAACCCTCACAAACCACATGACATCTTAATGTACAATCAATATAGAGGCAAGACACCCTAAACACGACTTCAAACATGCATACACACAATAAAATGGATCTCAAACTCAAGCTCACAATAACACTTAGCTTCAAAAACACCAACATGCCAAAAGGCAAAGTAAACTACCAAAAGCCATAACATGGTATCAGCATTTACAACATGCTAGCAACTTAAACATAGCCAAACATAAGAGTTTGAACACCAAATCCCTAACATAAAATCTAGTATTTCTATTGTCTAAGCCTTATTACAACCACAAAACCATACTTTGAGCTTAGCAAGAACTCCAAGAACTCCTACCTTGCCCACTTGCCACCCGGAGCCTCTAACGATTTGCATTGTTGGAAAAAGAGAGCGTAAGCTTAAAAGCTTAGTGAGCGGAGCTCTAAAACACAATAACAATGCAGTTTAAAACATATATCTTAGTTTAAAACCAAAACCAATTAAGAAAGAGATGTAATAATGCAAGCATAGACGAATCATGGTTTGCACATGCACAACCATTCCCGGTGGGACTAAACATCACCGTACACAACTAGCATTTTTCTGATGGGACTACACATCACCGTACTCATCTACTAGTCACTACCGGTGGGACTACACATCACCGTATACAACGACTAACCATCACGTGAGGCTTGACATCAACAATGACTACACAACAACATTAAAACATGGAGTAATGGCAATACGCAATTCACACAACAACACAATTATCCGCACACACTAACACTTGACGAAACAAGGAATTAAACAAACTTACTCTTGGGTTTAGGTTAGCCCTTAAGGCTCCACCCAAACCCCAAAGAATCCCCTTTGAATCATATTTAAAACTTCGAAACAGTTTCCACTCACAGCTCAAAACCGGAAACAAGCTAACAGTTCTCCTTCAAGCTTCCGCAACTCTCGGTGTGACGTCTGAAGGACCCGAATCAATCTCCTCTGCTTCAAGAAAACCCAAAACAGAATATTAGGATGATAATACACTTGTGAACCAGCAACAACTCGAAAATCCACTCCTTGCAACCAAAACACATTGACTCGAACCCAAATTTCGTCCAAAACTTCACAAATTCGTTCTAGACAAACCCCAAACTAAATCCATCGATTTCAACCATCAAAACACATCCAGAATCATCTAGAAACATCCTTCAACATCAAGGAAACCGCCAACCATGATTTCAACCCAAAACCAAGCCAAAAACTCTACCTTTTCAACCCAAAAAAAATCACATTTTAGACCCATTTCGGGTTTCCTACCATTAGCCACCATTTTAGCATTTTTAAGGCTCCAAAACATGTTTAAAAACACCTTTAAACATGACATTAAAATACCCACACGAAAATCCCATGAAAATACCCATTTCTCCAACCCAAAACCAAAAATGCATTTTAATGGGTTTAAAAGAAAGTTTTCAATGAGTATGTAGAACTAATGTTTCGATATAATAATTGAAAAATGTTTTGGAAAAATTTAAAAAGAATTCAAAATTATTTCCATAGTCCAAATAACTTGAAACTATGTTTAGGGATATTTTCAAAAGGGTTTTACATGTTTTCAAAAGCCAAACTACACAAAACCATCTAGGTGTTTCGAAACACCCTTAGGTGTTTCGATACGGGATATTCCAGTAGCAAAAACGTTTCGATACGGGTATCGAAACGGGCCTTTCCTGGATGAGAATTTTGCCCAGCGTTTCGATACAGGCTATGCCGTTTCGATACACCTATGTGGCATCGACCATAACGGTCATAAACCTCAACGACTATTTTCCAACTAACATTTAAATGCAGAGCGTTCTGATACGGTGCCTAGCATTTCGATACGGCCCATGGCGTTTCGATACGGATGCTCACCAGACTGCAACGGCTCTTTCTACTTAAAGAGCGTATCGAAACGAGTTCGAGCGTTTTGATACGGGCATCAACAGAACTGTATTTATGGTGGGAAATAAAGTCCTCAACGGCTCCAATTCATCCCCAACGGCTAGTAACGGCTACAAACTCATTAACGAGTATAAAAGAGACCTCCAAGCATCAAGATATGGTTAATGCTTCAATTGTCAATCAACAAATGATCAAATATTGTCTTTGTACTTAAATTGTCAATTCTTGTATAGAAAAACACTAGTGAGCCAAAATTGTCAAATTTGCTCAAGTGTTTTAGGTTTCGGGTGAGTGCATTATTGAGCAAACAAATACATATTAGAGGGATTTAAGTTTTGATTTTTCCTTTCTCTTGTAAAGAGGGTTTGATCAAGGCTTTGGGTAGAAAGCTTGATCGGTGTATAAGGGTTTCCTCCTAAGCCCAGAAAAGGGGACGAATCAATAGTGGATTGATTGGAAATCCTTAGTGGGAAGCTAAGGTAGTGGATGTAGACCTTGGTTAGAAGGTTAAACCACTCTAAAATCATTGTGTCATCTTTGTTTAAGCTTCCACGCCACATCCACCAAAAAATTCACCTCTCCACCACTTGGTGAGCAACATCGGTTGAAGGAATTGAGCACCCTACAACCCAACAGAGTACATGTTAAATATGTAAGAATCTAAGCAAGGAAGAGATTACGTTGAAAAATCTTGCTTGAAAGAGGAATTTGGGCAATGGAATAGTGAAAATAGGGTTTAGGAGATGTTTTTGGTGAAAAAATGGAGTTTTTGAAGAAGATGGCTTTTTCAAACTTTTCTTTTCTTTCTTTATTTCATTTACCCAAAATTCCCATTTTGCCCATTTAAATAAAAGACCCTCTTTTTGTCTATTAGAAATGTTTTCTTTCAATTGATTTAACCTGAACCGATTTAACCAAACCCAGTTATCTCCCGGGCCCCAAACCTCGGGCGTTACAACCCTCCCACACTTAAGGAATTTCGTCCCCGAAATTACCTGACGGAAAAAGATATGGAAACTGTTTTTCCATGACCTCTTTCCTCTCCCAAGTAGTCTATTCTACACCTCGGTGTCTCCACAAAACTTTGACAAACTCGATAGATCTTCCACGCAAAACTTTTCTTTTCCGTAGCAAGAATTTCAACCGGCTCTTCATCATACGACATGTCTGGGTTCAACTCGATCTCTTCCACCGGCATTACGTGAGACTGATCCAATCTATACTTTTGGAGCATCGAAACAAAGAAACACATCATGAATCTTCTCTAACTCTGTCGGCAGTCTCAATCTATAAGCAATGAGACCAACTCGCTTAACTATCTCATAAGGACCAATGAATCTCGGGCTCAATTACCTTTCCTACCAAACCTCAACCCCTTCTTCTAAGGTGACACTTTCAAAAACACTTTTTCGCCCACGACATACTCTATCTCCTTTGTCTTCAAATCGGCATACGATTTTTGTCGGTCTGAAGCTGCCTTCAAGTGATCACATATCAGTTTTACCTTCTCGGTAGTGCCCTTGAGCAAGTCGGGCATCGGTACAAGCTTCTGTCCGGCCTCAGCCCAACATATAGGTGTTCTACACTTCCTACCATACAAAGCTTCATACGGTGCAATCTGAATACTTACCTAATAACTGTTTTTGTATGCAAACTCTACTAACGGTAGGTGTTTCTCCCAAGAACCCTGAAAGTCGATGATACAACACCTCAACATGTCCTCCAACACCTGAATAACTCTCTCTGACTGACCATTTGACTGTGGATGATACGAAGTACTGAAGTTCAACCAAGTACCCAAGGCACGATACAAACACTCCCAAAAATCTAGCTGTAAACCTCAGATCTCGGTCTGATACGATTGACTTCGATACCCCATGCAACCTCACTATCTCACTGATGTACAGATCGTCCAACTTATCTAAGGCGCAAGTAGTATGAACATGTATGAAATGGGCACACTTGGTGAATCTGTCGACTATTACACACATTAAATTCTTCTTCGAAGGAGTCAACGGTAAACCCGACACAAAGTTCGTGGTAATACGTTCCCACTTCCATTCTGGAATCTTCAACGGCTGTAACAAACCTGAAAGAAACTGATGCTCGACTTTAACTCGCTAACATACCATACACTTACTCACAAACTCGAACGCATCTCTCTTCAACCCAATCTAGTAGTAATCTTCTTTTAACCCACGGTACATCTTCGTCCTACCCGGATGCATAGCAAACGGACTGTTATGTGCTTCATTTAAGATATTATGCCTTAACTCGGCATCTTCTGAGACTACTATCCTATCCTTGAAACATAGATCCCATTCCCACCAAAACAGAAATAAGTGGGTTTACCCTCGGCTATATCTTGCACGTGAGGTGCCAAAGACTCGTCTTGCAACTATTTCTCTCGAATCAACTGAACCAACGAAGGTTTAACAAGTAACTCGGCTATAAAACCGCCATCCCGTGACACACTCAATCTCGCAAACATAGCTCGCAACTCAACTGCCACTTTTCTACTCAAAGCATCAGCCACTACGTTTGCCTTACCCGGATGGTACTCTATCATAAGGTCATAATCCTTAAGAAGCTTTATCCACCTACGTTGTCTAAGGTTCAACTCTCTCTAAGTCATCAAGTATTTCAAACTCTTGTGGTCGGTATAAACGGTGAACTTCTCACCATAAAGAAGGTGTCTCCAAATCTTCAAAGCAAACACTACTGCGGCTAACTCTATATCATGAGTGGGGTAGTTCTTCTCGTGAACATTCAACTGTCTCGAAGCATAAGCTACAACCTTACCTTCTTGCATAAGTACACAACCTAAACCTACATACAATGTATCACTGTAAATCACAAACTTTTTCCCCGGTTCAGGATGAATCAAAATAGGAGCTTCGGTCAAAGCTTTCTTCAACTTCTCAAATACTTGTTTTCTTGCATCTGACCACTCATACGGAACATTCTTCTGAAGCAATTTAGTCAAAGGTGCCGCAATCTTCGAAAATCCTTTGACAAATCTTCGATAGTACCCCGCCAAGTCTAGGATACTACAAATTTCTATCACTGACATCGGTTGTTTCCAACTCACCATGTCTTCTATCTTCTTGGAATCCACACTAATTCCACTGGCTGAGATCACATGACCTAGGAAGACTACCGTCTTAATCCAAAACTCGCACTTACTCAACTTGGCATACAACTGATTTTCAAGCAAAGTCTGAAGCACTAGTCGCAAATGCTCATCATGCTCTTCCTCGGTTCTAGAGTACACTAAGTTATCATCTAAGAACACTACCACAAAACCTATCCAAAAACTCATGGAACATTCGGTTCATCATATCCATAAATGCAGCTAGAGCATTAGTTAAACCGAAAGGCATTACCAAGAACTCATAGTGCCCATAACGTGTACGGAAGGCTGTCTTCAGTATGTTCACATCTTTCACCTTCAACTGATAATAACCAGATCTCAAATCAATCTTCGAAAACACTGAAGCACCTCTCAACTGATCAAGCAAATCATCTATCCGTGGCAAGGGATACTTGTTCTTCACTGTTACCTTGTTCAATTGCCTATAGTTTATACACATCCTCATACTACCGTCCTTTTTCTTCACAAACAAGACCGGAGCACCCCCACAGAGAAATACTAGGCCTAATGAAACCTCTATCTGACCATTCCTGAAGTTGCGTCTTCAACTCTTTCAGTGCCATTCTATACGGAGCAATAGACACGAGTGCAGAATCTGAATACATCTCAATAGCAAACTCAACTTTCCTATTTGGAGGCAAACCCGACAACTCTTCCGAAAAAACACTCGGAAAATCACAAACTGTTCTGATGTCTTGCGGTCGAAACTCACTCATATTTGAATTCATCACATAGGCCAAATACGCCTGACAACCCAAATTCATCAATCTTTGAGCTTCTAAAGCAGAAACAACATTGGACAAGAACTTATTGTTCTTGCCAACCACTACAACTTCAAAATCATCCGTAAGCCTCAAGGAGACTCTCTTGGCCTCAAAGTCTACCCTAGCTCCATGCTTTACGAGCCAATCCATGCCCAAATTCACTTCAAAACCATAGAATGTCAATTCCATCATGTCAACCGGAAACATATAGCCATGAATCATCTAAGGACACCTCCTATACATCTTCCTAACTACCATGGTCTCACCGAAAGAACTCGTAACATTCACACCTACTTCTAACCACTCATACAGTAAACCTAGAGATATTGCATGTTCACCCAAAATGTACGAATGTTTCGAACCCGAATCTATCAAGGAAAGCAAAGTCAAAGGCTGTAACAAGAAATTACCTGCGATGACAATAGTGTCATTCCTAGCCTCTCGCTGTGCATACACCCTAGCCGATCCTCCACCCTCGGGCTGAACTGCCACCACATGAGCTAAGTTCCTCTGACCATCGTTCCTCGGCTGAAAATTACCTCGACCGCGCCCGCGGCCTCTCTATTGCTCAAACCTCCTAGCTGGAGCCGGTTCGCCCCTAGTGTAACCCCCTCATCCCGGTCTGGCCGGATGACCGGTCCGAGTAGGCTACACGGGGAAAACCGAAGCGAAACACGTTAAGGTTCCCCCTCGGTTAACAACCCTAGAAAATTTCTTTTAATTTAATCTTGTCTATAGGCATAATCATTCCTAAGTGATCACGTTAGCGGAAAACATCAAGAAAGAATCACATTCGAACCTAAAACCACACATTAAACTGTTCATTTTACACTTACAGGGCAGACCGTATCGATACACCAATCAAGGGTATCGATACGCCTTGACTAAGTCAACACCCTTCAGTCAACACAGGAAGACCGTATCGATACAGCCCTTGAGCGTATCGATACGCCCTTCTCGGTCAACATCTCGTGGTCAAAAAGATAAACCCATATCGATACGCCTCAACCCTGTACCGATACGCCAAAAACTCACCAAATTCTCAAAATTCCAGTGAGCAAAGAGCGTATCGATACACCCCTCGTGCATCGGTACGCCAAGCCAAAACTGAGTCCTGCAGGCAAGACCGTATCGATACGGCCCTTAGGCGTACTGATACGCCCCGCACTGCAAGTCTCCAAATTTCAGCAAAACAACTCAAGACCCAACTCTAAATGCGTTTTAGGACTTCCCTAGCCATATACAAACATTCATGCAACATACTACAACCAGGAATTAGCATATAGAGCAATTTAGATGATTAACAAGGAATCTACACATGACATTCACACAAAGGATAAATATTGCATTATAAGAGATACTCAAAGGCTTAAAAGGCCCAAAACACATGCCTTTACATAAAGGTTTACATACACAACCAAAAGCAACATGAACATCCAAGGCATAGCCTCAACAACACAAGCATTCAACAAGTCATAACATGGTTTACAAATCCAAGTAAAACATAAAAACCAACAACATCTATGAGTCATATAACGCTCATACAAAACACATAGTAGCCCCATTGCTAAACTACTACTTTATTTACTAAGTCATACTTGAGCAACTACAAAGTTTGGAATGCCCCTTCGCCTTGCTCCTTGCTAACTCCAAGCTACTGATCTGCATTGTCGAAAATAAGAGCGTAAGCTAGAAGCTTAGTGAGGATGCTCTGAAAACCAAAACAACGACAATGCAGGGTTCAAGCATGCAATCCTTAACATCACACACAATATACATAGGCATCTCATAGCAACCTAACTAGCGTTACAAGAGTCATAAATATGGCATCTTACTTCATATTAAGCTCAACAATATAAATCAAATATCTCAACATCATAATCATAAGAGCAAGTACATTGGCCACTATTAGTTTACTCGGATGTGCAGATTTACTCTCAACAACAACATTACCTCGGTGGGATTACACTCATCACCGGACCTTGCATGGGTGGGATTCCACTCAACACCACATGCCCTACGGATGGGATTCCACTCATCATCACGTATAATATAAATAATTTCCGGTGGAATATTATATCAGCGTACTCCTCCTTGATGACTCAATCCCATCAAGGCCACACGCGAATTTGACTCAAACGTGTGCACACTAATCCTAATGATCGATCATTTACACCCGGTAAGTTAACTAGTGCCAATTTCTTTTAAACCACATCACAAAAACCATCATTTATATCATACAACCATCATCACACAAAACAATGTATACACATACATAGTCAATTCATACTTCACAAGATCAATATAGGCATAGGTATCTAAAGCTTATTAACAAACAAGAAGTTAAACTACCAAATTAACTTCTACCTTGGAATGGCCTACCAAGCTCATTCCAATATCTCCACTACCACACACTTGAACCAACTTTAAAACAATTTAAAGTTTTACTCACCACCCTTCCTTAGCAAACCAAGCAAGCAAGTCAAGCCTCCTCAATTCCCGGATTCGATCCCGATCCTTCTTCTTGCTTCTAACCAATCAAAACAAAAATATTACTCACAAAATCAAAGCTAAACTCAGTCACAATTCCAACTTACAAACACAAGCCAAACCTTCACAATTTCAACCCCAAACTAACCACACAATTCACATTTTCGTGCTCCTCAAATACTCAGCTGAAAACTATACTTTCCAACACCCAAATGACCTCTAAAAGCTTCCAAAACACTTCCCTAATAACCCTATACTATCAGCCCTTCAACCCAACACAAAAACACACCAAAAACTGAACTTTTGACACTTTGAAAAATGCCCCAAAGACCCACTTCGGGATTTTTTCCCAAATCCATCCATTTTAAGATATTAAGTGTCTTTAGGTGAGATTAGTTCAAAACCCAACTCAACAAATCAAAATCAAATGAAAAACCCATTAAAAATCCAAACTTTCCTTAAACTTGAAAAATGCAAATATTGATAGTTTTGAAATCTAAGACCATGAAAATGATGGGGGTGGTGAGAAGAGTTGAGAAATGAAATTACCTTTGAAAAAGCTCTTGATTTGGTGGAGCGATTGAATGGAATAGTGTTTTAGGGGTTTAGAGAGGGTTTGGGGTGTATTTCACGTTTGAAGCAAAAAGGTGGGAGAAGATGAGCTTTTTTTTATTTTTTTCCTTTTTGATTCAAAAAATGGTCTTTCTTTATTTTCAAGCTATTTACAAAAATGCCACCATTTAAATGTTAAATCTCATTTACTCAAAATTAAGGTCTAATTAAATTAGATCGATTTTGACGACTCGAACCAAACACACACACGTCTAACTCCTAACCCCAAAACACGAGTGTTACAACTCTCTCCTGACTGAAAGAGATAAGGAAACTGCCTTTCCATATCCTCCTTCCTCTCCCAAGTGGCCTCGTCTACCCCTCGACGTTGCCACCACACTTTTACTAACTCAATCGATCTACCCCGCAACACCTTACTGTCAGAAGCTAGGATCTCAACTGGTTCTTCCTCATAAGTCAAATCCGGATTCAATTCAATCTCTTATACAAGCATAACATGTGATGGATCTGACCTATACTTACGGAGCATCGAAACATGACATACATTGTGTATCTTCTCTAGCTCGGATGGCAAACGCAACTGATAAGCGACTGGACCAACCCTCTTCACAATCTCATACGGTCCTATGTACCTCGGACTCAACTTCCCCTTTCGGCCAAATCTCATTACTTTCTTCCACGGAGACACATTTAAGAACACCTTCTCACCTACTGAGAACTCAACTTCGTTCCTCTTCAAGTCAACATAGGACTTCTGCCTATCCGAAGCTGCCTTTAAGCGATCGCAAATCAATTTCACCTTGTCAGTTGTCCCCTTAGCAAATCCGGCATAGGTAACAACTTTTGTCCCACTTCGGCCCAACAAATTGGAGTTCTACACTTCTTACCATACAAGGCTTCATACGGAGTCATCTGAATGCTCAACTAAAAACTATTATTGTAAGCAAACTGGACTAGAGGCAAATGCTTCTCCCATGTACCCTGAAAATCAATGATGCAACAACGCAACATATCCTCTAAGATCTGTATAACCCTCTCTGACTGACCATCTGACTGAGGATGATAAGACGTGCTGAAATTCAAACGGGTACCCAAAGCTGTATGCAAACACTCCTAAAATCGAGCTGTAAACCTCGAATCTCCATCAGACACAATAGACTTTGGCACACCATGCAGTCTAACAATCTCACCAATGTACAGATAGGCCAATCTATCTAATGTATAAGTCGTATTGACTGCCAAGAAGTGAGCACACTTCATGAAACGATCTACTATAACCCAAACTGAGTTCTTCTTCATAGGAGTCAAAGGCAAACCCGAAACAAAATCCATGGTAATGTTCTCCCATTTCCACTCTGGAATTCTCAACGGTTGCAACAAACCTGAGAGAACCTGATGTTCTGCCTTCACTCTCTGACACACCATACACTTGTTCACGAAGTCGGCTACATCTCTTTTCAAACCAACCCAAAAGTACTCATTCTTCAAATCACGGTACATCTTCGTACTTCCAGGATGCATAGCAAATGGACTACTGTGTGTTTCAGTCAAGATCGTACGTCTCAAGTCACTGTCTTCTGGCACAACTATCCTATTTTTGAAACACAAGACCCCATCGGTACTAAAACTGTAGTCTGAAGGTCTACCCTCGGCTACGTATTGCACGTGAGGTGCCAAAGATCTATCTAAGAGCTGCTTCTCCCTAATCAACCGACCTAGAGTAGGTCTAACCTAAAGCTCGGCTACCAAGCCACCATCTCTGGACAAGCTCAATCTAGAAAACATGGCCCTCAAATCTATAGCTACCTTTCTACTCAAAGCATCGGCCACTACATTGGCCTTACCCGGATGGTACTCAATCGTAAGATCATAGTCTTTTAGCAACTCTAACCACCTACAATGTCTGAGATTCAAATCTCCTTGAGTCATGATGTACTTCAAACTCTTGTGATCCGTGTACACTGTGCATTTCTCACCGTACAAATAATGTCTCCAAATCTTCAGAGCAAACACAACTGCATCTAACTCTATGTCATGGGTAGGATAGTTGCGCTCGTGAGTCTTCAACTTTCTTGAGGCATAAGCCACTACTCTGTTGTCTTGCATGAGAACACAACCTAGGCCTACATAGGAAGCATCACTGTAAACTACATAGTCCTTCCCAGACTCTGGCTGAATCAAGATCGGTGCTTGGGTCAAAGCTTCTTTCAACTTCTCAAAGGCTCTCTGTCTTGCATCTGACCACTCAAACTGAACACTCTTCTGAAGCAACTGTGTCAATGAAGCGGCTAACTTCGAGAAACCTTCTACGAATCTTCTATAGTATCCAGCTAAGCCTAGAAAGCTACGTACCTCTGTTACTGACTTCAGTTGTTTCCATTCAACAATGGCCTCTATCTTCTTCGGATCAACTCTAATCCCATCGGCTGACACTACATGCCCTAGGAAGACTACCTCTCAGATTCAGAACTCACACTTGCTCAACTTCGCATACAATTGATTATCTAACAAAGTCTTCAAAACTAGTCTTAAGTGTCGGTCGTGGTCTTCCTCGATACGCGAATGCACTAAGATATCATATATAAAAACAACTACAAACTGGTCTAGGTACTGGTGAAAAATCCTATTCATCATATCCATGAAAGCAGCCGGTGCGTTAGTCAACCCAAAAGGCATGACTAAAAACTCATAGTGACCATACCTAGTTCTAAAGGCCGTCTTCGGTACATCCACCTCCCTTACCTTTAGCTGGTAGTAACCTGATCTCAAGTCAATCTTCGAAAAGACTGATTCCCCTCTCAACTGATCAAACAAATCATCAATTCTCGAGAATGGATATTTATTCTTCACTGTTAACTGATTGAACTGTCTATAATCTATACACATTCTCATGCTTCCATCTTTCTTCTTTACAAATAAAACTGGTGCACCCCAAGGCGAAGAACTAGGTCGAATGAAGCCTCTATCGTTCAACTCTTGCAACTGAGTCTTCAACTCTTTCAGTTCTTTCGATGCCATACGATACGGAGCAATCAAAACAGGAGCTGAATCTGAGTAAGTCTCTATAGTAAACTCTACCTCTCTATCATGTGGTAAACCCGACAACTCTTCCGAAAACACACTAGGAAAGTCACACACTGTCCGGATGTCTTGAGGTCTAACCTCACTCTTGTTTGGATTCATCACATAGGCCAAATATGCTTCGCAACCCATCTCAACTAACCTCTTAGACTCTAGAACTGAAACTACATTGGATAAGAACTTCACGTTCTTACCCACCACCACTATCTCATAATCATCTGTGAGTCTCAAAGAAATCCTCTTAGTTTCAAAGTCTGTCCTAGCTCTATGCTCAGTGAGCTAGTCCATACCCAGAATTACATCAAAACCATAAAAAGGTAGCTCCATCATATCCACTGGAAACACATGTCCCTGAACCGTCAACGGACACCTTCTGTACATCTTCCGAACTACTACCGTGTCCCAAAAGGAACTAGTAACACTAACTCCTACCTCTAATATTTCACAAGGCAATTTCAACAACTTTGCATGCTCACTCAGTATATAAGAATGTGTAGACCCGGAGTCAATCAAAGAAAGCAAACCCAAAGATTGTATCGAGAAGTTACCTACGATCATATATATGTTATGCTGATCCCCACGCTGAGCGTAAACTCTGGCCTGACCTCCGCCCTCTAGCTGGACTGCAACTACATGTGCTATGTTCCTCTGGCCATCGTTTCTCGGCTGGAAGTTACCTCCACTGCGCCCGCGGCCTCTCTGAAAGTCATTGGATCTAGCAGGAGCCTAAGCTGGTGCCTGCCCCACCTGATATGGACAGTCACGCCTAATATGATCCCTAGCTCCACAACCCCAACATGAGTGGAAATTTCCCCAACGCTCACCGGTGTGATTCCTCCCGCAACTAGTACATGTGGGCAACCTCCCTCCAGTTCTCTGGCCCTGTTGGCCCCTACCGTGGTTACCTCCACCACGTCTATGGTCATAGTGATGTCGGTTGTCCCGATGCCTCTTGGCATCACCTCTATCAAAGTCACTAGATCTCTTACCAGAACTAGAACCACCAGATCGTTTGGTCAAGCCCAAACTGTGCTCTAAGTCCTTGGCCCTCGCGACCAAGACATCAAAATCTGTGTAGTCTAAAGCTAGAGTGTACCTCTTGATTTCATCATTCAACCCATAATGGAAACGGTTACAACGTTCCACTTCAGTAGGAACAAGCTCAGATGCATACTGACTCAACCTAACAAATCTAATCTCATAGTCTGTCACAGTCATACTCCCCTGAAGCAAAGCCATAAATTCCCTCTTCTTCTCATCGAGGTATCGAGGACCGAGATATCTCTTACAGAAAGCCGACTCGAAAAACTCCCAAGTGATCTCAGCCTCTTCCATACCCGAAGTGATGGTGACCCACCAAGTGTAGGCATCACCCTGAAGCAAAGATATGACACACCCTAGCTTGCGTTCCTCGGTACATCCCATCTGTGCCAGGATACGGACGATCTTCTCTAACCACATCTCAGACCTCTCCGGTGTCGACCCTCTGAACTCTTCGCCTCTCAAACTGCAGAGTCTCACCAAGGCAAACCAGTACCCTCTCTATGGGGTTGTGCCGCTGCCCGACCCCCAGCCACTGCAGCATGGAAAGCCCCGGTTATCGCTTGAACTAGGGGAGATAAATCTATTCCGGCCGGCCCTTGGCCCACTTGAGGTCCAACACCCTCGGCTCCTTCCTCACCTCCCTCTTGATGAGGAGGAGGTGGAGGAGCCTGCGCACCACCAATCTGCTCAATCCCCAGAGCTTGTGCCCGTGGTTCCGGTTGAACCATCCTAGGCCTCCCTCGTGGTCTCAGGATACGGCTAGCAAGATAATAACTACAACAAACAAACGCACAAGGATTAAGTTAGCAAAGGCAAGGGTCCAACTGTGCTCAAGTACTTTCCTTTACAAAACCTATTTAAATTAAGTAATAGTAGCAATGGGTACTCGACACCACATCAAACGCAACAATCATGCTTCCAAACACCATATGAACAATCAAACAACAAGAATTCATGGCAAAGCATACACCGAAACACATCAATTGCTTAACACATCAAGCTTACCTCACTTACCTGCCCGAGGTCTCGGTAACCTCAGGCTCTGATACCAACAAATGTAACCCCATCATCCCGATCTGGCTGGATGACCGGTCCGAGTAGGCTACACGGGGAAAACCGAAGCGAAACTCGTTAAGGTTCCCCCTCGGTTAACAACCATAGAAAATTTCTTTTAATTTAATATTGTCTATAGGCATATTCATTCCTAAGTGATCACGTCAGCGGAAAACATCAAGAAAGAATCACATTCGAACCTAAAACCACACATTAAACAGTTCATTTTACACTTACAGGGCAGGCCGTATCGATACACCAATCAAGGGTATCGATACGCCTTGACTAAGTCAACACTCTTCAGTCATCACATGAAGACCGTATCGATACAGCCCTTGAGCGTATTGATACGCCCTTCTCGGTCAACATCTCGTGGTCAACGAGATAAACCTGTACCGATACGCATCAACCCCGTACCGATACACCAAAAACTCACCAAATTCTCAGAATTCCAATGAGCAAAGAGCATATCGATACACCCCCGTGTATCGGTACGCCAAGCCAAAACTGAGTCATGCAGGCAAGACCGTATCGATACAGCCCTTAGGCGTACCGATACACCCTGCACCGCAAGTCTCCAAATTTCAACAAAACAACTCAAAACCCAACTCTAAATGAATTTTAGGACTTCCCTAGCTACATACAAACATTCATGCAACATACTACAACCAAGAATTAGCATATATAGCAATTTAGATGATTAACAAGGCATTTACACATGACATTCACACAAAGGATAAATATTGCATTATAAGACATACTCAAAGGCTTAAAAGGCCTAAAACACATGCCTTTACATAAAGGTTTACATACACAACCAAAAGCAACATAAACATCCAAGGCATAGCCTCAACAACACAAGCATTCAACAAGTCATAACATGGTTTACAAATCCAAGCAAAACATAAACACCAACAACATCTATGAGTCATACAATGCTCATACAAAACACATAGTAGCCCCATTGCTAAACTACTACTTTATTTACTAAGTCATACTTGAGCAACTACAAAGCTTGGAATGCCCCTTCGCCTTGCTCCTTGCTAACTCCAAGCTACTGATCTGCATTGTCGAAAATGAGAGCGTAAGCTAGAAGCTTAGTGAGGATGCTCTGAAAACCAAAACAACGACAATGAAGGGTTCAAGCATGCAATCCTTAACATCACACACAACATACATAGGCATCTCATAGCAACCTAACTAGCGTTACAAGAGTCATAAATATGACATCTTACTTCATATTAAGCTCAACAATATAAATCAAATATCTCAACATCATAATCATAAGAGCAAGTACATTGGCTACTATTAGTTTACTCGGATGTGTGAATTTACTCTCAACAATAACATTACCTCGATGGGATTACACTCATCACCAGACCTTGCATGGGTGGGATTCCACTCATCACCAGATGCCCTACGGATGAGATTCCACTCATCATCACGTATAATATAAATAATTTCATGTGGAATATTACATCACCGTACTTCTCCTTCATGACTCAACGCCATCAAGGCTACGCGCGAATTTGACTCAAACGTGTGCACACTAATCCTAATGATCGATCATTTACACCCGGTAAGTTAACTAGTGCCAATTTCTTTTAAACCACATCACAACAACCATCATTTATATCATACAACCATCATCACACACAACAATGTATACACATACAAAGTCAATTCATACTTCACAAGATCAATATAGGCATAGGTATCTAAAGCTTATTAACGAACGAGAAGTTAAACTACCAATTTAACTTCTACCTTGGAATGGCCTACCAAGCTCATTCCAATACCTCCACTACCACACACTTGAACCAACTTTAAAACAATTTAAAGTTTTACTCACCACCCTTCCTTAGCAAACCAAGCAAGCAAGTCAAGCCTTCTCAATTCCCGGATTCGATCCCGATCCTTCCTCTTGCTTCTAACCAATCAAAACGCAAATATTACTCACCAAATCAAAGCTAAACTCAGTCACAATTCCAACTTACAAACACAAGCCAAACCTTCACAATTTCAACCCCAAACTAACCACACAATTCACATTTTCGTGCTCCTCAAATACTCAACTGAAAACTATACTTTGTAGCACCCAAATGACCTCTAAAAGCTTCCAAAACACTTCCCTAATAACCCTATACCATCAGCCCTTCAGCCCAACACAAAAGCACACCAAAAACTCAGCTTTTGACACTTTGAAAAATGCCCCAAAGACCCACTTCGGGATTTTCCCCCAAATCCATTCATTTTAAGATATTAAGTGTCTTTAGGTGAGATTAGTTCAAAACCTAACTCAACAAATCAAAAACAAATGAAAAACCCAAACTTTCCTTAGACTTGAAAAATGCAAATATTGATAGTTTTGAAATCTAAGACCATGAAAATGATGGGGATGATGAGGAGAGTTGAGAAATGAAATTACCTTTGAAAAAGCTCTTGATTTGGTGGAGAGATTGAATGGAATAGTGTTTTAGGGGTTTAGAGAGGGTTTGGGGTGTATTTCACGTTGGAAGCAAAAGGTGGGAGAAGATGAACTCTTTTTTTGTTTTTTTCTTTTTGATTCAAAAAGTGGTCTTTCTTTATTTTCAAGCTATTTACAAAAAGGCCACCATTTAAATGTTAAATATCATTTACTCAAAATTAAGGTCTAATTAAATTAGACCGATTTTGACCACTCGAACCAAACACACACACGCCTATGTCTCGAATCGGGCTGATACCTCCTATCTCTATGCCTCTTGGTATGATCCATGTCCCAATTTGCGTCTCTTTCCGGAGTCAGACCCACTTGCACGGGTACTCGAGCCCAAGTTCTGCTCAAAATCCTTAGCCCTAGAGACCAAAACATCAAACTCGGTGTAGTCAAAAGCAGGCATATAAGTCTACACATCCCTAGTCAAACCATAACGAAAACGCTCACATCGTTCCCTCTCACTGGGAACCAACTCAGGTGCATACTGGCTCAACCTCACAAACTGAACCTCATACTCTTACATTGTCTTACTACCCTGAACCAAGGCCATAAATTCTCTCTTCTTTTCATCTTGATATTGGACTCCAAGATACTTCTTCTTAAAGCCAGTTCTGAAGAATTCCCAAGTGACATCTGCTTCTGCCATACCCGAAGTAATGGTAGTCCACCACGCATACGCATCTCCCTGAAGCAAGGAGACAACACAACCCAACTTACGAGTGTTTGAGCACTCCATCTGGCCTAAGATGCGTGTAGTACTCCCGAGCCAAGCCTCTAAACCCTCGAGAGTCAAACCACAGAACTCAACTCCACCCAAACTACGAAGCCTCTCAAGGGATAAACTTGTCCCTGAACCCTGAGGTGGTGCTGCAGCATGCATACAGGCCAATGCTGTCTAAAAAGCCCATGCTATAGTCTGAATCAAATGAGTCATGTCCGCACCTGCCTAACCCTGACCAGCCTGAGCTTCATTACCCCCAACATTCACACCGGCATGAGGTCCATTACCACCACCTCTAGCATTCGCACCGGCCTGAGGCACATTACCTTCGCCACCCATCCCATTACCATCGGGAGCAGGAGGAACATGAGGCTCATCCCCGGGTGCCTGGTCACCCGATCTAGACCGTCCTCTCGGTCTTACCATAACAAAGATAAAATCTAAAACAACAAACACATCACACACAAGAAAACATTAGGTTAGCAAGTGCAAGGATCCAAGTTCTCAAGCTTCTTAATCCAAAACCATTTTCCAATAACAACACCTATGTAACACTCGAGTTTAGGGGTCGAGACTTGAGTGTGTGAGTCGGGTTCCAGTCGTTAGACTCGGCTTAATTTAAATAGGCTTTGGTTTTATTTTACTAAAACTTGAATTTTAGTAATGGCATTTTCATAAATTTCAAAAAGTAAGGAAAAGGATGAGTAAAGGCCTTTTTGAAACAAAAAAAGTCTTCTTCTTCCTTGTTTCAAAATCCCACGACCAGAACCCCCCAAAACCTCCCAATCACTATTCCATCAAGGCTCTTCATCATTTTCAAGTGATTTTAACGAGGTAAACACATTTTTGACTCCTCCTCTCTATTCCAAACATCTCCATGGTTTTAGATTCTTAAAAGCACCATCTTTTTAGATTTCAAGTTTTCAAGTTTTTGAAGGAAAATGGAGAAGCTTTAAGATTTTTCATTTAGCTCTTGATTTGATAAGTTCATTTATGTTTTAATCCAATCCTTAGATGTATTATAACTTAATATGGTGGGGTTTTGGTCAAAATCCCGAAATGGGTTTTCGAGGGCATTTTAATGGTGTCTAAACTTGTGTTTTTGGAGGGGTTTTGTGTAAGGTTGTTGGGCTGATGTTATAGTGATGTTAGAGAAGTGTTTTGAAGGTCTTTAAAGGTGTTTTGGGTGTTGGAATTGGTAGTTTTCTGCTGGGTTTAATGGGAGTACGAAAATGGAATTTGTGGTTGTTAGTTTTGGCTTGAAGTTGTTGAGAAATGGGCATTGGTTGAAATCTGAGTTGTGACAGTGAATTGTGGATGTTTTGTGTAGTAATACGTTGTTTTCGATTGGTTAGAATCAAGGGGAAACGTTGGAGAAGGTTCGGGCACGATTCCGGAAGTTGTGGAGGCTTGAGTCGGCTTTTCTTGGTTTGGTTAAGGAAGTGTGGTGAGTGGAATCTTTCAAATTGGTTTAAGTTGGTTTAAGTGTATGGCTGAGAAGTTGGATTGAGCTTGGTAGGCCAATCCAAGGTAGAGGTTAAGTTGGTAGCTTGACTTCTTGTATGTTTTATGAGTTTTGCTAAGTATGCTTGATATAAACTTGTAAAGCATGTGTTGGTTATGTATGTGTTATATACATTGATGTGTGTGATGATTGATATGTTGATATGCATGATGGATTGTCATGGTGTGACTTGATAGTATAATTGACACTAGTTAAATTACCGGGTATAAATGATCGATCATTAGGATGAGAGTGTGCACACGGTTGAGTCAAATTCGTACGTGGCCTTGGTGGCATAAAGTCATCGAAGAGGAGTACGCTGATGTAATATTCCACCAGAAATTTTATATTATTACGTGATGATGAGTGGAATCCCATCCGTAGGGCATGTGATGATGAATGTATTCCCATCCATGCAAGGTCCGGTGATGAGTGTAATCCCACCGAAGGTAACGTTGTTGTTGAGTACGTTGGAGGTGAAAGCCCTAACAGAAGTTATCCGCATATCCGTGTAAACTAATAATTGCCAATATACTTGTTCATTTGGTTTTGTTGTTAAGATAATTGTTACATCTTGTTGGGCATAATATGAGGTAAAATGCCATGTTAGTGCATTCATGTGTTGTTAGCTTGATGCTTGGTTGATGCTTATGTATGCATGTGTGTTGTCTTAAGGATGGTATGCTTGAACCATGCATTGTCACTGTTTTTGTTTTAGAGCACCCTCACTAAGCTTCTAGCTTACGCTCTCGTTTTCGACAATGCATATCATTAGCGTGGAGTTAGCAAGGAGCAAGGAAAGAGTCATTCCAAGCTTTGTAGTTGCTCAAGTATGGTTTAGTAAATAATGTGGTAGCTTAGCAATGAGACTGCTATATGTTTGTATGAGCTTTGTTAGACTCATATATGTTGGCTTGTTGTTTATGCCTTATTTTGGATTTGTAAACCATGTTATGTTATTGCCTAATGCTTGTGTTTTAAAGGCTTATGACCTTTGTTCCATGAATGCTATATGTTGTTTTGTGAGCATGTAAACCTTGCTAGTGAATGCATGAACCTTTTGGCTTTTTAGACCATTTATGTATGTTTAGAATGCAAGTTTCTCTTAAGTATAGATGCCTTGATGTTAATGCTCCTTTGTTCATTTAAATTGTTCTATATGATGATTCTTGGTTGCTAGATGTTGTATGAATGGTTGTTTGTGGCTAGGTGAGTCGTAAATTGCATTTAGAGTTGAGTTTTAGTGCGTTTTGCAGCTAAACTTAGGCTTGCAGTGCAGGGCGTATCGATACGCCCAAGGGCCATATCAATACGGTCCTACACTTGGGGCCTCAATTTAAGCTTAGTGTACTGATACACGGGGGTGTATCGATACGCCAAAGTCTCTCTAGAAATCTGAGATTTGACGAGATTTTGGCGTATCGGTACGGGTCTTGGGTGTATCGGTACAGTTTTTATTGTTTGACCGTGAGAAGTTGACCGTGGAGGGCGTATCGGTACGGTTAACCAGTGTACCGAAACGGTCCCCCTAGTTTGACTTTGGGCAGTTGACCTAGTCAAGGCGTATCGATACCCTCTTCTAGTGTATCGATACGGCCTATTGTACAAACTAAAATGGGTTGTTTTAAATTGCTTGCTTGCACATTTGTTTTAAATTGCTTGCTTGCACGTTTGTTTTAATACGCCTTTAGACAAGATAATGTTAAAAGAATTTTTCTAGGGTTGCTAACTGAAGGGGAGCCTTAACGGGATTCACTTCAGTTTTCCCCGTGTGACCCACTCGGACTGGTCAGTCGTCTAGACTGGGACGAGGGGGTTACAACCTAGCAATGGGAACACTCGACTAAACTCCAACCAACAGCAAGAACAATAAAACATGCTTTCATACACCGTGCAATAGCAACCAATCCAAACAAACCAACTTACCTGACTTACCTTTCCTAGAGACCTCGTAACTAAGGCTCTGATACCACCAAATGTAACCCCCTCGTCCCGACCTAGCCAACAGACCAAACTGAATGTGTTACACGGGGAAATCCAAAGTGAAACCAGTTAAGGTCTCACTCCGATTAGCAACCCTATTTTTTCTTTTATTTTATCTTGTCTAAAAATCACCTTTAGTCCTATGTGTGAAAGCAACAACGGAAGAACGAAAGCGGAATACGAACAAAATGAAGGGCATTCGATAATTTAAACTTACCAAATAGATATTAGTCAAGTTTCTTGCACACAAGGCAAAACCATAACAAAGGGGCACACATAACTCATTTAGGAAGCATACGAGCATTAGGGACTAAAACGAAACATTTGGAAACCCTCGAAGATGCCTTTTTACAGTTTTAACTACATGCATTTCGAAACAGGCCTACACGTTCCGAAACGCGGGCTTCATTTGAAAAACAACATCAAGTCGTTTCGGAACGGTCGCACCTTGTTCTGGAACATGAGCCTCCAGTGGCCAAACGTACTAGAACGACCCTACATGGTTCCGAAACAGGAACCTCTAGTGGTAAATCCTACCGAAACGACACCACCCCTGTTCCGATACGGGTACCCCTAGATCTCAACCGTTCCGAAACCATATCAGGCATCTCGAAACACCTAGACACAGTTTGGCCCGAAAACACATTTCGACATCTCCAAACGTCCCCAAACTTACCTCAAACCCTCACAAACCACATGACATCTTAATGTACAATCAATCTAGAGGCAAGACACCCTACACACAACTTCAAACATGCATACACACAATAAAATGGATCTCAAACTCAAGCTCACAAGAACACTTAGCTTCAAAAACACCAACATGCCAAAATGCAAAGTAAACTACCAAAAGCCATAACATGGTATCAACATTTAAAACATGCTAGCAACTTAAACATAGCCAAACATAAGAGTTTGAACACCAACTCCCTAACATAAAATCTAGTATTCCCATGCAAAGTAAACTACCAAAAGCCATAACAAACCACAACATAACATGGTATCATCGTTTAAAACATGCTAGCAACTTAAACATAGCCAAACATAGGAGTTTGAACACCAACTCTCTAACATAAAATCTAGTATTCCCATTGTCTAAGCCTTATTACAACCACAAAACCATACTTTGATCTTAGCAAGAACTCCTCCCTTGGCCACTTTCCACCCGAAGCCTCTAACGATCTGTATTGTTGGAAAAAGAGAGCGTACGCTTAAAAGCTTAGTGAGCGGAGCTCTAAAACACAACAACAATACAGTTTAAAACATATATCTTAGTTTAAAAGCAAAACCATTTAAGAAAGATATGTAATAACGTAAGCAGAGACGAATCATGGTTTGTACATGCACAACCATTCCCGGTGGGACTACACATCACCGTACACAACTAGCATTTTCTGATGGGACTACACATCACCGTACCCATCTACTAGTCACTAACGGTGGGACTACACATCACCGTATACAATGACTAACCATCACGTGAGGCTTGACATTAACAATGACTACACAACAACATTAAAAATAGGAGTAATGGCAATCCACAATTTACACAACAACATAATAATCCGCACACACTAACACTTGACGAAACAAGGAATTAAACAGACTTACTCTTGGGTATAGGTTAGCCCTTAAGGCTCCACCCAAACCCCCAAGAATCCTCTTTGAATCATATTTAAAACTTCAAAACAGTTTCCACTCACCAGCTCAAAACCCGAAACAAGCTAACAGTTCTCCTTCAAGCTTCCGCAACTCCCAGTGTGACGTCCGAAGGACCCGAATCAATCTCCTCTGCTTCAAGACAACCCAACACATAGTATTAGGATGCTAATACACTTGTAAACCAGCAACAACTCAGAAATCCACTCCTTGCAACCAAAATACATTGATTCGAACCCAAATTTCGCCAAAAACTCCACTAACTCATTCTAGACAAACCCAAACTGAATCCATCGATTTCAACCATCAAAACACATCCAAAATCATCTAGAAACACCCCGAAGATCAAAGGAACCACCAACCACAATTTCAACCCAAAACCAAGCCAAAAACTTTACCTTTTCAACACAAAAATCTCATTTTTAGACCCATTTCGAGTTTCCTACCATTAGCCACCATTTAAGCATTTTTAAGACACCAAAACATGATTGAAAACACCCTTAAACATGACATTAAAATACCCACACGAAAATCCCATGAAAATACGCATTTCTCCCACCCAAATCAAAAATACATTTTAATGGGTTTAAAAGAAAGTTTTCATTTAGTACATGTTAAATATGTAAGAATCTAAGCAAGGAAGAGATTACCTAAAAAAATCTTGCTTGAAAGAGGAATTTGGGCAATGGAATAGTGAAAATATGGTTTAGGAGAGGTTTTTTTGGTGAAAAATGAGATTTTTGAAGAAGATGACTTTTTCAAACTTTTCTTTTCTTTCTTTATTTCATTTACCCAAAATTTCCATTTTGCCCATTTAAATAAAAGACCCCTTTTTGTCTATTAAAAATATTTTCTTTCAATTGATTTAACCCGAACAAGTTTAACCAAACCCAGTTATCTCTCGGGCACCAAACCTCGGGCGTTACATATAAATGAAAATAAAAAAATAAATTAAATTAATATTTCTATAGTTTTATTTTTACAAATTTTATGATTTTTTAATAATATTTTAGTTTTTTTAAAATTTTAAATTTTTTACTATTTAATAATGTGACACTTCCAGAGTGTGTCGTGTGTCCTTTAATCTTTGACTGTCAGAGGACACCGATGGTCAACTTGGCCAACATAACAAACATGCTACATTAGGTGTAATTTGAAATTTGAGAGCTAAATTGGGTGAATTTCTTTTATAAGAGTTTAATTAGTTTTTTGATCTTTTATTGAAGGCCAATTTAACTAATCTATAAAATTATATCGACAGGCGAACTATTTCATTGGCTTGATAATTATCAGAACTAATGTCTTATCAATTTATTTTTCATGTATCCATTAATTATATAATTAATATAGTTAATAACAAAGATGAGATCTCGGAAGTTGAGGTTATGTTTCAACTTGACTCCTGTGAAAAACATAATGATGTTTATTTTAGAAAATTCGGATTCGAGTACTTGTGTATGCGTTGTCAAAAGCTTAAAAAAGTATAAACAGATACTACCATATAATCACACCAATATAATAAAAAAGTTGAGATTAGGTTCAAATCGCAATATTTGTGAGTTGCTTTTAATGTGATAATTAATTTTGATTTAGTGTAATTATAAAAGTAAAAATTTATTTATATTTTTATTTTTTTCATGCAATAAATATTTTAGGCGATACTACTTTAGGTGTCGCTCATGACACAAAAGTGTAGGCATCTCGACACCCTTAGAAAAAATACAATGATAAAGGCATTGAATGGGTGGAGTCTATCATCTGCTGTAACACCCCTAATTATGGCTTAGAAGAATGATTTCTTTTATATCTAAATGAAATGGTTTTAATCCTTTAAATATAGATTTAATCATAAGGGGATAGGATCAATTTGAAAGAAGGTTTAATTAGGGCGGCAATTATAAAATGTACTATTTTGCAACATATGAAAACTTAAGTGTTGCATGCTAAAAAAACTTTGTTTCATGGTCCTTACGCATGTTAATTGGGAAAATTAAACATGTGGGGAAAGAGAAGAGAACCGGCTTTAATGGTGAGTGGATGAATCATCTTCTTCTTTCTCCCTAATAGAGACGAACCATGCTTGAATGAGGGAGAGCTTGAGAGTGTTAACAAAGTTGTTTAAGAACTTCATTTTTGCTTTCGAATAGCAAGTGGTAAGAGGTAAGAGCTTACCTTTCACACCTTTAGAAGGATATTCTAACTTAAAGATTTAAGTTTTTGTTCTTATAATCCTTGTTTGATTAAGATGTTAGAAGTAAAACTTTAATACTAAGAATTTTTATAGATCATTTGAAAGCATGTATATTAAATCTTCCTGTTTTGTGAAATGGTTGCTTAGTAAGAATGCCGAACTTGTTTGAGAATGAGCCCTATTGTGGTTGAACATCCGAAAGGATCTATGTGAATTGGTATTTGAATCGAATGTAGTTGTAATTGATTGCTAAGCTTTGTTATACATGACTTTGTAATTGATAAATGAGTATAGAGTACCTTGTTATGAGTTTAGGTAAATAAACATGAAAATTTGGACTGCTGTAAATAGTTATAGAAGTGTAAGGGACTATTTTACATTATGTGCTTGAAAACACATTTAAATAGGACTGATTTGAGTAGATATAAAAGGTATAAGAATTGTTTTGTGTACTAGAAAATCAGGGGCTGTTTTGCATAAGTAATTGGGGACTGATGTTAAACTATTTATGTACTTTAAGAGACTGTTTTATAGAAAATGGAAGTTGGAACTATTTTGTATAAATTAAGGGTTGATCTGATAAATTATTGGATTGTTTTGTAAACTATAAAGTGGGGGAAACTGTTTTATAAAATTGTTGCGTGTAGAATTGTCTATCGCAATGTAGTGCAAGTGTACACGACGCAAATAGTAAAGTGATACAGAAGTATCGGATATCGTCTCCATAGGGACTGGGCTAATAGCTTCACCTTGGATTACTGCACGAGAAGAAAAAGAATAGTTTAAATTGTTGTCACGAAAATAATAAAGAGAACTGGAAATTAAGATTAAAGTAATCAAGATAGAGAGAATGGGATGATATTGAATTGCTCAGTAGTGTAGGTATTGCAAAGTCTGGGAATATCTGTTCTGTCGTCGTTCCTGTCGCGGCAGCACCTGTCGCGGCAGCGGTCTGTTGTTAGTCGCGGCAGCGATCACACAACTCTGTACTTCAAGCTTGGCAAGAATTCTTGCTGTGCCTTGGCCTATCTCTAGGTCCAAGTCTGTCGATGAACACGTCTTAGATGATACCTCCCGGCGCGAATCGAAAGATGAACACCGATGTTATCGAATTCTTCCTTAGCCACTTAACCTCGTCCTATCCCTATTTCTGAGATAGTTCAACCATAAACTGGAGAACCCACACTTATTCCTTTCGTATACTTAACTCTCTCGATATTAAGTAAATAGATAATCTCACAATGCTCTCTCGATACTCTTGCAAGATGTTGAAAACCAGAATAAGCAAACTTGAAGTTTATTTTATTGAACAGAAAATTCCTAAAACAAATGCAATCCTTGCAACTACTTTACAAATCAACCCGTGGCCCTAGGGGGAATTTAGAACATGTTGAGAAGGGGAAAATGACTAGGGTTTAGGGAAGAAGGCTAGAGATGAAGATGATGTCCTCTCCTAGGTCGAATTACATGCATTTATATAGGCCTTGGGTTCAAGTTTTCTAATATGGCAAGAATACAAGTTTAAACTAAAGTACAACTCTATTAAAGACTAAATCTTCAGAGAATATATCTTTAATTCGCCCTTTCTTCTTGCTTGGAGTTTCTTCCTTGAACTTTGGGCTTGGCCTTCATTCTACTCTAGGGCTTGGAAAAATATAAGGGTGCTCCACGACAGACGGGCTTAATTTTCTCTTTCTGTCGAGGACCATTTTGCTTCTTCTCCTCAATACTACTGTCGTCCTTGGCTTCCACGGTAGCGGCCATGGCAGCATCGTCCTCCTCGCCTGCACATCCAGTTCCGGCTTTGATGCATCACTGCCCAGCGTCTACTTCTCCATCTACTATAGCTAGTGGTGTTCAAAAATACCCGGCCCGAACTACCCGACACGCCGACCCGATTAAAATTAACCGGGTATTTATTTTAAAGTACTCGAATTTTTCGGGCCGGGTACCAGACCCGCAATTTTTTCTGGGTAGTTGGGTCGGGTCAGGGTCGAATTTTTTTATAATCGGGTACCCAACCCGACCCGCTAAGTTTAATATTTATATATTTTATATTTAAATTTTATTTTTATTTTATGTTTCTTATTACTTTTTTTAAAAATTAATTTTAAATCCCTAACTTCTTTTTATAGTTGTATTATATACTTTCAAGTTCCCAAATTCACAAAAATATTTATATTAGCTTGTCAATATGAGAGTCGAAAGAAAAATTATGATCGAAATTAATATTTTTAATACATTCTTTTATCGATAAACTTTAATATATATACAATGTGACACTGCAAAATCTACAGGTTTTCAAGTTCAACATGTGACACTGTAAGTGTCCTTCACTTTCCTAAAAGATTATAATTGAGCTTGAAATTTCAAAAGAATGTATTAAAACAACAAGATTATACACACACACACACATACACACACACACACACATATATATATATATATATATATATATATATATATATATATATATATATATCCAAATATTTATCTTTTTAAACTAACCTCAAATCAATAATTTTTGTGTTTGAAATATATATCATGAAATTTTATGCGTTTCTTATGTATTTTTTTAAAAATAAAAATTAAAAAAAAATAAAAAAAGTAAATCGGGTACCCGGTACCCGATTTTACGGGTACCCGGATTTTGTGGGTACCCGATTTGCGGGTACTTGGTTCTTATGGGCCAGGTCACAGGCCGAATTTTAGGTACCCGAAAATTCGGGTACCCGGATATGAACACCCCTAGCTATAACAGGTACCTGCAAAAGCAACCAATTTCAGTAGAAACTGTGCCATTTAATATATTTGTGATGTAGGAATGAAATCTAACCTAAATGTAATGAATTATGCTTGAATGCAACATAAATATGGGTTAAATAAGGGGGTAAATAATAGAACTTTTACACACTCAACACACCCCCGAACTCAAGTTTTTGCTTGCCCTCAAGCAATTTAGACCTAAAAAAGAAAAACAGAATTTTTGTTTGGCTTAAAACAATGAACTTTTCCTTACCTACCCTTCATTCCTTATTGTGAGCAACACCTTGTCGGATAATTCAGGATTCATCTGAAACCTTGCTATAATTCTCGTGTAGTGTGTGCATGCTTGTGAACAATTATATGCCAAGACTCCCTTAGTTTCACCAGAGTAGTTAAGCCTCTAACTTTAATTTGTATGCCAAATTTCATCTTTTTGGAGGCAATTCTTAGGCTCCTTCAGTTTTTATTCAGACTCGATTTTATTTTCTCAAGCTTAAGTTTGACTAGAGCCTGTTTCGGGCACCTCTAGCTAACTTCCTAGAGCCGGTTTCGGGCACCTCTAGGTGTATTGAGTCTATTTTTCTTAACTTCTTTTCCTAGAGATAGTGTTAGGCACCTCTAGGGGGAACTCAAGTGCTAAGCTTTCTATTCTAGTTTACTAGTAGAGTTCTAGGCAGTATAACAATCACAAATTGTAACCCCCTTAGCCCAGCCTAGACGGTTGACCCGAACTACGGAGATTACACGGGGAAAACCAAAGTCAACCCGAGAGTCAACCTTGATTAACGACCCTCTTTTTTCTTTTTAAACTTGTCTAAATGCATGTTAACCCTAGGCGTACTCTTGAGATAAGCATACTCAAAAATCACAGCAATCGAATACCAATAAGGGACTCAATTGTGCAACATACAAATTTAGGGACCAAATTGTAAATTCTGGAAATTAAGAGGACTTTACAAATTTTTAAGTTACCATTATGAAATTAGTCATGTTTCATGCATCTCTGCCAAATTTCATCTCAAACGGCCACTCCGAACTCAATCAATTGCACATACAAAAATCAGGACTAAAACGTAAAGCTTGCAAACCTCAAAACCATTCAAATCAGTGCCCAACGGTCAAGCGTTTTGAAACGGGAATAGACCGTTCAAAAACAGGGCTTGGCAGTAGCCAAAGTGTTTCGAAACACCTCTACCCGTTTCGAAACGCCCAGGCCAAAACATGCCCCTGTTTCGAAACAGGCAAGAGTGATTCGAAACACCCTGCCCAGAAACAACAGAAAAGCCTGTTTTTACACATCTAATCACCGTCAAACATACTCTAAATCAATCCTCAACATATCAACAACAGGCCAACCATCATAGATACCAAATTGCATTAAAATCTAGATGCAAAGCAAACCTTAGGTGCACCAACTCTTTCAACACATCCAACACTTGATCAAGCTTTTAAAACAAGAAGCATAGTGCAACAATTTATGAATAAGAAGATTCAAATGTTGCAAAGCGATAAACAACAAAATTCAAACCACAAACCAAATATGGTCAACATACTCAAACTCGTTACACATCAATATAAAAGACTCTCCCCCCATTTCCTTTATTATCTATAGCTATTAACCGAGACATACTTCTCAAGTGGAGCTCTCCTTGAATCCCTTGCTTCTTGCTGTCCCAACTTCAATTATCTGCATTGATGGACACAAAGGAGCGTAAGCACATAATGCTTAGTGAGGGATGCTCAAAACCAAAACACCATCAATGCAGCAAATCATAAAACCTTCTTAAAAAGTAAATACAATTCAATAAACCAAAGCATTGTTTGAAAACCCCTTTTTAAAGCAACATACTTCAAACCATGCATTGCTCAACATGAAAACCAACCTTTAGCTTAGAAAAGCTAAACAACTCACCCCAAAACACATTCCCGCAAACTATCATTTAAACCCTTTTCATGCATGAACATCACATGTAAAGTTAAACACAAATTCCTTGGAAAGCACTTCCAATTCACAACATACTTTCCTCATTCTTGATGAACATCTCAAAACAAGAAACCCTTTGAAAACCATTAGCTCCTTCTAACTATCTCACGCATTAAACCAATGCAACACATGAACCATAAAAACAACACTTGCATTACATGCCTTCTAAAACAAACCCTCACAAGACTTCAATACATTCATGAGATTCTATGCACATATACACCATTCACATTAGCAAAATATACTAGTGCTCAAGCTTAACAAGCATCGCATGCATTCTTGCATCATTTACATATTTCCCTTGCACCTTGCATCATTTCCAAGCAACTCTTGCTTCATTACATTCAAACACATTATATTGGCATTCAAGCGACAATTCACAAACCATCACAACACAAAACACAATCGGATACGCGGATTACAAGCGTTGTCCCACACGTTTCATACACACTATCGAACAACACAAGGTGGAGCTTACCGGTACAATCTCAACCCCTCAACACCCGTGATGGAGTTTAACGGTACAATCACAACCCCTCAACATCACTCATCGGAAGTTGTATAACTCACTAGCGAGAGCTGGGACACACCACAAGGCATACACATGGGAGCTACCTCAACCATTGTAATCACCTTAACCAAGCTCACACACGGGAGCAACACTCCACCATTGTGAAGCTTATCAAGGTCCACCCACGAGAGTCATCCTCCATCGCGGTGACACTTAACAAAGTCCACCCACGAGAGCCATCCTCCATCGTGGTGACGCTTAACAAGCCCACCCACGAGAGCCATCCTCCATCGTGGTGACGCTTAACAAGCCCACCCACGAGAGCCATCCTCCATCGCGGTGACACTAATTTCCTCGATCGCTAGGGTACTTGGATGGAGTCTACTGTACAATCACAATCCCTCAACATCCAAGGCGACTCAATTCACGGTGCACCCAATCCTATTGCCGGCTAACTATATCCGATTAAAGTTACCGAGAACCACTTACATCACTTGCCAATATAACCATTTTACCACATTAATCCACTGTTTTACAAGCATAACCAAAATGTCAAATCCACAAGGATCACATGCTTAGAATCATATGCACACAGCACAAGCAAGTCAAGGATTACTTACCTCATGCATCTTTAACATAATGGCATTAATAACCGACAATAAACCATGTCCAGACATGCTTAAAAACAGTAATTTAAACACAATCATTCCAAGTGCATTTAAAAACCAAAGCATAGCCCAAACCAAGAGAGAAAATCCATTCACTTACTCTTGAGCTTAGCTAAGTTGTTTAGACTTAAACTAAGCTCCCAAAGCCTCATCCAAAATGTTTCAAAGCTGGAAAACTCTTTACCACTCACCGATACACAAAACTACGCTAGCCGTTAAGCCTTCCAAGCATCTGAAACCTCCAACGCCACCTCTACTGCCTTCGGATCATTCTCCCCTGTTTTAAACACATAACAACATAGGATTAATGCATCATCATGCATTAAAATCACCAGCAACACACCTAAACTCGCTGCTCTACACAAATCCAACATTTCGGCTACCAAACACAACCGAAATTACTTCCAAACTCTTCCAAAACTTAACCCAGCCAAGATCCATCACTTCTAACCATTTTTAAACATCAATTAACATCCAAAAAGGACCTAAACACGTCCTTATACCTCCAGCTATAACAGAACACCAAATTCACCCCAAAAACCACCATTTTCACAAGTAAAAACTTAGGAAAATCAACCTATTCGGGATTGCATTGATTAAACCTCAATTATACATCATTTAGACATCCAAAATACATCAAAAAGACATCTCAAAACAGAGCCCAATCATCCAATACGAATTTCTTCAAAATTAAATCCAAATCTTGCATTTCAAGCCAAAATCAAGAACACAACATTAAAACCTTTAATAAAACACAATTTAAGGATTGAGAACTTGGGAATTTCAGTAAAGAACTGAGTATTTAGAGGAGAAGGACGTTCATACCTCTAAATGTGGATTTCTCCTTGTTTAGAGCCAAAATCCTTGAAAATTCAATAAGCAAATGATGAGGATTTGGTGTAGAAATGATTAGGAATCATTTAGGGATTGAAAACTCTTCTTTAGGTGTGAAAATCAAAAGGAAAGTTGCTGTGGAAATGTGTTTGGCTGAGGGAATTTTGAGAGAAAATGAAATGGGAAAATTTTGGTAAAAGTTAGTTATGAAACTAAAATATCACTTTTCCCTCTTTTCTTTTTTATTAATTAAACACTAAATGAGTCTTAAAAATCAAGAAAAATCTGGAGAAATCCTCCCTTGGGTAAATTAGCTCCTTAAAGATTCAAAGTTTCAATCCTTTTAAAACAGTCACGAACTTTTCAAAAATTACATTTTAGTCACTAACTCGAATTGTCATATCTCCAAGCCTCATTTTGTAAAATTGATTTCACCACTCTTATATATATATATTAAAAGAGGATTTTTAGATATTTTTCCATATTTTTAATGCATCTCGAACTAGGCTTTTCCTAAAACCACCTTTTATATTCAAACCGAAAATCCGACCAGTCCGATTCAAACCCAAAACTTCTAAGCCCAAAATTGGGGTGTTACAACTCTCCCCCTCTTAGGAAATGTCGTCCTCAAAATTTCAACCGGCGAAAAGAGCACAACCAAACTTCTCCAGGCAACCCACAAGGCAACACAGGAGACTTAACCACCACTGAACACTCTCTAAACAAAACTCTACAAACCAACTCCTCCACAAATCAACTTACACTATAACCAAACCCAACACCACCACATATTGTTCACAAATTCCAGAACACTCAGATGTTAACCACAGCTTAACCTTTCACACTTCCGAACTGCGCATAGCCCCAACAACAACCCAAAGAACCTCCAAACTTTTACAGCATACACCACCTTAACTCATAACTCCCAAAACTTGCACACATGGTGACACCAACCCATCCTGTGCAGCCACCATGTGACCCACAACCTTCACTGCTTCTAAAACCCCTTGCAAAACTGCTCAACCTCTTCTAAAGGTTACCACATCAAGCAAAATTTTAATCAACAACCGCTTACTCAAACTTCTCAACGTATTGATGACATTCCCTCACATACGCCACTATCATTACCATAACGACTCACTAAAACTACTCACACAACATTCGAAATTCACGTCACAAAACCCCAACCTTGACTCCGCCAGTCGTTTCACATACCACTAGCTGACTTCAGAAGGGATTTACTTATACACGACTAGCCAACCACTTCTCACAAGAACCCGTCCAACCAGCAATGGCCCTTGAACTTACATTGCCTTTCCACTTCAAGCTTTGACTACAACACTAGCCTTACTAGGACACCGCCCATTCTATACATACATATTAAGATTACGAAACTTCTATTCACCCCAGGCCAACCCTTTTCTACAACCCACAACACAACCTCTTCTCAACTCTTCGAATGTTGCTACGAACCATCACCTACAAAAACAACCCTTCTATTACAACATCAATGCCAAGTTACCTCAGCACTCTGGAAACACATCCACTAACCTGCAACATCGCTTAACACCAAGAAACTACCACTTCTACTAGCTATTCACAACCACTTTGATTGATTCTAACTTCAACCGGTAATCTCCTCACCACCACACCGCTAAACTCTTTAAGCGCCAAAACACTTTCCTTCTGCCAACATGCTATATCGCACTCACTATTACTGACAGCTCGCTTAATACCCTCCATTACTTCTAACATTCTCCTAGCACCAAAACAACTCTTAAACCCATCATCCAACCTAACCCTATCACAACACTAACGGACCCAACTAGCTATTAGCAAGTGTGAACGTTCGTATGCATGGTCACCAATATGCCCTTTCAATGTCTGTGCACATGTATGCAAAACCTCTAATGTTATGTCACATGTATGCATGTACCAACACACACATATATATATAATATAGTATATAACAATGGTTTTAACTGTGCATGTATGTTGGTTCACACCCACCAATAACATCCTCAGAATCCGCCTAAAAACAACCTTCTATCTCACTTCCAACTTGTCCAACCCTACCATTCTAACAACCCATTAACCACAAAATACCCACTAATGCCCTCTTCACACTAAAGTTGTTTTCAAAACAACACCAACTACTACCCCAAACTTGCTAGCTATGAGACCATACCCACTACGCAAGGGAAAACCAAACTGAAACCAAACTAAGATAACTAGGGTAAAGGTTACTTAACAAGGTTACTTGTAAACATCTCACTGCCTCGGGGCTTCAACAGACAAACTCTCTTCTTCGCAGAACCATCATTCTCTGGCCGCACCACCGCAACATCAGCCAACACCTTAAGGTCATCACCATCTCCCTGCGGTAAAGAACCCTGACTACCCCGAGCCAACTTCAAACAATTTCGTCTCAAATGTCCAACAAACCCACAATTCCAACAAGATTCATTCCCCAAGCTCCTCACACCTTTCTGTCCTTCCTGCCACCTTCGAACTTTGTCTTGGCCGCGCCCACGACCCTTCTGAGACCCTTTTGCTACCACTGAAGCTGATCTCAACACTTGAGGATAATTTCGCTTCACATGCTCCTTATAACCACAGTTCCAACAAACTCCCACATCCCAACAACCTCCAACATGACAACTTCCACAACGGTCACACATCGGCAACCGAGCTACTCCTCCTTGATCATGTAGCACTTGCCCCACATCTGCACTACCACCCAGGCTTCGATTCAAGCAAAACCTTCTATCACGCAACCTCTTACGCTGACCGCTCACGAGGTCAGTATCCACAGCTCTCTTGTTAAAACTTTTCTCACCTTCATAATCTGGAGCCACACCCCCACGTTGCTTAACCCTTGGGAATTTCTTTCCAAGGTACCTTTCATAAAAGGCAGACACAAAGAAGTCCCAATCTATATCGTGGATATGCGTTGCCACCGCCACAGATGTCCACCAGACACAGGCGTCCTCCAACATCAATGAGACAACACTTCCCAGCTTACAGGCGTAGTCACGCCCTTCCTGGTCCAAAATCAGAATTATACTGGCCAACCAAGCTTCGAACGCCTCAGGTGTCGAACCACGATACTCCACAGCTCTCAAATCATATAGGCAATGTTTTGTCAAACTCGCGTGTCCTTCGATCGGCACGTCTTCAGGCCTCACTTTCACCATGGCCTGAGATGTTCCCAACACCTCTTGAACAATAGGTGATGAACTCTTCATCACAGAACCAACTTCCTCCTCTTGCCTTACTACCTCAACTCCAGGCACTGTAGGCTGAAACGAAACACATCCACCAAAAGATGAATTCCAAGACTTAACAACCTGGTCTAAAGCAGTGACCATCTCACCCAACTGCCATTCTCTCATCGATTCCATCGTGCTAAAAACAACAAGCAATCATAACAAAACAAACAAAATGACCAGGCCAGCTTCAAGCAAGGATTCAAGACTCCAACTCCAACATAACACAATAGCTATAATAATAAGGCAATGGGTATCCCGAATTCTCCCATTTTACATGACATAACAATAAAAAAAAAACATGGTTATCACAACATCGAGCATATCAATCAACATACTTCGATCATGCTCTCATCAAACAACATTCACCCGCAACAGCATAACATCAACATATCATACCCATCACACTTTCATCATTCATAAAATCAGCTCACAACACCAGCATATCATCAGTACAATTTCACATTAGCTCAATGAAGATTCATAACCAAAAAGCATGATAAAAACATCAACAATTTGCTCAAAGACACACATTTCAACCGACTTTCAACCACACATCAGAATAAACATCAAACACTTATTACAACAATTTACCATTTCCCCAAGCATTCGCAACTCAGCTCTGATACCACCAAATGTAACCCCCTTAGCCCGGCCTAGACGCTTGACCCGAACTACGAAGATTACACGGGGAAAACCAAAGTCAACCCAAAGGTCAACCTTGATTAACGACCCTTTTTTTTCTTTTTAAACTTGTATAAATGCATATTAACCCTATGCGTACTCTTGAGATAAGCATACTCAAAAATCACAGCAATCGGATACCAATAAGGAACTCAATTGCGCAACATACGAATTTAGGGACCAAATTGTAAATTCTGTAAATTAAGAGGACTTTACCAATTTTTAAGTTACCATTATGAAATTAGTCATGTTTGATGCATCTCTGCCAAATTTCACCTCAAATGGCCACTCCGAACTCAAGCAATTGCACATACAAAAATCAGGACTAAAACGTAAAGTTTGCAAACCTCGAAACCATTCAAATCAGTGCCCAACGGTCAAGCATTTCGAAACGGGAATAGACCGTTCAAAAACAGGGCTTGGCAGTAGCCAAAGTGTTTCGAAACACCTCTACCCGTTTCGAAACGCCCAGGCCAAAACATGCCCCTGTTTCGAAACAGGCAAGGGTGTTTTAAAACAAGAAGCATAGTGCAACAACTTATGAATAAGAAGATTCAAATGTTGCAAAGCGATAAACAACAAGATTCAAACCACAAACCAAATATGGTCAACATACTCAAACTCGTTACACATCAATATAAAAGACTCCCCCCCATTGCCTTTATTATCTATAGCTATTAACCGAGACATACTTCTCAAGTGGAGCTCTCCTTGAATCTCTTGCTTTATGCTGTCCCAACTTCAATTATCTGCATTTATGGACACAAAAGAGCGTAAGCACATAATGCTTAGTGAGGGATGCTCAAAACCAAAACACCATCAATGCAACAAATCATAAAACCTTCTTAAAAAGTAAATACAATTCAATAAACCAAAGCATTGTTTGAAAACCCCTTTTTAAAGCAACATACTTCAAACCATGCATTGCTCAACATGAAAACCAACCTTTAGCTTAGAAAAGCTAAACAACTCACCCTAAAACACATTCTTGCAAACTATCATTTAAACACTTTTCATGCATGAACATCACATGTAAAGTTAAACACAAATTCCTTGGAAAGCACTTCCAATTCACAACATACTTTCCTAATTCTTGATGAACATCTCAAATCAAGAAACCCTTTGAAAACCATTAGCTCGTTCTAACTATCTCACGCATTAAACCAATGCAACACATGAACCACAAAAACAACACTTGCATTACATGCCTTCTAAAACAAGCCCTCACAAGACTTCAATGCATTCATGAGATTCTATGCACATATACACCATTCACATTAGCAAAATATACTAGTGCTCAAGCTTAACAAGCATCGCATGCATTCTTGCATCATTTACATATTTCCCTTGCACCTTGCATCATTTCCAAGCAACTCTTGCTTCATTACATTCAAACACATTATATTGGCATTCAAGCGACAATTCACAAACCATCACAACACAAGACACAATCGGATACGCGGATTACAAGCATTGTCCCACACGCTTCATACACACTACCGAACAACACAAGGTGGAGTTTACCGGTACAATCTCAACCCCTC
The DNA here is from genome assembly GCA_958450335.1 of Hibiscus tridactylites. Classification (NCBI taxonomy): domain Eukaryota; kingdom Viridiplantae; phylum Streptophyta; class Magnoliopsida; order Malvales; family Malvaceae; genus Hibiscus; species Hibiscus tridactylites. The sequence continues at coordinate 69,709,616 of OY288269.1, read as the reverse complement.
AGCACCTGTGATGGAGTTTAACGGTACAATCACAACCCCTCAACATCACTCATCGGAAGTTGTATAACTCACTAGCTAGAGCAGGGACACACCACAAGGAATACACATGGGAGCTACCTCAACCATTGTAATCACCTTAACCAAGCTCACACACGGGAGCAACCCTCCACCGTTGTGACGCTTATCAAGGTCCACCCACGAGAGTCATCCTCCAACGCGGTGACACTTAACAAAGTCCACCCACGAGAGCCATCCTCCATCGTGGTGACACTTAACAAGCCAACCCACGAGAGCCATCCTCCATCGTGGTGACGCTTAACAAGCCCACCCACGAGAGGCATCCTCCATCGCGGTGACACTAATTTCCTCAATCGCTAGGGTACTTGGATGGAGTATACGGTACAATCACAACCCCTCAACATCCAAGGCGACTCAATTCACGGCGCACCCAATCCTATAGCCGGCTAACTATATCCGATTAAAGTAACCAAGAACCACTTACATCACTTGCCAATATAACCATTTTACCACATTAATCCACTGTTTTTACAAGCATAACCAAAATGTCAAATCCACAAGCATCACATGCTTAGAATCATATGCACACAGCACAAGCAAGTCAAGGATTACTTACCTCATGCATCTTTAACATAATGGCATTAATAACCGACAATAAACCATGTCCAAACATGCTTAAAAACAGTAATTTAAACACAATCATCCCAAGTGCATTTAAAAACCAAAGCATAGCCCAAACCAAGAGAGAAAATCCATTCACTTACTCTTGAGCTTAGCTAAGTTGTTTAGACTTAAACTAAGCTCCCAAAGCCTCGTCCAAAATGTTTCAAAGCTGGAAAACTCTTTACCACTCACCGATACACAAAACTACGCTAGCCGTTAAGCCTTCCAAGCATCTGAAACCTCTAACGCCACCTCTATTGCCTCCGGATCATTCTCCCCTGTTTTAAACACATAACAATAAAGGATTAATGCATCATCATGCATTAAAATCACCAGCAACACACCTAAACTCGCTGCTCTACACAAATCCAACATTTCGGCTACCAAACACAACCGAAATGACCTCCAAACTCTTCCAAAACTTAACCCAGCCAAGATCCATCACTTCTAACCATTTTTAAACATCAATTAACATCCAAAAGGGACCTAAACACGTCCTTATACCTCCAGCTATAACAGAACACCAAATTCACCCCAAAAACCACCATTTTCACAAGTAAAAACTTAGGAAAATCAACATATTCGGGATTGCATTGATTAAACCTCAATTATACATCATTTAGACATCCAAAATACATCAAAAAGACATCTCAAAACAGAGCCCAATCATCCAATATGAATTTCTTCAAAATTAAATCCAAATCTTGCATTTCAAGCCAAAATCAAGAACACAACATTAAAACCTTTAATAAAACACAATTTAAGGATTGAGAACTTGGGAATTTCAGTAAATAACTGATTATTTAGAGGAGAAGGACGTTCATACCTCTAAATGTGGATTTCTCCTTGTTTAGAGCCAAAATCCTTGAAAATTCAATAAGCAAATGATGAGAATTTGGTGTAGAAATGATTAGGAATCATTTAGGGATTAAAAACTCTTCTTTAGGTGTGAAAATCAAAAGGAAAGTTGTTGTGGAAATGTGTTTGGCTGAGGGAATTTTGAGAGAAAATGAAATTGGAAAATTTTGGTAAAAGTTAGTTATGAAACTAAAATATCACTTTTCCCTCTTTTCTTTTTTATTAATTAAACACTAAATGAGTCTTAAAAATCAAGAAAAATCTGGAGAAATCCTCCCTTGGGTAAATTAGCTCCTTAAAGATTCAAAGTTTCAATCCTTTTAAAACAGTCACGAACTTTTCAAAAATTACATTTTAGTCACTAACTCGAATTGTCATATCTCCAAGCCTCATTTTGTAAAATTGATTTCACCACTCTCTTATACATATTAAAAGAGGATTTTTAGATATTTTTCCATATTTTTAATGCATCCCGAACTAGGCTTTCCCTAAAACCACATTTTATATTCAAACCGAAAATCCGACCGGTCCGGTTCAAACACAAAACTTCTAAGCCCAAAATTGAGGTTTTACGCAAATGGTGTTTAAGTTTCAAAACTATAGTAAGGCTCTAAACTGGTCCTAAAACTATCCTAAAGGCATTGCCACGACAGAGGCTGTCACGATAGGTAAGTTCAGTTCAAAGACTTAAGCCAAAAATTTCATCATTTTTTAAGCAAAAATAAACTAAGTAAAATACACAATTTTTAAACTTAATAAGACTCCATTAATGGAGGGATGCCACCCCCAAACTCGAGGGTTGCATTGTTTTCAATGCAAATGACATATGAGATAACAAAATACATCACAAAATATATAAAAAAAAGGCAGACAACAAAATAAGATAGGAAACTTAAATTTAGGTGTTTTCGTCGCTATTGCTGCTGCTGCTGAGCTGGACCTGCTGACGGGCAGTGACCTTCTTGGCTGGTGCTAGCTGGCGGATGGGGGAGGCAGATGTATGCTTTGTTTTGTCCTCCCTTGGAGGTTGAATACGGGTAGGGGGGATATGAGGAGGTTTCTCCACTACCTGCACCTCGGAGATGCTACTGTTGCTGCTACTGGTGTCGCTATCTTCTTTTCCTTTGTCGGCTGCCATTTTCTGCCTCTTCTCCGGTGTAAACTCCTTGGACAAATTCCTCTTGACAAAGGGTTCGCCGTCGGATTCTTCCCAAACTGAGGAAGAGGAGAAACCTGCTATGTAGGCGTCGAGTTCAGCCGAAGGCATCTTTTGCTTGGTTCATCTGGTAGAGGTGTCTGCTGTGCGACTACCGCCTGCAGCTGTTATGGCAGGGGTCGGTGTGGATGCAGCAGATGGCGTATTGGGCGTGGCAGCGGGGGTAGGGGTATGGGCAGGGGTGGGGGCAGCAAAGTATTGGATGAGGAAAGTAGGGAATACAGCATCGGGGAAATTTAAAGAGGTATGGATGAAATGTATCGTGGCAGTGGTGAAGTCTCGAATGAAACTCATAAGACCGAGGTGTCGTTCCTCCAGTTTTTGTATGGCATCAAGGATCTGGGTGGAGGTGTCCGGCTGTGCTGCTGTTGTAGGTTGCCTGGGTTCTATGGCAGCAGACTCGGTGTCGGTGGGTTCTGTCGGCTCTGCTGCTGTGGCAGTAGGGTCGAAAGACAACAGCGGTGTGGCAACAGTGAGTTCCATCAGGCTTAGGATATTTCTGTCGGTCCAGCCTTTCCCTTGAACTCGTAAATCTTCAGCTGCCTCCGATACTTGGTGGCCGCGACAAAGGGCGGTGATGAGATATGGGTAGAAGAGTGGTCCGGATGATCGATATGCGCATTCCAATATGCCCTCTCGGACATATCTACCAACATTAATCGGCCTCTCATGTAATATAGAATGGATGAGGGCTAACCTGGGTTGGTCGACAGTTGTATTATGAGAGGAGGGCATAATCCGCTTTTTGATGAAGGCGTTCCAAAGTTTGGCCTCCAGGGTAAGTTGGACTCTCTTCACCGTCCTAGGGTTTTTCGGATCAGTGTTCCACTGGGTACCTTCGTCCGTGAGTTCTGCCATAACAGCGTCGTAGTCGGCAGGCTCTCGATTCTCAAGAAATTGTTGGTGGCCATCTTCGTTTTTGCCCACATAGAATTCGTAGAGAGTGTTGATGTACTCGGGCTCGAAGGGCACCTCTTTTCCTCTTACTGTGACTATTGTCGCGTTCCTGCTGCCGATGGCAGCATAAAAATCTCGGACAAGAGTCACATTCATCTCCTCTGGCTGTTCCGCAAATATTTGCCACTGCAGGGCTCTAATTTTCCTAGCTATGAATGGCTGCAGTCCCATGTTCCCCGTTTTCGAAGTGTAAATAAAACCCTTCTCCTCCCACATGTCACGAATCTGGAAGGATCATGGAGTTGATGCTGCCGGGGCAGAGCTTGAAGCAGCACTTTGGTGGGTGTTTCTAGAAGACATGTTGCACGGATTGTATAAGAAAATGAAAGCAAGTAAAAAAAATTTCTAGAGAAAACAAGTAGAAGGAGTAGAAGTGAGTGAAAATGAATAGTAAAACAAGGTTTATATAGGGGAGAGTTTGCTACCCGTTGGAGCTGTAACGGCAGGCGCGAATAACGGGGCCAGCAGTTAGGCGGTTTCTGACGCGTCTGTCACGTGTTTCCGTGTCTGCTGCGCGTCTGTTACGCGTTTGAGTGTCTATCGCGACAGCATGTCGACTGGCTGGATTTTCCGCGTCTGTCGCGGCAGCTGTAACGGCAGGCTCCAAAGTTGGGCTTTTTGGGTTGATGGAAAGATGGTGGGTTGAATTCACTTCTCCTCTTCTCCTTGTCTCCTTGATTCCCTAAAAATAATAAAAATAAAGACGTTATTTCCTAAAAATAAAATAATTCTAATTTCCTAATATATAATAAATAATAAAAATAAATAAAAATAAAATTTAGGTTAAATTAGGGATTGCAGGTAGGGCATCTCCTAAGGTAACTACTTCCTGCATTCTTGGGGCTTCAGTCCCCTGATAATGCTTCAATCGCTGTCCATTGACTTTGAATTGGTGCCCGCCTTTTAAAGATCTGATCGTGATGGCACCATGGGGAAAAACCTGCACCACTTCGAATGGGCCAGACCATGTAGATTTTAGATTCCCTGGGAAGAGTTTCAACCTAGAGTTAAATAGCAACACAAGCTGCCCTGGGTAGATCTGTCGTGGCAGCAACTTCTTGTCATGCCACTTCTTGGTCTTGTCCTTGTAGATTCTTGCGTTGTCATATGCCATTGTTCGAATTTCTTCAATTTCGTTCAGATCAAGTAGCCTTTTCTGCCATGTTTTTACCAAGTCCATATTAACTGCCTTGATGGCCCAGTATGCTCTGTGCTCGATCTCAACAGGTAAATGGCATGTTTTCCCATAAATCAGCCGATAGGGTGACATTCCCAATGGAGTTTTGAATGTTGTCCTGTAGGCCCGTAATGCAACATTGAGATGTAGAGACCAGTCCTTCCGAGTTGGTTTAACCATCTTTTCCAGAATGATCTTAACCTCTCTGTTGGATATTTCAGCCTGTCCATTGGTCTGAGGGTGGTATGTTGTTGCAATCCGATGTTTGACACCATACTTTTTCAAGGCAGCAGCTATAACCCTATTTTCAAAATGCATCCATTCATCACTAATGATCGCCTTAGGGATGCTGAATCTGGAAAAAATGTTTTTATGCAAAAACCTCTGAACCGTCTTGGCATCGTTTTTCTGAGTAGCGATCGCTTCAACCCATTTAGACACATAGTCTACTGCCATGAAGATATATAAGTTCCCACATGAAGTTGGGAATGGTCCCATAAAATCTATCCCCCAAATGTCAAAGATCTCAACTTCAAGAATATTTTGCAGCGGCATCTCGTGTCTCATTGAGATGTTTCCAGTATGTTGACATTTGTCACAGTTCTTGTAGAATGTTTGGGCATCCTTGTACATTGACGGCCAATAAAATCCTGACTGCAAAACCTTGGCAGCAGTTTTGTTACCTCCTAAATGTCCTCCATATTGTGAAGCATGGCAGTGATGTAGTATAGCTTCCTGTTCATCCTGTGGTACACATCTCCTTATAACCTGATCTGCACAAATTTTGAAAAGAAGAGGTTCGTCCCAATAATAATGCTTAACATCATTTTGGAACCTCTTCCTAGCATGATAATTAAGGTCAGGAGGAGTTATTCCGCTAACTAAAAAATTAACGAAATCAGCATACCAGGGGAGTTCAAAAAACTTACCTGCCGCCATGGCTGTTACGGCAGTGCTTGTGGCAGCAAACAACTGCTCATTAGGGAAGGTCTCCAATATGTGTGTCTCGTCTACCGGTAGACTTTTTCCCTTCTCCAACCTTGATAAGTGATCTGCAACTTGATTCTATATCCCCCTTTTTGTCCTTGATTTCAAGGTCGAACTCTTGCAATAGCAGAATCCAGCGTATCAGTCGAGGCTTTGCATCCTTTTTGGTGAACAGATACTTCAATGCAGAGTGGTCTGTGTAGACTATGACCTTTGTTCCAAGTATATAAGAACGGAACTTGTAAATAGAGAATACCACAGCTAATAGTTCCTTCTCTGTGGTGGTGTAGTTCACTTGGGTGTCGTTCAGTGTTTTGCTGGCATAGTATATGACATGAAAGAGATTGTCTTTCCTCTGCCCAAGTGCTGCCCTGACAGCATAGTCACTAGCATCGCACATGATCTCGAATGGCAGTTTCAAATCTGGTGGTCGTACTATTGGGGCTGTTACCAGCTTTTCTTTCAAACCTTGAATGCCTCAATACATTCAGCGCTGAAGTCGAAGGGACGATTCTGATCAAGAAGATGGCATAGGGGTTTGGTCATCTTTGAAAAGTTCGCGATGAACCTCCGATAAAAATCATTATGCCCTAAGAAACTTCTGATTCTCTTGACTGTGGTAGGTGGAGGCAGCTTGTCGATTACTTCTATTTTAGCTCTATTGACTTCTATGCCACGACAGCTAATTTTATGGCCAAGGACTATCCCTTCATCCACCATGAAGTGACACTTTTCCCAGTTCAATACCAAGTTTGCTTTTTCACATCTCTTGATCACCTTTTGTAGGTTTCCTAGGCATTTTTCAAAGTTGTCTCCAAAGACTGAAAAATAATCCATAAATATTTCTACGAAATCCTCCACCATATCGGAGAATATTGCCATCATGCACCTTTGAAAGGTGGCTGGTGCATTACAAAGTCCAAATGGCATCCTCCGAAAAGCATAAGTACCGTAAGGGCATGTGAACGTCGTCTTTTCTTATTCTTCAGGTGCGATGGCTATTTGATTATAACCTGAGTAACCATCAAGAAAACAATAGTAAGGCTTACTCGCTAATCTATCAAGCATTTGATCAATAAAGGGTAAGGGGAACTGGTCCTTCCGGGTAGCTTTGTTAAGCTTCCGGTAGTCCATGCAAACCCTACAACCGGTCACAGTCCTGGTTGGGATTAGCTCGTTTTCTTCGTTGGTTACCACAGTTATTCCTCCTTTCTTTGGAACGCACTACACTGGGCTCACCCACTTGCTATCCGAGATGGCATAGATTATTCCAGGATCTAGCCATTTTATGATCTTCTTACGCACCACCTCTCGCATAGCATTGTTCAGACGTCTTTGTGCATCAATGGTCAGCTTATGATCATCCTCTAAAAGGATTTTATGCATGCATAGTGCCGGACTGATGCCTTGAATATCAGATATCGTCCATCCAATAGCCTTTTTGTACTGTTGCAGCATCCCTATTAGCTGCTGCTCCTGTTCTTGCATCAACTTGGAAGAGATGATTACGGGAAATGTATCATTTAAACCAAGGAAAACATATTTTAGCTGCTCTAGCAGGGGCTTAAGATCTAGAACAGGGGGCTCAACAGTTGATGGCTTTTGAATTATATGGTTATCCGAGGTGTAGTTTAAGGGCTCGAATAACTTACCTGGACGATTGCCTATCCAATTTACCTCATCTTGATCTTCAGTATCAGATTCTAAGGAGTTGTTGTCGTCAGTGCTGTCATGACAGTCTTATAAGTGGCTGCCGAGGTACTGACCAATTTTGATGTCGTGGCAGCCCGACCTGATGCAGGGTTGGTCAAGGGTAACTTCAGTGATAGCCTTGCATTCTTCTTCTGCATCAGCATGTTTCATTGCTTGGAGAACATTCAACTTGATTTCTTGATCGTTCACTCTCATGGTTAGTTCTCATTTTTCCATATCAATCAGTGATCTTCCTGTGGCTAAGAAGGGTCGCCCCAGGATGATTGGTGCATTTTCATCTGCTTCACAATCTAAGACAAGAAAGTCAGCAGGAAAAATAAACTTATCCACTCTTACCAGAATATCTTCAATTTTTCCTTCTGGATGAACGTAAGAGCGATATTCCAGCTGCAGTACTACTGTTGTGGGCCGAACTTTTCCAATACCTAATTTCTGAAAAACAAATTTGGGCATTAAGTTTATACTAGCACCAAGATCACAAAATGCCTTACCCACAAATTTGTCTCCGATTATGCATGGTATGATGAAACTCCCAGGATCCTTCTTATTCTGAGGTGGATGCTTATGTAGAATACTTATGCATACTTCTGTCATCTTAACCGTTTCAAATTCCCCAAGTCTGGATTTCTTCGACATGGCATCCTTGAGAAATTTGGCACAACCAGGCATCTCCTTTATGGCATCTAACAGCGGAATGTTGATATGGACCTGCTTAAAGATATCATAAATTTTCTTAAGCTGGGATTCCTGTTTCAATTTCTATAACCGCTGAGGAAAAGAAGGTGGAGGACAATAATCAGCAATACGTCCTTCCCACTGTATTCAGATCTGAGGAGGTTTTGGTTCATCATCTTTCTCCTATGTCCCTTCTGCTGTCGTGATAGGCTCATCGGCATCAGGCTGCTTGTCACCTGTCGGGGCAGCTTCCTCGATAGTCGACTCCAAGGCTGGTTTCTTAACTGATTCAACTTCCTTCTCTGGCCATGGTAATTTCTTCCCACTCCTAGTAGTGATGGCTTTGCACTGCTCATGTGTGGGTTGTCTAGCGTTTTTAGTATCGCTAGGAAATCCTCCATTCTACATTGGTTTAATATGCTATGAAACCTAACCCATTTGTGTCTCCAATGATTTCAGGGTAGCTTCATGATTGGTCATCCGCGTCTCTGTTTTATCCATGAATGTCTCCGTCTTCTTGACAAAGTGATTCATGTTCTCAATGTAGTTTCCTGTTTGAGACATAAATGTAGCCAAAGTCTGTTCCAGTATACTAGTTGTGGCAGCTGGTGGTTGTTGCTGATGCTGCTGCGGTTGCTGCCGAGTCAGCAATCTAGGTCCTCCCTGGTTCTGATTATTCTGTGCTTGAGGATTCAGGGCATTATTAGGATTGCTCTAAGAGAACTTGGGATCCTTTCTCCAGTTGGGATTGTAGTTGTTGGAGTTATAGTTCTGCTTATTGTAGTTCCCAACATACATCCCTTCTTCTAACTGTAACAGACATTCCTCCGAACTGTGATTTCCATTGCAAGTTTCGCATACCTCTTCAGTAGAGTAGACAGGCTGTGAATCTTCTTTCAAGAGCTTTTTCATTGCCTTAGTGAGATATGCCACCTGTGATTTTAACGAATTGTCGGCCTCATAATCTTTTACAGCTAGAACTCGTTTACCCCCTCTTCTTGCTGTAGGAAACTGTTCCTCATTCTTCGCCAGATTTTTCAATACTGCCATTGCCTCATCTGGGTTTTTGTCCAGCAGTAATCCATTTGCTGCTGAATCAATTCTGATACGAGTTTGTAAATTGGAAGCATTATAGAATTTAGTTACCTGGTTCCAAACGGGGAATCCATGCATTGGACAGTTTCTTAGCAGAGTGGTAAATCTGTCCCAGGCTTCGTGCATTGGCTCATCGTCTTCCTGTTGAAAAGTAGCAATTTCGTTACGTAATCGCTCAGATAAGTGTGAAGGATTAAAACGAGACAAAAATTCACGAGTTAGATCTGCCCAAGTTCGAATTGAACCCGGCGTTAGTTTATTCCACCAAGTCTTTTCCCTGTCCCTCAATGAATGAGGAAATAATCGAAGCCTCAGTATCACCGGATTAACTCCTGGTAGTCTAAACGAACCACAGATTTCCTGGAACGTCTTCAGATGCTCCCTAGCATCCTCTATAGCAGCACCACTGAATTGGCCAGCGTTGTTAATCATGCTGAACATAACAGGTTTCAGCTCAAAGTTGTCAACATTTACGTCTGGATTGTTCCCTCCATCTCCGGCATTGTAGTCTCGGCTTGACCAGCGTGCGGCAGCGGCAAGAGGGTCGACAAGTGGATCGTTCCCTCCATCTCCGGCAGGATTGTTATTATCCTGGGGATTCCTTTGGTCGTTCCTTCTTTCTTCGCGTCTTTCGTTCACCATTGCTTCGAGTTGTTCCTCCAGGTATTCGTTCCTTTCAACGAGGTAACAGACTCTTTTCTTGAGATTGAACTTTCGTTCGGGTTCAAGATCTAACTGGTACTCACGTTTCTTCCCCCGTTGAGATCTACGCATACGCAAAGAAAAGACCTTGTGAAAGGTATAGATTGAACAATCCAAGTAAAAATAGAAAAGTAAAGAGAATGCAGTAAAAGGTAGGCTAAAGTTATGTTGCCAGTCCCCGGCAACGGCGCCAAAAACTTGTTGCGTGTAAAAGTGTCTATCGTAATGTAGTGCAAGTGTACATGACACAAGTAGTAAAGTGATACGGAAGTATCGAATATCACCTTGGATTACTGCACGAGAAGAAAAAGAATAGTTTAAATTGTTGTCACGAAAATAATAAAGAGAACTGGAAATTAATATTAAAGTAATCAAGATAGAGAGAATGGGCTGGTATTGAATTGCTCAGTAGTGTAGGTATTGCAAAGTCTGGGAATATCTGTTCTGTCGCGGCACCACCTGTCGCGGCAGCGGTCTGTTGTTAGTCGCGGCAGCGATCACACAACTCTGTACTTCAAGCTTGGCAAGAATCCCTACTGTGCCTTGGCCTATCCCTAGGTCCAAGTCTGTCGATGAACACGTCTTAGATGATACCTCCCGGCGTGAATCGAAGGATGAACACCGATGTTGTCGAATTCTTCCTTATCCACTTAACCTCGTCCTATCCCTAGGTCCGAGATAGTTCAACCATAAACTGGAGAACCCGCACTTATTCCTTTCGTATACTTAACTCTCCTGATATTAAGTAAATAGATAATCTCACAATGCTCTCCCAATACTCTTGCAAGATGTTGAAAACCAGAATAAGCAAACTTGAAGTTTATTTTATTGAACGGAAAATTCCTAAAACAAATGCAATCCTTGCAACTACTTTACAAATCAACTCGTAGCCCTAGGGGGAATTTAGAACATGTTGAGAAGGGGAAACGGCTAGGGTTTTGGGAAGAATGCTAGAGATGAAGATGATGTCCTCTCCTAGGTCGAATTACATGCCTTTATATAGGCCTTGGGTTCAAATTTTCTAATATGACAAGAATACAAGTTTAAACTAAAGTACAACTCTATTAAAGACTAAATCTTCAGAGAATATATCTTTAATTTGTCATTCCTTCTTGCTTGGAGTTTCTTCCTTGAACTTTGGGCTTGGCCTTCATTCTGATCTAGGGCTTGGAAAAATATAAGGGTGCTCCACGACATACGGGCTTAATTTTCTCTTTCTGTCGATGCCCACTTTGCTTCTTCTCCTCAATACTGCTGTCGTCCTTGGCTGCCATGGCAGCGACCACAACAGCATCGTCCTCCTCGTCTGCACATCCAGTTCCAGCTTTGATGCATCACTGCCCAGCGTCTGCTTCTCCATCTACTACAACAGCTACCTGCAAAAGCAACCAATTTCGTTAGAAACTGTGCCATTTAATATATTTATGATGTAGGAATGAAATCTAACCTAAATGCAATGAATTATGCTTGAATGCAGCAGAAATATAGGTTAAATAGGGGGTAAATAATAGAACTTTTACACACTCAACACGACGCAAGTAGTGCAAGTGTACACGATGCAAGTAGTAAAGTTATACGGAAGTATCGGATATCGTCTCCATAGGGACTGGGCTAATAGCTTCACCTTAGATTACTGCACGAGGAGAAAAAGAATAGTTTAAATTATTGTCACGAAAATATTAAAGAGAACTGGAAATTAAGATTAAAGTAATCAAGATAGAGAGAATGGGATGGTATTGAATTGCTCAGTAGTGTAGATATTGCAAAGTCTGGGAATATTTGTTCTGTCATCGTTCCTGTCGCGACAGCACCTGTCGCGGCAGTGGTCTGTTGTTAGTCGCGGCAGCGTTCACACAACTCTGTACTTCAAGCTTGGCAAGAATCCCTGCTGTGCCTTGGCCTATCCCTAGGTCCAAGTCTGTCGATGAACACGTCTTAGATGATACCTTCCGGCGTGAATCGAAGGATGAACACCGATGTTGTCGAATTCTTCCTTAGCCACTTAACATCGTCCTATCCCTAGGTCTGAGATAGTTCAACCATAAACTGGGGAACCCACACTTATTCCTTTCGTATACTTAACTCTCCCGATATTAAGTAAGTAGATAATCTCACAATGCTCTCCCGATACTCTTGAGAGATGTTGAAAACCAGAATAAGCAAACTTGAAGTTTATTTTATTGAACAGAAATTTCCTAAAACAAATTGCAATCCTTGCAACTACTTTACAAATCAACCTGTGGCCCTAGGGGGAATTTAGAACATGTTTAGAAGGGGAAAACAACTAGGGTTTTGGGAAGAAGGCTAGAGATGAAGATGATGTCCTCTCCTAGGTCGAATTACATGCCTTTATATAGGCCTTGGGTTCAAGTTTTCTAATATGACAAGAATACAAGTTTAAACTAAAGTACAACTCTATTAAAGACTAAATCTTCAGAGAATATATCTTTAATTTGTCCTTTCTTCTTGCTTTGAGTTTCTTCCTTGAACTTTGGGCTTGACCTTCATTCTGATCTAGGGCTTGGAAAAATATAAGGGTGATCCACGACAGACGGGCTTAATTTTCTCTTTCTGTCGAGGCCCACTTTGCTTCTTCTCCTCAATACTGCTGTCGTCCTTGGGTACCACGGCAGCGGCCATGGCAGCATCGTCCTTCTCGTCTGCACATCCAGTTACAGCTTTGATGCATCACTGCCCAGCGTCTGCTTCTCCATTTGCTATAGCAGCTACCTGCAAAAGCAACCAATTTCAGTAGAAATTGTGCCATTTAATATATTTGTGATGTAGGAATGAAATCTAACCTAAATGCAATGAATTATGCTTGAATGCAACAGAAATATGGGTTAAATAGCGGGTAAATAATAGAACTTTTACACAGTCAACAAAAATGGTAGACTCTTTCGGTGGAATGTTTCATAACTGGATTGTGCGGTATATGTGCAAATACTTGGTGGATGGTTTTGGCATATTTTTATGTGAATATGTGAAATTGGTTTTTGTTTCTATGCAAATACATGTATTTTGATGACCCGAAATGTTTAGTGTATGTCTTGGATTGTTTTTCTTATCTTTTCATGTGTTTAAGTGAGAGTCCTAATACATAATTATACTCTTGTTAATTTTAGACCAAGAATAAGTTAAGAAAAGATTCGGATGAGTTGCAAGATATGATTAAGGATTTAGGTATCCTGTAACTTCAGGATAAGAGGTGAGTGTAGTTTAAAGCCTCGGGATAGACTGAAACTATCATGAGCATCTTTAACTAATTTTTTCAGTTTTGTTTGCTCTTTAAGCTATGTTTTGCTCGTAAGGCTAAGTTAATATTTGATGAAAAGTACTCTGTAATTTGAAATTGTGATTGAGGTTAGTTGCTTGGCAAATTAACTAATGCTAAGTTAATATTCGATTAAGAACTTGATTATGAAATTAAAACCTTGAATAAAGTGAATACATACCTGACATGGTATGACTTAAACCTTGCTAAAAGAACATGAATGCAAACTATGTCCACCTTATGAAGTAATAAGGAATACTCTTTTGATAAGATTGTGTGAACTTGTGAATAAGCTTTCAATGGAAACTAAATATGTATATGTAGAATATATTGTAAATATGTTAGTTTGGGTAACTTAGTTCTTATGGTAAGATATCTTAGCATTTGTATTTAGAGTAGCATCTTATGTATTTACTGAGGAATATTTAGTTTCCTAGATTACTTAGTTACTAAAGATAATTAACTAAGTCTCTCTATATATTCTCTTATTCCTATGAATAAAATTAAGAGTGTTTTTCTTATTATTCTACATGGTATCAGATTAGGTTGATCCTTTCCTTTTCTTCTTCCTTTCTCGATTTAGTTCTAATTCGAGATGGATTATGAAAACTCAGAAATCGGTTCTCCAAATGTTTCTCGACCTTCTAATTTTTCCTTGTCTGATGCCTCTATTTCTCCCATCACATCCTACAAATTCAATGGAAATAACTATCTTCCTTGGTCTCAACCCGTTAGGCTCTACATCACTGGAAGAAGAAAAACTTCTTATCTCTCAGACTCCTCTCCTATTCCCTCTAAGCATGATCCTGCCTACTCAACCTGGTTGAGTGAAAATACCATGATCATGGCATGGTTGATCAATTTCATGGTCCCTGCAATTGGGGAGAATTTTATGCTCTATCACACTGTAGCTGAGATTTGGAGAGTAGCCAAAGAAACCTACTCGTGTGTGGATAATACCTCTGAACTTTTTGGGGTTGAAAATCAAATCAAGGATCTTCGAAAAGGAGAGATGAATGTGGCTCAATACTTTGGTGTTCTTACTAAGTGCTGGCAGCAGCTGGATCATTATGAGGCTAATGAATAGAAATACAGTGATGATATTTCCTTTTACATTCGAATTAAGAATCAAAGAAGGCTATTTCAGTTCCTCTCTAGTCTGAATGGGGAGTTTGATAATGTTAGGGGTCGGATCTTAGCAACTAAACCTCTTCCTCTAGTTAGGGAAGCATTTTCAAACATAAGAAGGGAAGATAGTAGGAGATTGTTAATAATTCCTCATGTGGTTCAAGAAGATGCTTCTGCTCTTCTTACTCATGCCACCTCTGATCATGGGCAAAGGAGGGGCAGACCTTGGTGCACCCATTGCAAGAAGACTGGTCATGTGTTGGAAAAGTGCTAGAAATTGCATGGGAAACCAGCATATTGGAAACCTTCTTCCTCTCGTTTTTAGAAGGCTGCAAATCTTGCTTCTGCTAAGAATTCATCCACTGGCTTCAGCTTGCAACAAATGGTGGAGCTTCAACAAATCTTTGGTCGTTTATCCTCCTCCTCTGATTCAACAGCCTTGACAACTACTGAAGGTAATTCATTTTCCTTCATTCTTGCACCATCTTCCCAATGGATTGTCGATTCTAGTGCATCTGATCATATGTCAGGCAATCCTAAGTTGTTTCAGTCCTTCTCTACACTCAGCTCACCTTGTTACATTAAGATTGCAGATGGTTCACTTTCTAAAGTTACCGGAAAAAGGTTCAGTTCAAATTACTCCCAAGCTAGTTCTTTCAACTGTTCTCTATGTTCCTAATTTGAGTTGCAATCTGTTATCTGTTAGTGTTTTTGTGAGAGATGTTAATTGTGATGTACATTTTGGGGTTGATGGCTGTTTTTTTTCAGGAACATGACTCGAGAGTGGTGACTAACAATGTTAGGTTGCATAATGGTCTTTATACCCTTGATACTTAGCCCTCTTCATAATCCAATTGCTCTAGTGCCCCTCACAAATCTGCCCTATCTTCCAGGTTTAATTTAGATCCTGTAATGTTGTGGCATTTTAGATTAGGACATACCAATTTTAATTACATTAAAAGGATGTTTCCTAATATTTTTCTCAATAAGAATCCATTTTCTTTTACTTGTGCTATATGTCAATTGGCCAAACACACTCGAACCACTTATATGCCTGCATCTTTAAAATCAACTTCACCTTTTTCCACCATTCACAGTGACATTTGGGACCTTCTAAAGTCCCTAGTACTTTTGGATCTCGTTAGTTTGTTTAATTCATTGATGATTTCTCTCGCACTACTTGGACCTTTTTGATGAAGGAGAAATCTGACATTCTTCCTATCTTCCAGAATTTTTACACCATGATCCAAACTCAGTTTACTACACCTATTAAGATTGTTAGGAGTGATAATGGGAGTGAGTACCATAGCAAGTCCCTAGGGAATTTCTTCAGGGAAAAGGGGATATTTCACCTTATCTCTTGTGTTAATACACCCCAGCAAAATGGTGTATCTGAAAGAAAGAACAGACACCTCCTTGAGGAAAAACGTTTTAGGGGGATGCTCTTCTTACAACTACATACCTTATTAAAAGAATGCCTAGTAAGCCGCTAGGGTTTAAAATCCCTACACATGTTATTTCTTAGAAATTTCTTCATTTTTTTACCTTTGTCTTCTACTCTCCCTCTAAAAGTTTTTTGTTGCACAACTTTTGTCCATGTGCACAGTCACAACCGCAGTAAACTTGACCCTAGATCCTTAAAATGTATTTTCCTAGGGTACTCCTCAACACAAAAAGGTTACAGATGTCACTATCCTTCTACTCGAAAGACATGTATTTCTTCCGATGTCACATTTTTTGAAAACTAGCCCTATTTTCATAAGACTGAAATTCAGGGGGAGATATACAAAGAATTTCAGTCTTAGGTGACCTTCAACTTCTTCCTATTTTGCCTATTCTGGAGGGTGACATCTCTAAGAGTTCATCCTCTTCTTCTTCACACCAATCCACTCCCCTAAATGAAGTTGATATTATCTCTAACACTCCAAACCCTAATCCAGAGAACATTTCCCCTACACAACAAACCAACTCACATTCTAGCCTTTACAAATCACCTCTTCCAACTATTAAAGCCATTTCCAGTTTATTTCCAAACCTTGTAACACCTTTTAAACCACTCAGTGTGTATACCAGAAAGAAAAGAGTTCTTCATGAGGCTGCTATTCAACCTAACACTTGCCAAGAAATAATCTTGAGTCCTACATCTATTGAAACAGAAGGTAACAATCTTACTCAGAATTCCTCCAATGTTGGTTTAAATGATTTCACGATTTCTATTAGTAAGGAAGTAAGGAAATGGACTATTCATCCCATCAATAAATATGTTGCATATGGAAAACTTCTGCCTCATTTTAAGGCTTTATAGCCAGCCTAGACAGTGTACAAATTCCAAATACAATAGATGAATCACTTAAAAATCCTGAGTGGAGAAAAGTTGTGGAAGAAGAAATTAAAGCACTAGAAAAGAATCAAACTTGGAGTCTAACCAGTTTACCAGAAAGAAAGAGAGTTGTTGGATGTAAATGGGTATTTGCAGTGAAATATCACTCGGATGGCAGTGTAGAAAGACACAAAGCAAGGCTTGGAGCCAAGGGATTCACTCAATCTTATGAGGTTGATTATCAGGAGACTTTTGCACCAGTGGATAAATTAAATACAATCAGAGTTTTGCTGCCAATTGTTGTTAACAAAGATTGGAAATTACACCAATTAGACATCAATAATGCCTTTCTAAATGGGAATCTTGAGAAGGGGGTATACATAGAAATTCCACCAGGCTTGAAGGAAAATTCAACAAAGGGGACAGTGTGCCAGTTGAATAAGTCTCTATATGGATTAAAGCAATCCCCTAGAGCTTGGTTTGATCGATTTGCTAGAACCATGATTAAGAATGGGTTCAAGCAAAGCCAAGCTGATCTTACATTGTTCAAAAGTGTGACGCCTAATGGCAAAATGACTCTCCTAATAGTCTATGTCGATGACATAATCATCACTGGAGATTCCATAGAAGAAATATAAAGACTGAATACCGATTTAGAAAGGGAATTCGAAACAAAAGACTTGGAAAGTCTTAGATATTTTTTAGGCATGGAGGTGGGAAGATCTGAAGAAGGATTAGTGATCAATCATAGGAAATATATTATGGCTCTTTTGACTGAAACCAGAATGCTGGAATTCAAACCAATAGAGACTCCAATGGAGCCAGGCTTAAAATTCAGCAAGGATGAAGAAGGCGGTCCAGTAGATAAAGAATCTTATCAAAGATTAGTGGGAAAACTAATCTATTTGTCACTTACTAGACCTGACCTTGCATATGTAGTGAGCATTGTGAGTCAACACATTAGTGACCCTCGAGAAGAACATATGGAGGCAGTGACGAGGATTCTTAGATATCTAAAATTTTCACCAGGAGCTGGACTTATATTTAGAAAAAATCAAGATAGAACTGTGAAAGTGTACACTGATTCAAGCTGGGCAAGTGAATTAACAAATAGAAGATCTGTAAGTGGTTATTGTGCATTTGTGTGGGGCAACCTAGTTACTTGAAGAAGTAAAAAACAAGCTGTGATATCTAGAAGCAGTGCAGAGGCTGAATTTAGGGCCTTAGCTCTGGGTATTTGTGAAGGAATTTGGATTCAGAGACTTATCACTGAACTTGGACTCAATGAACATGGAGACTTTGAAATTTATAGTGATAGTCAATCAGCAATGAGTATAGCAAGGAATCCAGTTCAACATGATCGAACTAAACACATTGAAATAGATAGACATTTTATGTATCAAAAGGTCAATGGAGGGACAATGAAGCTGAACTATATTCCTACAACAAGTCAGATTGCTTATGTGTTTACCAAGGAAATTTCAAGAGTTGCCTTTGATGGCTTCTTATCCAAACTGGGTGTATATAACATATACAAACCAGTTTGAGGGGGAGTGTAGAATATATTGTAAATATGTTAGTTCGAGTAACTTAGTTCTTATGGTAAGATATCTTAGCATTTGTATTTAGAGTATCATCTTATGTATTTACTGAGGAATATTTAGTTTCCTAGATTATTTAGTTACTAAGATACTTAACTAAGTCTATATATATATATATTCTCTTATTCCTATGAATAAAATTAAGAGTGTTTTTCCTATTATTCTACAGTATATATACTTATTGATGGTAATCTTGTTATGATGCTCTTTGTATAAGAGAAATGAACCAATAAGAAATTCACACGAGGTGAATATATGTTTACTATGAAAAGGGGCAATGAGCCAAATGATCTGATATCTTGATAAGGAGCTATGCTCACTCTTTGCTAATAAGACATAACAATGTGAAACCCTTAGTCTCGAGTCAGTCTTAGGTATAGTTGACATGTCATAGGGTCTATAGAGCTCGTGTTTGGGGTGGACTACGGTCCTTATTTGGCGACAGTAGGAGGGATTGACCAGTACTGTGAGTACCATTTATTTGGCGACAGCTGGTTGGGAATTCGTGTACCTAGGCTAAAATTTGATTCTCAAGGCTACATTAAATATAAATAATGAACTTTGTAAACCAAGTTATAGAATTTTCTAAATAATACTTGTGATCAATCATCCATGTTTATATTATGCTATGATTGTTATCCTTCTTGATAAGTAACAAGTGCTTGTGAGATAATACGTTGTGTCTTGATGATAAATAACTTATGCCTATGTTTGGCACTTTAAGTGGCAAATAATTCTTGTCCAAAATATGTTATGTCAAACGCTTAATATGATAAGTGAAGTTAAGTTTAAAATATATCATGCTTAATAACTTACATGATAAGTGGTATCTACTTTTAGTTATATATATATATATATATATATATATATATAGTTTTGTAATGCTAAGTTTGAAAAGATTAAGAACAATCTTTGACTAATTTAACCATGTCATGAATTGTTTTGGGGAATCTATAAATAATCATGCTATAGATTGTTTTCATGTTTATTTGAGTATATATATATATATATAGGGTTAGGATCAACTTACAACTGTGTAAAACTCAATTATTTTTACACGGTTTTTGGACCGTTAGATGATGGTAATTAATGGCTCAGATTATTTCCTTATCTTTTCTATCCAAGTGATAATCTTCACATTTTTTACTGTTAATCTCGTCCATCCAGTCACTAATTCAATGGCCATGAAATAGTGTAAAACTAAATGAGTTTTACATCATGTAACTTGATACTATCTCATTCATATATATATATATATATATATATATATATATATATATATATATATATATATATAAAGTGAAATAATGAAATTTACAAGCTAAATAGAGAAATAGTGTTAATGCTGCCTGATAAGAAATTATGCCTTTAATATGATACGTTTGAAACTGAAATTTCATATATAATTGTACATAAACATCACCTTCTATGATAGGCTATGCTTTATACCTTTGGTGATAAGGAATTTAAGTTTATGGTCTGGTGTGCATTGTATTTTTTATGGTAAGTGATCCATGCCTATGCGATGTTATGCTTGCTCCAATTAGGACATAGAATTTAAGTCAATATTATGATACGATTGATGGCTAAGTAGTATTGAACAAGACATGTTATGTTGATAACTTGTTCGATAAGAAATAAATTTGTATTCTATATATATATTGAACGGCTATGACATAGTGAAATAATAGAAGTTATAAGTAATGATAATGAATCCTTGCAATAGTTTGTATAATAAGTAAAACATACACATATTTATAGGAAATATTATGTTCAAAGATAAATAGACAGTTTTGAGTGTACATAAGTATATTCATAATTAAGAACGGTTTTTGAATAAATACATGAACGTTTGAACTGTTTTGATTCAACTTATATTTATAAGTATATTTGATTTAAAATCTGTTTGGATTATCTGTATAACAGTGGACGCTTTTGATTGTTATATACATACATACTGGAAAATGTGTTCTAAAAACAGAATTTATATGCTGAAAACCGAGTTCTAAAAACAGAATTTTTCATGATGGAAAGTGTGTTTTAAAAGCAGAATTTATATGCTGGAAACTGTGTTCTAAAAATAGAATTTTACATGCTGGAAACTGTGTTTTAAAAGCAGAATTTTACATGATGGATAAATGTGTTTTGAAAGCAAAATTTTAAATGCTAGAAACTGTTTTGTAATGCAAAGGTTTCGATGATGTTTTAAGTAAGGATATATGGATTAAAGACTGTTTTGGAATGAATCGAATTAAGCAATGGACCGATATATATGTGTGTGTGTATTCACAAATTTATGGTGCTATAAAGGCTTAAGCAAAGAGGTATACAAGTGAAATGGATTGATTGACTTAAGGATTTGATAAAGAAGTCAAGAAAGTAATTGTTTGGTTTAATGCTGTGCCTTAGAATGAAGCATGATGATAGCTTGCATAACAACTAACGTTCCAATTGATTAATAATCAGGAGAAATAGATATGCCTAACTCGAATATCTATAATATATTTATATGATTGTACTTAATTCGAGTCATTCATGTAAACAAGTAATTGTTTAGTTTAATGCTTTGCCTTATAATGGTTGTGTCCTTATCCAAACATAGAATTGTATGTACAAAATTAATGGACCTAATGGAAGGATACATTATTGTTTCTCGTTTTAGTTACCTTGGGCCACCTCACTAAGTAATTATACTTATCTACCCTTCTACTGTTTTTCAGGTTAAGCTTGTCTCTGGTTAGTCTTGAGCTGGGGCATGATCACATGAAGTCGAGATAGTACGTCTTGTACTTCCTTATAGAACTCCTAGATTGTGGCACATGATCTCTAGTTATGCATTGTGCAATTAGATAATTCTTTGATCTCATATTTGTATAATTTTTTAAGTATCTATCATAAATTGTATGAACTTATTTAGTTTCTGGTTGTTTGTTGTCTAAGTTCTGTTCTATATTCTAAATGAGTAGTTGCTCATTATTTTAGCCATGATACTTAAGGGTTAAAATGCTTGCTTGGTTAATAAGTTGTGTCATTTATAGATGATTAATAGTTAGTTAATCTTTGGTTTCAGATGTCAAATTGAAAATGCATTATGTTCAGGGATGGGTAATTAGAATACCTGTATGATTTTTATAAGTCAAAAGAAAATGCGTATAAAATGCTTACTAGGTTATAAGATGATGTTTTTTTAGATAACGTCCATAGGGATAGCTCATATTCATTCGAGTGGTTAGGTTTAAAGATTGAATTTCACCTCAGTTGTTTGCTTGCTTGAAGGGTTAGAACTTCTTCATGATTTAAGTGAATGGTTTAATAAGCTTGAAGTGTTAATAACAACAGATGTAGCAAGTTAAGCTAAGGGCTCTAAGTAGTCTTCTTTCATATGTTAAAGGAGTATTTCTCTATGAACTTTTCAAAAGAAGGTTTTGTTTAAGCTGAATACATACTTGTTTAAAAATGAAATGTATTTTGAACCTTGATGTATGAATTTTATAAAAAGGTTTTAATTTATCCTGATTTATGTTTGTACACTTAGCGGGAAAGTGTTAAGACGTTATTTGCTCATTGAAATGTTTGAATAAGTAATACCCCTTAAACCGGTGTTACATCTGCATCCTTGTAGAGCCCGTGTTGTTCAAGACACAAATGGTACGCAGACATCCTCACTTTTAAAGATCAAGTTTCGATTAGGACTTAAAAGTGCGGGCATCTCCATGCCATTGGAGAAAAACACAATCTCGGAGGCATTGAATGGACGAAGGCATCAAATGTCGCATTTCGTGAGCGCTTGACGAAATAAGAGTATGAATGCTTTGGAGAAAGGCAAATGTTTGCTAAAGTTCATATATTCATTCATTCACAAAGCATTTATTCATGAAGTTATCCACCCATTCACTCATCTAAGATTCCAATTGATGCTCTAAGATGCTTTGAGAGAAAGAACGAGGGGAGTGATTCTCCCAAAACCTGTAAGTTAGGAGGAAACATTTGCAGAAGAGTGGTAGGAATATTTATCAGACTCTCATTCGAATTGGCTTTAAGGTCATCTTAGTGCATGCTTTAGCTCTAAGTACATCAAGAATGTTGTTAAACATAAAACTTTTTATGGTGACTGAGGGATCTCCTTTTCTTTCATTGCTTCCAATTTTTAGGAACTGAAACCTATTTTCTTGACAACATTGTATGGGCCCTCTGTAATGATCTCAAGAAATCAAACTGAAGTTCTATTAAAGAACCAGAGAATTACAGTAGAAAAAAGGAACTGAGAATTGGGATAAGAAGAAGAAGATAGGGGATAGGGAAGGATTAGCCGCAGCCAATGTTTAACAAAATATTTGATATCCTTTTCCTAGAGTCTAGTAACCTATTTATATTAAATGGATAACATCCAGCGTCTTTGGCTCCTTGACACGTGATATCCGACGTCTTTGGCTTCTTCTTCACACGTGATTTCCCTGCACAACTTGGCATGGTCCTTTATAGCATAGCTCGGTTCTTGGTCCATAACATTACCCTCCTCTAACGAAAGAACCTTGTCCTCAAAGTTCAACCGAGAATATTCCTCCAACAATTCAACTTCATTTGCCCAAGCTTGTGCACAAACATCACTTGCTATTGTAAGGGCATCTTGAGCTTTAAGACAACCAATAATTCCATGAACAACTTCTAGGATGTCACGATTCGAACATCTTTGACAAGTAGTTGTGGGCATTGATATTGGAATTAGGCATCGGTAGCACCAACCTCTAACCATATCAATTAAGTGACTATGAACCTTCCATGATGTTCTTTTCACAATAAGTTGTGATCTCATCATGTTAGCCACACAATCATCACTCGATAAATTCTCTAGCGTAAGGATGGACACCTTGTGTTCGATGTTCCATGGAACCACCCATAACACCATCTCATTGGCAACAAACAAGCTATCATATGGAGGAAATATAAGCTTGAGCTTTAGAATCTCCTTCTGCAACCTCCATTCATGATCAACGAAATGAGCAGTGACACAATTTATTTGATCATCACAGTTGGATTTCCAAGGACTGGATGTCAAACAAATCTGACCATGACATGTTGCTAACAACTCACAGATACTCTCGCTCTCCGCTGAAATTAACACTACATCCCTCATGTCGATATCACCAGCTCTGTAGATCCCACAATCATGAAACTGAAACGACCCTTTCTCAATATCATCATCAAATGACTTGCAAAATCTGCAGAAGTACTCTCTTCTATTGACGTCCCAATTTGAACAAATTTGAGCAAACGACTGCCCAGTGTCACAAGTCAAAGGACATTTTGTGTGCAGATATGTAAGGGCTCGGGCTACCCTAAGAGCAGTATCAAACTTCTGTATCCAATTCAGTTTCATCATTCTTTGTTCCACATCAAACAATAGCTTATCCATAGAAACATTTGAAACATACTCATATAGCAGCCACTTGTGTTCTTCAAAATAGAAGCCTTTAAGAGGCCAGAGGTACTGATGATACATTCCACCATAGGTAGAAATCACGATTCGGAAGTCTCTATCAGTTGCAAAAAGATTGCTCAATATCTTCTCAACGACAAGAATTTCCTGAGACACGCCTTTGTAAACAGAGGAACCAAGTTGGTTAGCAAAGTTACTGGTCATATGTTTTATCTCTTCAAAAGATACTCCAAAGAGAAAGTCGTAATGAGGATTCATCTGTGTGTCTTTTGCAAATGAAATTCCTGCCTCATCGGTGGTTCGTCGTTTCTGATATATATACCAAAACACAAACATCTCAAGAGTTATAAAACCAATTGTTGTTCCCGAAACTATTAAAATGATAGCTCTAACAAAAAGTTTCTTGTCATCTCCATGGCTAACAAATCCAGCTGATATCAAAGGAAATGGTTTGGCCCTATCACGAGTGTGCCATTTTTAATTGCCCGAGACTTGTGTGTCCTCATAACTATGCCACTTGGGTTATCCATTTTTAAATTACAACTCTCTAACATTGTCTTCGTAAGGCTTCCTTGACCAATATCTCTATTTTTTTTAAGCTCCAACAGCTCATGATCATCGTCATTTCCCTTGGAAATTTGATTAACAGATGCATGAAATATATGCCCAATCAATAATGAAATCAAAAGGATGTCAAGTGAAGTGGTTATTTCTAACCATGGCCATGGTTCCCAAATGCACGTAGCAAACATTATCAAGTAAATTTTGTTTGCCAGTCATTCCAATCAGCAAAGCATAATTTAGAGACTTCATACCATTAATCTTGGAGAACGCCAGTAGATGGTCACCGGGAGAAACTTCTGCAATTAAATTCCCTCCGGGATCAAAATTCATGAAACCACAACGATAATGGTACTCGTCAGTCCAATCACCATCAATTATACCAAACAAATCTAGTTTGCAATGAAGCGTTCCTTTCATTGGTTGAACATCCTCTGTAGAAGCCAGAACAAAATTTGTCGGCAGTGTAGCAATTTTCAAAATTTTAGTGATTTCTCTCTGTTTTTGAAGTTCGACCCTTGGTTCATGGATAATGACCAAGAATGGAGGCCAAATCTCCAATCGAAATTGCCTTGTTGCTTCATCCTTTTGAGATTCGACCCAAGGCATTTGATTTGTGAGACTTTGTATGCCAGGCATCTCATAATGGAACACCGATTTATGGGTTGTGGCTAAAAATGGAGTCCTCTCTCCAAAACTACCAAGCATCGTTGCGCCATCCTATTGAAAATCAAGTCCTCCACTGCTCTGAACCGGTTGTTTCTTAGATTTATCTGTAGGTGTAGCATTATCAGCATGATTTGTAGTGTCGACACCTCTGTCCCTTGCTAGTTCTTCATCTGTTGGTGTTGGGAATTTTTCGAACACTTGGTGGGTCATGGTGTTTGTGTTCTCTTGCTTTGCCAAAATTTCAGGTGATACACCGATCCCCAGATGTGCAGAAATGACGATCATTTGACGAGCTAGGTCCTGCAACATTCGTTCTGTGTTCTCATTCCAGCGAGCCTGCTCTTCGAAGTGATTTTGCAGAGAGGTCAGAATCAGCTCGTGTTGAGCGGTGGTGTCTTGAAGGGCTTGGATGGATTCCAATTAGTTTACCATGGTGGCAAAGTCAATGAAAGCAACAATGTAATGATCTCAAGAAATCAAACTGAAGTTCTATTAAAGAACCGAAGAATTACAATAGGAAAAAGGAATTGAGAATTGGGATAAGAAGAAGAAGATAGGGGATAGGGAAGGATTAGCCGCAGCCAATGTTTAACAAAATATTTGATATCCTTTTCCTAGAGTCTAGTAACCTATTTATATTAAATGGATAACATCCAGCGTCTTTGGCTCCTTAACACGTGATATCCGACGTCTTTGGCTTCTTCTTCACACGTGATTTCCCTGCACAACTTGGCATGGTCCTTTATAACATAGCTCGGTTCTCGGTCCATAACACCCTCCCAATTAGGTGTCATCATCCCCCTTCGCGCTACCAATATACTGGCCTCAATGTTCAGCGTGATCATGTCTCCAGTCTCCACCTAGTACCACTTGTTACAGACTTTGGAGTTTTAGTACTTGGCAACTCCGCTGGCTTTTGACTACTAGACACACCTCTGTCGCCTCTCTAGTTTCCTCTAGAAGATCAAGATTATTCCGGAAACATCTCCACATTGTTAATTGGGTTGTAATGCAAGGTGCATAAGATGTTGGTGCATACTTCTCTTGGAATGATTGTTTCAGAGCCAAACATCATGTTAAAACAAGTCTCATCGGTACCCGTGTGGGGAGTGGGTTAAAGTGCCCGTGTCGACTTTCTTCTTGAGAGCAATGAGAATTTTCTTGTTGGTTGCTTCAGCTTGGCCATTAGTCTGTAGAGTTTTTGACGGAGCTCTTGGAGGGAACAATTTTTAAACTGTGACAAAATTCTTCGGAGGGTTTTCCATACGAAACTCTCCATTTTTTTAGTAATTGTGGCCAAGACTTTGGCTTCCATCCACTTAGTGAAGTACGTGATTTCCACTATGATGAATTTTTTCTTTCCGACAACCTCCAGGAAGGGCCCAATAGGTATGGAGAATGACTAAGGACTTGAGATGGCCTGGAAGGATTCTGTAGGTGTTTGGGGTATAGAGGAATACTTATTACAGGATTCGAATTTGGTGACGATGTCAAAAACATCCTTGTAGATGGTCGGCCGGTAGAAACCTTGCCAGAGGATTCTGTGTTAAGACTCTTTCTCCCATGTGGTGCTTACATATCACGGAGGACATAATTAGCTTCCTGAGGGTCGAGGCAACAGAGAAGGGGTTGAGAGAAGCTTCACATGTACAGAGCCTCGTCGATAAGGATGTACCTAGCAGCTTTGTTGCGCAATTTGGTTCTCTCTTTAGGGTTATCCTCTTTTTTGTTCGCCATAAATTCAATAATTGGAGTTATCCAGCTGGCACCCTTTTCTAAGCATTAAATTTGGATCCGAGTGTAGCTTCTAGGAGTAGCTTTCTTCTTCCTCTAATTTTGACAGTAGTTGTGAGTCTCAATAAGACGTCCGCATGGGTGTTTTCGGTTCAAACACTTTGTTGCATATCAATTTTTCTAGCTTTTAAGCTTGTGGCTAACTGGTGGTATCGTATGAGGTTGACATTCTTTACCTCGTATTCACCTATTGCTTGCCAGGATGCAAGCGCTGAATCCTGAGCAACAAATACTTCATACGCATCACTGGGAACCGACTGACCAGTGGCATTCGCAACAGTCTCTGATGGAGGTTTCTGTTGGCCGGTGAGCAGTTTTTCAAGACGATGACTGGGAACGATAAGCAAGACTTGTTGTTTCCACAACAAGAAATTCATCTCATCCAAAACAACATTAATGGTTTTGTGAGTAAAGATTTTCCCAGTAGAAATTCATCATTTTGTGAGTAAGAAAACGAGAATGGCACAGGAAAAAGAAAGACTGAAAAGGAGAAGAAGCAACAAATACCAGACGCTAGAAGAACTAGCAAGAAATGTATGCAAGCGGAAGACTCTCCTCAAGGATCTCTGGCGAAAGATACCATATTAAGATCACTAGAAAACTGAAGAAAAGAGAGTTTATTGTATACAATGAATATACTTGCAAAAGGTGATTAATACATGAAACGAGAGTTGTTATTTATAACCAGCTTTAATCCTAAAACAGAAGCATAACAACTTTAACA
The DNA here is from genome assembly GCA_958450335.1 of Hibiscus tridactylites. Classification (NCBI taxonomy): domain Eukaryota; kingdom Viridiplantae; phylum Streptophyta; class Magnoliopsida; order Malvales; family Malvaceae; genus Hibiscus; species Hibiscus tridactylites. The sequence continues at coordinate 69,682,047 of OY288269.1, read as the reverse complement.
AATAGCAGTTACATTGAAGCTGTCAATTAACAAACTCTAACAGTAAAGCTCAGTGAAGCTCAGCTAAGCTCGTCCTTCTTCATTCAACATTGTGAAAGCGCTGACATGATTGTCATAAGTGGTGGCAGTGAAAGAGCATTCTGCGATGAAATCTGCTAAGACTTGAGCTTTTATGGCCCACCTCAAGATAAATTCATTCCTGAAATCACTCAGCACAATGCTCCATTTTACCATTCCTTAAAAAATTATTCACTAAAGGACCTCATTCAAGGGCTGATCAATTAGTACGGGGATGAGAAAAGCTTGAAAATATTTCTAGAGCTTTCTAGCAGCAACCACCATCGCAAAGATAATTGTTTCCATTATTGTGCAGTTGATCTCCCCATTTTGTAAGACTTTGCTAACATAGTAGACAGGGAGTTGGCTCTGGTTTGTTTCCTTGTCAAGGATCGCTGCTACAGTTTTATTGTAGAGGTACCAAATAAACAAAGAGCTAGTCCCCTTTTCGCGGAGATGTTGAGAGCAGGGAGTGCCGAGGTACCTTTTTTAGTGTAGACCATAAGTTGATGTACCCTTAGCTTCAAGGCTGACTCTAACCCAACTATTATTGCTTCATACTCCACAGCACCGTTGGAGGCGTTAAGTCCCAAAGAAAGGTTATACTGCCACTTCTACCTTGAGGGATCTTGTAGCAGAACCTAGCTCTGGAACCTTCCTTTTCATATGATCAATTGAAAATAGAGTTCATTTACGCTCAGGGGAAGGATTAGTCAAGCTTTTGGTTACGTGGACTTGATTACGTCATGGAGGAACAAATGTGCTTGTGGAAGTACTGACATGATGGTCATTAGCGGTGGCAGTGAGAGAGCATTCTACGATAAAAATCTAACAAGACTTGAGCTTTTTTTTTTGTTCAAAACGAAACTTCATTTCATAGAAAGTTAGGAGTACAACAGATGAGGAGGGAAGACTACATGATTCCAAACAACTTGGTCTTGTTTTGTCTTCGCAAACTTGGCAAGCCAATCCGCTGCCTGGTTACAAGACCTATGAACAAAGGAAAAACAACAAGACTCGAATGACTTCGCGGTTTCCTTAATATCCTCTTCAATAGCTGATGTTTCCCAATCAGAAACAGCTCCAGATCGAAGCCTGGAAATAATAGCTTGACTGTCCGCCTCGATGATGACAACCCTAAAGTTATTCTGGAAGGCCATCGATAATCCCAATCTGATGGCAAGAGCTTCTACTGCTGCAGCAGACGGAGCCCAACAAGGAGCTGAAACTCCAAGCAGACAAGAACCCGAGCACTCTCGGAAAACAACTGCGATAGAGGCTTTCCCTGTCGACTGGTTGAAAGCGGCATCACAGTTGATTTTTAAAGTTCCTTGAGGAGGTGGTGTCCACTTGTAAGCCGTCGGCTTATCAACAGACATTTCTAGGTTACCAGACTCATTGGCAAGCTGAAATTCCATAAAATCTCTGTCCGCCTTTAACCAGACATCCCATGGGGAGTTTCTTCTTCCTTCAAAAACCAGGGCGTTTCTCGATTTCCAAATGGTCCAAAGAAGGAATGCATTGTGAGCACACCCATCGCCAGAAAAGCCAAGGTTTCTGTCTTCGTAAACCTTACACCACCATTTTGGGAAACCAGGGAAGCCAATGGCGGATGGAGATTAGTTAAACCCTGAGGCTTTCCATATTGCCTGAGCGAAAGGGCAGAAGAACAGAAGATGCTCAACCGATTCCCCTGAACTCTCACATTGGGGGCAGGTATCAGGGTCTTTGTAGTTTCCGTGCATACGGGCTTTCAGGGAGCTCTTTGTAGGGACAATGTTATGGCACAGCCTCCACAAGAAGGATCAAATCTTAGAGGGGACTTTTAACTTCCAAATTGAGTTCCATAATTCCTTTTTTGATAAGGTGCCCTCGCTGGATGAGGGGTTCAGAGTGTCCATAGATCTCTCCTCAATGAATCTGTATCTCGACTTGGCCGAGTATTCTCCATTTTTATTTCCGGCCCAAATGAGAGAGTCTTGAACATTTGGTCCTCCAATTGGAATTTTCAGTATCGCCATAGCTTCGGATGGAGAACAGAGCTCATAAACCTTCTCTTCATTCCATGACCTATAGTCAGGATTCATGAGGGAACAGACAGAGGGGGCGGGAAAGCCCGGCGGAGGCTGAGTCGACAGTCTGAAGCCATGAATCTTTGGAATCCAGTTATCGAACCAGGTTGAGATGTTTTTGCCATTTCCGACTCTCCAAAGGGAACCATTCTTAATAATCTTGATCCCTTCTCTGATACTCGACCAGGCCCAAGTGGGGTTGGGGCACTTGGGTGCCTCAAAAATGCTCCCATTTGGGAAATAGATCCCTCGAAGAACCTGAGCTAAAAGGGATTCTGGATACCTTATCACCTTCCAGGTAATCTTGGAGACAAGAGCCTTATTGAATAATCTGAGGTTCCGGAAACCCATACCCCCTTGTTCTTTGGGTCGGCAAAGATCCTTCCAGTTAATCCAATGAATGCTCTTTTCCTTATCTGCACAGTTATTCCACCAGAACTTTGCCACAATGGAACTGATCTCATCGCAGAAGGTGACTGGGAGAAGAAAGCATTGCATAACATAAGTGGGAATTGCATGTGCGACTGCCTTGATGAGCACTTCCTTCCCAGCACTTGTCAAAAATCTAGCTTTCCATCCTCTTAAACGATTTTGAACTCGCTCCTTAATGTAGCCCAGGGCTTCCTTTTTGCTTCGACCCCAAAAAGAGGGAAGACCGAGGTATCGCGTGTCTTCCTCCATTGCTTTGAAACCCAGAATGTTAGAGAGGTGGGTTTTGAGACTGTTGCTGACATTGGGCGAAAAAAGACAGAGGACTTGATGGAGCTAACAGTCTGACCTGTAGAAGATTGAAAAAGCTGAAGAATGTGCAATAATCCTGCACAGTTTCTTTCATTCGCCTCTGTGAAGACAAGGCAATCATCCGCGACAGGAGATGACTCAGAATTGGACATCTTCTTGTAATTCTAAGACCATCGAATCGATCCTTCATGATTTCTTTTTCAATGATCCAGGATAGGATGCTTGATATGAACGTAAAGAGAAAGGGGGATAACGGGTCCCCCTGTCTCAGACCCCTTCCCGCTTTAAACTTTCCCTTGCGTTCGCCATTCAAAACTAAGGAGAAAGAGACTGATAAGACACACCTCATAACTCTGTCAATCCACCACTTCTCAAAGCCCATTTCCTTCATCACGAATTGTAGAAGGTCCCAATCCACCTTATCATAGGCTTTCTCCATATCAATTTTAAGAGCCATGAAGCCCTTTCGCCCTTTTCTTGTCCGCTTTATAGCGTGAAAGGCCTCATTTGCTAGAATGATGTTGTCGTGGATAGATCTTCCTTTCACAAACGCAGACTGGTACTGCGGGATGATATCAGGGAGGAAAGCCTTCAGTCTTGAGGCAAGAATTTTAGTGATCACTTTTAGGGAGAAATTACATAAACTGGTCGGTCTTAGGTGAGATACTTCTGTGGGACTGGTCTTCTTTGGAATAAGCACAATGTTAGTCTTATTGATTGAGGGATCCAAAGCTTCTTCCCTGAAGAACGCTAAAACCATACCAATAAGATCGGCTTTCACCGTTTCCCAAAAAGTCTGATAAAAACACCCAGGAAAACCATTGGGGCCCGGAGCTTTAGTCGCTCCCATCTCGAAGACTGCCTTTTTGATCTCCTCTTCATCCACTACCTTATACAGTACCGCGTTCATCTCACTCGTAACTACTTTGGGAATGTAGTCTCTGAGGCTAAGGTAGTTTACCGAAGGGTCTCTCGTGAATACCTTTTGAAAATGATGGAGCAGGTAGAGGGCTATCTCCTCCGGATCCTCGAGCCATGTACCATCTTCACTTTTAATTTTGACAATTGAATTGGATCTACGGTGTTGAATGGTTGTAGCGTGAAAAAACTTAGTGTTTTTATCTCCACACTTCAGCCAATTTACTCTGGATCTTTGATGCCAATACCTCTCCTCACTTTCCCATTCAGCGTCGAGCTCTTCCCTAAGCCTTTTATATTCCTTCAGATCCAAGTTATTCAACTTTCTTCCCTGTAAAACAGAGATTCTTGCCATCAGCGTTTGCTTCCGTTCGTTTTTCTTTTTCATCTTCTCTTTATTCCATTTAACAAGGGTTGTTTTTGGTGCTACGGATTTTCCTTCGGAATCTGGATACCACTCTTTCACCGGGTGAGATATCCCACCCTTTTGCTACCGTCTGCGGGCATTCTTCATCCAACAGCCATTTGGTTTCAAATTTAAAGTATTTCCTGTATTTCCTGGGTATGCCCTTAGTCAGAAGAACTATATGGGCGTGATCAGAGGCGATAGCCATTTCCACCAATCCCAGGGCTTTAGGAAAAGCGAAGCTCCAATCTGGAGAGCAAAGAATTCGATCCAGCTTCTCAAGAATGGCGTGATCCCCCCCCCCCTCGCTGGTTAAACCAGGTAAACTTGTCACCCTTTATAGGCAACTCTACCAGGCCTGAGGAATCAACAAAATCTTGAAACCATTTTGCCTCTGTTGGGCTAAACGACTTTCCGCCTTCTTTCTCTTCCTGGCTCGACACCGTATTAGAGTCACCCATAATCACCCATTTGTCATGAATAGAATCTATGAAGTTTGAGAGTCCCTTCCAGAAGGCTTGTCGATCTTCTCTATACGGAGGGCCATATATGAAAGTGTTAAACCAAGCACCTCCCTCCTGGAGAACAATCTTCGTATCAATGTAATTATGGTTATATCTCAGGATGGTAATATTTGCTTCTGAAGTCCACCAGAGAGCAAGGCCCCCCGCTAAGCCCTGTGGATCCACGTAGAAGGAGTGCTCCAATTTCATTTTCATTTTAATCTTTTCAAGATACCGTTTCTTCTGTTTTGTTTCACTGAGGAAGATAATAGATGGTTTGATCTTGAGGATAGAATTCTGAAGAGCCCTCACTGTCTTCCTATTCCCCATCCCTCGGATGTTCCAAGCTAAGATTGACATAGCTCCCCCTTTTCTCGCCTTTGTAAGAGAATGCACAGAGGCTAGAGATACTGGAAATCAGAACCAGAGTTCCACCGACCAGATGAGAACAACCCTTCAGAAGACACCAACCCTTAGTATCGGCCCAAATCCCGGAACAAACGGACAAGGCAGCCGAGAGAACCCTTACAAGACCAGAGAAGAACACCGGCCGAAAACCATCGCATGAATCACAAAATTCACGCTTCACAAGCAACACAGACGCAAAAACAAACAGCAGACACAGAACACAAAAACCAGCAACCACACAAAATCAATCAACACAATTCAAATTCCACAAAGAAAGGGGTAAGTCCACAAGGAATCGGGACGCATATGGGGAAAGAACGAGTGTTAATCACCAGGAAACGGGGCAACAAGAAAGACCGGGCAAAGGGGAAGGAAGACGGAACCTGATCATGGCCAGAGGAGCTTTATCTGCTTCCAACGCTCAACCCCGTTCCTTCGAGTCAGCAGCAAGGTCAAGTATCCCCAGAGTGCATAAAGAAATTGGAAGAGGGAGAAACCCGTTCTTGCGAAAAAACTTGTTCCAGAGCCCTCACCGGAAAGTCCGCGCCCGGCGAAAGGATGGGCCCCGTAGCCGCTCCCCCAATCAGTCCTCTGTACCCGAAAAAACACCACAAGCAAACCACCAACCGAGGACGATACCTGCGTCACCGGAGCACGACGGCCGTCTGAGGGGGCAGAGCCACACACTCGCTGCACCGTACAATACCACCGTGGCAAAGAAGCAATCCGCCGCCTGAGGCTCGGGGATTTCAGTTGAGAGAACAAATTAGGGGCGCGTGACGGAGACGCGCGTAACTTTAGTTTGAGGTCAAAAGCCCAAGACTTGAGCTTTGATGGCCCACCTCCCGAATTCACTGAGCTTAATTATTCATTTTACCATTCTCCTAGAAGAATTTATTCGCGGAAGGACCTCTTTCAAGGGCTAATCAATTAGTACGAAGATAGGGAAAGCTTGAAGTATTGCCAGAGCTTTCTAGAAGCAACCACCAGGGTAAAGATAATTCTTTCCATTCTTGTGTAGTTGAGCGGATGGAATTCCCCTGCCCCTTTTCGGTGCCCCTACATATGCCCCTACGCTCAAAATTAATTTTAGGGTTTAGGGTTTATGGTTTTATGTTATGGGTTGTGGTTAGGGTTTAGGGAATTTAGTGTAGGGTGTATTTTTTAGGGTATAGGGTGTAGGGTTTAGGATTTAGAATTTAGGGTTAGGGCTTAGATTTTAATTTTGTAGTGTTTTTTAGTGTTAGGGCATATGTAGGGGCACCGAAAAGGGGCAGACGAATTTTATCCGTAGTTGAGCTCCCCATTCTATAAGACTTTGCTAACATCGTAAATATGGAGTTGGCCCTACTTTGTTTCCTTGAGAAGGTCTGCTGCAATAATTTCATCGAATACGACCAAATAAACAAAGAGCTGACCCCTTTCTCGCGGAGATGTTAGGATCGATGAGTGTCGAGGTAACTTTTTTAGTTCTTCTAAGACAGTCTGGCACTCGGGTGTCCATTGGAAAGGTGTGAAGCAAAGAGTTTTGAAGAATAGAAGGTATTTGTCAGTCATTTTAGAGACAGATCTATGCAAAACAACTATCCAATCACTCAATCTTTACACCTCTTAATCTTTGTTGGAGGTTTCATCTCCATGATGTTCGTAATCTTCTCTAGATTGGCCTCGATTCCTCTGTCTAATATCAGAAAGCCTAAAAAATTCCAGCACCTACACTGAATGTGCACTTGGAGGGGTTGAGACGCATGTTGTGTGATATGAGGAATTGAAAAACGTCCGCTAAGTCCCTCATGTGTTGGTCCATGAAAGGGATCTTTACAATCATGCCGTCGACATAAGCCTCCACATTTTTTCCAATTTGATCTTTGAAAATTTTATTCACCAGTCACTAGAAAATGGCTCCAAATTTCTTTAATCTCTAGGGCATGACCTTGTAGTAGAAGAGTTCATCCTCTGTGATGAAAGATGTCTTCTCTTAATTTTCCATGTTCGTTTATATTTGATTTTACCGTAAGAATGCAACCATGAAGCTCATATATTTGAACCCGATTGTGGAATTTACCGGAGTGGGAAATTGTCGTTTGGGCATGGTTTGTTGAGGTCTGTGAAGTTAATGCACATTGTCCCATTGTTGTTTGATTTTTTCACCATGACTACATTAGGTAACCACTCTGGATATGTCACTTCCTAGATGAACCCTACCGCCAGCCATTTACTTGTTTCCTGTCTCGCCCCTATTATTTTTTTGCTACCCAATCTCTATTTCTTCTATTTTATCGGCTTTGCGAAAGGTTACTACATTGAGCGAGTGTAGGATTATAAAAATATTGATTCTAGGTATGCCCGTGATAGAGCATGCAAAGACATCCGAGTGTGTTCTCAACACTCTCATCAAGAAGCATCTTTCCAGTTTGGGGAAGGTGGAATCAATGTGAGTTACTTTGTATTTGTCACCCTCAAAGAAAAGAAATGTCTTCGTTTGTTCAGTAGACTCATCCTTCTTCAAGTTGTATATAATCCAACATATTAATATCCCTAGCGACTTGCAAGGGGTCACTAGGTTAGGTAGAGAATGTTACAGAAGTTCATTGAGAAATCTATAAAAATCGCTAATGGCATTCCCTAGCTGTCTTTTGGTCAACCTTCATTTACCCTTTTTAAAGAGGGTTGAGAAATTCACAGTGAGACTAAATGTAGTCTGTATCAGTTTAGTCTTTCTTATTAACAGCCTTCTAAATATCCTGTTATAGGTTGAGGGCTGGTCGACTACTAGAAACTTGCTGTAAATCGTGATTGTGTTCTTACCATCTCCCAACGTGACAATTAGGACTATGGATCCTTTGACATCCATTAGATGATTGGAAAAGCCATAGATTTGTCTACGAGGCTTTAACTACTTCGAAGATCATTTCATTTTCTAGAAAGCTTCCTAGTGTAAGATCTCCATTGCGCTTCCGCTATCCACCAAGATTCTCTTAACGGTGATGTAATTTATACGGGATGAGACCACTAGAGGATCATCAAGAACTTGGGTGGAGTTGAAATCCTGAAAGCTGGCCTTCCAATCCTTTGTAGGTCGGGCCCTCTTTATTATTGTCCCCATGGACATTATGCTCTAAGAAGATGAACTCTTGTGGAAGTTATCCCGGGCTGGGATCCTTCGATTATCACATTGATGACCCCTTTGACTTACATTTCCTCATGATTCACCATGTGGTTTTTTTTTTGTAAAAAATGCAAATGAATATTACCTCTGTTTGTATTATTTCAGAAAAATGAATGAATACACTAATTACAAAGGTATGTTTATATACAAGTAAGAAAAAAACTAACTAACAAGATAATAGAAATTAGTAACAAATAAACAGTTGCTAACTAATTTGCTAACTCTCAACACTCCCCCTCAAGTTGGAGGGTGATAAATATCTTTAACCCCCAGCTTGAATAAGAGATAACTATGTTGCTGTGAACCCAGGGCCTTTGTGAATATATCTGCCAATTGTTCTGTTGAAGATACAAACTTGGTGTTGATGAGACCTTCTTAAATTTTCTCCCTCACAAAGTGACAGTCGATTTCTATGTGTTTCGTTCTCTCATGGAAAACAGAATTAGCTGCAATCTGCAAAGCAGCCTTACTATCACAATGTAGCTTGATTGGCTTACTTCTTTCATAACCCAGTTCTTGTAGCAATCCATTCAACCAAACTAATTCTGCAGTAACAACTGCCATGCTTCTATACTCTGCTTCTGCAGAAGATCTTGCTATTGTGCTTTGCTTCTTTGACTTCCAAGAGAGCAATGAATTTCCAAGTTTAATACAAAATCCTGAAACAAATTTCCTTGTAATTGGACAAGAAGCCCAGTCTGAATCACAATATGCTTCAAGTTCACAGTTGCTATTAGAAGCCAACAAGATTCCTTGCCATGGATTCTTCTTAACATACTTCACTATTCTTAAAGCTGAATCAAGATGAGTTTTCTTAGGATGTTGCATAAATTGACTCAAGTGATGCACAACAAATGTTATGTCAGGTCTTGTGTGCGTAAGGTATATGAGTCTTCCTATTAATCTTTGGAAAACACTTTTATCTATTAATAATTCATCTTCATCTCCACTGTGGCAAACATTATCATACTCAGCAGAAGTGAGCTTAAGGTTTTGCTCAAGTGGAGTCATGGCTGGCTTTGCTCCCCTTACCCCTGATTCTTCAATTAATTCAAGGGCATATTTGCGTTGATTAACTAAAATTCCTTCTTTTGATCTCATAACTTCAAGACCTAAGAAAAACTTTGTTGAGTGGATCGAAAGATCGATATGAACCAAGAGGGGGTGAATTGGAAATTTAAAGTTTGTGTGGTGGAAATTGCAAATTAAAAAGATTGACAAGGGATTTTAGAGTGGTTTAAGTTCCAAATGAACTCTACATCCACTACCTTAGCTTCACTAAGGATTTGCAACAATTCCACTAATTTATCTTCCCCTTTTCTAGGCTAAGGAGGCAACCCTTACAATTTCGGTTAAATTTTCTACCCAAAATTTAACTCAATCCTCACAACAAGGTAACAAAGAATTTGATGGCTAATAGAGTATCTCTCAATACAAATTGTAGCCCAATTACAAGCACTCAACCCAATTGAACAAGATAAGAATGAAAATTACAATTGGGGTTTCTAGACAATATCGGATTTTTGCACAATTGCTTGGATTTGATGTATAGATGTTTTCTTGAGGATCAATAGTTGTTGCTGGAGCTTTTGGAGGTCTCTTTTATACCTTGTCATTGATTTCTAGCCGTTTGGGTGGTTGGGAACATAAATGGAGCCGTTGGAACCCTCTCTTACCACCATAAATGCACTTCTGCAGCTATCCGTATCGGTACACGGGGAGCCGTACCGATACCTGTCTCAGAAAAGAAAGAGTCGTTGTGTGCAAATAAGGGGTATCGATACGCACGTAAGCGTATCGGTATGGGGTATCGAAACGATAAAGGCCGTATCGATACCTTTTTCTCAACTTAACTCACTATCGATTTCTGTATCGGTACGAGGGTTTTGCGTATCGATACGGGTCAACGACTATTTAAAATTTGGTTACCAACCAAATGACACCAACGGTCAAAATATTTAAACTGACTTGATTTAAAAATTTATTAAAACCGTATCGATACGAGGGTTTGTCGTATCGGTACGCCATTCAAACTCTTTAGACTTTTATGAAGGGGCGTATCGATACAGGTGAAGAGCGTATCGATACGAGTTCCGACAGTGGCCAACTTTGGTAAAAAGGTATCGATACGGATGGAGGCGTATCGATACACCTGGATGTTTTTCAATAGTTTGGCCTTGGAACACTTAGAAAATATTTAGAGTTTGAGTTTTTCAAATCAGTTTTAAAGTGTTGGTGATTTAAAACTTATTAAGGGACTTATAAAACAATTTTAAGTTTTTCAAATTGATCCTTAAAGATTTAATTATATCAAAATCAAACATAGGTTTTACAATCTCCCCCTTTTTGATATAACAAAACTAAAACTTAAAATTTTTGACACTTTGAAAAACTTTGTAAAGTTAACTCCCCATTAATATATGCTTGGTAACTTTTGAGTTGAAATCAAAATTTTTGAAAGTGTTGTGAGCTAGTTTCTCTCCCCCTTTTTGTTAGATCAAAAATATTGAGACAATAGATAAGTGCATAAACATTATGCAAAGGTAGAAATAAATAACATTAATATTATTGATCATATCATCAAACTTAAAATCCAAACAAAAGCAAAAAATTAAAGCATAGGTTTAAACATAAAGCAAACTTAGTCCTAAGAACATAAATCAAAGATGCATAAAATAGAAAATCCTAAATAATATGCATGAGATGCAAGAAGAAACGTCTAGGCATCGTCTTCGTCGTCTTCATCATCTTCATCAGCAACTCCCATTGGCTCATTATCCCTCATGCTATTGCGCCACTCATCATGGAAAGCGGAGATGGAAATATTCAAAGAATTGTGACCGCTTTCAAGAGATGTGAGGCGATTCTCCATGCTCGTCATCCTTGTATCAAAAGTCGTTTCAAGGTCGGTTAGACGATTTCCCATGTTCGTGCACAACCCAGTGAATTGCTCATTGAGATATGTCATGAGAGCATCCATGGAGGGTTGTGGACCTTGAGGAGCTTGAGGTTCTTCAAATACGGCGGCGGCCTCGGGTGGTAGCTCGGCAAGACGTACCTATTCACCATTAAAATATTGGAACTTTGCCCGTGCAAGAGATCGCTCATCAATGGGATCGGTGAGGGAGTTGGGTAGTCAAAAGAGCAATCAATATCCTTTTTAACAAAGAAATAACTTAAGGCCGTACCATATGTAAAGGAGGTGACGAGAGTTGTGTGACGATTTTGCACAAGGTAGACGATCTCCGCGAACATGATTTGAGCAAGGTTAGGACGCTTTCGCTCACGGAAGCAAAGGATCCAAAAATCATCCACTTGACGGATGGTAGAATATTTTCCTCCGGAGGGACGAAACCACCAAGACACCATCAAATGGAGGATCCGGTCTTGAGCATTTAGGGCGGTGACGGAGCCACTAAGAACATGCCCCAAAGTATTCTCATCTTCAAGGCCTTCATCCTCTAATTTAAAAACTTCACAAATGGATTTGACATAAAGGATGATTTTCTTGCCCATGAGATAAGAGCTAATGGCAACAACTTCCCCATTGCGAGTAATACATTTGGAATTAGTGTAGAAAATCAAAACCAAAAGACGATAATAAAAACCAGGAATAGATATGAAATCTATGAAATTCCAACGTCGAAACAAAGGAAGATATTCAAACTTAAAACGCTCCGAGTCGAGAAAAGGAATGGATATTACCCATTCCGCACGAATCTTATAATTCTCAAATTGACGAAAATATGCTAGACCCGTGGGACCTTCAAAGGATTGTTCATAGATGGAAGTGTAGTTCGGACGTGCAATCGCTCTAAGAGTGGATGATTCACCGGTTTGAGAAACCCTTGATCGCTTCCTCGATTCCTTTGGTGCCATGATCTAAAAGAGAAATCATGCATAAAGATTTCTTCAATTTTGGTTAAGAACCAAGGTAAAAAAAATTTGAAAAGAAAATAAAGATTTGAAGAAAAAGAAATTTTGAAGAGCAAAAGTTTTGATTAAAAAGAATGAATCAAAAACAAAACAGAGGAAATTAGAAGAAAAGAAAGAAATTTTACCTTGATAGAAACTTGAAAGATTGAAGAAAAATTCTAGCACAATTGTGATGAGAGAGAGCTTAAAGCCTTGCTTGATTCAAAAACTCTTTTAGATTTTGAGTTGTGGTGTGAAAATATGAGGGAGGAAGAGCCCTTTTATACGCAAAAATGGCTAGGGTTTTTAAGTTTTGAAGAGTTTTAATTTTGGTAAAAGTTGAACACATTAAAAGCCAAATTTAAAGCTGTCTGCACAATCGAGTATCGATATGCCTGAAGGTGTATCGATACGGGGGTAGAATCGTCATTTCCAAAAAAATGCCCGTTGGAGAGTCGTATCGAAACGACTCATATCGATACGAGTTTAATTGTATCGATACTCGTTTAAGCAAAATAAATTCTGGGAATCTGAATGAAGAACACGTATCGATACGCGTAGATCCGTATCGATACCCAATGCCCAAAAATGCATATTTAGTTCTAAGAACAACCATAGACTCGAATTTAACATCTCCTAAAAGTATGCAAATGATGAATGAACAGTTCTAAGCATATTTTAATAAAAGCATACTCCCCCTAACTATAGGCATGTATGAAATTAGGAGTCTAAACACATAAACATGGCATTTCACAAGATCAAGCAAATTTAAGCACAAAAGAGGTCCTAGAAGGTTAAGATAGGCTAGCTAGACCTAACTCTCTCCTAAGGGACCAAAAACGCTCTTTGTCTAAAGGTTTTGTAAATATGTCCGCTAATTGATTTAAGGTGTCTACATACTCTATAACCACATCTTCTTTAAGGACATGATCTCTAATGAAATGATGCCTTATTTCTATGTGTTTGGTTCTAGAGTGTTGGATGGGATTTTTTGTTAGACATATTGCACTAGTGTTGTCACATTTTAGGGGTATGGTTTCAACTTTAATTCCATAATCTAAGAGTTGTTGCTTCATCCAAAGGACTTGAGCACAACAACTCCCTAAGGATATGTACTCGGCTTCGGTGGTAGATAAGGCTACACTATTTTGTTTCTTAGAGAACCAAGATATGAGCATACTACATAGGAATTGACAAGTTCCCGAAGTACTTTTCCTATCGATTTTGCAACCCCCATAATCTGCATCCGAATAAGCATGAAGTTTGAAGGTAGAGTCTCTAGGGTACCAAAGACCTAAACAAGGAGTATCTCTAAGGTACCTAAAGATTCTCTTAACGGCTATAAGGTGAGACTCTCTAGGACTAGCTTGAAACCTAGCACACAAGTAAACACTAAACAAGATATCCGGTCTACTTGCGGTAAGGTAAAGCAATGATCCAATCATAGAACAGTAAAGCTTAGAGTCAACACACTTACCTTCTTAATCTTTGTCAAGCTTTGTAGATGAGCTCATAGGTGTGAATTGAGGCTTTGCATTCTCCAAGCCAAACTTCTTGAGCATATCTTTTATGTACTTTGCTTGATTGATGAAGGTGTCATCCTTCTTTTGCTTGATTTGGAGTCCCAAAAAGAATGAGAGCTCCCCCATCATGCTCATCTCAAATTCACCTTGCATTAACTTAGCAAACTCTTGACAATGACATTCATTAGTAGAACCAAAAATAATATCATCAACATAAATTTGAACTACTAAGATGTCATTTTTATACATTTTTATAAAAAGTGTAGTGTCCACCTTCCCTTTTTCAAATCCTTTTTCAATTAAAAAGTTTGAAAGTCTTTCATACCAAGCTCTAGGAGCTTGTTTTAAACCATAAAGAGCTTTGGTGAGTTTGAAAACATGATTTGGAAATTTTGAGTCTTCAAAACCCGGTGGTTGTTCCACATACACTTCTTCATTTATAAAACCATTTAAGAATGCGCTTTTAACATCCATTTGAAAAAGCTTGAAATTATGATAACATGCATATGCAAGCAACATCTTAATGGCTTCCATTCTAGCTACGGGTGCATAGGTTTCATCAAAATCTATTCCCTCTTCTTGAGTGTAACCTTGTGCTACTAGTCTAGCTTTATTTCTTACAATGTTACCACTCTCATCTAGCTTGTTCCTAAAGACTCATTTAGTTCCTATTGTAGATTGATTACTAGGCCCATTAACTAATGTCCAAACGTTACTTCTCTCAAATTGATTTAACTCTTCTTGCATAGCCATAATCCAAAAGTCATCTTTCAATGCTTCTTTAATATTCTTAGGCTCTATGCATGAGATAAATGCAACATGATTCATTAATCTAAGAGAAGATCGAGTGGTTACCCCTTGGATGGATCACCCAAGATTTCACCATCTTTGACATAGTTCAACTCCCTTGGGTAGCTCACTTCCTTTTCCTCAAGAGCCAAGTCCTTCAAGGTATCAAGAGGTGGATCTTGTGTGTCCTCTTCTTTTGTTGGAATCTCATCCTCCTTTGAAGTTTGTCCTCCATCAAAGGCATTTATGATTCCTACATCATCATCATCACAAGAATCCTTCCTAGGAAGGAGGTTATCATCGAATACAACATGAATAGATTCTTCTACTACTAAAGTTCTTTTGTTAAATACTCGATAGGCTTTAGAGGTTAAAGAGTAACCTATAAAAATAGCTTCATCATTTTTTGCATCAAATTTACCTAAGTTGTCTTTTCCATTATTTAAAACAAAACACTTGCAACCAAAAGGGTGAAAATAGCTAATGTTAGGCTTTTTAGATTTTAAAATCTCATAAGGTGTTTTCTTTAAAATTGGCCTAATCATTACTCGATTTAAAATATAGCAAGCGGTGTTTGTGGCTTCTGGCCAAAAATATTTAGGTAAATTGTTTTCACAAAGCATAATTCTAGCCATTTCTTGCAAAGTTCTATTTTTCCTCTCAACTACCCTATTTTGTTGAGGAGTTCGAGGAGTCGAGAAATTATGGCTAATACCATTTTCATTTAAAAAATCTTCAAACCCTAAATTTTGAAACTCGGTTCCATGATCACTTCTAATATGTGAAATTTTAAGTTCAAGATCATTTTGGGTTAGTTTTGAAAATGTGATGAATTTTTCCAAAGCCTCATCTTTAGTACTTAAAAATAGAACCCAAGTAAATCTAGAAAAATCATCAACAAGTGCAAAAGCATAAGACTTACCACCCAAGCTCATAGTCCTAATTGGCCCAAATAAATCCATATGGATAAGTTGTAAACATCAACTAGTAGAAACATCATTAATGGATTTAAAGGAAGACTTGTGTTGTTTACCCTTAGAGCATACATCACAAAGTTTATCATTTGAAATTTTATCTTGGGTAAACCTCTAACTAGATTAAGGGAGACTAGTTTTTCTAAAACACTTATGCTAGCATGTCCTAGTTTCCTATGCCACAACCATGCATCATTTTCATTTTGTGCAACTAAGCATGCATGAGATGTATGAATGTCATCTAGATGCACCATGTATATGTTCCCTATGCGATGACCTATGAGCATAATATTATTAGATTTAATGTCTACAATTTTGCATCCATTTTTATCAAATAAAACATTAAATCCTTTATCACACAATTGACTTATGCTCAATAAATTGTGTTTAAGACCATCGACATACAAGACATTTTCAATGAGAATAGTAGAGTGATTACCTATGGAGCCAATACCTTTAATGTGGCATTTGGAGTTGTCACCAAATGTCACTACTCCTCCACTTTTTGGCTTTAGATCCATGAATCTACTCTTGTCTCCGGTCATATGCCTTGAGCATCCACTATCAAGGTACCATGAGTTTTGACTTTGTGCTTTGGCCTTGTAGCAATGCTCCCTCTACAAACAAAGATATTAAACTTTTGTTTTTGGTACCCAAATCATTTTGGGTCCATGAGTGTTAGCTCCCAAAACCTTGGTTTCCTTAGGAATCCAAGATAACATAGCAATAATATTATTAAATTTTACAAGTTCCTTAGGAACCCATACACATCTAATTCTTTTTGCTCTACTATGTCTAAGATAGCTACCTTGTTCGTAGTACTTAGTCCTTTTCTTAGGTTGGTTTGTTCTAGAGGATTCACCTATTTCATGTTTGACACTACCAACATTTTTAAAAGACTTTTTGAGCTCATTTATCTCATTTAACACATTTTGGTGTTCACTATTACATTGAGACAAAAGATTATTAAGATCAACGTTTTCATCTTGAAAGAATTTTAGTTCATCTTTTAACCCTAATATATTTTTCTCAAATTTGGAATTAGCTTGAGTGAGTGAGTCATTTTTCTCATTTAGTTCCAAAATAATTTTCTTGTTTCTAATGACCGAGTCTTTGTATTTCTCAACTAATTCATCATAGACCTCTTGTAACTCATCATATGCATCATTCAATTCATCATATGTAATATCTAAAGTAGATGAGTTAGAAGTTACCATGGAGGAATCTTCCTCAAGTGCCATGAGGCAAAGGTTAGCCACTTCTTGTTCGTCATCCTCCGATGACTCCTCATCACTCCAAGTAGCAAGCTTGGCTTTGAGCTTCTTCTTCTTCTCAAAGCCCTTCTTCTTGAGTTGAGGGCACTCCGAACGTATGTGGCCGGGTTGTTTGCACTCAAAGCAAATGATTGGATCCCTTGCTTCTTCTTTGTTCTTGCTTTTGAAGTCCATCTTTCTTTGGATTTTTCTTCCCCGATTGGACCTCATAAAACGTGAGAATCGTTTGGCTATCATAGCCAATTCTTCTAGTTCATCCTCCTCACTAGAAGAGCTCTCTTCATGTTGTGAAGCTTTGAGAGCTATTCCCATCTTCTTCTTCTTCTCAACCTCAAGCTTCTCTACTCTTTTCTCTTCTTTCTTCTTCTCTTCTTCCCTTCCTTGCTTCATGATCTCATGAGTAAGGAGAGAACCCACAAGCTCATCAAGCTTTAAAGTCTTTAAATTCTTAGCTTCAATGATGGCGGTTCTCTTCCCATCCCAAGATTCGGGAAGTGAATAGAGTAGCTTCCGGACAAGCTTGTCTTCCGGTATGATTTCTCCAAAACCCTTGAGCCCATTGACAATAATGGAGAAATGATCAAACATCTTGGACACCGTCTCATCGGGCTCCATCTTGAAATTCTCATAACTAAGATTGAGAATTCCAATCTTAGTTTCTTTAACATCGTTGGTGCCCTCGTAAGTAGTCTCAAGAGTGTCCCACACTTCTTTGGCACTCTCGATGGATGAGACCTTAGAATAGATATCCAGACCGAAAGAACAAAAGAGCATGTGGAGAGCTTTGTCATTTACTTGAATCTTTTTCCTTTCTTCTTCACTCATCTCCATAGTTTTCTTCAAGACCATCTTGCTTCAATGGAATATAAGGGCCATCTTCAATGACATCCCATACTAAGTAGTCATTTGACTTGATGAAGAGACGCATTCTATTCTTCCAAAAAGAATAGTTATCACCATTAAAGAAGGGAGGCTTTGTAATGGATTGAGACTCATAAATGCCCAAACCGGAGGTTGAAGTCATCTCTTGATATTTGATGATCACACTCTTCCAAGGAACTCCTCTCGTGGTTGTTAATCCTCAAAGAGGTAGGCTCTGATACCAATTGTTGAGTGGATCGAAAGATCGATATGAACCAAGAGGGGGGTGAATTGGAAATTTAAAGTTTGTGTGGTGGAAATTGCAAATTAAAAAGATTGACAAGGGATTTTATAGTGGTTCAAGTTCCAAATGAACTCTACATCCACTACCTTAGCTTCACTAAGGATTTGCAACAATTGCACTAATTGTTCTTCCCCTTTTCTAGGCTAATGAGGCAACCCTTACAATTTCGGTTAAATTTTCTACCCAAAATTTAACTCAATCCTCACAACAAGGTAACAAAGAATTTGATGGCTAATAGAGTATCTCTCAATACAAATTGTAGCCCAATTACAAGCACTCAACCCAATTGAACAAGATAAGAATGAAAATTACATTTGGGGTTTCTAGACAATATTGGATTTTTCCACAATTGCTTGGATTTGATGTATAGATGTTTTCTTGAGGATCAATAGTTGTTGTTGGAGCTTTTGGAGGTCTCCTTTATACATTCTCAATGATTTCTAGCCGTTTGGGTGGTTGGGAACATAAATCGAGCCGTTGGAACCCTCTCTTACCACCATAAATACACTTCTGCAGCTATCCGTATCGGTACACGGGGAGCCGTATCGATACCTTTCTCAAAAAAAGAAAGAGATGTTGTGTGCAATTAATAAGGGGTATCGATACGCATGTAAGCGTATCGGTACGAGGTATCGAAACGGTAAAGGCCGTATCGATACCTTTTTCTCAACTTAACTCACTGTCGATTTCCGTATTGGTATGAGGGTTTTGCGTATCGATACGGGTCAACGACTATTTAAAATTTGGTTACCAACCAACTGGCACCAACGGTCAAAATATTTAAACCGACTTGATTTAAAAATTTATTAAAACCGTATCGATACGAGGGTTTGCCGTATCGGTACGTCATTCAAACTCTTTAGACTTTTATGAAGGGGCGTATCGATACAGGTGAAGAGCGTATCGATACGAGTTCCGACAGTGGCCAACTTTGGTAAAAAGGTA
Organism: Hibiscus tridactylites; assembly: GCA_958450335.1. Classification (NCBI taxonomy): domain Eukaryota; kingdom Viridiplantae; phylum Streptophyta; class Magnoliopsida; order Malvales; family Malvaceae; genus Hibiscus; species Hibiscus tridactylites. Next base: position 69,663,188 of record OY288269.1, on the reverse strand, counting down.
TCGATACGGATGGAGGCGTATCGATACACCTGGACGTTTTTCAATAGTTTGGCCTTGGAACACTAAGAAAATATTTAGAGTTTGAGTTTTTCAAATCAGTTTTAACGTGTTGGTGATTTAAAACTTATTAAGGGACTTATAAAACAATTTTAAGTTTTTCAAATTGATCCTTAAAGATTTAATTATATCAAATCAAACATAGGTTTTACAAACTTCAATTCCCCTAGGTCCTTCATCTTAAAATTCTAATGCAATAGTTTCTTCAAATCTTCAACAAGACTCTTGTCATTGCCAGTAATCAAGAGATGATCAACATAAATAAACATGATCACAATTTACTTGTCTTTCTTCATTGTGAATAAAGAGTAATCATACTTACTCTATTCATAGCCAGCTTTCAAAAGAGCTTCTCTCAGTTTCAAGTTCCACTACCTGGAAGCTTGTTTTAGCCCATAAAGGGATTTTTGCAGTCTGCACACCTGATGCTCCCCCTGACTGCAAAATCCAGCAGGTAACTCCATATACACCTCTTCAAAAAGGCCCCCTTGGAGAAAAGCATTATAGACATCAAGCTAAGACAAGGGCCATTGAAAAACAGAAGCCAAAGCAAGAAGACACCTAACAGTGACCAACTTGACAACTGGTGAAAAGGTATCAACATAATCCCCTCCTTCTTTCTGGTTGTAACCTTTGGCCACAAGACGAGCCTTAAATATCTCCACTTCACCAGATGCAGTATACTTAATCTTTTATACCCATTTACAACCAATTGGCACCTTCCCAGGAGGTAAGGTAACCACAAACCAAGTACCATTTGATTCAAGAGCATGTATCTCTTCTTTCATAGCCTGAACCCACTTTGGATCTTGAATAGCCTCATGGTAAGTTTTTGGTTCAAACAAGGCATTGGTAGAAGAAAGAAAAGTTTTAGTAGAACAAGGTAACTAGGAATAGGAAACATAATCAGAAATGGGATAAATGGTAGAAGAAAAAGAATGATAAGTAGGACACACATAATCATTAAGCCATTGGGGATGTTTAGAGACACGAGAAGACCTGCGAGGAACTACTGGAGCTACTGGAAGAGAAGACACAGGAACTGAAGATGATGACTGCTGCAAAGAAGGAGGATCTGGAGATGAAGGAGAAGATATAGGATGTGTGGGATGAGTAGGAGAAGAAACAGGATCAGAAGTGGGTAAAGGAGCAGAACTTAGAGTTGAAGGATCAGAAACTGGTGAAGAAATATGAGGAGGAGAAGAATGATCAACATTAGGTAAAGATACTGAAGGTGGGGAAAATCAGTAGGTGATACAGTAGATGAGGAAGAAGGAGAAAGAATCAAAAAATCTGAATCTGGAATATAAGAAGCAGAAGGAAAGAAAAAGGAAGATTTAGAAACAGGAAAATGGAAGGACATAGCTCATGAAAAATAACATCCCTATTCACATAAAATTTGTGTATCTTAAGATTAAACAAAATGAAACCTTTTTGTGTAAGGGAATAGCCCATGAAAACAGAAGGCACAACTCTAGGAGCAAATTTATCACTAGGATGAGGAGAAACAGTGGCATAGCAAAGACACCCAAATATTCTAAGGAAAGACAAGTCACGAGGCTTTTTATAGAGACATTCAAAAGGTGATTTCTAGTGGAGAACAGAAGATGGTAACCTGTTAATAAGATAACAAGCAGTTTGGACACACTCACCCCAAAACTTAATTGGAACCTTAGAATGAAACCTTAAAGCTCTTGCTACTTCTAATAAGTGTGTATGTTTTCGTTCAGCAACTCCGTTTTGCTGTGGAGTGTGAACACAAGAACTCTGACGGAGGATACCTAAGGAGGTAAAGAGAGAATCACAAGCTGAATTGAAAAATTCAGTACCATTGTCACTACGAATGATTTTAGGGGTAGTGGAGAAATGAGTAGAAACAAAAGAAAGAAACTGTTTAAGAGATAAAAGAACATCAGTTTTGAGGCGAAGTAAGAAGATCCAAGTCATCCTTGAGCAGTCATCAACAACAGTTAAGAAGTACCTATGAACACTATGTGTAGAGACTCTATAAGGTCCCCAGAGATCAATATGTATAAGATCAAAAGGCACAAGAGACCTAGAAGTACTATGTGAAAAAGGAAGTCTAGTCTGTTTTGCTAAGGGACACACAGCACAATTATGTACAATATTCTTATAAAAACAATAGAAGTACACAAAGGAAGCTTATGAAGAGTAGAAATGGCAGCATGTCCCAATCGAGCATGCCAAAGTTTAGTATTATTAGACACAAAAGTAAAGATTTCGAAAACAAAATGGAATTAAAAGATACAGAACAATTAGACAAAGATTGAGAAACTGAGACGGATGAAGACAAACCAGGAGCTCCCTTAGCAAACTCAAAGACATACAACCCTTTGGATTCTCTACCAATCCCCTTGATCATGCCAGTAGATAGATCCTGCAAGATACAAATATTAGAATAGAAAGAAATGACACAATGATGGTCTTTGGCCAATTTAGAAACAGATAACAAGTTATGAGAAAAATTGGGAACAAACAAGATATTATAAATAAAGAAATTGGAAGATAATTGAAGAGAACCAGTATGGGTGACTAACTTAGTGGAACCATTAGGCATATGAACAAAGCGGGGAGAAGAACATGAAATAGGATTTAACAAGCTCTCAAAGACAAATGTAATATGGTCAGTGGCACCCGTATCCAAAATCCATTGAGTAGAAAAAGAACAAGCAGGTAAACTACAAGCCACAGTACTTGCAAGATTCACACTGGAATCTGATGGAGGAGGCTGATTCAGCAAGCCCAGGATCTGATTGTATTGTTCAGCAGTGAAAACAGGAACGTTGGCAGCAACTGGGACATTGGCAGCAGCAGGGACAGTAGGAGGAACCTCAGACATCTCAGAACCAACTGCTAACACTGCTTGAGGCTGTTTCTTGGTGAATTTGAAATCAGAGGGAAAGTCGATAAGTCGGTAACAAGTGTCACGGCGATGCCCCTTCTTCTTGCAATAATCACAGACGCCAGAAAAACGACGCCCATCAGCACCTCTGGAAGCACTGGAGAAAAGAGCTGAAGCGTCACCAAACGAGCCACCTGAAAGCTAGAGACGATGAGACTCCTCTTGCACGATCATGGAATATGCCTGATTCACCGTCGGCAGAGGTTTCATGAGCAAAATCTGGCCGCGCACGGTGGAGTATGTTTCGTTAAAGCCCATCAGAAACTGAAAGAGTCGCTGCTGAACCACATGAGTTGCATTTTGCTGAGCAACCTCGCACGTACAAGTTGAGAATGGGACTAACGCATTGTACTCGTCCCACAAGAGTTTGAGGCGAGTGAAGTAAACAGAGATCGACGAGTCACCTTGGACAATCGTAGCAATCGACCGGTGAAGGAAGAAAACCCTAGAACCGTCAATTTTTTCGAAGCGTTCCTTCAAATCTTTCCAAACAGCCGCGACATTCGACGCAAAGACAATTCCAGCCGAAAGATCCTGGCTCACTGTGTTAAGAAGCCATGAAAGCACAATGGCGTTACACCTCTCCCATTGCGAATGAAGCTCCGATTCATAGCTCTTCTTTTTGCATTCACCATCGATGAAACCGAGTTTGTTCTTCCCCAGCAACGCAATCTGCATCGATTTGTTCCAGACGTTGTAATTGTCGATGCCGACAAGCTGATGAGACACCAAATTGACTCCCGGCGTGTCAGACGGATGGAGAAACAAGGGATGATCGGAATCAATCGTAGTAGGCATCGTGAACCAAAAGAGAGAAAGAAAACGGAAAGAGGGGTTTTGACTGATAGTCAACAAAGGAAAAAAACGGGCTAAAAGGCAAGAGCCCAAAAAACGAAAGAAAACGGGCTGAGAAGCCTAGCTCACGATACCATGTAAAAATGCAAATGAATAATACCTATGTTTGTATTATTTTAGAAAAATGAATGGATACACTAATTACAAAGGTATGTTTATATACAAGTAAGGAAAAAACTAACTAACAAGATAACAGAAATTAGTTACAAATAAACAGTTGCTAACTAATTTGCTAACTCTCAACATTTTTCCTCAACGGCATGTTCTTCTGCACAAACTGTTGTAGGTGCCCCTTTTGGATAGCCTTTTCCATAGCATCTTTTGGGGTTACACATTATACTATGTTGTGACACCTTTTCCTATGGAATTTAAAGTAAAAAGTGAAGTCTCTCTAGGATCTTAGCCTCATTGGGGGAGAGAGGCTTTAGGAATTTGAAATCCTCGACTTTCTTGAGGGCTTTGAGCAATGAGATGGTAAGAGGGGTGTAGTTTGTATAAGCTTAATATGGCTTTATTTGCGACCACTCAGCTACATTAAATTTCCAATGATAACCATGTCTTTTTCTATCGTCCCCTCAACTATCCAAGGAAGACGAGTCTCTAGTTCGGAATCTTATGGACTCGTGAAAGCTTGGAGAAGGCCTTCAGTTCTTTCTAGTTCGACGGCTTTGTGAGGGGTACCATTGAGGGGTTGGGCTTTGAATAATGCTGGCTTTGACCCTCATTTTCTCTACCTCAGCGTACTTGCTGACCGTTTCATACAACTAACTAGCGTGCTCCGATTTGTTGTCCATTAGGGAATACTTCAAGGGATCATGTATGATTCCGGAGACGTATACAAAGATTTTCCAACCGTTCGTAAGATTGCATGCGTTATGGGTGACTTTTTAAAATCTTCTTATGTATTTTCTTAGGGGTTTGTAGGGCTTTTGTGTTACACAGAGCAAATTAGAATTCGTCGAAAGATCCCATGATACCATGTGATTTCCTTATTGATAAACGTGCTTAGTGGGTTCCCTAGTCTCATCATATGTTTCCTTTTATAGTTTGAAGTGTGGAGGATATGGTGCTGCTAATACATAAAGTGGGAAGGGGTTATCCTTCTCCATTGCTCAATCTCCTCTAGAGTTGCTCGGAGTTCAGACATCACCTATTTGTCTATTTTTTACTTTCATCTTCCTTTTTCATTCTTATTCCTTTGAATCCTCAAGATGAGGGATCTACTCGATGTTGTTTGCTTGTTCTCGTGGGGAACTCTCAACACCAATGATGTTTATATGAGCAAATGTTTGGTCCTATTGGCGTCGTTCATTGGCATTTAAGGCTATTTCCACATCTTCTCCTCATTGTCGACTGCTAGGACGTTGAGAAACTATCAGCTCCTGAAAAGCTTTTAGCATCGAGTCTTGCTGGTAGTGTTATTGTTGGTTCACTTGAGTAATTTGAAATTGTGTTTGTGAACTTTGCAACTCGTTCGGCGTAAACTTGTTGTCCGCTTTGGTCATAAGTGAACTAGGCCAGGTAATATTACGAAGGAGCATATTGGTCGGACTAATTTAGGTGGTATAGTGGTTGTATGTTTTGGCCAAGTTGATCGTAGGAGGAAGCAGATGGGTCCTAAGAGGAAGCAGATGTTGTATGGCACCTCCGAAGGTCTTATACTCCGAAGGTATAACCCAAATTAATCAACATTCATAGTTGTTCATAAGTATAATTTATACATTTATAAATTGATTATGTAACACCCCAATTTTGGGCTTAGAAGTTTTGGGTCTGAACCGGACCGGTCGGATTTTCGGTTCGAATATAAAAGGTGGTTTTAAGGAAAGCCTAGTTCGGGATGCATTAAAAATATGGAAAAATATCTAAAAATCCTCTTTTATTATATATAAGAGAGTGGTGAAATCAATTTTGCGAAATGAGGTTTGGAGATAAGACATTTCGAGTTAGTGACTAAAATGTAATTTTTGAAAAGTTGGTGACTGTTTTAAAAGGATTGAAACTTTGAATCTTTAAGGAGCTAATTTACCCAAGAAGAGTTTTCTCCAGATTTTTCATAATATTAAAGATTTAATTAATGATTTTTAATTAAAGGAAAAAGGGGAAATAGATATTTTGATGTCATAACCAATTTTTCTCAAAATTTTCCATTTCTTTTCTCTCAATTTTTATCTCAACCCAAACACATTTCCCCAGCCATTTTTCCTCTGATTTTAACTTCTAAAGATGAGATTTCAATCTCCAATTGATCTCTAATCATTCCTACATCAAATCCTTATTATTTGCTTATTGAATTTTCAAGAATCTTGGCTCTAAACAAGGAGAAACTCACATTTAGAGGTATGAACGTCCTTCTCCTCTAAATACTCAGTTCTTTACTGAAATTCCCAAGTTCTCAATCCTTGATTTGAGTTTTATTAAAGGTTTTGATGTTGTGATCTTGATTTTGGCTTAATATGCAAGATTTGGATTTAATTTTGAAGAAATTCGTAATAATTGATTGGGCTCTGTTTTGAGATGTAATTTGGATGTCTAAATGATGTATAATTGAGGTTTGATCAATGCAATCCCGAATAGGTTGATTTTCCTAAGTTTTTACTTGTGAAAATGGTGGTTTTTGAGGTGATTTTGGTGTTCTGTTAATGCTGGAGGTATAAGGACGTGTTTGGGATCATTTTGGATGTTAATTGATGTTTATAAATGGTTAGAAGTGATGGATCTTGGCTGGGTTAAGTTTTGGAAGAGTTTAGAGGTGATTTCGGTTGTGTTTGGTAGCCGAAATGTTGGATTTGGGTAGAGCAGCGAGTTGAGTTGTGTGGCTGGTGTTTTTAATGCATAATGATGCATTAATCATCTGTTGTTATGTGCTTGAAACAGGGGAGGATGATCCGTGGGCAATAGAGGAGGCGTTGAAGGTTTCGGATGCTTGGAAGGCTTGTTAGCTAGCCTTGTTTTGTGTATCGGTGAGTGAAGTTGGGTTTTCAGCTTTAAAACCAAGGTTTGAAGGTTTTGGGAGCTTAGTTTAAGTCTAAACAACTTAGCTAAGCTCAAGAGTAAGTATATGGAATTTCTCTCTTGGTTTGTGTTATGAATTGGTTTTTAAAGCACTTGTGATTATTGGATACAATGCATGTGATTTGCATGTTTTAAATTCTGTTTTGAAAGCATATTTTAGCATGGTTTAATGTTGGTTTTGAAAGTCATGTGTGAAGGATGCTCAAGGTAAGAGATCCTTGGTTTTGTACATTGGAATTGTGGAATTGATGCATAGTGTTGCATGTTGTTTAATGGCTTTGTGAAATGCTTCAAAAACAGTGAATTGATGATGGTAATTGGTGGTTTTGGCATTTTGGTTATGCTTGTAAAAACCATGGATTAATGTGGTAAAGTGATTATGTTGGCAAGTGATGTAAGTGGTTCTTGGTTACTTGAATCAGATATAGTTAGCCGGCTATAGGATTGGGTGCACCGTGAATAAAGTCGCCTTGGATGTTGAGAGGTTGTGATTGTACCGTAAACTCCATCCAAGAATCCTAGCGATTGAGGAAATTGGTGTCACCACGATGGAGGTTAGCTCTCGTGGATGGGCTTGGTTTAGTGCCACCACGATGGAGGATGGCTCTCGTGGGTGAACCTTGTTAAAGTCACCATGATGGAGGATGGCTCTCATGGGTGGACTTTGTTAAGCGTCACAACGGTGGGGGGTTGCTCCCGTGTGTGAGCTTGGTTAAGGTGATTACAATGGTTGTGGTAGCTTCCATGTGTAAGCCTTGTGATGTGTCCCGCCTCTCGCTAGTGTATTATACAACTTCCGATGAGTGATGTTGAGGGGTTGTGATTGTACCGTTAAACTCCATCACGAGTGTTGAGGGATTGTGATTGTATCGGTAAACTCCACCTTGTGTTGTGCGAAAGTGTGTATGGAGCGTGTTGGACAACGCTTGTAATCCGCGTATCCGATTGTGTATTGGGTCTTGTGTAAGGTTAAGATCACAATGGTGGTTAAAAGTCCATGTGTGGATCTTGTGTAAGGTTAAGATCACAATGGTGGTTAAAAGTCCATGTGTGGATCTTGTGTAAGGTTAAGATCACAATGGTGGTTAAAAGTCCATGTGTGGATCTTGTGTGTGGTTAAGATCACAATGGTGGTTAAAAGTCCATATGTGGGTCTTGTGTAATGAAGCATGTGATGCTTGAAATGATGCAAGGTTGCATGGAAAGTGTGTGATGTACAAAGAATGCATATATTGCTTGTTAGCTTGTACAAGTGTTTATCTTATATTGAAAATGGTGCATATGTGCATGTGAATCTCTTTAGTGCATTAAAGTCTTGTGAAGGCTTGTTTTTAAAGGCATGTGATGCAAATGTTGATTTTGTGGTTCATGTATTGCATTTGTTTAATACATGAGTTAGATTGAAGGAGAAAGTGGTTTTCAAAGGTTTCTTGTTTTGAGATGATTTTCAAGAATGAGAAAAGTATAATGTGAAGTGGAAGTGTTTTCCAAGGAATTTGTATTTAACTTTGCATATGATGTTCATGCATGGAATGGTTAAATTGATGGTTTTGCAAGGTTGTGCTTTTAAGTGAATTACTTAGCTTTTCTAAGCTAAGGATTGGTTTTCATGTTTGAGCAATGCATGATTTAAAGCATGTTGTTAAAAAGGGCTTTCATACATTGCTTTGGTTTATCGAATTGTGTTTACTTTTAAAAGAGGTTTTATGACTCGCTGCATTGATGGTGTTTTGGTTTTGAGCATTCGTCACTAAGCATTATGTGCTTACGCTCCTTTTTGTCCATCAATGCAGATATTTGAAGTTGGGACAGCGAGAAGCAAGGGATTCAAGGAGAGCTCCATTTGAGATGTATGTCTCGGTTGATAGCTATAGATAATAAAGGCAATGGGGGAGAATCTCTTATGTTGATGTTTAATGAGATTATGTATGTTGGACAAGTTTGGTTTATGATTTTGAACTATGTGGTTTAATGCTTGCAACGTTTGGATCTTCTTATGCTTAAGTTGTTATGCTATGCTTCTTGTTTTAAAAGCATGATTAAATGTTGGATGTGTTGAATGAGTTGGTGCACCTAGGGGTGGTTTTGTATCTAGATTTTGATGCAATTTGGTAGGTATGATGCTTGGCATATTGTTGATTTATTGTGGAATGGTTTGGAGCATGTTTGATGAGGTTTAAATGTGATAAAGCAAGCCTATCTGCTGTTTCTGGGCAGGGTGTTTCGAAACACCCTTGCTTGTTTCGAAACAGGCCCTTGTTTTGGTCTGGGCGTTTCGAAACGGGTTGAGGCGTTTCGGAACACTTTGGCCACTGCCAAGGGGTGTTTCTGAACGGCCTAGACCCGTTTCGAAACACTTGACCGTTGGGCATAAATTTGAATAGTTTTGAGGTTTGCAAGCTTTACGTTTTAGTCCTAATTCTTGTAAGTTTAATTGCTTGAGTTTGAGATGTCCGTTTGAGATGAAATTTGACAGAGAGGCATTAAACATGACTAATTTCATAATGGTAACTTAAAATTTAGCAAAGTCCTCTTAATTTTCAGAATTTACAAATTGGTCCCTAAATTCGTGTTTTGTGCAATTGGGTCCCTTATTGTTTTCTGATTGCTGTGATTTTTGAGTATGTTTATCTCAAGAGTATGCCTAGGTTTAATGTGCATCTAGACAAGTTTAAAAAAAATGGGTCGTTAATCAAGGTTGACTTTCGGGTTGACTTTGGTTTTCCCCGTGTAATCTTCGTAGTTCGGGTCAACCGTCTAGGCCGGGCTACGGGGGTTACAGATTATATACACATGCAGTGGCGGAAATTGGGGTGAGTTTGATGGGAAATTTAATTTTTTTAAAATGAGGCTTAAAATTAATTTTTTAAAAATTTTGAGGGTTTAACCAAAATTTTTAATAATTTTGAGAGATTTAATATGAACTTTTAATTAAAAATTATTATAGGAGATTTAATTAAAAATATTCAAAATTTTAAAACTTAATATGAATTTTTTAAAAACCTTAAGGGGTCAAATTAATTTTTTAAATGTTTTAGGGGCCAAGTTCTAATTTTTAAAAATATTAGAGGTCATGACCCTGTAGTCTCTTATACCTTATGCCCGGTAAATATGTATGATTATATTAATGTGTTAGAAAACAATGGGCAAAATGTTAATGAAACGAATTTTAACCCAAAAATTTTAAGTATGTGCTGAAGTGCCTCCAAAGGTCAAAGCAATTAACCAAAGGGCTCAAACAAGGTTACATCAAATATAAATTAAATGTAACTTACTCTTGTTGAATTTCGGGATCAGTCATTTTCTCTCTAATTTTATTGCGATTTTTTGCTAAAGTTGTACTTGTCAGTCAATTACAAATAAATATCTCACTTTAAATTTTTAAATTAAAAACACATGATACTTGCTTCGTAGTTCATACTCCTCTCGTACGGTAAGGCAATCATTACTTGGGGCACAAAAACATTTATTTAATGTATTATTAATAACCATGCATGTTCTTGAAATTTTAATGGTCAAAAAGATAAACTTAAAAATTAGGCTCCTAATAATAAGTATTGAAAAGATTAAATTTTATATGTTACTAATAATAAATATTAAAAAATCGGGTCTCTAATAATAAATATTGTAAAATAAATAAATTTTGAAAGTATGTTCCTAATAAAAAAACACTGGAAAAATTATGCCCTTAATAAATATTGGAAAAAAATTAGACTCCTAATAACAAATGTACAAAATTGAATTTTAAGAGTAAGCATCCTAATAACAAATAATAATTTTTTTAGCATTATTCTTATTAGTAGATGAAGTCGTAGGACTATATGATTCATTAGAAAAAGGTATGATAGTTACCTCTTTTTGTATAACTGGATTATTAGTAACTCGTTGGGTTTATTTAAGACACTTCCCATTAAGTGATGGACGTTATCTAATAGTAAGAAGTTTAAGAAAAATTCTTTGTATATACATTTGAACCATTGTTGGTCATATTTCTCTTTATCGAGAAATCAATGAAGTTATACAAGGTTTTTTTTCGAGCCTACTCATATGATACTCAATCATATGGTATCTAAGCTAAAAAAAAATTATTTGAGCCCTAATAACAAATTTTGGAAAAAAAAATCGATCTCTAATAACAAGTATTGAAAAAAATCAGACTTCTAATAACAAATGTTAGAAGAATTAAATTGTAAGAGTAGACCCTTAATAATAAGTATTGAAAAAAATTTGAACCATAGTACAAAATATTAGAATAAGAAAAATTAGGCCTTGGGCGGGCGCCCCTTTTACCCATACCTAGGGATGATCCTGCTAATAACTAGACTTTATCTCACTCTCGTCGGGATTAAACATTTTACAAAACTTTTATTTTATTAATAATTCATTCATGGTTAATATTTGATGCATAGTGAGTGGATTTTTTTCAAGAGCATGCTTAATTTAACTCTAAAAACTAAAATTTAAATCACTAACCCTAAATTCTAATTATAAATCTTAAATTATAAACCCTAGAAGTAGGGGTGAGAAAAAATTGACTCGACTTAAAAAAATTCAAATAAAGTTTGAGTTATAAATGAAAATTTGAATAACTCGAAAATTTTAGCAATTAGTGGAATGACTTTTAAATTCGAGTCGAGTCCCTCAATTCTACTCAAAATATATAGAGCATATGAAGAAATATATGTTTATTGTATATGGTTATAGAAAGCCGTTTAAATTGGAACTAATTAGTACCATAACATTATAAATGTTAACAATTAAATTTGAACATAAACTCGAACAACTCGACTTGACTCGAAAAAACATCAAATAAAGTTTGAGTTATAAAATAGTACTCATCAACTCGATTAACTCAAAATTCTTTTACTCGACTCGGTTGAATGCTTACTTCTATCTACAACCTAAACCCCATCAATTCTAAACTAAATCTCATAAATCCTAATTTAGACCCGCTTGTGGAAACTAAAATTTCCACCACTTGTGCAACAAATATTTTCCCTTAATTTAAACCCAAAGTTCAGAATACTAAACAATACTTTTGCATTTTTTCATCTTTGAATTACAATTATATTAGAAAAATTATTTGATATAGAGACTGTATAAACTTTAGATTACACAATCTTATATGTTTTAATCTTAAATTCTAAATCTCAGTGGCGTAGCTAGGATTTTCATCTAGTGGGGTCAGGAGTAAAGTATGACGTATGAAAGATGTTAGGCTCGATATCCTTCAACCGAATTGCTTGACAAGTGGTGGAGAAGATGTATTTTGGGTGTATTTAGTGGAAGTAAAAAAGATGGACAAAAGGACAGGATTTATAGTGGTTCAAGCTTCGAACAAGCTTTACATCCACCACCTTATCTTCCCACTAAGGATTTCAACCAATTCACTAAGAATTCTTCCCCTTTTCTTGGCTTAGGAGGCAACCAATTACAACCTAGACTCACTCACCAAGTCTAGCATCCAAAGCTCACAAACCGAGCTTTGGGATCACTATTTAAGAAGAGAAAACTTAGCAAACTAGAAATTCCTCTAAAAAGGTGATGTTTGCACTTTTAAGCTCCCAAAACCTGTTGAGTGGATCGCAAGATCGATATAGACCAAGAGGGGGTGAATTGGAAATTTAAAGGTTTTGTGGTGGAAATTGCAAATTAAAAATAATAGACAAGGGATTTAGAGTGGTTCAAGTTCCAAATGAACTCTACATCCACTACCTTAGCTTCACTAAGGATTTGCAACAATTCCACTAATTGCTCTTCCCCTTTTCTATGACAAGGAGGCAACCCTTACAATTTTGGTTGAATTTTTTACCCAAAATTCAACCCAATCCTCACACAAGTGAACAAAGAAAGTTGTTGGCTAATAAGGTATCTCTCAATACAAATGATAGCCCAATTACAAGAACTCAACCCAATTGAACAAAATATGAATGAAGATTACAATTGGAATTTCTAGACAAATAGGAATTTTGGCACAATTTCATGGATTTGATGAATAGGTATTTTCTTGAAGATCAATAGTTGTTGCTGATGCTTTTAGATGTGTCTTTTATACCTCCTTATTGATTTCTAGCCATTTGGGTGGTTGGGAACATAAATGGAGCCGTTGGAACCCTCTCTTACCACCATAAATGCACTTCTGCAGCTATCGGTATCGATACGCGGGAAGGTGTATCGGTACATGTCTTAGAAAAGAAAGAGCAGGTGTGTGCAATAAATAAGGGGTATCGATACGCACGTAAGCTTATCGGTACGGGTTATCGAAACGGTAAGGTCCGTTTCGATACCTTTTTCTGAACTTAGCTCACTATCAATATCCGTATCGGTACAGGGGTTAGGTGTATCGATACGGGTCAACGACCTTTTAAAGTTTGGTTACCAACCAACTGACACCAACGGTCATATTTTTTAAACCGACTCGATATTAAAAAATTATAAAGCCAGTATCGATACAAGGGTTAGCCGTATCGGTACCTGTTCAAACTCTTTGAATTTTAACGCAGGGGCGTATCGATACTAGGGTTTATGGTATCGATACAGGTTCCGACAGTAACCAAGTTTGGCAAAAAGGTATCGATACGCTTGGTAGTGTATCGATACTCTTGGACGATTTTCAATGGTTTTGCCTTGGAACACTTAGAAAATATTTTGAGTTTGAGTTTTATAAATCAGTTTTAAAGTGTTGGTGTTTTAAAACTTATTAAGGGACTTATAAAAACAATTTTAAGTTTTACAAAATGATCCTTAAAGATCTAATTATATCAAAATCAAACATAGGTTTTACAAAACCTAATACACTTGAGCATACATTAACATTTAAGCTCACAAGTGTTGTCTATATAAAGAATGAGAAATTAAGCTCTAAGACAAACTTTCATCATAATGTTGTTGACTTGTGGATCATTGGTCTTCTATAGATGCATGGAGGTCTCTTTTATACTCTCAATTGAGTTCCAAGCCGTTGGAGTCTGTTGGGGCCTTTATTTCCCGCAATAAATGTAGTTCTAGAACTAACCATATCGATGCTATTTCTTCAGGAACTAGACGTTATGCTTTCTTCATTTGATGTGTATCGATACGCGTTGGAGCGTATGGGTACGACCTAGAGTGGTTATACGTATCAGTACTCGATACAACTGTATCGGTACAGGATACTAGCCGTTGGGGGTTTGTAAAACAACCGTATCGAAATGCCACATAGCGTATCAATACATGTTCTCTCCGTATTGCCCGTACCGGTACGGGTTTTGGCTACTGAAAATTTCATGTAGCTGAAACCCTAAAGTGTATTGATACAGTGTATATCGTAGCGGTACAATGACTTGAAAAACAAAGGTTTGACTACTTTAAAGTCATTTTAAATCATTTTAAAGCCTTGTAAAATTTATCAAACATATTTTCAAGTTGTTTGGACTTATTAGCATTTTGAAACATTTTCAATTTAGTCCAAAACAATTTTTCTATTATTATATCAAAACAAACATCTCAACAATCTCTCCTTTTTTGATATAATAAAACCAACTTGAAAAATTATTTGTGATTCTGCCCATAGTATTTAAGAACTTGAATAAGAGTTTTTAAAATTTAGAAGTAGTTAAAATTCCTCCTTATTCATTTGAAAAATCATTTTTTCAAATTATTTTCCCCTTTTTTTGTTATATCAAAAAGAATTTCTATAACTTTAAGTTCAAAATAACAATAGAGGTTTAAATTTTTTTGACAAAAATAAGAATTTTTGTTTTAAAATGGCTCCCCCTTACTCAAGCATCATATAATGGTTAGTCCAACAATTATAATAAACTAGTCGAATTAAAGAAAATAAAAAATTAAAGCAAAGAAATTCAACTAAAATTTTACCACACTTGAACTAAAGGTATGATTTGAAGCCTTCCTTCTTTAAGCGTCATTCCTTGTGTGTATGGAGCTCCCCCTTAATGTTTGTACTTTTTGTATCATTCTCCATCACACCTAAAATAAGACAATCATAAATGTTTTGGTATCTAAATTGCTTTGGATCCATAAGTGTTAGTAGCACATAATTTAGTCCCATTAGGAATCCATTTTACAATTTCATCCTTTTTAGTTGAAGTAATTAGCCATTTTGGGACCCAAATACTTCTAAAACATTTTCCATTTAAAAATCTAAGGGCACTAGATTGTCTTTGATAAAAAAAATTTGTTTTAACAAAATTAGATTTGAAGCATTCTCCAATTTCACATGTTTGAGCATTTTTGTAAAACAATTTTTTTTGAGGTCATCAATTTCCCTTTGATGATCCTCTTAAACTTTTTGAAGCAAGTTTTGTAAATGAAGGTTCTTTTTCTCAAAGGCTTCAAACCTTGCTTCAAGTTCGAGATTTTTTATGGAAAGCAATTCATTTTCAATTTTAAACTTTGAAAGCAATTTTTTGTTTTTAGAAAATGAAGTCTTGAATTCCAAAAGCAAATTTTCATAGGCTTCTTGTAAATCATCAAATGAATAAGAATTTGAACTAGATGAGTTAGAAGTTACCTTAACCTTCTGGAGGGCCATAAGGCATAGATGGGCTACTTCATCTTCATCTTTATCGGTGGAGTCTTCATCACTCCACGTAACCACATACACCTTCTTTGAAGATAATCCTTTTTTGTTGAAGCGAGGGCAGTCGTATTTGGTGTGCCTCGTCTCCTTGTATTCATGACTCTTTTGGGGATCCTTCATCTTCTTCTTCGATTCATGCTTGGATTTTTCCATTTTGCTCTTCATGAACCAGGTGAACTTCTTAAACTTGAAGAGATAACCATTTCTTCATCTTCACTTTCCTCCTCACTTTATTCTTCATGTTGGCATGTGGAGGATGGAGGAGCAATGTCATTCACATCAATGCTTGCTCTTTGATCTTCTTCTCCTTCTCCCTCTTCATGGGTTGGTACATCATCTCATGGGTGAGCAAAGATCCAACGAGCTCGTCAAGCTTGAGCTCCTTCAAGTTCTTTGCTTCTACAATGGCCACCTTTTTGGACTCCTATGATTTGGGAAGTGAGTATATCAACTTTTGAATGAGTTTTTCTTCTGAAATCTCTTTTCCAAGACCTTTGAGTTGATTGATGATTGTGAAGAAACGGTCGAACATCCTCTTAATGTCTTCATTCGGGTCCATCTTGAAGTTCTCATACTAAAAGTTGAGGAGACGGATCTTAGTCTCCTTTACTTCGTTGGTTATCTCGTATGTGACTTCAAGTTTGTCCCATACTTCCTTGGCACTCCCACAAGAAGACATTTTTGCATAAAGTTTCGGGCTAAAGGCACACAAAAATGTGCAAAGCCTTGCAATTTAGCTTCATCTTCTTGTGATCGTCTGCATTCCATTTTTCCTTGCTTTGTTGGGACACGAATGAACCATCCTCCACAGTGTCGCAAAGATGATAATCATTGGCTCTCATGAAGTACATCATCCTATTCTTCCAATAGGCATAGTTGGTTTCGTCAAAGAAAGGTGGTCGATCGATGGATTGCGCCATTAGCACTGGTTGATTGTGTGGTTGATCGAGCTTGGTTGGATTACCTCAATAGGTGGTTAAACCTTCTCATTTTAACCTCGCACTCATACCAATTTTTAGGCTCGATATCCTTCAACTGAATTGCTTGCCAAGTGGTGGAGAATATGTATTTTGGGTGTATTTAGTGGAAGGAAAAAAGATAGACAAAAAGACAAAAGATTTATAGTGGTTCAAGCTTCGAACAAGCTCTACATCCACTACCTTAGTTTATGTCTAAGGATTTCAACCAATTCACTAAGAATTCTTCCTCTTTTCTTGGCTTAGGAGGCAACCAATTACAATCTAGATTCACTCACCAAGTCTAGCATCCAAAGCTCACAAACCGAGATTTGGGATCACTCTCCAAGAAGAGAAAACTTAGCAAACTAGAAATCCCTCTAAAAGGTTGATGTTTGCACTCTTAAGCTTTCACCCAAAACCTAATACACTTGAGCATACATTAACATTTAAGCTCACGAGTGTTGTCTATATAAAGAATGAGAAATTAAGCTCTAAGACAAATTTTCATCATAATGTTGTTGACTTGTGGATCATTGGTCTTCTATAGATGCATTGAGGTCCCTTTTATATTCCCAATTGAGTTCCTAGCCGTTGGAGACCGTTGGAGATGAATTGCATCCGTTGGGGCCTTTAGTTCCCCGCAAAAAATGCAGTTCTAGAGCTAACCGTATAGATACACTGGTAGCTGCATCGATATCGGTTCTTCATAAACTAGTCGTTATGCTTTCTTCGGTTGATGCGTATCGATACGCGTTGGAGCGTATCGGTACGGCCTTCAATTCAAATAGCCGCTGGGAAAATGATCGTTGGGAGCGATTAGGCGTATCAGTACTCGATACAACCGTACCGGTACAAGATACTAGTCGTTGGGGGTTTGTAAAACAACCGTATTGAAACGCCATGTAGCGTATCGATACAAGTCCTCTTTGTATTGGTACGACCAAGCTGTATCAGTACGAGTTTTGGCTGCTAGAATTTTCCTATAGCTAAAACCCTAAAGTGAATCGATACGGTGGCTTGAAAAACAAAGGTTTGGCTACTTTAAAGACATTTTAAATAATTCCAACCTTGTAAAATTCATCAAACATATTTTCAGTTTGTTTGGACTTATTAACATTTTGAAACATTTTCAATTTAGTCCAAAACAAATTTTCTATTATTATATCAAAACAAATATCTCAACAAAATATTATCATATCATTATAATAAGTATTGTTAACTTCATACCCCAACAAATTAAGTGGAGTCAAATCTAATATTTCCTTTAAAAAATTTACATTACTACATTGAAACTTTATACTCAACAAATCAAGTGGGTCAATTGCACCCCCACTTTCTATGCTACATTTGCCCATGCTAAACCTAACATCATAAACACTAAACTATAACCTATAAAATCATAAACCTAAATCATAAATCCTAGATAGGGCAAATGACATTAGAATAAACATTATTTTATAGTCTAAATTTTACACGATATGTGTATCAAATAAATTTTCATAATGTTAATATTTGATTATTTATAAAGTTAAATTAACATAATGTTTAAATGTGAATTTTAGATTCGTTTGCTAGAAACCATATGGATCCATCCTTTAAATTATATTTTCTAAAAAAAAAGAAGAAATTTATATTTGGATATCATAGTCTGGTTGTATGAAAATGTAATACAAATAATTTAAATTCTCTAAACATGTTTGGATGACATGGTGTAATTACATAAGCTTACATTCTAAAATTGAATACTATAATTACGCGCGTACTTGCATCAATTTTCACACCTCCCCTAAGACTAGAGAAGGACATGTAAACCACCCATCTTCAATATATTCAAAAAGAAAAAAAAAATAGAGACATATTCACCCAATTATTAGGGTGCAACTTTCTTAAGACTTGATGAGCAACCCAATCGGCCAGTCCATTAACTACTGCTCCTGACAACAGCAAATTCAATTCCCTCGAACCTACTAGCTCTATGGCAAATATGCTTCAAATGACTTTTCTCAATTCCCTAACGGCAATTGCTTCTGCCATTAACGCGTCATCGCCCCAAGCCTCCCCACCAGCACCGTCCAGCAACCTTCCTACCTCATCACTACTACCCCATATGCAGCTTCCCCAGTTTCTCGAAATGCACCATCGCAATATTTTTTTTCTCGAAAAAATGATTTTTATTATTGAATAAAGAAGAAAAGAGACCACAACAAGGCTGGTTCAATACAGACCCAAGGCAAATCTGAACCATTGGGAGAACAATATACATCCAGCAATCAAAGCAAAAGGCAACAACAAATACCCCTTAAATCAAAAAATATATGAATTGTGCAATTCTTGCTTCACAATTAGGAATCCAATCTAATAAAAACTTGTAGGTTAAAACTTGTTAGGGTTTAGGTCATCGAATACTCAAATTCAAATCTCAGTGTATATAAATATTTTGTGGTCCACTCTAAAGTCTAAAGTTATTTTTTTTTACTGAGGAAAAGCTTCATTCATTCAACCAAACGAGAAAAACAAAGGATCAAAGGGAAAATAATAACTCTGAGAACATACAATCAGCTAACGTCGAAACCCAAACCCTAAAAAAGAACCCCCAACAAAAAATATCCCAAGCAATCGGTGAAGCGCAAGCAAAGCGAGAGACCGGTTCCGTCCATTTTAGACCAACAAAGGGTCCACTCGGCGAGCCAAGGCAGTTGGGAGAGCCCAAACTTTGTTATCCAAGGGGGCCGAAAGAATGGACCGGCAGGTGAAAGAACGTAGCTGCATTTTTCCGAACTCACCTCCTTCATACCATATTTGCCATTAAAGAGGCCCGAATCCAACATAAGGGATAATAGAGAGACATAGGGACTGAGGACCTAACCATTGGGAGAAAACCTAAAGCTTGCAAGGGAGAAACCGGATCCGCCAAGGGAACCCAAATATAGAGCAACAAAAAATGAAAAAGGCAGAGGAGCACGATGGAGAAGTCCCCTGAAGATCTCTGCTTCCTCCTCTCAAAATGGTCCCAAACTTAGAATGTGGCCATCGTGAACCAAAAGAACCGTCGAGAAGCTAGAGGGATTCATCGGAAACCACTAAGAGCGAGAAAACAAAGGACATCACCGAAACAAAAAAGACAAAAAAAGAAAAGAAAACGAGAAAAAAGGTGGGAGCCCAACCGCTAATGAAGCAAGCGCCTAGCCGCCGCTTAGAAACTAAACCTAGGCTTGAGAGTTTTTTAGAGAAATGGCAGATAATTTTTTTTTTATAAAGGTAGAGTTTTAAGTCTAAAGTTATTATTTAGGGTAACCATGGAAAAACAAAATATGGCATTGAGAAAACCCCAATTTCCCAGGTTTTCCTTGTTCATTAGAGTCGATCTAGGCTTAGTAGCCATTGATCAGACGTCGGTTATTGAGTGGTTCTTTTCCCTCAGGTCGGTCCACACTCCCCCTCGATCTCCTAGTCAGTTGATGACGCAGGGGACTTCGAAGGTGGAGGAAAGTTTCCCTACTAGTTTTGGAGTTGGTGTTCCCTTTGGTCCTTATCTCCTCCATTGCTTTACTTCAACGAGAAAGCCCTTGGGACGTTTCAACAAAAGGGGTCGTGAAGGAAGTAAGCACCTCACCTATGGTCTTTATTGCAGTCCCTATAAAGCTGTAACACCTCGGTTTTGGGCCTAGAGGTTTTAAAGGTGGTTTAGGGTCCGACGAACCTAGACTAGAAATTTGGGTTAGTTCGAGGTTGGTTCAGGGAAAACTTGGTTCGGGATGTGATAAAATTGTACGAAAATTTTCTAAAATCCTCTTGAAATATATAATGAAGAAAAGTGAAGCCGGTTTTGGAAAATGATTTTTGGAATGTCGACATTTTGGTTTGGTGACTAAAATGTAAAAATTGAAAATTGTTTTTAAAGGGTTGTTTTGAAAGAGGGCCAATACTTAAAATCTTTAGGGAGCTATGTTAAAAGTAATCAGCATTTATCCCTCAATTGAGCACATTTTAATCGTGTTTTAATTAAAAGACTTAAAAGAGCTTTATTAGAAAGGAGATTTAGCTTTATAAAATCATTTTTGACGTAACTTCCATTTTCTCTTCAGCCAAACATCTCCTTTCTCTCAAAATCCCAAGATAATTTCATCCTTGCAATTCTTTTTGTGTGGCAAATGTTTTCCTTGATGATTTCTTCAATTGTCTCAAAGGATTTTTGAGGTTTTCAACAAAATCTTGCTAATTGAAGGAATAGGCAAGGATTAGAGGTGAAATTCATTCAAATCCTCTAATCAAGGTTCTTTATTGAAATTACCAAGTATTAGGCTCTCTAATTATGTTTTCTTAACAAGATTTCATGTGTAATTTGATAAAAGTGGTAAAATCAAGCTTAAATGGTGATTTTGATTATTTTCATTTTGGATCTGATTTGGCTGGGTTTTGATTGATTTTAATCATGTTTTGTATGTTAAATAATGTTAAAATAAAGGTTTGATCATATTAATCCCGAATCAAGATGGATCTCTAATTGTTATGTTGTTAGATTTTGGGTTTTTGTGGTGTTTGTGTGAAATCTGAGTTGCTTGAGGTATAAAGATGCTATTATGTTGTTTTTAGATGTTGAATGATGATTAAAATGGAATGGAAGTGATAGTTTGTGGCTGGCTGAGTTTAGAGAGTTGTTGGAGGTGTTTTCGGTTGTTTCGAATAGGCATTTTGGTGCTTTTGGGCGGAGCAGCGGGATAGTTTAAGTTGTTGGAGATTTTAATGCATTATGATGCATTAATCCTCTGTTCTTGTATGATAGAAATAGGGGAGATTACATTGGAAGCAATCAGTGAGGTTCCAGGGGCTTCAGACGGTTGATTTCGCGTCGTCAAATCTTGGTTTCGCGTGTCGGTGAATGAGAACGTGTTTTCCAGCTTTGAAACACTTAAAATGTGGTTTTGGGAACTTAGTGTAAGCTTGAAACGCTTTACTAAGTTCGGAAGTAAGTAAAAGGATTTTCTCCCTCAGATTTTGCTATTATGAGTTTGTTGATGCACTTAATTTTAAATGCATGTTACCTACTGTTAAAGCATGATTTAAAGTAAGCAATTTACTGTTTTTGATGTTATGTTGATGAAGGATGCACATGGTAAGTGATCCTTGTAAGTATGTGCTTATACTTGTATATTGAAGCATGGTTTGATGCTTGGAAATGTGGGTAATGTTTTGAAAACAGTGAGGTTTATGCTAAATGTGAATTATATTGACAAGTTATGTTATGGAAATGGTTTATAAATGAAATCGGATATAGTTAGCTGGCTATAAGATTGAGTGCACTATAAACAAGTCGCCTTGGATGTTGAGGGGTTTATACAGTGTACGGAATACTCCATCCAAGTACCCTGACGATTGAGGAAATTGTGTTGTGTCTCGTCTCTCGTTAGTGGGGTTATACATCTACCGATGAGTGGTGTTGAGGGGTTTATATGGTGTATTGAATGCTCCACCATGGGTGCCACAATGGTGGATGGTAGCTCCCGTGTGTGAACCTTGAGATGCCTGTGAGATTGTATGAAGTGTTGGGACAACACTTGTGAATTTGTTTATCCGATGTGGGTTTGAGAAATGAACATGTTGATGATCACTTGTGAGCCAATATAATTGATGATGTATTATGAAATGGTTAATGATGCATGTTGAGTGGATCGAAAGATCGATATGAACCAAGAGGGGGTGAATTGGAAATTTAAAGTTTGTGTGGTGGAAATTGCAAATTAAAAAGATTGACAAGGGATTTTAGAGTGGTTCAAGTTCCAAATGAACTCTATATCCACTACCTTAGTTTCACTAAGGATTTGCAACAATTCCACTAATTGTTCTTCCCCTTTTCTAGGCTAAGGAGGCAACCCTTACAATTTCGGTTAAATTTTCTACCCAAAATTTAACACAATCCTCACAACAAGGTAACAAAGAATTTGATGGCTAATAGAGTATCTCTCAATACAAATTGTAGCCCAATTACAAGCACTCAACCCAATTGAACAAGATAAGAATGAAAATTACAATTGGGGTTTCTAGACAATATGAGATTTTTGCACAATTGCTTGGATTTGATGTATGGATGTTTTATTTGGGATCAATAGTTGTTGCTGGAGCTTTTGGATGTCTCTTTTATACCTCCTCATTGATTTCTAGCCGTTTGGGTGGTTGGGAACATAAATAGAGCCATTGGAACCCTCTCTTACCACCATAAATGCACTTCTGCAGCTATGTGTATCGGTACGCGAAGAGGTGTATCGATACCTGTCTCAGAAAAGAAAGAGTCGTTGTGTGCAATAAATAAGGGGTATCGATACACACGTAATTGTATCGGTACGGGGTATCGAAACGGTGAATGTCGTATCGATACCTTTTTCTCAACTTAGCTCACTGTCAATTTCCGTATCGGTACGAAGGTTTGGCGTATCGATACGGGTCAACGACCATTTAAAATTTGGTTACCAACCAACTCACACCAACGGTCAAAATATTTAAACCGACTTGAATTTAAAAATTCATTAAGGTCGTATCGATACGAGGGTTTGTCGTATCGGTACGCCATTCAAACTCTTTAGACTTTTACAAAGGGGCGTATCGATACGAGGGTTTGCCGTATCGATACGTGTTCCTTCAGTGGCAAACTTTGGTAAAAGGTATCGATACGCTTGGGTGTGTATCGATACACCTGAACGTTTTTCAATAGTTTGGCCTTGGAACACTTAGAAAATATTTTGAGTTTGAGTTTTTCAAATCAGTTTTAAAGAGTTGGTGATTTAAAACTTATTAAGGGACTTACAAAAACAATTTTAAGTTTTTCAAATTGATCCTTAAAGATTTAATTATATCAAAATCAAACATAGGTTTTACAATCTTCCCCTTTTTGATATAACAAAACTAAAACTTAAAATTTTTGATACTTTGAAAAACTTTACAAAGTTAACTCCCCCTTAATATAAGCTTGGTAACCTTTGAGTTAAAATCAAAATATTTGAAGTGTTGAGCTAGTTTCTTCTCCCCCTTTTTGTTAGATCAAAAAATATTGAGACAATTAAGTGCATAAACATAGGCAAAGGTATAAATAAGCAACATTTATATTATTGATCATAGCATCAAACTTAAAATCCAAACAAAAACAGAAAATCAAAGCATAGGTTGAAACATAAAGCAAATTTAGTCCTAAGAACATAAAACAAAGATGCATAAAATAGAAAATCCTAAATGATATGCATGAGATGCAAGAAGAAACGTCTAGGCATCATCTTCATCGTCTTCATCATCTTCATCATCAATTCCCATTGGATCATTGTTCCTCATGCTATTTCGCCGCTCATCATGGAAAGCGAAGATGGAAATATTCAAGGAATTGTGACCGCTTTCAAGGGATGTGAGGCGATTCTCCATACTCGTCATCCTTGTATCAAAAGTTGTTTCAAGGGAGGTAAGACGAGTGTTCATGTCCGTGCGCAACCCGATAAATTGCTTATTGAGGTAAGTCATGAGAGCATCCATGAAGGGTTGTGGAGCTTGAGGAGCTTGATCTCCTTGAGGTTGTTCAAATACGGCGGCGGCCTCGGGTGGTAGCTCGGCAGACGAACCCAATTACCATTAAAGTAATGGAACTTTCCCCATGCAAGAGATCGCTCATCAATGGGATCCGTAAGGGGAGTTGGGAAGTCAAAAGAGCAATCAATATCCCTTTTCAAAAAGAAATAACTCAAAGTCGTACCATATGTAAAGGAGGAGATGAGAGAGGTTTGACGATGTTGCACATGATAGACGATTTCCCCAAACATGATTCGAGCTAGATTTGGGCGCTTTCGCTCACGGAAGCAACGGATCCCAAAATCATCCACTTGACGGATGGTAGAATATTTTCCTCCGGAGGGACGAAACCACCAAGACACCATCAAATGTAGGATCCAGTCTTGAGCATTTAGGGCGGTCACGGAGCCACTTAGAACATGCCCCAAAGCATCCTCATCATCAATGCCTTCATCCTCTAATTTGAAAACTTCACAAATAGATTTGACATCAAGGATGAATTTCTTTCCCATGAGAAAGGAGCTAATGGCGACAACTTCCCCATTGCAAGAAATACATTTGGCATTAGTGTAGAAAATCAAAACCAAAAGACGATAATAAAAACCGGGAATAGATAGGAAATCCATGAAGTTCCAACGACGAAGCAAAGGAAGATATTCAAATTTAAAGCACTCCGAGTCGAGAAAAGGAATGGATATTACCCTTTCCGCACGAATCTTGTAATTCTTGAATTGTCGAAAATATGCTAAACCCGTGGGACTTTCAAAGGATTGTTCATAGATGGTAGAGTAGTTCGGACGTGCAACCGCTCCAAGAGTGGATGATTCACCGGTTAGAGAAACCCTTGTACGCTTCCTCGATTCTTTTGGTGCCATGATCTAAAAGAGAAATTAAGCAAAAGGATTTCTTCAATTTTGAGTAAAAACCAAGGTAAAAAAATTTTGAAAAAAAAATTGAAGAACAAAAGTTTTGATAAAAAAGATGAAACAAAACAAAAAAAGAAAACAAAAGAAATTGAAAAGGAAAAAGAAAGAAAAGATTACCTTGATAGAAACTTGAGAGATTGAAGAAATTTCTAGCACAAAGCTTTGCTTGATTGAAAAACTCTTTTAGATTTTGAGTTGTGATGTGAAAATATGAAGGAGGAAGAGCCTTTTTATAAGCAAAAACGGCTAGGGTTTTTAGGTTTTGAAGAGTTTTAATTTTGGTAAAAGTTGAACACTTTAAATGCCTTATGAAAAGCTGTCTGCGCAATCGAGTATCGATACGCCTGAGGGTGTATCGATACGGGGTAGAACTGTCATTTCCTTAAAAATGCCCGTTGGAGAATCGTATCGAAACGGATGAGGTCCGTATTGAAATGATTAAAAGCTCGTATCGATACGGTTTTAATCGTATCGATACTCGTTTAAGCAAAATGAATTCTGGGAAACTGAATGAAGAACACGTATCGATACGCTTAGATCTGTATCGATACCCTATGTCCAGAAATGCATATTTAGTTCTAAGAACAACCATAGGCTCGAAATTAATATCTCCTAAGAGTATGCAAATGATGAATGAACAGTTCTAAGCATATTTTAATAGAAGCATACTCCCCCTAACTATAGGCATGGATGAAATTAGGAGTCTAAACACATAAACATGGCATTTCACAAGATCAAGAAAATTTAAGCACAAAAGTGGTCCTAAAAGGTCAAAATAGGCTAGCTAGACCTAACTCTCTCCTAAGGGACCAAAAACGCTCTTTGTCTAACGGTTTTGTAAATATGTCCGCTAATTGATTTAAGGTGTCTACATACTCTATAACCACATCTTCCTTAAGGACATGATCTCTAATGAAATGATGCCTTATTTCTATGTGTTTGGTTCTAGAGTGTTGGATGGGATTTTTTGTTAAACATATTGCACTAGTGCTGTCACATTTTAGGGGTATGGTTTCAACATTAATTCCATAATTTAAGAGTTGTTGCTTCATCCAAAGGACTTGAGCACAACAACTCCCTAAGGATATGTACTCGGCTTCGGTGGTAGATAAGGCTACAGTATTTTGTTTCTTAGATAACCAAGATATGAGCATACTACCTAGGAATTGACAAGTTCCCGAAGTACTTTTTCTATCGATTTTGCAACCCCCATAATCCGTATCCGAATAAGCATGAAGGTTGAAGGTAGAGTCTCTAGGGTACCAAAGACCTAAACAAGGGGTATCTCTAAGGTACCTAAAGATTCTCTTAATGGCTATAAGGTGTGACTCTCTAGGACTAGCTTGAAACCTAGCACACAAGCAAACACTAAACAAGATATCCGGTCTACTTGCGGTAAGGTAAAGCAATGATCCAATCATAGAACGATAAAGCTTAGAGTCAACACACTTACCTCCTTCATCTTTGTCAAGCTTTGTAGATGAGCTCATAGGTGTGGCTTGAGGCTTTGCATTCTCCAAGCCAAACTTCTTGAGCATATCCTTTATGTATTTTGCTTGGTTGCGGAAGGTGCCATCCTTCTTTTGCTTGATTTGGAGTCCCAAAAAGAATGAGAGCTCCCCCATCATGCTTATCTCAAATTCACCTTGCATTAACTTAGCAAACTCTTGACAATGACATTCATTAGTAGAACCAAAAATAATATCATCAACATAAATTTGAACTACTAAGATGTCATTTTTATACATTTTTATAAAAAGTGTAGTGTCCACCTTACCTTTTTCAAATCCTTTTTCAATTTAAAAGTTTGAAAGTCTTTCATACCAAGCTCTAGGAGCTTGTTTTAAACCATAAAGAGCTTTGGTAAGTTTGAAAACATGATTTGGAAATTTTGAGTCTTCAAAAGCCGGTGGTTGTTCCACATACACTTCTTCATTTATAAAACCATTTAAAAATGCGCTTTTAACATCCATTTGAAAAAGCTTGAAATTATGATAACATGCATATGCAAGCAACATCCTAATGGCTTCCATTCTAGCTACGGGTGCTTAGGTTTCATCGAAATCTATTCTCTCTTCTTGAGTGTAACCTTGAGCTACTAGTCTAGCTTTATTTCTTACAATGTTACCACTCTCATCTAGCTTGTTCCTAAAGACCCATTTAGTTCCTATTGTAGATTGATTACTAGGCCTATCAACTAATGTCCAAACGTTACTTCTCTCAAATTGATTTAACTCTTCTTGCATAGCCATAATCCAAAAGTCATCTTTCAATGCTTCTTTAATATTCTTAGGCTCTATGCATGAGATAAATGCAACATGATTCATTAATCTAAGAGAAGATCGAGTGGTTACCCCCTTAGGTGGATCACCCAAGATTTCACCATCTTTGACATAGTTCAACTCCCTTAGGTAGCTCACTTCCTTTTCCTCAAGAGTCAAGTCCTTTAAGGCTTCAAGAGGTGGATCTTGTGTGTCCTCTTCTTTTGTTGGAATCTCATCCTCCTTTGAAGTTTGTCCTCCATCAAAGGCATTTATGATTCCTACATCATCATCATCACAATAATCATTCCTAGGAAGGAGGTTATCATCGAATATAACATGAATAGATTCTTCTACTACTAAAGTTCTTTTGTTAAATACTCAATAGGCTTTAGAGGTTAAGGAGTAACCTATGAAAATAGCTTCATCACTTTTTGCATCAAATTTACCTAGGTTATCTTTTCCATTATTTAAAACAAAACACTTGCAACCAAAAGGGTAAAAATACCTATGTTAGGCTTTTTAGATTTTAAAATCTCATAAGGTGTTTTCTTTAAAATTGGTCTAATCATTACTCGATTTACAATATAGCAAGCGGTGTTTGTGGCTTCCGTCCAAAAATATTTAGGTAAATTGTTTTCACAAAGCATAGTTCTAGCCATTTCTTGCAAAGTTCTATTTTTCCTCTCAACTATCCCATTTTGTTGAGGAGTTCGAGGAGCCGAAAAATTATGGATAATACCATTTTCATTTAAAAAATCTTCAAACCCTAAATTTTGAAACTCGGTTCCATGATCACTTCTAATATATGAAATTTTAAGTTCAAGATCATTTTGGGTTAGTTTTGAAAATGTGATGAATTTTTCCAAAGCCTCATCTTTAGTACTTAAAAATAGAACCCAAGTAAATCTATAAAAATCATCAACAAGTACAAAAGCATAAGATTTATCACCCAAGCTCATAGTCCTAATTGGCCCAAATAAATACATATGGATAAGTTGTAAACATCTACTAGTAGAAACGTCATTAATGGATTTAAAGGAAGACATGTGTTGTTTACCCTTTGAGCATGCATCACAAATTTTATCATTTGAAAATTTTATATTGGGTAAACCTCTAACTAGAGTAAGGGAGACTAGTTTTTCTAAAACACTTATGCTAGCATGTCCTAGTTTCCTATGCCACAACCATGCATCATTTTCATTTTGTGCAACTAAGCACGCATGAGATGTATGAATGTCATCTAGATGCACCATGTATATGTTCCCTATGCGATGACCTATGAGCATAATATTATTAGATTTAATTTCTACAATTTTGCATCCATTTTTATCAAATAAAACATTAAATCCTTTATCACACAATTGACTTATGCTCAATAAATTGTGTTTAAGACCATCGACATACAAGACATTTTCAATGAGAATAGTAGAGTGATTACCTATGGAGCCAATACCTTTAATGTGGCCTTTGGAGTTGTCACCAAATGTCACTACTCCTCCACTTTTTGGCTTTAGATCCATGAATCTACTCTTGTCTCCGGTCATATGCCTTGAGCATCCACTATCAAGGTACCATGAGTTTTGACTTTGTGCTTTGGCCTTGTAGCAATGCTGCCCCTACAAACAAAGATATTAAGTTTTTGTTTTTGGTACCCAAATCATTTTGGGTCTATGAGTGTTAGCTCCCAAGACCCGTGTTCCCTTAGGAATCCAAGATGACATAGCAATAATATTATTAGATTTTACAAGTTCCTTAGGAACCTATACACTTCTAATTCTTTTAGCTCTACTATGTCTAGGATAGCTACCTTGTTTGTAGTAGTTAGTCTTTTTCTTAGGTTGGTGTGTTCTTGAGGATTCACCTATTTCATGCTTGACACTACCAACATTTTTCAAAGACTGTTTGAGCTCATTTAGCTCATCCAACACCTTTTGGTGTTCACTATTACATTGAGACAAAAGATTATTAAGATCAACATTTTCATCTTGAAAGAATTTTAGTTCATCTTTTAATCCTAATATCTTTTTCTCAAATTTTGAATTAGCTTGAGTGAGTGAGTCATTTTTCTCATTTAGTTCCAAAATAATCTTTTTGTTCCTAATGACCTACTCTTTATATTTCTCAACTAATTCATCATAGACCTCTTGTAACTCATCATATGCATCATTCAATTCTTCATATGTAAAATCTAAAGTAGATGAGTTAGATGTTACCATGGAGGAATCTTCCTCAAGTGCCATGAGGCAAAGGTTAGCCACTTCTTGTTCGTCATCCTCCGATGACTCCTCATCACTCCAAGTAGCAAGCTTGGCTTTGAGCTTCTTCTTCTTCTCAAAGCCCTTCTTCTTGAGTTGAGGGCACTCCGAACGTATGTGGTTGGGTTGTTTGCACTCAAAGAAAATGATAGGATCCTTTCCTTCTTCTTTGTTCTTGCTTTTGAAGTCCATCTTTCTTTGGATTTTTCTTCATCGGTTTGGACCTCATAAAACGTGAGAATCGTTTGGCTATCATAGCCAATTCTTCTAGTTCATCCTCCTCACTAGAAGAGCTATCTTCATGTAATGAAGCTTTGAGAGCTATTCCCATCTTCTTCTTCTTCTTCTCAACCTCAAGCTTCTCTACCCTTTTCTCTTCTTTCTTCTTCTCTTCTTCCCTTGCTTGCTTCATGATCTCATGAGTAAGGAGAAAACACACAAGCTCATCAAGCTTTAAAGTTTTCAAATTCTTAGCTTCAATGATAACGGTTCTCTTCCCATCCCAAGACTCGAAAAGAGAATAGAGTAGCTTCTGGACAAGCTTGTCTTCCAGTATGATTTCTCCAAAACCCTTGAGCCCATTGACAATAGTGGAGAAACGATCAAACATCTTGGATACCGTCTCATCGGGCTCCATTTTGAAATTATCATAACTAAGATGAGAATTCCAATCTTAGTTTCTTTAACATCGACGGTGCCCTCGTAGGTAGTCTCAAGAGTGTCCCACACTTCTTTGGCACTCTCGATGGATGAGACCTTAGAATAGATGTCCGGACCGAAAGAACAAAAGAGGATGTGGAGAGCTTTATCATTGACTTGAATCTTTTTCCTTTCTTCTTCACTCATCTCTATCTTTTTCTTCAAGACCATCTTGCCTTCACCATCTTGCTTCAATGGAATATAAGGGCCATCTTCAATGACATCCCACACTAGATAGTCATTTGACTTGATGAAGAGACGCATTATATTCTTCCAAAAAGAATAGTTATCACCATTAAAGAAGGGAGGCTTAGTTGTGGATTGAGACTCATACATGCCCGAACCGGAGGTTGAAGCCATCTCTTGATATATGATGATCACACTCTTCCAATGAACTCCTCTTGTGGTTGTTAATCCTCAAAGAGGTAGGCTCTGATACCAATTGTTGAGTGGATCGAAAGATCGATATGAACCAAGAGGAGGGTGAATTGGAAATTTAAAGTTTGTGTGGTGGAAATTGAAAATTAAAAAGATTGACATGGGATTTTAGAGTGGTTCAAGTTCCAAATGAACTCTACATCCACTACCTTAGCTTCACTAAGTATTTGCAACAATTCCACTAATTGATCTTCCCTTTTTCTAGGCTAAGGAGGCAACCCTTAAATTTTTGGTTAAATTTTCTACCCAAAATTTAACCCAATCCTCACAACAAAGTAACAAAGAATTTGATGACTAATCGAGTATCTCTCAATACAAATTGTAGCCCAATTACAAGCACTCAACCCAATTGAATAAGATAAGAATGAAAATTACATTTGGGGTTTCTAGACAATATGAGATTTTTGCACAATTGCTTGGATTTGATGTATGGATGTTTTATTTGGGATCAATAGTTGTTGCTGGAGCTTCTAGATGTTTCTTTTATACCTCCTCATTGATTTCTAGCCGTTTGGGTGGTTGGGAACATAAATGGAGCCGTTGGAACCCTCTCTTACCACCATAAATGCACTTCTGCAGCTATGCGTATCGGTACGCGGGGAGGTGTATCAATATCTGTCTCAGAAAAGAAAGAGTCGTTGTGTGCAATAAATAAGGGGTATCGATACGCACGTAAGCGTATCGGTACGAGGTATCGAAACGGTGAAGGTCGTATCGATACATTTTTCTCAACTTAGCTCACTGTCGATTTCCGTATCGGTACGAGGGTTTGGCGTATCGATACGGGTCAACGACCATTTAAAATTTGGTTACCAACCAACTGACACCAACAGTCAAAATATTTAAACCGACTTGAATTTAAAAATTCATTAAGGCCGTATCGATACGAGGGTTTACCGTATCGGTACGCCATTCAAACTCTTTAGACTTTTACAAAGGGGCGTATCGATACGAGGGTTTGCCGTATCGATACGTGTTCCTTCAGTGGCCAAGTTTGGTAAAAAGGTATCGATACGCTTGGGTGTGTATCGATACACCTGAACGTTTTTCAATAGTTTTCCCTTGGAACACTTAGAAAATATTTTGAGTTTGAGTTTTTCAAATCAGTTTTAAAGAGTTGGTGATTTAAAACTTATTAAGGGACTTACAAAAACAATTTTAAGTTTTTCAAATTAATCCTTAAAGATTTTAATATATCAAAATCAAACATAGGTTTTACAATGCATATTAAGTAAATGCATGTTTTACTCTTTAAGCTTGCATATGGTAGCTATGCATGGGAAGGCTTAAGTTGAGTGTTAGCAATGGATTTGTTGTTCAGTTCATAATACATGATGTATGATGTTTAACATGCTGTTTTGGTTGAGGAAAGTGCATGGTTTTAAAAAGGGCATGATGGTTTTACAAAGGATGCTTAGAAAATTGAAATGAGATTTCAATGTGAGCATGAAAATTGTTTTAATGCATTGATGGTGTTTTGTTTTTTAGCCTCCTCACTAAGCCTTGTGTGCTTACGCTCTCATTTGTCCATCAATGCAGATAATTGAGGTTTTGGAGGCAACAAATGGTAAGGGAATTCCAAGAGACTTTGCTTTTGAATGTATGTCTCGTTCACGGACTAGAGTAATAAGGGCAATAGGGGGTTCTATAGTTTATTCGGGAGATGTGTTCGAACTCCCTTTATGCGCATGTTGATTTACTGGTTTTAAGGTTGTAAAAGGCCTCTATATGTTGGTTTAAGATTTGAATTGAGTTTTGATTCTTGGATGGATTGATTTCATAGGAAGCATGACGTTAGAACACTTTTTTATTATTGCCACGTCTTGTTGTTGAAATTGTTATGCATGCTTGAGGATTGATGTTTAAATTCATTGCTTGTGTTTTGGAAGCATGTTGGATTGCCTTTAAGTCGTTTCAAATGAGAAAAACCAGCATTTTGAGTCATTATAGGCCTCAGGGTATCGATACCCTTGAAAGAGTATCGGTACGGGCTTCATAAATTAGAGGGGTGTATCGATACGCGGGGGCATATCGATACGAGTTTTGGCTACTGGTTTTGGGCACATCGATACAGGTCTCGAGGGTATCGGTATGTGTCATTTTTTATGAACCTATGAGTCTAATTGTCGAGGGCGTATCGATACAGGGAGTCGTTTTGTTAGTTAAAGGAATCTTTGAGTGTTTTGATTCTTTACATTTTGGTCCCTGGTTGTTGTGAATGCAAATTAGGTGTCTTGGAATGTTTGTTTTGAGCTGAGTTTGAAATATGTAGCATGTAACATAACTAATTCATGATTGGTAAATTAAGATTGGTCAAAGCCCTCATAAAATATGAAATTTACAAAATGGTCCCTAAAATGTGCTTTTGTGCAATTGAATCATCTATCGTTGTTTAATTGAAATGCAGTATGCTTCGCTATGACGTCACACAGATAGGGTAATGAGACACATCTAGAAAAGATAAAAAAAATAAGGGTTGTTTATTGGAGTAAACTTCTTGGTTTACTTCAATATTCCCCGCGTGACCCGTTCGGTTCGGTCCATCGTCCAGACCGGGTCGAGGGGTTACAAAAGCTTTCAGGAGTAAGTCCTTAGATTGGGTCATCAAAGGGGGTCGTGAAGGAAGAAAAGGTAGTGTTATCTTGCTCCCGTTCGATCCACGACCCATCGTCGGTGGGCTTACGGCAGTGGTTAGAGTCGATGTTTCTGAGTCCCTAATGAGGAAGGTGAAGCTTTGGCTTTCGGTGTTGGAACACATATGGTGGGGGGACAGTTGCATTAAGGTCCAAGACTGGTGGTTGGAGAAGGTTTTACTTTGGATAGAAGTTTGGTCTTTCTTTCTTGGCCTAATTAATTGCAGTGTGTGAGAGGTTGCGTGGTCAACTAAGTTTTCCCACTTTAATGGTGTTTCCTCCAAAAATTTGGGGATCTCAGTCCCTAAATTATGGGATTCAGTTGACCTTTGCTTTTGCAATCCGAGGATCAAAATGGTGTTTCCATTTTTCAAGGCAATTTTTATTCATTCGGCTTTGCTTGACTTTGGTGAATTGGTCAAGATGGAACGAGAGCCTTTTATTATGAAGAGCTCGGAAGATACTATCTCTGTTCATAGTATGGTGGAAACCAAATATTAGCAGATATCTCTAACCAAGGGTATCCGCGATGCCCATGATCCCTCTCTCTTCTGCTATGCTCAAATGGTGGAAGAATCGAAGCATAGCAATGGATTGTGTGAAACCGATAATTAATTTTGATATAACTAAAGAATTTAAGGACTAATTTGAAAAAGATAAAACAAATTTTTAAGTCCTCAAACCTCTCTTTATATTTAAAGGAAAATGGTTAAGTTAAAAACTCAAGTTGTCAAAACTTTTCTAAGTGTTTTTGAAGCCAATATAGTGATTTTCGAGTCACCGTTTCAGAACGTCCTTAGGCATTCCGAAACACTTTTGAAACTGTGAACATGTGTTTCGGAACGTGTTTCGAAACAGTTTTGAAACTGTGAACCTTTGTTTCGGAACGAGTGAAGAACATCGGAACAGTTTGACCCGTTTCGATACGGTAGTATCAAAACGACTTCAAACGTTTCGAAACGGCATTCAAACTTTGTTTTAAAATTATGACCGTCGAAGTTTTTAACTGTTTTTATATTGGTCGTTAAGTCGTATCGAAACACTTTCATTTCGTTTCGATACGGGCTTTGACAGTAGCTAAGTGTTTCGAAACGAGTTTCGAAACGACTCTTAATCGTATCGAAACGATCGTGCCCGTTTCGGTACGGTCTATTTAATACACCCCAACGACTCTTTCTTTTTTGGTCTGTTTCGAAACATAATCGGGCATTTCAAAACGGGTGGTTGCAGACTGCATTTATGGAGGGAAGATAACATCCCAACGGCTCTATTGATGAATGCAACAACCTCAACGGCTAGAATTCAATGAGAAGGTATAAAGTGACCTCTAAAAGCTTCAGCAACAACTATTGATCTCAAAGCAAACATCCAAAAATCAAATCCAAGCAATTGAGCCTAAATCCCATTATTTCTTGTAAACCCCAATTGTGAAATTATAATTTCCATTCTTATCCTTTCAATTGGGTTGAGTGCTTGTAATTGGGCTACATTTTTGTATTGAGAGATACTTGTTTAGACATCATCTTCTTTGTAATTCTTGTGTGAGGATTGGGTCAAATTTTGGGTAGAAATTTTGACCGATATTGTAACGTTTACCTCCTTAGCCTAGAAAAGGGGAAGAGCAATTAGTGGGATTGTTGGAAAATCCTTAGTGAAGCTAAGGTAGTGGATGTAGAGTTCGATTGGAAATTGAACCACTCTAAATCCCCTTGTCTGTCTTTTTATTTGTCAATTCCACTACCAAAAAGTCTAAAAATTCAATTCACCCCCTCTTGGTTTATATTGATCATTTGATCCACTCAACATATTGTTTTCCTTCCTCAAGGATCACCCATGAGATTTAATCCCTTAGTGATCTTTGGTTGTACGTTGGTCCATCCTCTGATGATTTTCGTGTGTTTCTAAGCTCCTTTTCATGGCCAAGTCTCGTTGAAGCCTCTGACGGAGCTATCATTTGCTTACCCAAGCATGAAAGTACTTCAGCATCGCTCATGCTGATAAGACCCTCACCCGAGTTGGGTGAAGGAGCCTGCCTCCAGATGGAGCTTTTGCTTGAGTGTAGTTGGAGTCAAGGTTTCCATTGCCTCAATTTGGTGTTTGTTTAGTTCCCGAGTTGCTGTCGGGTTTGCTATGTTTAGATTTTTATGATATGTGTTGTTAAGTCTTTTCCTGTGCTTTCGTGTTCAAGGCTTGATGTGCCTTTATGCTTTGTTTGTTTTTCCCTGATGCTTCTCGCTTCGTGGTTGCGAGCTTTGTGCATGAGGTTGGGCCCATGGGTCTTTCTTGATAAAAAAAAAAGTCAAAAGTTATTTTGATCCATGTATTATCGGTGCCAAATACCTCTAAAAACAAGTTTCTTAGTTGCTCGGAATTTTTGCTGTTATGGAAACAAGCTCTCCCAACCTATCATTTTATATACTCTTCAACATTAGAGTAGAGTTGTACACAACCACCTTAAGATACATATATTTGTTTTTATTTCTTTTGGGTCTTTCATTGGTTTATTTGGAGCTTGGACCCCATTTTCTTGTGTTAGTAACAAAAGAATGATTGAGTTTGATGGGAAATTGTAAATGGTGAATCTAATTTATCAGTAAATTAATTTTTTAATGTATTTAAGACTTAAGAGGATTGCATGCAGGGTGAGGTTATGTCTAGCAATAAAGTCATGTATGAAGCAAATGAGTCAGCCACACAATTTGTAATCATCAAAAGAGAGCAACTTCTTCAATTCATCATAGCTGTGATTAAAGATAACTTAGAAGCATAAACTAAATCAAAACACAACTAGGAACAAGCATACAGCAATTGAAATTCCAAAAGTTGTGGAAGGGAAGACGAATATAAATACAGATAGGGGGGGCGTGTTATCCAAAACGATAAAAGCAGCCGTTTACACTGCAACATCTGGTGCTTCACTTGCCTTCACAAACCGACCTTTGACTCTCTTCCTAGTATCAGCCCTGACCTTCCTCGACTCATACCGTATTTGCTTGTCAAATCTGTCCATGTTATGTTTTCACCACATCAGTTGAAATTATAAAGAGTAAAACATCTTCCCATCTTATTTATTACTTATTATCATACCTCCTGTGTTTCTTCTTCTCCTTGTACCGTAGCATGGCATTGTCTCGATTTTGTGCCATGTCAACCTTAGCTTTCACCTCATAGTTCACAGACTCACTACCATCTTGGACATGTCTGGTGTTATCACACGTTAGGGGTTCGACCGCCTTGGAATCAGATAACAATCCAGCTGCAGGCTCATTGTTATCCTCTTCAGTTTTTGGTTTGTAGCTCGACAATGGTTCGTTGCAGCCGCTCTGCAGTTTCATAATCAGCCAAAGTTGAAGCGACACCAAACATAAAGGCAAGAAATAACATATAGCATGCTAATTGCTAAATGAATCTCGAATTTCAATGGCTGTGTATATCGTATTATATAGTTCAGATGACAATATGTGGCTGGTTTCGTATCAACCAAATTAACAAACATTAGTAAAAACAACCTACATTTCCACAGGAGGAACCGCACTTAACAAAACCTGCATCTTCTGTACCGGATTCTTCACTATCTTTTGACCTCCCTGATTGAAAATCCCATATCTGAAAGACACATGTGAAGATATCATGCACGAGATTTTGGCTTGTGTAAAAGAGTAATTATTTCGACCCAAATTTAGTAATTTGATACCTGGGAAGAAGAAGAAAGTAATTTGATTAAATCAGTGTTGATACATACCTGGGAAGAAGAAAGTAATTTGATAAAATCAGTGTTGATACATACCTGGGAAGGCAGATTGGAAGACTTAGAGTCCCACATGAGCAATGCTTGATCAATATAATCATTTTTTCTCAACATTAGCAAAGAGGTAAAGGGGGTTTGCTGGTGCTGTTGTACATCTTCATCATCCCCGTTTTCAGCTTCCAAAGTGGCTAAATTCTCCTGCGTATTCCCCAGTTCAGCTCCATCACCGCTTACTCTCACCAAATCCCGCTTCCCCATCTCGACCAGTTGCCTGTACACCTCGTGGTCTAGCTTAACGGAGCTAAGCAAAGCAGAGGAAACGCAAGAATTGTCTTCAGGGGCCATAAAATCTTCAAAATTCGTGAGTTGTCGCTCGTACAAAGAAAACCCAGGAGTGAAATCCATCAAATCCTTGGGTTTCAAGTCAAAGCCGAAGAGTGAAGCCAGTTGAATCACGGAAGGACGACCTGAGAAACCTTGAACAGGGGAACGCTGGTGCGTAGCTGAAGCACAACAGTCGGTGGCGTTATGTGAATTCCGATCACAGTCGTGGCAGAGCATAAGATTATCGTGGGAGCAAAGAAAAGAAGCCGGTTTGGCTTTGCAGCCGTCACAGATCTGGGAACGAAGGTGCTTGAGAGAGAGGGCATTGGCGGAGTGGACTTGTTGGTCACAGAACAAACAGAGACTTGCAGAGTCGGCGCTGCAATACAGAACCGCAGGCTTTGAGTTGCAGAAGTGGCATAAGAACAGCATGGATCTTCTTGGTTTTGCTTTTGAATTCTTACTCATCTTCAAAGATTAAAACTTGAGATCTTGGACCTGAAAAATAAGGAAAACGTGGGAAGTAGAGCTAACTGCCAACCTAAGCACATGAGCTTAATTTACCCTCCGGAGAAAGATTCTAAAAGCGAAACAAATAAAGTACATTGAGTTGATATTTTTGATATAGGAAGAACATGATAAGCATGGCCGGAAGGAAGGAAGGAAGGATAGGATCACAACTGGGGTCCACTGGGACAAAATATCTTACAATTCCTTTTTTGGTCTGAAAATATCATCACTTTTTCTGCTTAGCTGGCCTCAAACTTAATGAGCGCTCTATTTCTGATTTTTTTGGTAATTAATTCTGATTTTAGTTCCTCTATTATGTTTCTAAAAAACTTTGTTTACCCGCTGAATCATGATTCACCTCATCATTTCAGGGGCAGTTCAAAGATTTTGAGGATCTTGTGCAATATATTAAAATAGGACTTTTAATTTATTATAATCAATAAAAAATATAAGTTGTTTTTTTTTTAAATCTTAATACAAAAAATTAACTTATATACACATAATTATATATATAAATCTATAATTTTTTTACTAATATTTAATTTAAGTTCTCTATTTTGGGCCCCTCTCTATTGCGGCCTTGTGCAGTCGCTCCTATCGCGCCTCTCCAAAACTCTCACTGCCTCACATAATAATTAAAATAAAAAATCTCATTAAATTATATATTTAATAAATTGTTGATCACTTAAAATAAAATTTTTAAAACCAATCATAATAAATGTTGATCATTTAAATCAAAATAACAAAATAGCAGTGTTGTGGGCGGGAAACCCGTTCATCATTTTCTAGATTAATTACCTTTTAAGTCTAACGTTTTTATTTATTTTTTATTTAAGTCTCAATTTCTTTTTTTAGGTTTGGATTTTATTCGTTTTAACCATATTTTAGTTTGGTTAATTGCAATTCGGCCATTAAAATTTGGTTCCTTTTAATTTAACCTTTAAGAATTAGGTTGCTATAATTTTTATGTTCTATTCATTTTATCCTTTAATTTGCAATTAATCTATTATTTTGACTTATTAATTTTTAATTATATCAATTATGTAATTAAATCATTCGTTAAAACATTTTAACAAAAATTAACAAGAGAGTAACATGTAAACTAAAATATTAACTAACAAAACATAGAAAGTGGATGTTAGTTTAGCTTTCCAAAGGTAACCTAAGTTACATGATAGCTTTGATGGGTCCTTTCCTTTAGGAATAAACTTTCCTTCTTTTGTATATGTTAATCTTACCCATGTGTTGTGCAATCATTGACATTATCACCTTCAACTCCTTTTGCATTTTGAGATCCTCTAATTTTTATTTAGAACTCACTTTATCTTTCAAATTTATGATAGTAACCAATTACATCATTATAAGACACAAATGTCATCCCTAGATTCGAACTAGCACTCCATGTGTGATAGGTTTAGGTTGATCTGCTACAACTTCACAACTTTCATTTATATTGCCATCATGAATCGTCAAATTGTTATTTTTCTTGATCTCATTTTTTATCATATCTGAATTTGAGTCAAAGCTAAATTTCGTAGAAGAACTGTCATCGTTACCACTTTGAGTAGTATATTCGATATTTAGATCTATCATTGCACAATTTTTTAATATAATAAAGCAAAGATTAAAATCAAAATACAATAATAAATATATAATATTCTAATATCTACGTAATTAAAAAAACAATAATGAATAAGATGAAGTGAATTTTTATGAACTAATATATTCACCTCAAAAATAGTAAAAAAAAATTCACCACAAATAATTCCATTAAATGTTAATTAAATTAAAAGTAAACGTTTCAAACCCAATTTTTATGAATTTGAGATGTTAGTTTCTCAATTTCGAATAAGGACTAATTAGTTAAATACTAAACAATTTTCAAACACCTAACAAATGCTTAAATTCTAAAAAAATACCATATTAATCGCACCTGAAATCTTTTGTTGAAGATGAACCGATCAGGCTATCAAAGGCTTGGGGAAACACTTTCAAATACTACAAATTTTATAGGGGGTTGCTATAATTTTAGAGATTACAACAGCATATTTTTAAATTTTTAGAGGATGCTTTTACAATGACAAGTTTCTCTTATTATATTTAAAAAGTAAAATATTAATTATATTATATTTATAGTTTTGCAAATGATTAATTGAGTAAAGATAAACTAATTATATTATAATTATGACATTGAAAACTGTTCCTTGAGTAAAGAAATATTAATTGTATTATATTTATGACTTTGAAAATTATTTATTAAAATATTTATTGTATTATATTTATTCTTTGCCATGTTATGTGCCACATCAGATAGGTAGATAACTTAATGAGTAGATGTAACATTGTTCATTATGTTAATATTTGAAATTTAATCAATTTACTTTTATAATCGATATCTTATTCTGATTAATTCATATCAATATTGTATAAACCTATTATAGGAACGATTTTTTTATACCAATATTTTTTATAACGCAAGAATTCAAACACATCATATTGCTTAAATGACCTAGTATTTCCTTGCCAAATCAACATATAGTAACGACAATAAGTAACGACGTTAATAATATTATAAAACAAAAAATTAAATTATGTTGAATTAAAATAGATTAATTAAATTTCATGTTTTAAAATAAAAAGACTAAAACTATAACTATAGACTTTAATAAACGGATGAAAATCCTCTGCCCTTTTCGGTGCCCCTACTTATATTTCCATGCTTAAAATTGGGTTTAGGGTTTAAGATTTTAGTTTAAGATTTATGATTAGGGTTTAAGAAATTTAAGGTATGGTGTATTTTTTTAAGGTTGAAGTGTAGGTTTAGAATTTAGAATTTAAAATTAGAGCTTAAAATTTAATTTTATAATATTTTTAGTGTTGAAGCATAAATAAGAGCACTGAAAATAGCAGAATATTTAATCCTTTAATAAACTACCTTGTGTTACTTGCTTTCCTTAAATGCCAGTTACGCATTTGGATGAGATCAAAACCATTTTGTGGGGCTTAGTCCATCCACTTCATCGGCTTATTGGGCCCATAGTCGGCAATGTAAAGGCTTTTCAGTTGCATGGGTTTTCAATTTTCATACACACCCAAGGTTAATGATATTCGCGTGGCATTGTCTATGACAATATTGATTATTTGGAATGTGAGGATTATTTAGTTTGCTTTATTAAGATGAAACACAAGATTTTTTTTTCAGTTATTAAAATGTAATATTATTTAAATACATATTTTATTAAATTATTTTTGTTATAAAATTTATTTATTTTTTGAATGGCCTAAAAGCGATTGATTATAAAGTAGTATATGTTTATACACATTCTTAACTTTTAGACAATGCACACATATCTTGTAGACAAAGCGGTTTGAACTCGGGTCTCCTAGGATGAACATTCTACTTTTTCATTAGGACCACTAGTTGGGTTCAAATTTATTTATTTTTTAAACATATACAAAGAAAGAGATTGAAATGAATTTAAACATTTTTAGCGTGAAAAATTATTTATATATGTTTGATGAACGTTTAGTTTGTTATGAATGTTTATTTATATAGATGTCTATCGTGGTAAGATCTTTATTTAGGATATTTAATGAACTTTATCATTAGGAATTTTATGTTCATTAATTAGAGTTTTTATTTATTATGTACTTTTTATGCTTATAAATAGATGATCTGAAGAAGACATTTTATACAAATTCAAATTCAGAATACAATAAAGATTTCTCTCTTTATTTCTCTTGTTCTTATTTTATTTTTCTCCACTTTATTCAAAACACTTTATCAATACGAGTTGCTCAAAAGATTTTATTCGAAAATCAAGTCTCTTTAAAAACAATAATTATATATTATGCTTCTCCTTTTCTACTATATTATATTTTAATTAATTAATAACTACCGTAATAATTTGAATGACACATTCTCTCTTTTGTTCTTCTTAAAGCATTTATTATTATTATTATTATTATTATTATTATTATTATTATTATTATTATTATGGTAGATTAAATTGGGCATATGTTTTTCTTCTTCTTATTATTATTATTATTTTTGAACAATGACATCTGAATTTTATTAATCACCATGAAAAATAATATAAACAATGCATCAAAAAGAGAAAAAAAAGAGGACAAGTCTACTAAAAGTCTCTTACAATGATGCAAAGAAAAGCAGACACTTCCATCGAGATTAGCATACTAAAATTCAGAAACCTTCATGAATCTCCTTGTCTCTATCCAAACGAGACGCTTTACAGGGTGAAAAGAGAGTGGTGAGCGAACCAAGCTATCATGAAGATTGCTCCGCTACCTAAGTCCGAACCAACCATCAACCGAGTTGGGATCCA
Source organism: Hibiscus tridactylites (assembly GCA_958450335.1). NCBI lineage: Eukaryota > Viridiplantae > Streptophyta > Magnoliopsida > Malvales > Malvaceae > Hibiscus > Hibiscus tridactylites. The sequence continues at coordinate 69,621,110 of OY288269.1, read as the reverse complement.
GCTTTCTAAGACCACTGAAAGAATCATAATCAGAGATTAGCGTCGTGAAGATCTATGTACGAGCACCAACAGATCGCTAAGGTATGCTAAAATCATGCCACAAGGACAAACAAAATAAACCACAAAAAACCAAAGAAATACGTGTCACAAGGATAAAGGAAACACATGCCACAAAGGTAGGGATTCTTATTAATGTATGAAAAAATAGACCTGGTGGTCGACAACCAATACTAAGAGTGGTTGTCGACCACCAACAAAAAAAAAAACAAAGTTATAGGCGACAAAGATTTAAGAGAGAACGACTAGATTAAAAGAGAAGCGGCTAGGGCTATGATACACCAATGTCCAACCTTGCAAAAATTGATCTAATTTATTTGTTTGTCTTTTATAATACATCAATGTCCAACCTTGCAAAAATTGAGTTTGTGGCACTTGACATTTTCGAAAAGAATTATTTATCCTAGATTTTAATGCAAATGGTTTGGGAAACACTATTAAAGAATGAGATGTTGAATTTGCTCAGAATAAGGCTAAGTCCATGATATTTATCCGCCATCACCTCCATGAGGGGCTGAAATTTGAATATTTAATGGTGAAAGATTCTATTATTCTTTAGAATAGTCTAAAGGAAAGGTTTGACCACCAAAAAAACTTTTATTATTCCTAAAGCTCGATATGACTGGCTACATTTAAGATTACAAGATTTCAAATATGTTAGTGAACATAACTCAACCATGTTTCGATACTTCACAATTGAAATTGTGTGGCCAAAATATCACTGATGAAGATATGTTAAAAAAACATACTCCACTTTTCACGCAAATAATATTTTCCTGCAGACACAATATCGCGAAAAAAGCTTTAAGAAATATTTTGAGTTAATTTATTGCCTTCTTGTGCCTGAGCAAAACAATGAGTTATTGATGAAAAATCATGAATATCCCTGCATTAGCTCCGCTCAATTTTTTTTGAAGTGAATGCGACTTTTTACAGCGAAAAAAATAAAGACCACACCAACAATTGTGGCCATAATTATAGGTGTGGTCGTGGTCATACTCACGGTAAAGGACGTGGACGAGGTAGTCATTTTAAGAATAATTATACTCACCAGAAGTAGAATAATAAGGATGAGAAGAGTGCAAGAGATCAATTCAAGAAAGTGGAATCTATGTGTCACCGGTGTGGTAGCTCAAATCATTAGGTTCGTGCTTGCAGTATGCCAAAGAATCTTGTAGACCTTTACCAACAATCAAAGAATGGTAAAGGAAAGAATGTTGAAACAAAATTTGTATATTTCAATGGCAAAGATGATTATGAATTTGTCAAAGATTGTTGGGATGAACAATCAATTGCAAATGGCTAAGAGAGGGTGAATTGACAATTAAAATTTTGGTGGAAGCAAAAGAAAATCCACTAGATTTGCTTTACTTTTGAGGCTCAAGGAGATAGCCTTACAACTCTATTAAGGTTTATACCCCCAAACCTTTAGAACACTCTCAAAGAAAAATTACAAATTTAGCAAACTAAGAAAACCTCACAAGGCAATATATTTGCACAATTTAAGGCTCACTCAACCCCAAACAATTGAATAAAAAGATTAAAATTAAGAACACTCAAGTGTGTTTACAAGATTTGACATATAAAGCTCAAATATGTTGGATGTGTGCTTGAATGCTTTAGACTTGTTGAATACTTCAATAGTTATTGAAGAAGCTTTGGAGACTTGATTTTATACCCCTCATTGATTTCTAGTCGTTTGGGCAGTTGGGATATTGATTATAGTCGTTGGGTTGCAATTTTTCCGCAATAAATGTTGTCTGCAACACTGGTATCGGTACACATAAAGTTGTATCGGTACCTGCCATAAGAAGAAAGATCTGTTACAACAAAAGGGTACCATCACACGAAAGAGTGTATCTGTACGGGTGAGAATTTTACAAAGAGTATCGGTACTGTTCGTACCATAGCGGTACTCATTTTGGTCACTAGAATCCTTGAAACACTTGGTTAAAATATCGTATCGATATGCCTATAGGGGTATCGGTACGTGTAACCATTTTTTAAAAGCTATAGTTCCTGGCAAGGCAACAGTTGAATCATTAAATGCGAGATTTGAAAAATCTTTAATCCCCGTACCAGTACGGTATAAGACGTACCGATACTCAAAAGTAATTTAGTTTTCAGTTTCAAAAAGGTGTACCGATACACGCATAACCGTATCAGTACCCTATAGTCATTAAACACAAACTTGGATTCCAGTAGCGAAAACCGGTACCGACACGACCTATTTTACAAATTAGTTCTTATTACATCAAAAATCAAATATAGGTTTAACAATCTTCCTCTTTTTGATATAACAAAACCAAAATAAATTTTTAGTTCACTACCCCTTTCTTTAAGGCTAAAAGACAATCTGTTTTTGATAAACTTTGAAAAATTTATATCCCACTTCTCCCCTTTTTTGTTAAATCAAAATCAATATGGAAAAATAAACACAAGTATAAAGCAATATAACCCCAAAGACAATTAAACAACATAAAAATTATAAATTCAAAACATTAAAATCCAAGACATAATATCAAACATAAACCAAAGTGTTAGGCTTGATATGCTCGATTTCCTTCAACTGAAATGGATTACCAAGTGGTGGAGAAGTTGGATTTTAGGGTGATTGAGGTGTGGAAGCTAAAAGATAAAAGACACGATAATTTAGAGTGCTTCGGCCTTCTAACAAGCACCTACATCCACTACCTTAGCTTCCCACTAAGGATTTCACAACCAATTCACTAATTGATTCATCCCCTTTTCTAGGCTTAGAAGGAAACCCTTACAACAATCAAAGCTTTCTAGCCAAAGCTTGATCAAACCCTCTATACAAGAGATAAATATAAGCAAACTAAAATCCCTCTTACAAGATTGATGTTTGCACACTAAAGCACTCACTCAAACCTAAACACTTGAGCAAATTTGACAATTTAGGCTCACAAGTGCTGTTTATACAAAGAATGAATAATTAAAGCCCTAAGACAAATTTCTCATCATACGGTTGTTGACAATTGAAGCATTAGCCTTTCCTTGATGCTTGGGGGTCCCTTTTATACTTCCAATTGAGTTTGTAGTCGTTGAAGACCGTTGAGGTTGAATTGGATCCGTTGAAGACTTTATTTTCCACCATAAATGCAGTTCTAGTGATGTCTGTTTCGATACACGCGTAGCTGTATCGAAATGGCCTTCTTCAGAACTAGCCGTTGGAGTCTGATGCAGTGTACCGTATTGAAACAAGTTGGGCCATATCGAAACGCCCATATCGAAATGCTTTGTTCTATATCGAAACGTCCTGTAATTCAAATGACCATTGGGAAATAGCCGTTGGGGGTTTTAGCCGTTGGGGTGTATGCCACGTAGGCGTATCGAAACAGAAAAGGGTGTTTCAAAACAACCCCTTTCCGTATCAAAACAGGTAAGCCATGTATCGAAACAGGTTCTGGCAGTTTCAAAACGTATCGATACAGATTATCCTTGTATCGAAATAGGTACATTAAAAGCACTGGTTTGACTATTTAAAAACGTTTCAAAAATTGCCAAAACCTTTTTAAACATCCTCAAACTTATTTTCAATTTGTTTTTGACTTAGAGAGTATTTTAAATTCTTTTCAATTAAGTCCAAAACATTTTTCAATTATTATATCAAAACATATATTTATACAATCTCTCACTTTTTGATATAATAAAACCAACTTGGAAAATTATTTTGGATTATCCCTCTTAGTATTTAAAAATTTGAATAAGAGATTTTGAAAATTAAATGAAGTTAAATCTCCCCTTGTTCATTTAAAAAAATCAAAATTTCAAACCATTTCTCCCCTTTTTGTTATATAAAAAAGAATTAAAAAAACATTAAGCTCAAAAATAACATAAGAGATTTAAAAATTTTGACACAATTAAAAACTTTGGTTTTAAAATTGCTCCATCTTACTCTAAGCATCAAATATTGTTAACCCAACAATATGATAATCTAGTTGTAAAAAAAATCTAATTAAAAACAAAAACAACTAGAGATTTTACCAACACTTGAACTTAAAGGGAGGATGTGAAGCCTTCCTTCTTCAAGTGTTCTTCTTTGTGTGTATGGAGCCCCCCCTCAAATTTGGACTTGTTAATCACTCTTCATCACACCTAAACAAGACAATCATGTAATTTTTGGTATCCAAATTGCTTTGGATTCATAAACATTTGTGGCACAAAATTTAGTCCCCTTAGAAATCCATTTTACAATTTCATCCTTTTTATGTGAAGTGATTAGTTCTTTTGGAACCCAAACACTTCTAGAATATTTTCCATTTACAAATCTAGGGGCACTAGATTGTCTAACATGAAAGTTTGATTTTCCAAAATTATTTTTCTTTTCAAGCTCTTTGGAAATCAAATCTTTTTCTTTCTTAAGATCATCTAAGGCATTTTGATGATCTTTTCCATCTTTTGAAGCAAATTTTGTAAATCAATAACTTTTTGCTCAAAATCTTTTAATTTTGCTACAAAATCCAAATTGGTTTTAGAAAGAATTTCATTTTCCTTTTTCAAATTTGAGATTAATTTCTTGTTTTTGGAAAATAATGCCTTGAATTCAAAAACCAATTCATCATAGGCATCTTGGAACTCATCAAAAGTATATGAATTTGAACTAGATGAGTTAGAAGTTACCTCACCCTCTTAGAGAGCCATGAAGCATAGGTGGGCTACCTCTCCTCTTCGGTGGAGTCTTCATCACTCCAAGTTGCCACATATGCTTTCTTTGATGATGACCCCTTCTTGGATTCAATTTTCTTTTGGGAATTCACCATCTTCTTCTTTGATTCATGTTTTGATTTTTCTTTCTCCTTCTTCATGAACCGAAAATTTTTGTTGAAGAGAATGGTCATCTCTTCATCTTCACTATCCTCTTCTCTCATTTGAACGTGTTGACATGTAGAGGATGAAAGAGCAATGGATTTTACATCGATGCCTTGCCCCTTGATCTTCTTCTCCCCCATCTTCTTTATCTCTTCCTTCTTTTTCTCCTATTATTTCTCTTTCTTCATGATTTCGTGTGTGAGGAGAGACCTCATGAGTTCATCGAACTTCAAGGATTTAAGATCTTTAGCTTCGATGATGACCATCTTCTTCGAGTCCCAAGACTCGGGAAGAGAGTAGATGAGTTTGGGGACAAGTTTGTCTTCCGAAATGATTTCTCCATATCCTTTGAGTCCATTAGTGATGGTGGAGAAACGATCGAACATCTTCATGATGTCTTTATCCGGTTCCATCATGAAGTTCTCATACTTGAGGTTGAGAAGACCGATCTTGGTCTACTTTACTTCGTTGGTTCCTTCGTATGTGACTTCAAGCTTGTCACATACTTCCTTGGCATCTTCGCAAGATGACATCTTCTCATAGATGTTGGGGCTAAATGTACAAAAGAGGATGTGCAAAGCCTTGCAATTAAGCTCCATCTTCTTGTGATCATCCACATTCCATTCCGCCTTTACTCTTTGTGGCACATAAGAACCCTCTTCAACAACATCCCAAAGCTTGTAGTCTTTGGATTTGATGAAGAACTTCATTCTAATCTTCCAATGAGCGTAGTTGGTTCCGTCAAAGAATGGTGGCTTGTCGATGGATTGTGCCATTTGACCGGTTGATTGAATTCTTGTATCGAGCTTCTTGGATCACCTCAATAGGATGTTAATCCCCTTCGATTGAGCATTGCTCTGATACCAATTGTTAGGCTTGATAGACACGATAATTTAGAGTGATTCGGCCTTCTAACAAGCACCAACATCCACTACCTTAGCTTCCCACTAAGGATTTTGTTGAGTTGATCGTTGAATCGATTTAAGCCAAGAGAGGGTGAATTGGTTTTTTAAAATATTTGGTAGTGAAGTGGTAAAATAAAAAAATCAAAACAAGGCACTTATAGTGGTTCAAGTTCCAAATGAACTCTACATCCACTACCTTAGCTCCCACTAAGGATTTTCAAACAACTCAACTAGTTGATCTTCCCCTTTTCTAGGCTTAGGAGGAATCCTTTACACAATGGTCAATTTTCTACCCAAAATTGACCAAACCCTCTCACAAGGTTTACAAAGAAGAATAAGGCAATTAAAAAGTATCTCTCAATACAAATGTTGCCCAATTACAAGCACTCAACCCAATTGATTCAAAGAAAATAGGAATTACAAAGAACCACAATTGAGGTTTTACAAAGAATATGGAAATTTAGCACTAGAGCTTGGATTTGATGTTGGAATGTTTCTTTGAGGATCAATAGTTGTTGCTGGTTGATTTGAGACTCCCTTTTATACATTCTCATTCAATTCTAGTCGTTGGGGTTGTTGCCATCATAAATATAGCCGTTGGGAAGCAATCTTCCCACCATAAATAGACTTCAGCAACTACCCGTTTCGAAACACATGTACCTGTTTCGAAACAGAACAAAAAAGAAATAGTCGTTGGGGGGTGTAATTACGAGACCCTATCGAAACAGACCCAAACATTTCAATACACTAAGAGCCCGTTCCGAAACGTGCTAAAGCTCGTTTAGAAACATTTTTCCACTGCCAAAACCCATATCAAAACGGCTTAAATCGTTTCGATACACCTTAACCATTTTTCAAAAATCAGTTATAAAATTTGCAACAATTATATTTTTGAATCCAAATTTGAAAATTGTTTCGAAACTTTTGAGGTTGTTTCGATACACCCGTATCAAAACGAGGAGGCTAGTTCCGAAACACATGTTAACAGTTTCAAAACGTTCTGAAACGCCTAAGGGCCGTTTCGAAACGGTGACTTGAAAATCACTGTTTTGACTTGGAAAACACTTAGAAAAAATTCATAAACATTGGTTTTGACTTGACCATTTTGCTTAAGGGTTTTGGGAAGTTTTTAGGACTTAAAAAAATCTATTTTCCAATTTCAATTTAGTCCTTAAATCCTTTGTTATATCAAAATTAATTCTTTGGTTTTACAATCTCCCCTTTTTTGATATAACAAAACCAAGTATAAATTTATATGTGTTTTGAAATCTTTTAAAAAGTTTTAACTCCCTCTCAATTTAAGATAGGTTTTAAAGATGAGATTTAAGCATTTGAAACTTAAAACCAACTTGAAAACACTTAGGCTCTTAGGAATTACTTTTCCCCCTTTTTGTTAGATCAAAAAATATAATCAAGGCTAATTAAGAGAATAAAGGAGACATAAATAATAAACCAAACAACATAATATCATAGATAGCATTAAGTTCATGAAACAACATCAAAAACATAAATATCAAGCTCAATCCTAAAAACATAAAATCAAAGCGTAGGTCTTAAAGACAGAAAAACATAAATAGGTGCAAACTTAATCCTAATATGACATGATAATATGATATGCAATAATCCTAGGGTGCCTCATCACCATCATCGTCTCCAATGTCATCCATAAAATCATCATTACCCTTTGCTTGATCTTGGCGAAAACGCCTCCAATCACCATAGAAGGTGAAGAATGAGAGATCCATGGACGATTGTTGATTTTCAAGAGCGGTAAGACGATTTTCATTCCTAAGAACACGATCCTCCAAGGATTGCAAGCAAGTGTTGATAGCATCAAATCCCGAAGCCATGTTCGTGTCCATCGTGTTGAACCTCTCGGTAAGGAAAGCCATAAGAGCATCATTGTTGGGAGCCGCGATGGGAGCCGGAGCTTGAGATTGAGGCTCATCTTGAGGTGCTTGAGCTCTTCTATCAACACAAACCCATTCACCAAGGGTGTAACGAAATCCGGATCTCACAAGAGAAGATTCACCAATCTTTTGCTTTTGGGGTTTCAGAGAATCATATGAGCAATCTAGACTAATGCGAACAAATATGTAGCTCAACACTGTCCCATAGGTGAAGGAAGTTAGGGCGTTAGTTTAACGAATCCTTACTTGATGGACCATCTCGGCAAACATGATCTTCACCAAATTCGGTTGTTGTGCTTGACGAAAACACTCTAGCAAAAAATGATCGACTTGGCGGATGTAGGCAAATTTACCTCCAGATGGGCGAATGAACCATGAGATGATCAAATGTAAGAAACGATCATGGGCATCCAAGGTAAGAACCGATTCAGTATGAGCTCCAAAGTGATTTTCATCCTCAATTGTCTCATCTTTTAGCCCAAGGATGTTTACTTAGACGGACAGATCAATACGAAACTTCTTGCCCAATAGGTAAGACTCAATGGCTATGACCTCGGAACGATCCTCATTGTTGATGAGAACGACATTGGAGTAAATAAGCAAAACCATGTTCTTGTAGACGATGTCAGGAATGCTCAAGAATCTTAGGAAACTCCATTCCGTCAAAAGAGGTAGGTATCGGAAGAGAAAACACTCGGAATCGAGGAAAGACATATCCACAACTCGCTATCTTCGAACAACGACCTCTTGAAAGAGTTTAACACATTGCTTAGCATCTTGATTCCTAAGACTCTTGGAATAGAGAAGGGTAAGGTTTGGACGCATGTCGTCTTGGTTCGAACCTTCAATCCCTTGAGTCTTTCGTTTCTTAGATTCCATTTAAAAACACCTAAAAACAAAGCAAGCAAGAAATTTTGGGTGTATGTATTTAAATCCTAATTCGATCCAATAAATATCCCATTAAGGTTTTAAAAACACTTTAAACATATATAAATATATGAATAATTTTTTTGATGAAAACAAGTTTGAAAAACTGTGTGAAACAAAATACGATTAAATTAAAATATATTCAAATCAACAAATTTGAGATTTTGAATTTTTTTTACAAGATTTAAAAAACCCATAATATAAAACATGTATACTATACAAATCAATAATTTTCTAACATAAGATTCGAACGAAATCAAAAGAAAAAGATATAATGTAACGCCCCGGTTTTGGGCTTGGAAGTTTGAGCGTTGACCGGATTGGTCAAAGTGCTGGTCGAATCTAAAAAGGTGAAATTAGGAAAGCCTAGTTCGGATTGCATTAAAAATATGGAAAAATGTTCTAAAATCATCTTTGAATATAATTAAGTGAACTGTGAAATCAATTTTGGAAAATGAGTTTTGGAAGGGTGACATTTTGGCTAGTGACCAAAATGTAATTTTTGAAAGTTTGGTGACTGTTTTATAAAGGGTTGAAACTTTGAATCTTTAAGGAGCTATTATTCCAAAAGTAGTTTCTCCAGATTTTTCTAAGATATTTTAAGATATATTCTGATTTTAAAACATATCAAAAGAGGAGGGAAAGCCATTTTGGCCATTTTGATAACTAACTTCCAATTTTCTTTTCTCTCATTTTCTCTCAACCCAAACACTTTCTTTCCAGAGAATTGTTTCTGATTTTCTCACCTAAATCCCTCCTTTCAACTCTCTTTTGATTCCTAATCAACATATCTACAAAACCTCATCATTTGCTACTTGATTCATCAAGGTTTTTGATTCTAAAAAGAGGAGAAACTCAAGTTTGGAGGTAAGATCGTCCTTCTCCTCTAAACTATCAGTTCTTTACTGAAATTCCTAAGTTTTCAATCCTTAATTGATGTTTTATTAAAGGCTTTTAAGTTGTGAAGTGGATCTTGGCTTATAATGCAAGATTTGGCGATTTTTGATGATTTACGTTTGATCTGTTAAATCTGTGATTTAAGATGTGTTTTTGATGTTATTTGAACACTAAATTGTTAAGGAATTGAGTTTTGATTGATGCAATCCCGGATAGGTTGAGTTTCCTAAGTTTAGCTTGTGATTCTTGATTGTTTTTGAGGTGATCTTGTGGATCTGATGTTGCTGGAGGTATAAGGATGTTAATAGGTTCTTTTTAGGTGTTAAATAATGTTAAAAGATGTTTGGTTTTGATGGTTTATGGCTGGGCTTTGTTGAGAGGTGGTTTGGATGCATTTTCGGTTGTGTTTGGTGGCCGAAAATGGAGTGTGGATGAGAGCAGCGAGTTTAGGTGCTTTCATTGAAGCTATTAATGCATGATGATGCATTAATCCTCTGCTTTGATGTGTTAAAACAGGGGAGGCATCTTTGGATCCAAGAGTTGTTGATCCGGAAGCTTGAATTGGTGCTTCGGCAAGAGGCGAAGTGGAATCTGTGAGTGAAATTGGGTTTTCGGCTTTGAAACCAATGTCTTGGGAGCTTAGTTTAAGTCTAAACAACTTTGCTAAGCTCAGGTGTAAGTTTTCGGAAATACTCTCTAGTGGTGGCCATGATTTGTTTGTTGTGCAATGTGGTTTATTGCATGGTTTAAACTCTGTTTTGAAAGCATGATTTAGCATGGTTAATGTTGTTTTTGTAAGCCATATGTTGAAGGAAGCTCAAGGTAAGAGTTCCTTGTTTTTGAACATTGATTAAATGTGGTTTGATGCTTTTAAATGCATGATGAATATGGCTTGGTTTAATGCTTTAAAACAGTGGATAAATTGTTGATAATGATGTATATTGGCAAGTGATGTTTTGAAAAGGTTAAGGTCACTAAGGTGGTTAAAAGTCCTTGAGTGAACCTTGTTTACTTAAGAACATCAAGGTGGTTAAAAGTCCTTGGATGATTCTTGCTACGGACACAAAGGTGGTTAAAAGTCCTTGTGTGGTCCTTTCCATGGTGGTTAAAAGTCCATGGGCCAAGGTGTTTAAAAGTCCTTGGGGCCAAGGTGTTTAAAAGTCCTTGGGGTGAAACTCGATACGGACACAAAGGTGGTTAAAAGTCCTTGTGTGATCCTTTCCATGGTGTTTAAAAGTCCATGGGCCAAGGTGTTTAAAAGTCCTTGGGGCCAAGGTGTTTAAAAGTCCTTGGGGTGAAAGTAAATGAACTTGTTTTTAAAGAAATGGAACTTATCACTTGTGGCCAATATGACATGTTATGATATGAAGCATGAGATGCTTGTTTAAAGTATGCTTTTGAGTATGTGTAAATGTTGATTTGAAGCATGAATTATAAAGTGTTTATAAATGCATTATTGAAGGGTTTTATTGAGCATTCCTCACTAAGCTTTTGCTTACGCTCTCTTCGTTTTCTTAAATCAATAATGCAGAACATTAAAGTATTTGAGGGCAGCAAGGAGGGCAAGTATTCAAGTGGAAGTAAAGCTCAAAGTATGGAAGGTTTCTTAAGTACATTTTTAGCTTTTGGTAATTTGGCAATGGGGGACCTATGTGTATGTTTTGGGAGAGGTTTTGAACCCCCTAAGTATGTTGAATGTTGTTGAGAATGTTGGTTTTTGAGTTTGGCCTTTTCATGCTTGAAATGGAAGTTTATGCTTGAATGGTTTGCTTGTGTAGGAAGCATGCCTATAGATTTGGGGCTTTTCATATATGATGTTATTTTGCTGAATTGTTGATGCATGTATGTCTCATATATGTTGAATTGCATGTTGGTAAAGTTTGGTGGTAATTGGAGCATGATTGGATGTTTAATTGCATGTTTAAGTATGCATTTTGGGGCAATCTGTGTAGGGTGTTTCGGAACAGTACCTACCGTTTCGGAACGGGTGCCTTAAACAAGCCCAAGCGTCCGAAACGGGAGGGACCGTTCCGAAACGGTTTGGCTACTGCCAGCCCGTGCTCCGGTACGCGTTGCGGAACGGCCCGTGTTTCGGAACGGGCTCTGCCTGTTTCGGAACGGGTGACCGTTGGGGCTGACATTGGTAGTTAAATGTTTTGAATTGTTTGCATTTTGGTCCTGAACCTTGTTTGTGAAATTGTATGAGTTTGGGATGTCCGTTTGAGCTGAAATTTGACAGGGAAGCATGAAACCTGATTAATTACAAGATGGTAACTTCAATTTGGGTTAAGTCCTCCTAATTATCAGAATTTACTTTTTGGTCCCTAAAGTTGTAAATTGTTCAATTGGGTCCATGTTTGATCTCTGATGTTTATGATCTTTGAGTATGAGGTTTGTATGATCATATCTAGGGTTAATATGCATCTAGACAAGATTAAAAAAAAAGGGTCGTTAATCAAGGTTGACTTTCGGGTTGACTTTGGTTTTCCCCGTGTGACTTTCTTAATTCGGGTCAACCGTCTAGGCCGGGTTAAGGGGGTTACATATAAAATACCTTAAAGTGGGATTTTGGAAGAATTGATGGATGAAATTGCACCAAATTGTTGAAGCTTGCTTAGATTTTCGTCTGGGAGTAAAAACCCTCAAGATTTGATGAAAAACAAGGAGGTTTTGGAGGGTTTTTAAAGAGGAAAACGATTTAGAGTTTTTAGGGTTTTTAAGTTTGAGTAAAAGAGTATTTGAGCATTTAAAACCCTTTAAAAAAGGCTTTTCTGGATACACGTTTCGAAACAGGCGAGATCGTTTCAAAACATGCGTACCAAAACGTCTACGAACATTCTGAAACAAGCTGACCGTTTCAATACAGGTTTGACTGTATCAAAGCCTAGGAGATTTCCTATTTCGAAACGCATTTGGGCCGTTTCGATACATGTTTTGGCAGAACCAAGTTGTTTCGAAACCCTTTGGGGGCGTTTCGAAACACCTTGATCCATTTGTGTTCTTAGAAGGGACCCACATCGAAACAGGGTGACCCGTTTCAATACCAATAGGTCTGGAAGTGCAGATGAGGTTCTACATTGCAGAAAAATTGAATTTTAATTGATCCTAGATGCATGAATGAGATGTATGAGCAAGTTTAACATATCAAAACTTAAACATACTCCGCCAAACTATAAGCAAGGATGAAATTAGAATAAAAAATACATAAGCATGTCATTTAACAAGAATTCAAGCAATTTAAGCACAAAAAGGTCCTAAAAGGCCAAGATAGGCTAGTTAGACCTAACTCTCTCCTAAGGGACCAAAAACGCTCTTTGTCTAGAGGTATAGTAAAGATGTTCACTAATTGATTTAAGGTGTCTACATACTCTAAAACAACATCTTCCTTAAGGACATGATCTCTAATGAAATGATGCCTTATTTCTATGTGTTTGGTTCTAGAGTGTTGGATGGGATTTTTGGTAAGATATATGGCACTAGTGTTATCACACTTAAGAAGTATGGTGTCTACCTTAATTCCATAGTCTAAGAGTTGTTGTTTCATCCAAAGGACTTGAGCACAACAACTCCCTAAGGATATGTACTCGGCTTCGGTGGTAGATAAAGCTATACTATTTTATTTCTTAGAGAACCAAGATATGAGCATACTACCTAGGAATTGGCAAGTGCTGAAAGTACTTTTCCTATCTATTTTACAACCCTCGTAATCCGCATCCGAATAAGCATGAAGGTTAAAGGTTGAGTCTCTAGGGTACCAAAGACCTAAACAAGGGGTATCTCTAAGGTACCTAAAGATCCTTTTAACGGCTATAAGGTGAGACTCTCTAGGACTAGCTTGGAACCTAGCACACAAGCAAACACTAAACAATATATTCGGTCTACTTGCGGTAAGGTAAATCAAAGATCCAGTCATAGAGCGACAAAGTTTAGAGTCAACACACTGACCTCCTTCATCTTTGTCAAGCTTTATGGATGAGCTCATTGGTTTAGCTTGAGGCTTTGCTTGATCCAAGCCAAACTTTTTGAGCATATATTTGATGTACTTAGCTTGAGTGATGAAGATTCCGTCCTTCATTTGTTTGATTTGGAGTCCCAAGAAAAATGAGAGCTCCCCCATCATGCTCATTTCAAATTCACCTTGCATCAACTTAGAAAAATCTTGACAAAGCAACTCATTAGTAGAACCAAATATAATATCATCAACATAAATTTGAAGTACTAAGATATCTTTGCCATTGTTTTTAATAAATAGTGCAGTGTCCACCTTTCCTTTTTCAAAACCTTTTCCAACTAGAAAACTTGATAGTCTTTCATACCAAGCTCTAGGAGCTTGTTTTAAACCATATAAAGCTTTTGACAATTTGACAATTATTAAAAATTTATTAATATTCCTCTAAAGTATGAGTTATTATTTAATACTCAATAGACGGAACCTCACGACTCACGAGAGCCCGTGGAACCTTGAAACTCCTTAAACTATGGAAAATGAACTTTTAGTCCTTTGAAAATTTAAATTTTGTCTTCTATTTTAAATTTTTTGAATATTTAATCAAGTCGACTCCTAAATTTTTGAAAAAAGTTTAAATAAGTCTCTTTAACCTAAGTTGTCAAGATCCGACTTTGAGTCTACCATTATTTAAGATGAAAAAATCTTAATGTGGAAAGAACTAGCCTAGCCTTGAACCTCCTCAAGCAACACTTGTAAAGAGAGAAAGAAAAAAACATGCCCAATAGTTTTAATTATGGTGTTAATTGAGTTGAGTAGCTCGTGAGCGTTTATGAGTGGAGTCAAGCAAGGCTTGACTTGATTTGATAAGTTCACAACTATCTCGTTAATTTTTTTATATTGATTTGAGTTCGACTCAAGATCTTAATGAGTGGAGTCAAGCAAGGCTTAACTTGACTTGATAAGTTCACAACTATCTCGTTAATTTTTTTTATAATATGTTAGTTTGGTGTATTTGTTTGAAGTTTAGATTTTAAAATTGATTCGCACACCATTTTGATATCTTTTGTTAAATTATGTTTATATTAAGTAATATATGTGTGTGCGCGCGCACGTGCGTGTGTGTATATATTTTAACTTTTACACGTTTTTTGGATCGTTAGATGAGTGGAATGCATGACTGAGATTAATAGTGGGTTATGTGAAGATTATCACTTGAAAAAAGTAAGGAGTTAATCTCAGTCATCCATTTCAGCTATCCAACGATCCAAAAATCGTGTAAAACTATGAGTTTTGCACTTTGTGTAAGTGGATCCTATCCATATATATATATATATTAAAAAAAACAAGGTAAAAATTTTGGGGAGCTTAACGAGCAACAAATTTTTTTAACGAGCATGAGTCGAGAAAATTTTTATCGAACTTATCGAGTATTGAGTTGAGCACAAGTCAAACAGTTTCGAATCAAGTTGAACATTACTCAACTCATGATCGACTCGTTCGATAAGCCCCCTTAGTTTCGGTCTTCTCTCCATCTCTTAGAAAAAAAGGATTTACATCCTGAAAATCTCTTTGTAGTGTTTGTTCAAATAGTATAAGTTTAAAGGTTAAACCAGTCTTCAACGAAAAAAAAATCATTAAGTCCTTATGAATTTCGTGCACCCAATTTAACCTTTATAATTGAAATTACAATCAATTAAGCTCTCGTTATTCAATTACGATCAATTTAGCGCTCCTGTAGCATTGATCGTTAACTTACAATCATTAAGGTGTTGAAAAAAATCATAAAAAGTTATATATATATATATATAATTGAAAAAATTCTATTTTTTAAATATATTTAAAATTATAAAAAAATTATATAAAATTAAAAATATGATGTTGGCGGAGGTGATTAAGGGGATGGAAGAGCACAGGACGGAGTGGTGCTTATAAACAAATGAGTTAATGGAGTGGCTGGGGAGAACGTAGTAGTGGTTGGCGGCGAAGTTGCTAATGTTAATGGTGGTGTGGAGGGAGTCAGGGGCAAACGGTAATGAGGGCCAGCGGAAGCATTGGCCCCCGAAGTTTGAAAAATTAGCTTTTTAGTCTTTAAAATTTTTTAAAATTAATATTTTTATCTTTTCAAAAATCTTAAATTTTTTTATTATATTTTAATATTTTGAATAATTTTAAGTAAATTCCCCCTTATATTTTGAAATTTTCTCATTAAGTCTCAATTTTTTTTAATAATTTTAAATTTAAACCTTCACATTTAAAAAAATTTTAAATAGGTCCCCTCAAACTATGTTGCCAAGATCCGCCTCTACAAGGAGTGGTGGTTAGCGACAGAGTTGCTGTTGTTGTTGGTGGTGTGGTGGAGGGAGTGCTCGATGGAGGAAGAGTCCTAAGGTATGGAAGACTAGTTGGCAGAGGAGCAGAGGAGGCTGAAGGCGATAGGGACATAAAGATCTACTAAATTCAGAGCATGTTCAACTGAAATAGTTTAGGCCGGTTTGACAATTAGCGGATAGTTAATAGCAAATAGCAGATTACATTAGCTGATAGTGGATAGCTGATTGTATTAGCTGATTTGACTAGCGAATTACATTAGCTGATTGTATAAAAGTGTTGGGTAAAATTAACTGATAACTGATAGTTGTTTGTGAATCTTACCTATATTCCTTTATTTTGCGTTCATTTGGCCAAAATGAGAATGAAGATAGGAATGAAGTAGCTGAAAATGAACCAAATAATGAAGAAGATGAAAATGAAGTGAATGAGAATGAAGCTGCTGAAAATGAACCAAATAATGAAGAAGATGAAAATGAAGTGGATGAGAATGAAGCTGCTGAAAATGAACCAAATAGAAATGAAGAAGCTGAAAATGAAGTGAATGAGAATAAAGTAACTAATTTAAAGGGATTAGGTTCAACAAACAATGTAGTTGTAGATGGTACAGAGGCAAATAAAGCAAGTTCAGTTGCTGAAGAAACTAACTACATTGGATCTTCAGATGTTGGGAGCTACGAGACAGATTCAAATGGTGATTTCGTTTTCAAAAAGACTAGATAGGTCTTTTTTTTTATTCTTCTACGTTTGAAACCATATTTGAACTTGGTATGACTTTTGAAAATCCTAGTCAATTTAAGGATACATTATATGGTTATGCTATAGCTCACAGATTTAATTTGAAGTTTGTATTTAATAGGAAAGAAAAAGTTAGGGTAGTCTGTAAGGAAAAAGGGTGTCAATTTGTGGTCCATACACCTTTGAACAGTTCTGATAATTATTTTAAAGTTAAAACTTTATTGAATGAACACCAATGTTCTGTAACCTTTAAGAACAAAAGAACAAATTGGTAGGAAAACGTTTTATTAACAAGCTTAGGATTCTTCCTAAATTGAGGTTGGTGGATATGATGAAGCTTGGTAGATAGGAGTTAAATGCAGAGTTGAACAAATAGTGTTGCAGTAGAGCAAAAAAGTGTGCTGAAAAAAAGATTAAGGGTAATATTATACATAAATTTAAAAGACTGTTTGATTATGCTTTGGCTTTGAGGACTGCTAATTCAGATGGTAGCTTTGATTTAGTGGTGGAGAGACCTACTGCTGTTGACATACCTAAATTTAAGAGACTTTATGTATGCTTTAGTGCATTGAAAGAAGGGTATAAGAAGTAATGTAGGCATGTGATTGGAGTAGATGGTTGTTACTTGAAAGGTCCATTAAAAGGAGAAATTATATCAGCAGTGGGTAGGGACAACAACAACTAAATTTTTCCTATTTCTTGAGCATTTGTTAAGGTGGAAAACAGAGAAACTTAGGCATGCTTTTTGAATCATCTTCAGAATAATTTAAATTTAACAAATGGTGAGAAATTAACATTGCTCAATGACATGCAGAAAGTAACCATAAAAACTATACAATTATTTAATTATTTCAAATTTCATTAATTTTAGTTTGCTAATCATGCTTTCTTTGACTTTGTTTGAAGGGTTTGCTTGGTGAGATCCATTATGCTTACCACATGTAGAGAACATATTTTGTGCTAGGCATATGTAAACTGAAAGAAAGACCACAAAGGAGATGACCTTTAGTTATTGTTTTGAAAGTGTTGTAAGGCTACAACCCAACCTCAATTTCAAAAGCATATTTACATAATTAGTAAGTTAAAGCTAAGGCATATGATGATCTTATAAAAAAAGATCCTAGTAATTGGTCAAACGCTTTTTTTCTTCACTAGGTCTAAGTGTGATGTCACTAACAACAATTTTTCTGAGGCATTCAATTATGCTATTATAGGGGCTAGGTTTAAGTCTATTATCTCAATGTTTGAAGATATTAGACACTATATCATGCATAAATTAAGTGATTACAAGAAAAAATCAATTAGGTGGAAAGATGAACTTTGTCCTAGGATTGCAAAAACACTTAAAGAACACAAAGCAAGTAGTTCTTTCAGTCATGTCACATGAAATGTAGCTGATGGGTATGAGGTGCAGTATCATGAGGACATTTTTGTAGTTGATGTTAGGGGCTAGAAATGCACATGTAGAGTATGAGATCTCACAGAAATTTCATGCCCTCATGTTGTGTGTGTCATTCTGTATAGGGAAGAAAAATTAGAAAATTATGTGCTTCATTTATACAAGAAAGAAATTTACCAAGAACTGTATAATGTCGCCCTTTCAATCATTTCGAGTGAAAAATATTAGAAAGACAGTGGAATGGGTAAGCTTGATCCACCTTTAAAGAGAAAAATACGTGAGAGACTAAAACATAAAAAGAAAAAAAAAGTGAAATGAAAGGTAAACATAAATTGAGGAAGATAGGAGCAAAGCTGAGTTGTAGACTTTGTGGTATTACTAGACACAATGCTAAAACATGTCCACAGAAAAAGTAAGCCAATGTAAGTTTATATTTTTGTTCATTTATTTTTTCTTATATTTTTGGTTAATTTTTAATGAATTGATTTTACTTTGTAAGTTTAGAATTATGCAGACCAACCTTAACCAATGACAACACTCTCTGTTTTATATTTTCTACATCATATGATCAACTACCCTCAACTAGATCATTTACTCCATCACCCTTTATTATACCATATGCTTCAACACCATATGCCCCACCAATGTAAAACAAAAGGGCATTTGATCCACCAATGAAGTTCATGCCAACACCATTTGTTCAAGGGTTTGCTGAACTTGGTAAGTCCAATTGTTATACATTATTTTTACACATTGTCTTTAAATTCAGTTATCATACAACATTTAAGTCCAATTGACATACACTGTTTTCATACACTATTTTCATAGATTGTTTTAAAAGTATATTTTAATACATTGTTTTGAGTTCAATTATTTTTTTATTTTGTTCAGATCCTACCTCGTCAGTTGTCCAACCACCTGTTACCAGAAAAACAAGTTTTTCCCCTAAAAAAACAATAGCTAATAGAGTACCACTGACATCTAGAGAGCATGTTACACCATATGGGCCAAGAGGGAGAACAATTATGCAAGAACTTGGCATATACATAAATAAGGCAACTGGACTACAAAATTTAAATTTAAGATAAATTTTTTTCTTAAAGATTTAACAATACAAAATGCATGACTAACTATTATGTTATTTTCTTGTAGTCAGGGAGATCAAGCCATGTGTTACTTTCAACGCCTCACAAAAAAATGATGTTGTTGCTTCTATTAATGCAATATCTCCACTTTCAACAATTGTTATGCCTCTTGCTTCTTCTCATCATGCTGCATCACAATCATCATTAGCAACTGTCAGTGTTCCCCGTGAAGCAAGATTCCCAAAATCGATCATCAAAAGGCCTCTCTCTAAACCTACCATATGAAGATCTTAGAATGGGATTATTGCATGGTTGTTTTTAAGAATTTAAAAACTTATTTTGTGTTGTTTTTGTGGTTTTGAGCTACTTATCAAAAGATCATCCTTGTATGTCAAATTGTTTAGACAAATGGATCAGTTATCTTGTTTGTTAAGAAACTTTTTTGACATATAATTTTGTGTATCAAGGACGTCTTTTTAAATTTGTGCCATGTAAACTTATTTTCATAAGTTATGAATGGTTATTTTGCAAGTCATTGTGTAGATTTTGGTAAGTTATGAATTGTTATTGTATAGATTTTGCTTAGTTATGAATGGTGTGCAAATTTTTCTTAGTTATGATTGGTGTGTGGATTTTTACAAATAATTTTAGATTTTGGCAAAATTTTGGCAAGTTATTTTTCATTTTTTACAAATACTTTCAAATGTCGTGCATATTATTGTGTAGATTTTTACAACCTGAATTCTACTTAATTGTTTAAATTGTTTGTAACTACAAATGTCCATACACAATCCATAAAAATAAAATAAAATGCAGTCAAATAAATTTCATAGCTAATTAAAGAAAATTCATATACCATCAAGTCAACCATAATTCATACTTAATTTCTTCACAAACATAATTGTCTAAAGACCAACTTTAACCAATACATACACAATTCATAAAGTAAAAAAAGTTATCTTGCAGGACAAAATTTCCTTCTTCTTCTTATTTAATTTTGCCTTCAATGATCTTACAAGCTCTTTCAATTTCTTGTTTTCGATTTTAATTTTCATGTTTTCGATCATCACAATTTTCAGTTCATCTTTCAACTCTTCAACAACATGTCCAATGTCATCTTACTGATCAAACCATTCAAAAAAGTCACACCTATTTTGTGGATAAATATAAATCATAATGAGAACACCCATATTTGAAACAATAAAATTATAATCAAACAACAATTGTATAGCATATTCTTATCAAATTTCATAAATAAAAACAACATAACCTCTTCCGATTGAGAACACCCATGGAATTTTTTTCGTTTGTTCCAAGGTCGTTTAAAAATGTAAATAAGAGCTCTTATTTCGCAATTGCAATTCACGACTCTTGACCTGTTATGGAGCTTTGAACTTTCAGTTGACATCCTCCACAATTAAGAAGATTTGTTATTAGATTGGTTTAAACAAAAGGAGAATTTTGATGAGAAAAAACGAGAAAAAAGAAAAGTAAGAGTTAAAGGGATTTAACCTTGCCTAATAACTTTGGGTTAATCTTAATTTTTATTTATTTTGAGTTTAATTTTAGAAAAAGAAAAATAAGTGTCATGTATTTGTGATCGAAAAATAATTGAACAACTAATTAAAAAATACATAATTTGGACACCTATTAAGTTAAAAAAAAAAAGTTCCGAGAGAGACAGTTGTAGTAAAAATTCTGAAGTAAAGTTGTACCCTTTTGTTTGTTTTGGTTTATGATCCTTCCTTCATCATCACCATTGCCTATTCCCATAGCCACGATAAGAGCGACTATCTTCCCTTTCTCTCTCCCTCCCTCTTGTATCAATCAAATATTTGGTTTTTGTTTATCTAGCAATGGCGAGCAGATACTGGGTGGTGTCTCTTCCTGTTCACAATTCACCCTCCACTCTTTGGAATAACTTACAAGATCAAATCTCCAAGCATTCCTTCGACACTCCTCTTTACCGAGTATCTTTCTTTCCATCTATCTGGAAATTCTCTCCCCGATTAGATCTGATTTTCTAATCCTTCTTTTGCAGTTCAATATACCCAATCTCCGTGTCGGAACTCTCGATTCCCTGCTTGCTCTCAGTGACGATCTCTTGAAAGTAATCCCAACCCTTTTACTTCAATAACCCATTCTTTATTTTTTATTTTTTTGTCTTTCTTAGATCTGTTCACTTTTTTATATAGCAAAAATAAATGAAATTAAGAGAATTCCTTGATTTGGTTTTGAGTTTTAATCTTTTGTTGCTGATTTCAATGTGTTTCCAGTCAAATGCCTTTATCGAAGGAGTTTCCCACAAAATCAGGAGACAGATCGAGGAACTGGAGAGGGTATCTGGCTTGGAAACCAATGCTCTCACTGTTGATGGAGTGCCTGTTGATTCTTATCTAACCAGGTAAAATAAAAATTGCTAACTTCAATTAATAGATGTGGCATTAGTTATGAATCTGATAGGATACTAGTATGGACGATGGGTTTTGATTCAAGTTGGTTTTGGTGATCTGATGCCAGGTTTGTTTGGGATGAAGCAAGGTACCCAACAATGTCCCCTTTGAGGGAAATTGTTGATGGTATTCACACTCAAGTGGCAAAGATTGAGGATGATCTCAAGGTAGTTCCAACTTCCAACCTCTATACGTGCTGGTTTATAACTCTAATAGGTTGAATGGAACTTTGGGTCCTAAGTGTTTTTATTTTTATTTTTATATATATCATTTTAGGTTCGTGTTTCTGAGTATAACAATGTGCGTGGGCAACTTAATGCCATAAACCGAAAGCAAAGTGGAAGGTATGACTACTGCATCACTGTGATTGTTGCATATGCCAGAATGTTCTGTTTTTGATAGCTGATCGACTTCTTCCTACTTTAGCTTGGCTGTTCGTGATCTGTCTAATCTCGTGAAGCCAGAGGATATCATTACTTCGGAACACCTGGTGACTCTCCTTGCAATTGTTCCCAAGTATTCACAGAAGGATTGGCTGTCAAGTTACGAAACATTGACTACCTATGTGGTAAATCAATATCATTCTTGGTTCAAAGTTCTAACTCTAGCGGTCAATTCATAGCTACTTATTATATCAAATACTACCTGTCAGAGCAGTTGTTCTTCTTGTGATGTTTTTGAAGTATATGTGATGTAAGAGCTTTTTTAAGTGTTATTATTTTTCTTCTGTATTGATTATTGGAATTATGGTAGACAGCTAGGATTAAAACTTATTTGCTAGAAAGCTTAGTAATTTTACTTGGATGAAAACCTAGTATAGATAAGCTGTAAGGTTTACAGCCAAAAACTTCATTATTATTATTCTTATTATTTTCTTTGAATTAATAGGGAGAAACTAAAGGTATTCTATTACACTGCGTTTTCTAGAGTTTCAACTTCTTTCTAACTTGTTTTCCAGCCTTAATTCTATCGATTACTGTTATTTCTCCTTAAAACACACGGGTCCACACCAATTTTGCTATCAGAACCTATTTAGATCCTGGATTTAAAGCTGGATTTGCTTTTAAGCCATGGTTGGACATGCTAGAGGTCAAGAAACATAATTGAGTGGTAATATAGCGTGCAATTGAAGAACTTTTTGTGTGCAATTTATGCTAGGCTGCACTGTGAACAAGTGAGAGCCTGGATGAAAATTCCGAAAATTCTTCAATCGCAGCCAATTCTGTTTCTTGTCCCACCAGTCTGAAAGAGCTGAATATTTTGATGCTGACCAGCTATTCTAGTTTATTACCAGTGATGCAAAAGATGGAGTTTGTTTTTTGGGATAAAGTTTGTAGCTTTATTGATGAAAGAGCTGTTAGTTTTAGCTTCTTGTTTAGAAGCATTTCTCATTCTGATTGTAGAATTCACTTGTTGTAACAGAAGACTTGTATATATAGTTATTTAACTTATTGTACGTTGAGGTCAGTCTGTGTAACAAAACAATGCATTTTCAGGTCCCTAGGTCCTCCAAGAAGTTGTATGAAGATAATGAATATGCTCTTTACACTGTCACCTTATTTGGCCGCGTTGCGGACAATTTCAGAACTAGTGCGCGCGAAAGAGGCTTCCAAGTGAGTGCATTCTATGGTTGCTTTTTTATTTTCTATCTGAGCTGTTTTTTGACATTCCACACATGGAGTATGTAGTCTTAAATTTAAAAATATAACACTTTTGGAGGATATTTAATATTCCTGTTGGGGTCATTTCTTTTGATGCCTTTCAGGTTCGTGATTTTGAATATAGTCCAGAAGCACAGGAGAACCGAAAGCAGGAATTAGAAAAATTGGTACAAGACCAAGATAACTTGCGAAGCTCTCTTTTGCAATGGTGCTATGCTAGTTATGGAGAGGTATCTCATATTTTCCTTTGAGATTCTCAAGCGTTTCTATATTTTGAACTGGATTCTGAATATGTTGCTTGGTTGTAGGTTTTCAGCTCCTGGATGCACTTTTGTGCTGTACGTGTCTTTGCAGAGAGCATTCTGAGATATGGTTTGCCACCATCTTTCCTGGTAACAATTACTAAACAATTTCTCTAATTGTTTTTGAACCAGCAATTGTTTGACATGACTGACTTCTGGTTTTAAACTGATTATCAGGCATGTGTTTTAGCTCCATCTGTGAAGGGTGAGAAGAAAGTGCGGACCATCCTTGAAGGGTTATGTGATAGTGCAAACAGGTAAGCTTAAAAGGCCTCTCTATTTTTTTTCCCTTTTGGATGCACAAATAAATTTAAAAGTCAGTACTTCATTAGTCTGAAATGTGGAAACTTGCTTACTGAGCATAGTTAACCGGGAAATTTTGTGGAAATGGATTAAAGCACATGATACATTTTCTCCGGTTTGTGTACTTGAACCGCAATGGCGATGCAGATCCTGAAGATTCCGACTTAATATATGATGTTGCAAAATTATTCTGAAGCTTTTAAATATTGTCCAAATTGATAACGGTTGCCTAGATTGTTTTAGTAAAGCTATATCCTATTGATTGATGATTCCCTGATTTGAAACTGATCCGGTCCTTAAAAATGCAGTACATACTGGAAGACCGAAGATGAAGGTGGAGCAATGGCTGGTTTAGGAGGTGATGCCGACGCCCATCCCTATGTCTCCTTCACAATCAACATCGCTTGATTAGTGCGAAAGTTGTTATTTTCTTCAAGCTTATTCATCTAGACGGCAATAATCATGAGAATAGTAATACCAATAATAATGACAATAAGGAAAAGTGTTGGAGATGCATTGCTGTCTGTATATTTGGTTTAATAGATTGATTCTTTAGTTATTTATGGGCATCCTCACCTCACCTCAGCATAGCCTGCCTGCCTGCCTAGTGAAGGGATGAGAAGCTCCATTTTTCAGGCTTTTTTTGTGTGGAATCTAGTGGATGAACCTTTTGGTGAAGCTGTCTGCAACTTCTGTATTCTAAATTTTCGGAGGCTTTAAAAGTTTTTTCTCTATTTTTTATGGATTTTTTTTTGCATTTGATATTTTAATTTAATTAAATGAAAGATTTTTTTATATAATTTCAGTGAATATATTTGGCACGGCCATGCATTTAAATTTTTATAATTTTAATAAATGAATATATTTAGCATGACCATGCATTCTGTAACTGTTTTAAGTGAAATCTATGAGATGTTCATATGATAACTTGTGTAAATGTGTTAAACGAAGCTTTGAAATTTATATGCTTTCGATATTTCTAACATGTTAAAAATGTGTTGCGATAAGAATTGAGGAACTCGTAATGTGTAAATGAGCTCTGAAAGATGCTTGTGAGTTGATAAATTGAAATTGAAAATGTGATTGAATAACTTAGCATAGTATTGAATATAGTTAGCATGTCATAGACTTCTTGATCAATTTAGCATAGTATTGAATATAGTTAGTATGTTATAGAGTCTATAACGTGCTAGATTCGTGCATTTTGTATGCACTAGATTATCATAGGCTCAAATGATTGATTTGTGATAACTAAGATAAATTGTTCTAAATGACTTCAACTTGTAAAGTTGGTTATATTATGGTTTAACTTAGTATGATATGCTATGATTCATTGTAATGTATGATGTCTTTGATATGAAATTAGATAATTTTGTATATATGTGTTTGTATGTTTAATTGACTAAGTATTTTGAAGTTCATTTTATGCTTTTAATGTCTTCGATTTTCATTTTTGACTATGTAAATATTGTTCTCGTAACTCCTAGAGTGAATGGCATGTCTAGTTGATATTAGAATGTTTTCTAGATTAATCTTCATGTATGTTTTATTTTGAGTTATGTTTATCATATGTATATGTTTGCAGTAGTGTATGTGCCTAATGTAATTGTGAACTATCTATTTATCCATGTTTGCTAGATTTTCAAGTCAACGAGTTAACGTTGGGCTTGGTGAGGTAAGTCTGATAATTAGTCCAATTGAGCCAAAATTAAACTTTGTTAGATGAGAATTGTGCTCGTGTCATCTTAAAGTAGTGCTTTTTTGACAAGAGAGAAATTATGTTACGATTATCTCATTTGAAAAGAAAAAAAAAAGAGAGACTGTTCACCCATTTAATTCCCTTGTTCGGACGTGGGAAATAGGAGACAAAAACCTCTTTAGGTGATATCATACTTTCCCATTATCATTTTGTTGGTTCATCTCCCACTTCATTTTTTTTCTTCAAAAAAAACCCCTAGCTTTTAGTCATTGAAGAAACCAACTTTTTTATTTAAGTTTACATTGGATTCAAGAAGGCTATATTATCGATTTACAAGTCAAGAGCTACAATTAGAGACCAACATCAATAGTAAAGGTGGTAAGAGCCAATTTGAGTTTTAAAAGGGATTTTGAGTTGAAAAGAAAATTTGAGTGATTTGTCATTTTCATGTTGTAATTTCGTAGCTAGTGTTAGATTTTTTTTTTATTTTCATAACTAAACTCATTTCAAGAACTAAATCATATTTAATATACTTAATTTAAATTTGTCAAAAGCCCGACTTTAATTTGTTAAAATAATTTCTAAAACTATTGACTTTGTACTTATATCGAATATACATTTAAAATTTAAAATTTTAAAAAATAATAAATTTTAATATTTTTAAATGAAGATTTCGAAACCACCTTTGGGAGGTTTCAAAACCTTCCAGACAGTTAGGTTTTGGAAACAAAACCTTAGCAATGGTTTCGAGACCATTAGCCTAGTAACGATTAGTTTTATAAATCTCCACTTAAAAATCTTGAGACCATAGTAAATGATTTCGAAATTTTTATACATGTGAGCATTAAATACTCGATTTTAATAGCTTTTAATAGCTCCGAACTTCTTCCAAAGCTCCACAACGGCTAAAAATTGAAGAGCTCATAAAGCGGGACCTCCAAATAGTATTGAAGCATAACAAAGTCAATCCAAACATTTAAGCAATCAAAATTTAATTTTTAGTGTTTTTTGTGAGCACTTTTCTTTGTTCTTCCTTGTAATTCTTTTATAAGAGCTATTGGGCATGAGAGAGCTTAATTGTAGCAAACAAATTTATCTTGCGAGGTTTTTCATTGTTTGCAAATCAGTTTCTCTTTAGGAAAGTGTGTTGTCTTTAAGATTTTTGGGTATAAATTTTAAGAGGTTGTAAGGTTACAACTTGTCCTTAAAGGTTGATACAAATTAGTGAATTTATGAAATTTTTAGTGTGGATCAAGGATTTAAATAGCGTTCACGGCCGTATGTTTGGTCACATCGTGGTTATTACAATTGCGAACATAACAAATGCTATTGTGGTAACAGTGGGTGTTGCGATCGTGAATATTTTTAAAATTCGCACAACTTATTGTAAAACATAATAAATATAAAAAAATATTTTTAATGAATTTTAGAATGTTTTTTAAACGAAAATGGACCTCATTAAAAAGTTATTTATAACAAGAATCGAGCAAAAGCTCAATTTCGAACATTAGAAGAAGGAAAAGAGTGTCTAAAAAGTATTATTGGCCGAAATTTTTAACAACATACAAGCAAGGCAATAAGTAAAGTTCACACAAGTACAATCCCCATAAATTATTTTACCAACTCAATTACAATCCCATAAAAGAAATAGATAAATAGATTAACGTATAGATTCTCATTAATTATTTTTAATTCCTACGATTTATTCTCACTCTCGTTCTATTTTCATATATAGTTTAACTTGATTCAATTCTTAATTATTTTTTTTATAAAATATACCCATTAATTTATTAATAGATGTATTTTAAATATTTTAATATCATCGAAATTAAAAACATTAAAGTATTTTTTTAAAAAAAATCATAGAAATAGTGGTAGTAGTAGTTTCACCAATTAGTGAAATGAGGAGGAAGATCAAATCTTTCACTCTCACTTTGAGAGTGGTCTTAACTTGATTCCCATGACCTTTGTCCAAAATATATTCAGAAAAGTAACATTTTCGCCTTAGTTTTCAAATAATTGAGATGATGGATACATTTGAGGGGTAGGATATATGTGAGGTGGAGATGGGTGATACATTGGTAGCGGAGGTTACATTTGAGGGTGATATGACACACTATAATTAGGAAATAGTGGATAATAACCATGTGAGGATTGAAAATATGTAAGTTGTTTTGGTGGATAAAAAACCTCGAGTGCTACTAGATGAATTACTATACCCATGATTACTAGAACTCGATCTCCTGCCGAAAGAAAAACTTATAAAAGTATGATTTTCGGTGTCTTTTGTTGGAAAATTGTGAGGAATTGGCAACTTTGAGCCATAACTCAAGAAAGTAAAGGTGGAGATCCGAATAAGGATTTTATTGGGTCCTATTCTACTCCATGATACCTTTACAACGGTATCTCATGTGCTCAAAATGGCTGAGTGATGGATGAGAAATTGATGCTCAAAGTAAGGTAATTGTGAATTGAGTAAGGAAGATAGAATCCCCTTATCCCACATGAATGGGATAAATGGCATGGGAATTGTTTATCTATACTTACCCACTTTGTGGTCATTGAATGACTTGAATGGAAATTGTGCCTCACACACAAGGGGTGTGAATTAATCCCATTCTGGTTAGGGAACACTCACATGATGTGAGTGATGTGAATGTTTAGATTGGTTGGACCTTTTGTGGGCTTGTGGATATTTTACCCACTTCAAATAATTTTTTCCTTAATATTGGTATATCTTTTTGAGAATATTTCGAATTTAAAAGGGATATTATCTACTTTCCTTAAATTCGAATATTAAAAATGGTAATGCTT
Source organism: Hibiscus tridactylites (assembly GCA_958450335.1). Taxonomy (NCBI): domain Eukaryota; kingdom Viridiplantae; phylum Streptophyta; class Magnoliopsida; order Malvales; family Malvaceae; genus Hibiscus; species Hibiscus tridactylites. The sequence continues at coordinate 69,592,850 of OY288269.1, read as the reverse complement.
GCAATTCACAAAATATATCCGAGTAAATATGACATTGATTGTTTGTTTCTAAATTAAATAGGAAAAGAATCAATGACCATTAAAATTGAAATATTTTATTCCCACGGTTTAACCTAATCACTCCCTTATATAAACCTCACCCTCTTCAAATAATTTTTTCCTTAATATTGGTATATCTTTTTGAGAATATTTCGAATTTAAAAGGGATATTATCTACTTTCCTTAAATTCGAATATTAAAAATGGTAATGCTTGCAATTCACAAAATATATCCGAGTAAATATGACATTGATTGTTTGTTTCTAAATTAAATAGGAAAAGAATCAATGACCATTAAAATTGAAATATTTTATTTCCACGGTTTAACCTAATCACTCCCTTATATAAACCTCACCCTCTTCAGTTTTAAACACAACTCGAAATATTTTTCTACTATCGAAAATTGCATTGTGTTTTTTGGTGATAGTCAAAGGCAAGGGTTCTGTTCGTGATCTCTTCAGAAGTTCTACTTTCGAAGATCATCTGTTGTTGTATCCTGGGAGACTAACATCCAAACAACTCAAGCACAAAGGAGTGGCCTAAATCTGTCATAAGGAAACTTCGTTTGTGTAGGCCTCAATAATATGTTTTTGGTTTATTTCGAACCTATTTAGTTCAATTAAAATTGTTTTATTATTTTCCCGTTTATGTTTAATTTTATTTTGAATTAACCTTACATGTTCAACAATCTTAAGATAGATTTTTTTTATACAAGGTAATTCAAAATAATTATGATTATGAGAAAGCAAATAAATTCGTTTTCAGGATTTATCATGCCGTTTAAACGAGTTTGCTTAATCTAAAAAACAGGACAAATCTGTTCTACAAAAATTGTCATTGGGAGTAGTTGAGGTTACAGATTTTGTGAAAAATCGAAATTAGAAATAAGCGAAATTAACTTTCAGTTTATTGGAATTATTACTAATTCAGAGGTTTTTTCTTTTTTAACAGAAACAATGACTATGGAACTTCCATGCGTCGTGATATATGCGTTGTGATCTCTAAAGTCAACTTGGTTGACTCGAACCTGAGGAAATGGTGGCTTGACAATGGAGCCACACACCATATCTACTGTGACGAGAACTTCTTCTCTGAGCTGGTACCTAGCAACAATGGGGAAAAGCTCTACATGGGAAATGCTACAACTTCCAAGATCAAGGGGAAGGGAACTGTGGTATTGAAGATCACTTTTGGAAAAGAACTCAAGCTGCAAAATGTGCTATATGTGCCTAACATACGCAAAAACCTTGTTTTCGGAACACTTTTAAGTGTCCACGATTTTTGAATGGTTTTTGAATCCCATAAATTAGTCTTTTCAAAAGGGGATGTTTGTGGGCAGGGGATATGTATTGAATGAAATGTGGAAACTCAATGCTATCTCTGTAAAATCAAAAAGCATGAATAAGAACACCACTTCTTCTTCCGTTTATATGCTTGAGTTTTTAAATTTATGGCATGGTAGACTCGGACATATTAATTATGATACTCTACGGAGATTATTTAAATTGGAAACACATCCCTTCGTTTCATATTGATTATAATAATAAATGTGAAACATGCGTTGAAGCAAAATTAACAAGGTCTTCGTTTCAAACTATTGAAAGAAGTACGAAACCGCTTGATATAATTCATAGTGATGTTTGTGATTTGAAATTCGTTCAAACGAGAGGAGGAAATGCATTTTTTATTACCTTCATCGACGATAGCACAAAATATTGCTATGTGTATTTTCTTAAAAGCAAAAACGAGGCTATAGAGAAATTTATACTCTATAAGCAGGAAGTCGAAAGCCACTTAACAAAAAGATTAAGAAGGTAAGAAGTGATCATGGTGGTGAATATTTTAATCCATTTGGTGAATATTTCTCAGAACATGATATTATTCATGAAGTAACACCACCATATTCTCCTCAATCTAATGGAGTAGCCGAACGAAAAAATCAGACTTTAAAAGAAATGATGTCTGCTTTGCTAGGAAGTTTTGTGTTATCACAGAACATGTGGGGGAAGCTATTCTTTCAGCTAATTACCTTTTAAATAAGGTTCCCGTTGAGTAGATCAATCGAATCGAAAATGGCCAAGAGAGGGGTGAATTGGCTTTATAAAATTGAAAGGAGCAAATTGAAAATGTGAAAAATGAAGACAAGGCAATTTATAGCGGTTCAAGCTTAGAACAAACTCTACATCCAATACCATAGTTCTCACTAAGGATTTTCAACCAATTTCACTAGAAATTCGTCCCCTTTTCTCGGATTAGGTGAAAACCTTACAAATCGGCTAATCTTTCTACCCAAAGATTAACCAAAACTCTCTCAAATACAAAGAAGGTTTGGAAATCTGAAAAATACCTATCACTAGGTTGATGTCTTGCTCAATTACACTTAGTCACTCCCCAAACTTGAAAGAAAATAATACAATGAGAATTACACAAGTTGGGTTACAAGAATTTGACTCTTTAAGCTCAAGGGTTTGGATATATTCTTGGATTGTTGCAAATAGGTTCAATAGTGGTTGTTGTAGCTTTAGAGGCTTGTTTATATACCCTTGCATTGATTTCTAGCCGTTATGGTGGTTAAGATCATCAATAGAGCCGTTGGGCTACATTTTTCCCGCAATAAATGCACTCACGCAACCTACTGTATTGGTACTCGAACAACCATATCGATATATGTCTCAAAACAGAAAGAGATGTTGTGCACATTTAAAAGGGCGTATTGATACGCGTATATATGTATCGGTACATGCATAATGTAAAAATAGGGGCATATCGATACTCTAAGACCGTATCGATACGATTTTTGCTAAAATCTATAGAAAAAAGTGTATCGATACGCTATATGGGCGTATCAATACAGTCCAACGATCATTTGAAATTTTGCTGAAATCATAACTGACAAGCAACGGTCAAAAACTTTAAAAGCAAAGATTTATCGATTCAGATCAAACCGTATCGATACGGGGACAACCATATCGATACTATATGCCTTAAAATTAAGCCCAGAAAGAATACTGTATCGATACAGATATAACCGTATCGGTACGTTTTTGTCAATTAAAATTCCAGAACCTTAAAACCGTATTGATACGACTATAGCGTATCGATACGCCTTAGTGTACAAGTAAGGTTTGTGTTTGAATACTTAGAAAAATTTGTTTTGAAAAATTTATTTAACTTAGAATCAGTTTTGGTTCAAAATTGCTTGTCAAATTGTGAGACTTTGAAATACTTAAAAATTTATTTACTTTTACAAATAGGTCCTTAGATAATATGTTATATCAAAATAAAATTAGGTTTTACAATCTCCCCCTTTTTGATATAACAAAACCAAAGTAAATTTTTAAGTATTTTGAAAACTTTGAAAAGTTTACTCCCCCTTAATTTAAGATTGGTTTTCAAAAGTTTGTAAAATTTTTGTTTTACACTTCTCCCCTTTTTGTTAGATCAAAATCAATGCAAATAAACAAGGATATAGACGAGATATATAACATTAAAGCACAAATTAAAGCAACATAATATCATTAAATTCCAAATTAAAATCCAAAGCAATAAAAGTTAAAAATAACTTCTAACTTAAAATTCAAACTTAATCCTAAAAACAAAATCAAAGCATAGGGATACTAAACATAAAACATAAATGCATAATAAAATATAAATCTTAAATGATATGATATGTAATGAGATGATCAAAGACTACTCGTCCCCATCATCTTCGTCCTCGTCCTCTTCATCTTTATCATCGCGGTTGCCTTGAGACTTCCGAGTATGATTAAGCCAAGCACCATGGAAGGCGGTGAGAGATACATCCATGGAAGCTTGTTGTTGCTCACTGGCCTTGACTCGATCCTCCAACGACGTAAAGTGAGTATCAATGGCCATAAATCATGCATTCATGTTTGTGTCTAAAGAAGCAATATTAGTCCATAAGGATGTGAATTGCTCATTTAGATACACCATGAGTCCATCCATAGAAGATTGAGCTTGTTGGACTTGTGGACCTAGTGGAGTGACCGGAGGAGGTTGATCATCTTGAGAAGAAGGGCGATTAACATGAACCCATTCATGATCAATGTACTCAAAGTGAGCACGATTAAGGGAATGTTCATCGATCGACTTGCCAAGAGGCTCGGTGACATCATGAGAACAATCGATCTCTAAGGAATGGAACAAGAAGCTCAAAGCCGTGCCATAAAGAAAGACTTGACTTGATCGGTGTGACAGTGTTGAACAAGATACACCAAGCTGACAAGCATGATTTGGCAAAAGTTTGGGTGCTTACCCTCACGGAAATAACGAAGCCAAAAAGCATCAACTTGGGGAATGGTAGAGAATTTTCCACCGGAAGGAAGAACTCACCAAGAGATGATGAGATGGAGGATACGGTCATAGGCATCAAGAACGGTTACGGAGCCAAGTTGAGAATGCCCCAAGGAGTGTTCATCATCAATTCCTAAATTTTCAAAACCAAAAATATTGCACAAAACAGTTTGGTCAATTCAAAATTTCTTCCCCATATGATAGGATTCAATAACAATTACACTTTCCCTTGCTTGATCATGGATGCAATGAGCATTAGCAAAGAAAATCAAAATGAGATTTCGATATAAAATCAAGGGTACACTTAGAAAACTCATGAATTTCCATTGTTGTAACAACCCATAATATTTGAACTTAAAACATTCGGAGTTTAGATAAGGGATTGATACAACTCTTTCATCCCGGATTGAAAAATCTTGATATTGTTTGTAATGTGCCATAGCCAAAGGGGATTGAAAACTATTTTGGATACTAAAACCAAGGTTCGATTTAGTAATACCCTCATTTTCCGAAATGGGATTGGATGAACTAGAAGAAAATTCTTTTCTTGGTATCTTTTAAGCCCCATAGTAACCTGAAAAACATCAAACCATTCAAAAACAATGTATGTAATTATCATCACATTCGATCCAATAATCATTCAAATAATTCAAGGTATTGTGAAAAACACTATATTTTATATGTTAAAAATATATACAAGTATAAAGATTAATTTTGGTAAAAATAATTTTAAAAATAGTATACTAAAATATACGATATATTTATATACTCGAAACAAAAATTTTCAGATTTTAAAGAATTTTTGCAAAACTTCAAAACCCATACTATAAATATACTATGTATATATAAAATAATTGAAAACATAAATAAAATTAAAATGAAAATTAAAAAGAAAGAAAAAGAGTTTTATACCTTGAGTGATGGAATAAGATGAATGAAGGATGATGGATGCATCAAATTGATAGCAAAGCTTAGCATTGATGTGTTGATGAAAAACCCTCAAGAAATTTTGAGTTTGGTGTGAGAAATCAAAGGGTTTGAGGGGGTTTTATGGATGAAATTCGGCTAGGGTTTGAGAGAAAAAAGGGATTTGTGTTTTAATTAAAGTGAAACACCCCATTTAATGCCAATTTAAACTCCAGCGACACACCATATCGATACGCTGACGTGTCGTATCGATCCACCGTACCGATACAGTTTTTATACCGTATTGATACACATGATCGTATCGATACAGTTAAGAATGTATCGACGCCCAAATAGCAACCCGTATCGATACGCTGTTACCTGTATCGACACCCTTTTCAGAAATGCATTTTTGAACAAACTCGAGTTCAAAAATTGGATTTTAATTGATCCTAAATGCATGTGTATGATGACTGAGCAACAAATATAGAAAAACAAATACATCCCCTAGCAACAAGCATAAATGCATCAAGAAGCAAAATTACATAAACATGACCATCATTCAAATTCAATAATTTTTTTACACTTAAGGGCTCTAATCGGTCAAGATAGGCTGGTTATACCTAAATCTCTCCTAAGAGTTCAAAAATGCTATTTTTCTAATGACTTTGTAAAGATATCCGCTAGTTGATTTGAGGTATCAACATACTCTAGAACAGCATCATTCTATAAGACATGACCCCTAATGAAATAATGTCTTATCTCTATGTGTTTGGTTCTAGAATTTTGTTTGGGATTCTTAGTGAGACATATGACACTAGTGTTGTCACACTTAAGGGGTATGGTACCTACATTAATTCCATAGTCCAAAAGTTTTTGCTTCATCCAAAGGACTTAAGCACAACAACTTTCGGTCGATATATATTCTGCTTTGGTGGTAGATAAGGCGGCACTATTTTGTTTTTTAGAGAACCAAGATATGAGCATACTACCTACGAATTGACAAGTGTCGGAGGTAATTTTTCTATCTATCTTAAAACCCCCATAATCCGCATCCGAATAAGCATGTAGGTTAAAGGAAGAGTCTCTAGGATACCAAAGACCTAAACAAGGTGTGTCTCTAAGGTACTTAAAAATTCTCTTAATGGCTATAAGGCGTGATTCTCTAGGGCTAGTTTGGAACCTAGTACACAAGCAAACACTAAACATGATATTGGGTCTACTTGTGTTAAGGTAAAGCAAAGAGCCAATCATTGAACGATAAAGCTTAGAATCAACACACTTACCTTCTTCATTTTTTTCAAGCTTAATTGATGAGCTCATTGGAGTAGTTTGAGGCTTCACATTCTCATAGCCAAACTTCTTGAGCATATCCTTGATGTACTTAGCTTGATTAATGAATATGTCATCCTTCCTTTGCTTGATTTAGAGCCCCAAGAAGAATTAGATCTCCCTCATTATGCCCATCTCAAACTCACCTTGCATTAACTTATAAAATTCTTGGCAATAAAATTCATTAGTAGAACCAAAGATTATATCATCAACATAAATTTGTACTATTAATATGTCATTTCCATTTCTTTTATTGAAAAGTGTAGTGTCCACCTTGTCTTTTTCAAAACATTTTCAACCAAAAAGTTTGAAAGCCTTCTAGAACAAGCTCTAGGAGCTTGTTTCAAACCATTAAAGCTTTAGTTAGTTTGAAAACATGGTTTGGATAAATTGGATCTTCAAAATCGGGTTGTTGTTCAATATACACTTCTTCATTAATAAAACCATTTAAAAATGTACTTTTAAAATCCATTTGAAAAAGCTTAAATTCATGATAACATGCAAATGCAAGAAGCATCCTAATTGCTTCCATTCTAGCTACAGGTGCATAGGTTTCATCAAAATCAATTCCCTCTTTTTGAGTATAACCTTGTGCAACAAGTCTAGCCTTGTTCCTCATTATGTTTCCACTCTCATCTAGTTTGTTTCTAAAGACCCATTTAGTTCCTATAGTAGACTTATTACCAGGTCTATCAACTAATGTCCAAACTTTACTCTTCTCAAATTGATTAAGTTCTTTTTGCATGGACAATATCCAAAAATCATCTTTTAATGCTTCTTTGATATTTTTAGGCTCAATGCATGAAGTAAATGCAACATTATTAAGCAATTTAAGAGTGGATCTAGTGGTTACCCCTTGGATGGATCACCCAAGATTTCACCATCTTTGACATAGTTGAGTTCCCTTGGGTAGCTCACTTCGTTTTCACCAAGATTCATGTCCTTAAAGGATTCTATGGGAGGATCTTGCGCTTCTTCTTCTTTGGTTGGAACCTCATCCACTTTTGAGGATTATCTACCATCATTGGCTTCAATGATCCCTACATCATCATAATCACAAGAATCCTTCCTCGGAAGGAGGTTATCATCGAAAACTAAATGTATAGACTCTTCTACAATTAAGGTTCTTTTGTTAAACACTTGATAGGCTTTAGAGTTTAAAGAATAGCCTAAGAAAATAACTTAATCACTTTTTGCATCAAATTTACCTAAATGATCTTTTCCATTGTTTAAAACAAAACACTTGTATCCAAAAGGATGAAAATAGCTAATGTTAGGCTTCTTTGATTTTCAAATATCATAAGGAGTTTTTTTAAAATTGGCCCAATCATTACTTGATTTATAATATAACAACCGGTGTTTGTGGTTTCCGCCCAAAAATACTTAGGTAAATTGTTTTCACAAAGCATGGTTCTAGCCATTTCTTCTAAAGTACATTTTTCCTCTCAACTACTCCATTTTGTTGAGGAGTGCGAGGTGTGGAAAATTGTGGCTAATACCATTAGTGTTACAAAAATCCTCAAAACCTAGATTTTGAAATTCCCTTCCATGGTCACTTCTAATATGAGAAATGTTTTGACCAAGGTCATTTTGAGTAATTTTGAAAATGTGATGAATTTTTTTTCTAAAGCCTCATCTTTTTTACTTAAAAAGAGGACCCAAGTGTATCTAGAGAAATCATCAACTAAAACATAGGCATATGATTTTCCACCTAAGCTAGTTGTCCTAAAAGGCCCAAAATGATCCATATAGATCAATTGTAAAACTCTACTAGTTAAAACATCAATAATGGATTTAAATGAAGTTCGTTTTTGTTTACCCTTAGCACAAGCATCACAAAATTTATCTAAGGAGAATTTTTGTTTAGGTAAACCTCTAACTAGATTTTGGGAAACAAAATTCTCTAAAACATTTATGTTGCATGTTCTAGTTTCCTATGCCATAACCATGCATCATTTTCATTTTGAGCAATAAAACATGCATGGGATGTATGAATGTCATCTAGATGCACCATGTATATGCTACCTATACGATGATCAATGAGCATTATCTTATTTGTTTTAATATCCAAAATTTTGCAACCATTAACATCAAAAAGAACGTTTAAACCCTTATCACACAATTGACTAATGCTCAACAAGTTATGCTTTAGACCATTGACATATAACACATCTTCAATAAGAATAGAAGAGAAATTACCAATGGAACTTATACCCTCAATGTGGCCTTTGGAGTTGTCACCAAATGTCACCACTCTTTGGCTTTAGCTCCATGAATCTACTCTTGTCGCTGGTCATGTGTCTTGAGCAACCACTATCAAGGTAACAAGTGATTTGACTTGAAGCTTTGGCCTTGTAGCAACGCCCCCTACAAACAAAGATTAGTTCTTGATTTTTGGTACCCAAATCATTTTGGGTCCATGTGAGTTAGCTCTCAAATATTTGGTTCCCTTAGGAATCTAAGAAGCAATAGCATTAATATTATTAGAAACTAATAGTTCCTTAGGAACCCATACATTTCTAACCCTTTTACCTTTAGGATGCCTTTGAGAGCATCTTTGTTTGTAGCCATTAAAGTTCCTTTTCACATAATTTAGTTTTGAAGAACTTGTTTTTTCAAAATCTTGTTTCGCAACTACATTTAGATAAGCCTTAAGCTCATTCACCACTTTGTGGTGATCATCACGGACTTTTGAAAGAAGATTGTTCAAATCAACATTTTCATTTTGAAAATATTTTAAGTTATCTTGTAAAACCAAAATCTTCTTTTTAAGTTTCGAGTTGGTTGTAGAAAGGGAATCGTTTCGGTTTTTCAAATCAGAAATTATTTTCTTGTTTTTCAAAATCGATTCCTTATACTTTTCCACCAACTCATTGTAAACCTCTTGCAACTCATCATATGCATCTTGAATTTCATCATATGTGAAATCGAAAGTAGATGAGTTAGGGTTTTCCTTAGGATCATCGTCAATGGCCATGAGGCAAAGATTAGCCACTTCTTGCTCCTCTTCATCGGATGATGATTCTTCATCGCTCCAAGTAGCAACGTGGGATTTGTGCTTTTTCTTCTTACCAAACCCCTTCTTCTTGAGTTGAGGGCAATCCGATCTTATGTGTCCCAGCTTCTTGCACTCATAACAAATGAGTTTATCCTTCTTCTCTTCTTTGTTCTTGAAGTCTTTTCTTCTTTGGAACTTTCTTCCCCGGTTGGAATTCATGAACCGAGAGAATCATTTGGCTATCATAGCCAATTCCTCAAACTCGTCCTCACTAGAATTTGTTTCCTCTTGAGAAGATTTGAGAGCAATCCATTACTTCTTCTTTTCTACCTCTTACTTCTCCACTCTTTTCCCTTCTCTCTTCTTTTCTTCTTCTCTTCCTTGCTTCATGATCTCATGAGTAAGGAAAGATCCCACCAACTCATCGAGCTTCAATGTCTTCAAATTCTTGGCCTCGATAATTTGGTTCTCTTCCCATCCCATGATTTGGGAAGAGAGTAAAGAAGCTTCCGGACTAGCTTGTCTTTGGGAATGATCTCACCGAAGACCTTGAGACCATTTACTATTATGGAGAACCTACAAAACATCTTGGAGACGCTCTCATCGGGCTCCATCTTGAAGTTCTCTTAACTTAAATTAAGGATCCCAATCTTGCTCACCTTTACATCGTTGGTGCCCTCGTAGGTAGTCTCTAGCTTGTCCCATACTTCCTTTGCACTTGTGCACGATGACATCTTTGCATACATGTCGGGTCCAAGTGCACAAAAGATGATGTGAAGAGCCTTGTCATTCACTTGAAGCCTTCTACGATCTTCATCGGTCATCTCCGCTCTTGTCTTTGGAACGATCATTCCTTTTTCATCTTTCTTCATATGAATGGTTGATCCATCTTCCACCACATCCCAAAGGACATAGTAATTTGACTTGATGAAGAGCCTCATTCTATTTTTCCAATAGAGATAGTTATCCCCATTGAAAAATGGCGGCTTAGTGATCGATTGTGACTCGAAGAGGTTTTGGCCGGATGTAAATGTCATGGCTTGATTCAAAGGTTGATTGATCTTCTTCTAGGATCTTCTCTTGTGGATGTGAGTCCCTCAAAGAGTTAGGCTCTGATACCAATTGTTGAGTGGATCAATCGAATAGAAAATGGATAAGGGGGTGAATTAGCTTTTTAAAATTGAAAGGAGCAAATTTAAAATGTGAAAAATGAAGACAAGACAATTTATAGTGGTTCAAGCTTAGAACAAGCTCTACATCCACTACCATAGCTCCCACTAAGGATTTTCAACCAATATCACTAGAAATTCATCCCCTTTTCTCGGATTAGGAGGAAACCTTACAAATCGGTTAATCTTTCTATCCAAAGATTAACCAAGACTCTCTCAAATAAAAAGAAGGTTTGACAATCTAAAAAATACCTCTCACTAGGTTGATGTATTTCCCAATTACACCTAATCATTCCCAAAACTTGAAAGCAAATAATACAATGAGAATTACACAAGTTGGGTTACAAGAATTTGACTCTTTAAGCTCAAGGGTTTGTATATATGCTTGGATTGTTGCAAATAGGTTCAATAGTTGTTGTTATAGCTTTAGAGGCTTGTTTATATACCCTTGCATTGAGTTCTAGCCGTTCTGGTGGTTGAGATCATCAATAGAGCCGTTAGGCTCCATTTTCCCGCAATAAATGCACTTCTGCAACCTAACGTATCGATACTTGAACAACCGTATCGATACCTATCTCAAAACAGAAAGAGTTGTTGTGCATATTTAAGAGGATGTATCGATACACGTATAGGCGTATCGGTATGGGCATAGTGTAAAAACATGGGCGTATCGGTACTCTAAGACCGTATCGATACAATTTTTTCTCACTGGAATCCTAAGGAAAACTTTAGCAAAAAGTGTATCGATACGCTATATGGGCATATCGATACGGTCTAACGACTGTTTGAAATTTTGCGGAAATCATAAATGACAAACATCGGTCAAAAACTTTAAATGCAAAGATTTATCGAATCGATCAAACCGTATCGATATGGGGACAACCGTATCGGTACACTATGCCTTAAAATTAAGGCTAGAAAGAATACAGTATCGATACGAATATAACCATATCAGTACGCTTTTGTCAATTAAAATTCCATAACCTTAAAACCGTATCGATACGCCTTAGTGTACAAGTAAGGTTTGGGCTTGAATACTTAGAAAAATTTGTTTTGAAAATTTTATTTAACTTAGAAACAATTTCGGTTCAAAATTGCTTGTCAATTTATGAGACTTTGAAATACTTAAAAATTTATTTACTTTTATAAATAGGTCCTAGATAATTTGTTATATCAAAAATCAAATTAGGTTTTATAGTTCCCCGGAAGAAAAAGGATAAGACACCATATGAGTTGTGGGAAGGTAAAAAACATTGCTACAAACACTTGAAAATGTGGGGGGTGTCTTGCCAAGGTAATGACCCATTACCAAAACAAATGAAATTGGTCCCAAAACTGTGGATTGTATTTTCATTGGCTATGCTAAACATAACAATGCTTATCAATTTCTTGAGTATGACTCAAAGAATCCTAATATTGATAAGAACATGATAATATAATCAAAGAATGCATCATTCATTGAGAATGTATTCCCTTATAAATCTAGGGAGGATGATGAAGGTTCAATAAAACGAACTTTGGATAAAATTGGTCCAAATGATCAACAAGAGGCTGAAATTGAAATAGAGCCAAGAAGGAGCAAACGAGCAAAGGTGGAAAAATCCTTCGGATTTGATTTCCTAACCTTTAGGCTAGAGGCTGAACCTCTAACGTATAGTGATGATATACGCTCCTCTAAAGGCACCTTATGGAAGGAAGCCATTGAAAGTGAAATTGATTCCATCATGCAAAACCATACATGGGAATTAGTGGACCTTCCTCTTAGGATTAAACCACTAAATTCAGAATGGATTTTCAAACGAAAAATGAAAGCATATGAAATAATTGATAAATACATGGCAAGATTGGTAATAAAAGGATGCCGACAAAGAGAAGGCCTTGATTACTTTGATACATTCTCCCATGTATCAAGAATAACATCCATAACGATGATACTCACAATTGCTTCTTTGCGAGATCTTGAAATACATCAAATGAATTTTAAAACAACATTCCTAAATGGAGAACTTGATGAAGAAATATACATGGAACAACCTGAGTGTCATGTAGTTTCAGGTCAAGAAAGGAAAGTATGTAGACTGGTGAAGTCTCTATATAGACTTAAACAAGCACCAAAATAATGACATGAGAAGTTCGATGGTGCCATGATGACAAACGACTTCAAAATAAATGAGTGTGTCAAATGTGTATATGTCAAAACTACAGATATTGGATATCTTATTCTATGTCTATATGTTGATAACATACTCATTGTTGGAAGCAGCAATGAAATGGTAAAACGTACCAAAAATAAGTTAAATTCAAAATTTGACATGAAAGTTATGAGACTGGCTGATACGATTCTGGGCATCCAAATCAAAAGGTCAACTAAAGGTCTCATATTGACTTAGTCACACTATGTGGACAAAAATCTCGGGAAATTTAACAAGGATGATTATGGTGTAGCCATAACTCCTTTAGACCCTTGTTCACATTTATCTAATAATAAAGGTGAAAGTATTCATCAAGTGGAATATGCAAGAATCATAGGTAGCTTAGTGTATCGCATGATCTGTACTAGACAAGATATTGTTTTTGTCGTGAGCAGTTTAAGTAGATTCACAAGCAATTCAGGGAAAAATCACTAGAATGCAATTGTGAGGGTACTGAGATATCTCAGATATACTCAGGACTACAGATTGCATTATTCCAGAGACTCTGCTGTCTTAGAAGGATACTCTGATGCCAGTTGGATATCTGATATTAAAGATACCAAAGGCACAAGCGGATATGGATTCACTTTGGGAGGAGGAGTCATGTCTTGGATATCCTCAAGACAAACAATTATAACCAGATCCACAGTGAAATTCGAGTTTTTTGCTCTAGAAAAATCTGGAGAAGAAGCCAAATGGCTTAGGAAATTCCTTGAGGATATTCTTGAATGGCTGAAACCTATGCCCCGATATGCATATGTTGTGACAATCAAGCAACAATCGCTAGAGCACAGAACTGCATGTACAACGGTAAGCTGAGACATATGCACCATCGACATAATATCGTTGGACAACTAATCTCAAATGGCGTTATCTCTATTGATTATGTAAAATCAAAGGATAACATTGTGGATCTGTTAACCAAAGGGTTAAACTGAGATCAAGTTGAGAAAACATCTAAAGGAATGGGACAATTTAATTACATAAACATGTTCGGTCACTGTGGGGGGGTACTCCTCCCCAAGTCCATTCCTAAGATGTAAAACAACGATCAAAGTGAGATAGGCTAAGCTCAAAAAGATTTTAATGACCATTGTGTGCTTTGGTGAACCGAGCAACATAAGTCACCTATGTAAAGTGAAGTGGGGCCGCCTCAAGGAAACTACTAGGCATAGTTCTTTCAAACTCTTGCAGAACAAGGAGATGTCCACGGTTATATGGATATAACCATGAGAAGAAATACTCTTGTCAGAGAGATAGTTGTGTAGAGTATATCATCGTTTACACAAACGACCGAATAGTTCAAGGACATCACATGTACTAGTTAGCTAGTAAAGTAAATATTCTTTCACAAGTGAAGATTAAAATGAGGAAACCTACCTATCCTATGCAACTATTGATCGTAGAAGCTATCACCACATCAAGTCAAAATGTTTTGATAAATCACCAATTTCATTCATGTGGGGGATTGTTGGAAAATTGTAAGGAATTGACAACTTTGAGCCATAATTCGAGAAGGTAAAGGTGGAGATTTGAATAAGGATTTTATTGGGCTCTATTCCATTCCATGGGGCCTTTACAACAATATTTCATATGCTCAAAATGGTTGAGTGATGAATGAGAAATTGATGCTCAAAGGTAGTTGCGAATTGTGTATAGAAGATAGAACCCCCTTATCCCTCATGGATGGGATAAATGGTATGGGAAGTGTTTATATACACTTACCCACTTTGTGGTCATTGAATGACTTGAATGGAAATTGTGCCTCGCGCACAGGGGGTGCGAATCAATCCCATTCAGGCCCGCACAACATGGGCGACACGAATGTTCGGATTGGTTGGGCCATTTGTGGGCCTACAAATATTTTACCCACTTCGAATAAATTTTTCCTTAAGATTGGCATATCTTTTTTAGAATAATCCAAATTTAAAAGTGTTATTTTCTACTTTCCTTAAATTTGAATATTAAAAACGGTAATGCTTGCAATTCACGAAATATATTCGAGTAAATATGCCATTGATTGTTTGCTTCTAAAGTAAATAGGAAAAGAATCAATGACCATTAAAATTGGAATATTTTATTCCCATGGTTTAACCTAATCGCTCTCCTATATAAACCTCACCTTTCTTCAGTTTTAAACACAACTCGAAATATCTTCTACTCTCGAAAATTGCATTGAGTTTTTTTGTGATAGTCAAAGGCAAGGGTTCTGTTCGTGATCTCTTCAGAAGTGCTACTGTCGAAGATCAGCCGTTGTTGTATCCTAGGTGACCGACGGCCAAACAACTCAAGCACAAAGGAGTGGCTGAAATCTGTCTTAAGGAAACTATGTTTGGCAGTCCTCAACAATCTGTTTTCGGTTTATTTCGAATATGTTTAATTCCATTAAACTCGTTTTTATTATTTTTCCTGTTCATGTTTAATTTTATTTTGAACTAACCTTACATGTTCAACATCTTTTCCTCTTGATGGAGCTCTAGGTTCCCTTCTATCTCTTCTAGGTTCGAGAAACTTATTTCCATCGTGTTGAGATTTATGTTTTGATATAATAATTGAAAATTTTATTTGGACTAAATTGAAAAGATTTCAAAATGAGTTTAAGTCCAAACAACTTGAAAATAAGTTTGAGGAGTTTTCAAAAGGTTTTAAAATGCTTTGAAATATTTTAAAGTAGCCAAAACTAGAATTCCAGCTTGTCCGTACCGAAATGGTATACCCCGTTTCGATACACTTTAAGGGTTTTAGCTGCTGGAATTTAAACTGCCAAAATCCGTACCAAAACAAGGCTTGCCTGTTTCGATACTACAAAGGTTGTTTCGATACGCTCATATGCGTTCCAATACGCCCAACATTTAATGCCCAACGACTTTATGAAAAACCCCCAACGGCTATTTTCCCAACTGTCTCTTAAAGTGCAGACCGTACTGATACGAACAATCACGTTTTGGTACGCTACAAGGTGTTTCGAGACACCTCAATGTGTTTCGATACGCAAAGCTGGACCAGACCTCTAACGACTATTTCTAAAGAAGGTTGTACCGATACAGTTACATGCGCATCGATACAAACAGCTCTAGAAATGCATTTATGGTGGGAAATAAAGGCTCCAACGGCTCCAATTCAATCCCAACGGTCATCAATGGCTACAAACTCAATTGGGAGTGTAAAATGGACCTTCAAGCATCAATTGAAGACTAATGCTTCAAATGTCAACAACATTATGATGAGAAATTGTGTCTTAGGGCTTTAATTGTTCATCCTTTGTATAGACAACACTTGTGAGCCAATATTGTCATATTATCTCAAGTGTTTAGGTTTGGGCGAGAGCTTAAAGAGTGCAAACAAATACCTTGTGAGAGGTATTTTATTTTACTTATTTTCTTTCTCTTGTAAAAAGTGTTTGGTTAATCTTTGGGTAGAAGATTAACCGTTTGTAAGGGTTTCCTCCTAATCCTAGAAAAGAAGACGAATCAATTAGTGAATTGGTTGGAAAATCCTTAGTAGGAGCTAAGGTAGTTGATGTAGGTGCTTGTTCGAAGCCCAAACCACTATAAATTCATTGTGTCATTCAATTTTCAGCTTTCACAAATCAATCACTCAAAATTCCATCTTCTCCACTACTTGGCAAGCATTGATTGAAGGTGATCATCGAGCCTAACAATTGGTATTAGAGTGAGGATCAATCGAGAAGGTTTAACCACCTATTGAGGCGATCCCGGCTAGCTCGATCAACAATACAATCAACCAACGAAATGTCGTAATCCATGGACAAGCCACATTTCTTTGACGAGACCAACTATGCCTATTGGAAGACAAGAATGATGTTCTTCATCAAGGCCAAAGATTACAAGCTTTGGGACATAGTTGAGGATGGTACGTTGGTGCCACAACGAAGCAAGGCAGAATAGAGTGCGGATGATCGCAAGAATATGGAGCTAAATTGCAAGGCTTTACACATTCTCTTTTGTGCATTTAGCCCCAACATCTATGAGAATGTGTCTTCTTATGAAGATGCCAAGGAGGTATGGGACAAGCTTGAGGTCACATACGAGGGAACAGAAGAAGTAAAGGAGACCAAGATCGGTCTTCTCAACTTAGAGTATGAAAACTTCAAGATGGACTCGGATGATGACATCAAGAGGATGTTCGATCGTTTCTTCACAATTGTTAATCAACTCAAAAGTCTTGGAGAGGAGATTCCGAAAGACAAACTCGTTTAGAATTTGATCTACTCACTTCCCGATTCATGGGAGTCCAAAAAGACGATACTTGTAGAAGCAAAGAACTTGAAGGAGCTCAAGCTTGACGAGCTCGTTGGATCTTTGCTCACCCATGAGATGATGTCTAAGCCCTTGAAGAGGGAGAAGGAGAAGAAGATCAAGAAGCAAGACATTGATGTCAATGTCATTGCTCTTCCATCCTCCACATGCCAACACGAAGAATCTAGTGAGAAGGAAAGTGAAGATGAAGAGATGATTCATCTCTTCAAGAAGTTCACCCAGTTCATGAAGAGCGAGATCGCTAAATCCAAACATGAATAGGATAAGATGATGAAGGATTCCTACAAGAGCAACAGAAAGGGATCATCTTCAAAGAAGGAACAAGTGGCTAAATAGAGTGATGAAGACTCCACCAATGAATATGAAGTAGCCCACCTATGCTTTATGGCCCTCAATGAGGGGGAGGTAGCTTCTAACTCATCTTGTTCAAATTCTTATACTTTTGATGAGCTACAAGAAGCATATGACCAATTAGTTTGAGTTTAAAGCTTTTTTCGAAAAACAAGAAATTGATTTCAAAGTTAAAAATAAAAAATGATTTGCTATCTAAAACCAATTTGGAGTTTGAAGCAAAATTGAAGGACTTTGAGAAAAAAGATTCAGATTTGCAAAATTTGCTTCAAACAATGGAAACAAATCATCAAAAGGAAATTGATGATCTTAAGAAGGAAAAAGATTTGATTTCCAATGAACTTCAAAAGAAAAACAATTTGGGAAAATCAAATTTTTATGTTAGACAATCTAGTGCCCCTAGATTTTTAAAAGGTAAAGTTTTTAGATGTATTTGGGTCCCAAAAGGACTAAGTAGTTCAACTAAAAAGGATGAAATTGAAAAATGGATTCCTAAGGGGACTAAATTATGTGCTACTAACGCTTATGGATCCAAAGCAATTTTGATACAAAAAATTACTTGATTGACTTGTTTTAGGTGTGATGGAGAATGATCAACAAGTCAAATATTGAGGGGAAGCTCTATACAAACAAGGAAAGACACTGAAGAAGGAAGGCTTCACATCCTCCCTTGGGTTCAAGTGTGATAAAATCTAGTTGATCTTCTTTTATTCAATTTGATTTATTTTTTATTTTCAACTAGATTATCATATTTGTTGGACTTACCATTTGTAGATGCTTAAGTAAGGGGTTCTCAATCTTTAATCTCTTATTCAAAAATTTTTTCTAAGGGGGAGAATCCCAAACACAAATTTTCAAGTTGGTTTTATTATATCAAAAAGGGGGAGATTGTTTTGATTTATGTTTTGATATAATAATTGAAAATTTGATTTGAACTAAATTGAAAAGATTTCAAAATGAGTTTAAGTCCAAACAACTTGAAAATAAGTTTGAGGAGTTTTCAAAAGGTTTTAAAATGCTATGAAATGTTTTAAATTAGCCAAAACCAGAATTCCAGCTTGACCGTACCGAAACGATATACCATGTTTCGATACACTTTAAGGATTTCAGCTACTGGAATCGAATTTGCCAAAATCCGTACAGAAACAAAACTTGCCCGTTTCGATATGAAAAAGGTCGTTTCGATACGCTCCTATGCATTTTGATACACCCAACATTCAATGCCCAACAACTTTATGAAAAACCCCCAACAGCTATTTTCCCAACTGTCTTTTAAAGTATAGACCGTACCGATATGGACAATCACATTTCGGTACGCTACAAGGCGTTTCGATACACCTCAATGTGTTTCGATTCATAGAGCTGAACCAGACCTCCAACGTCTATTTCTAAAGAAGGTCGCACTGATATGGTTATATGCGTATCGATATAGACAGCTCTAGAACTACATTTATGGTGGGAAATAAAGGCTCTAATGGCTCCAATCCAATCCCAACGGTCCTCAACGGCTACAAATTCAATTGGGAGTATAAAAGGGACCTCCAAGAATCTATGGAAGACTAATGCTTCAAATGTCAACAACATTATGATGAGAAATTGTGTCTTAGGGCTTAAATTGTTCATCCTTTGTATAGACAACACTTGTGAGCCAAAATTGTCATATTTTCTCAAGTGTTTAGGTTTGGGTGAGAGCTTAAAGTGTTCAAACAAATACCTTGTGAAAGGAATTTTAGTTTGCTTATTTTTTTCTCTTGTAAAGAGTGTTTGGTTAATCTTTGGGTATAAAGATTAACTATTTGTAAGGGTTTCCTCCTAATCCTAGAAAAGGGGGACGAATAAATTAGTGAATTGGTTGGAAAATCCTTAGTGGGAGCTAAGGTAGTTGATGTAGGTGCTTGTTCGAATCCCAAACTACTATAAATTCATCGTATCATTCAACTTTCGGCTTCCATAAATCAATCACCCAAAAATCCATCTCCTCCACCACTTGGCAAACATCGATTGAAGGTTATTATCGAGGCTAACACATCTAATTTTAATCTATCAGGAAAATGTCCACTAGTGGTACCAACCCCATATTATTCTTCATGCCGACTAGAAGCCCGAATTTCACCTCCATCGTCATTTTGTTCATCATCTTCATTAATTGGACTTAAACCATCACCATCGATTCCATTACCAATTTTTTCATCATCGTCGTCAATTTTGGACTTAAATCATCACCATTGGGTCCATCACCATTTTGGCTTGGCGTTGCACTAGAACTTGAATGAGATAAGTTTTTTTGTTGTGATTGATCAACATTTATTTCTTCATTAGAGGTATTCACAGGCAACACCACTAACATTTTTACCATCTAACAATGGATTCTCTTTCTCCTGAAGTCATTCTGATAGTGGATCAACATTTTTGAAAATATGATCAAAGCGGATAGGATAATAACGAGCGATTATAGCATCAATGCTCATTATATTTTGATGCCTCATTTTAAGCCTCATATTATAATAGGTAAACACTAGTTTATCAAGCTTTTTATACTTCAACTTGTTTCTTGACATTGTGAATATAGCTGAATGTGCTCCAATTTCCTTAGAAATTTGATACAAAAGTTGTTTGACTAAGCGTTTTAATTTCTAATCTTTGTAATTCATAAGTGCATGTGTCGTATATCATCCACCACTCATCTACATATTATTATTATTATTATTATCATCATCATCATCATCATTATTATTATTATAATTATTATTTTAAACTAACTTCAAAATGTATAATATAATTAAATAGTATAAATTTAAATTAAAAAATAATTAACTTTTTATCCGGATCCTTTTTATTCCAAGCTCTTTGTGCTTGTGGAGTACTAAATGTCTCATGTTTACCTCGAAATAGTAACAACTACATAAATAAAAGATTAAGTAAAAATGAAAAATAATTAAACTTTAAATTACTTAACTAAGTTACAAATAACAATACTTGAATATAACATGATTAATCATTCTAATTTGGATATCAATAGAAGGTTCTAATCTTTCAATCACTGATCTTATACAAACTCATTCCGCTTAGGAAAGGGGAAAAGAGCGCAACGTAATAACCCATTACAAATGACACCATCACCTAAGAAAATCCAAAACAAAACACACATCCCTAAATGAAAGAAACAATGCAGATTGGACAAAAACACATCACCACATGTATGAGCTCAGCATCAAAACACAACCCCCAATCTATATCGAGGTCGCAACAACACAATAAAAAATGGGTAGAGACCGTTCACCAACAAACTGACCAACCATACAACCTAGCAACACCGCAGCCTCACACTTAATCTAAATGGATTACTCAAAACCAAGACAATCAACCAACGCCCCCTTAGCGAGGATATCATCCAAACTATTAGCTTTACGATAAACATGACAAAAGCATACACACGGAAAACGATTACATGCATCATTGATAAACTGAAAAATCTTCTAATATTTCCAAGACCGTCATGAAAGAAGCAAACACCAAAACACCACTACACTCGAGTATGATTCAATGACCACACTCGAGTTTACCGATGTTGTTAATACTCAAAATATAAGTTATATAATAATGATATTTAATTCTATTATTAATAGAATTAATTTGTGATGAATATAACTTATAATAATGATATTTAATTCTATTATTAATAGAATTAATTTGTGATGTGGAAATGACGATTTTGCCCTCACTATTTAGCCTATAAATAGTGGGCAATTTCACTCATTTGAGACATACCTAAGCAATAGAGTTTGCTTGATAAACATTCTCTTTGGTTTTTATAAACCTATCATGAGTGTTGATTTTGAGTTGAGAGAAGAGCAGTACCATCAGAGTCTGCTCCATCTTTCGGGTGTACGAAATTTGGAGAGCCGTGCTAACCTCAGGGGGCCGTTCGTCCATTGTAGCGATTACACACATCGGGGCGAATTCGCTTCTAAGGCAGTGGTTAATACCACGACACGGTTTGATTTCGTTTAATTATTTTATTGGTTTCCAGTCAGTGCTAACGCCTCGTTTTGCAGCAGTCTATTTTCCAACAATTTAGAAGCGAATTCTAATACTGCTGTACAAAGTTTAAGTACGATAGTATGAAGCATTGCTGGTCTAATCTTGCATCAAAATGGTACGTAATGGTTTGATATAGATTATCATTTTTACGACCGTTCATGATGCTATGGAAAATTGATTTGTTTTCACGTATATGAATGCTTATCTAATTCAATGCATAGAAAACATGACCATTCCTTTTGAAGAAAAAAAAAATGGGAGT
Organism: Hibiscus tridactylites; assembly: GCA_958450335.1. NCBI lineage: Eukaryota > Viridiplantae > Streptophyta > Magnoliopsida > Malvales > Malvaceae > Hibiscus > Hibiscus tridactylites. Next base: position 69,570,967 of record OY288269.1, on the reverse strand, counting down.
ATATAAGTGTATGGCTAGTTTTTAAGTTTTTTTTGATGAATTTAAAGTATGGAAACGGTTGAGGTTTAAAATATATATTGATGAATACCGTTTTATTATACAAACGTTTAAACTAGAGTTTAATGGTTTAATGGCTTATAATACTGGTTACTATATTTATGACATAAATGTTGAGTGGCTGCAACGTCTAATGGTTTTTTGTAATAATGCCTTAAACCGTTTTAAGCTTTTAAGTACTTAATCTTAACGTTTAAAGTAGCCCTTAATAATGAGAGTTTTATTAAGTGATTTTTAAAGCTTAAAACCATTTTAAACGGTTTGTTAATAAAGATTGTCTGCATCTTTTAATTTTTGATCAGACGGTTAGAATTCACGATTTTCGGTACTGTGAATTAAGGTGGTGTCAACCGCATAAGAATCAAATTATGGAAGAGGTTTTAATAAAAAGATTGAAAAGAATTTTATTAAATCATTGTTGATTTATATCTGTAGAGTTAACCATATGTATTGATAATTGGTATTTACTCAAATCTTGAAATTTTAATATTGGTATATTAGACATAACGGCGAATATATACTGAATCAATGATAGCATGTTTTCAGTTTTGGTAATGCTATTTTGTGAAGGAAACGGTCTTTACTTTTGAAAAGACTATATGAGTTAAATATTAAAAGAAAATTTATTTTTAATTTTTTGGACAATAAAACAATTTACCGTTATGAGGGGTAAATGTTTTTTAATTAGCTTTTATTGCTTATAAAGACGATAAACATTTATGTGTCATGACTTTAAAAATTATTTTAAAGTTCTAGCGTTATTGATATGAGGGAGGTTACATGCTTTTAACATTTAGTTTTTTAATGTCTTTTATAAGACATTATAGTGCTTTACGAAGTATGCTTATGATCTTGGGCTTTAATAATAGTTATTAAACATTATAATTATTATTTGATGAAGGAGATTGTTCTTGTTTTTTGAAAAGAATGAGTAAGTATTATTATAATTTGTAAAGAGGGCTTTATATATATATATGCAATTGTCGTACTAATAATTTCTTTTGAGAAATTTATAAGTCAACAGGAGGAATAGATGTTCGTTTATCAAAACAAATATGTCAATGGCCAAGTTTGATTCATTGGAGAAGATGAACAGATCTGATAGACGTTGAAATGAAAAATTCTCCATATCAAATGTTCTTATCCAATGGTTGTTTTGATTACCAAAAGCTACTAAAGATAAGAACTCTATTACTATCAGTTAATTATCTTGAATTTTATTGTTAGTAAATTATTTTTGAGGCTAACCATGTACAATCTTCATTTGAATTTATGTGATCATCTTAGTAGAATCCGAGATCATTTTGATTAAAAGATAATGATGAGAAGAGTGAAGATCATATGCATGGTGAGAATAAACAAAGTCTACTTGAAATTGCGGTTCTACCTATAAGGTCAGATTATTTAGACTTGTCTATTAATTCATGCTTTTATATACATGAATTTATATTGAGCCTTTAAGTTAGCCTTTAAAACTTAGTGGATTTTTTATGGACTGAGATAAACCACTAGTATAAAGACTAAGACTAAGGTAGTAGTAAGCCAAAATGTGTATGCTTAATAAGATACTATTGTGAGTAAAAGTATCAAGCATAATTATTTAAGAGACCTTAATTAAAGAAATAGAAAATTCATAAATGGCTTATTGGAAAACATTATAAAAATGCATGTCTAGGACTGGTTCTATCAAAGACCTGGTATTTAAGCGTGCCTAGTGCACCACCTCTCTTTCATGGTAACCTACCTGGTGCATTGTTCTTTAATGTGCTAACTTTTATAAAAATACTATGATAAATAAGATCTCTTTTAACTTCTACACTAAGTTTATATGGTTGAATACTTATTCTTAATAAGTTCATAACACAAATTTGAATGTGTTGTCCTATTGAGAAGGACAAGATGAACTTACCGCCAGAAAGGTTGAGTTTCAAGAAACTCTTAATGAATTCAAAGTTTGAATGATCCTATTGAGAAGGACATTTTGAATTCACCGACAATGAGGTTGAATATTTATTCTTAAATGATTTCTTATCCCAAGACTGAGTGGTTCATTTTAAATGGACTTGAAGAAATCACCATAAGTTTATAAGAGTTGAGATTAATTTGGTTTGAGCAGAATACCAAATTTAGTCATAGTAAATAAAATATGTGATGGTCTCTTTAGGGCTAATATGTTGAATAATATGAATGAGAATATGATAGACATTAGTGCTACTAAAAAGTATGGTGTAGCAATTAAATCTCTTTTAGTTCTTTCACTAAGTAAAGGAAAGGAAAAAGATGATCTATCTTAAGATTTGTGTTGAAATCTCTTGTAATAAACTTGAGATAATTTTTCCCGTTGTTAGGAAAATTTGTAAAAATCTTTATAAATATTTGCATAATATTCTTAATTTCTCGAATTAGGAGAAAGTTAAAATTCTCTTTGAATGATATAAAAGCAATTTCATAATCGTTTGAAATTATGTATACGAATCTTAATAATTAATATTTCTCAAAACCTTGAGAATATAATCATGTGTAAACAAGATTTGAGTTTGTTAAAATATCATTTTATGGTTAAAACTCATAAAAAAAACTTTACTCTACTATGATTGAGTATTTGTTTACACGTTGTTTAAGACACTTATGGATTTGTTTCTATCTTAAAAATGTTAGAAATGTGGGGGTGTCTAGAAAAAGTCAGTTTGCCTGACTTTAAGAAAACCACTATCGGTTCTAAAACCATTGATGTAATATTTGTAGGGTATGTTACAAATAGTGTCGCATACATGTTTATGTCTTTACATGACTTCTCAATTTGTGAATCTAGGGGTGTTGTGTTCTTTGAGGAATCCTTTCCTCTTAAGAAACCTAGATTAAATGTTGAAACACAACGAGAAAGTCATACTTCTGATTCTTCTAGTATTCCTGCCAAGGAAACTCTAGAGTTTGAATTAGAGCATAGAAGAAGTAAAAGACAAAGGGTAGAAACTACCTTCGGACCAGATTTTATAACTTCTTTTATTACAGAAATTAGTGATTTAGACTCTATAACTGAACCTATAGCTCAATCTTTCCTTTTATATGAGGATCCAAAGACATATAATGAAGCTATAAGTTCAATTGATGCTAGTTTTTGGAGAAATACTATTGATGATGAACTAGAATCAATAATGTCTGATCACACTTGAGAGTCGGTTGACTTGCCTAGAGGATTTAAACCTATTAGTAATAAATGGGTCTTTAGAAAGAAACTTAAAGTAAATGGGTCAATCCAGAAGTATAAGGCAAGACAAGTAGTCAAAGGGTTCACTTAGAAGTTTGGTGTTAACTTCTTTGATACGTACTTTCCCGTGACAAAAATCTCAACAATTTGTGCCTTATTTGCAATCGCATCCATTCATAAGTTGCATGTACATCAAATGGATGTAAAAATTGCATTTTTGAATGGAGATCTAGATGAGGAGATCTATATAGAGCAACCACCAGGTTTTGAGACACCTGGTATGGAAGGCAAAATGCGTAGACTTAAAAAGTCTCTCTATGGCCTTAAACAAGCTCCAAAGTAGTGGTACGAGAAATTTCATAAAACCATTTTGAGTTTTGGTTTTCTTGTCCACTAAATTTGAGATGACTGATTTGGGAGAGGTTGATGTGATCTTAGGAGTAAAAGTTACCAAAACTAAAAAAGGATTTTCTTTAAATTAAACACACTATATTGAGAAGGTGTTAAAGAAATTTGACAGTTTTGATGTCATCCATGTTCGAATCCTTATGACTCTAGTATCCATCTTTTTAAGAATAAAGGAAGTAGTGTTTCCCAAGAAGAGTATGCTAAAATTATTTGAAGCCTTATGTTCTTAATGAACTATACTCGGCCTGATATTGCCTATGCAGTGAGTAGGTTAAACAGATATACTCATAATCCTAGTGGAGAGCACTGGATTGCACTCATACTCTTACTTAAGTATCTCAAAGGTACTATTGACTGGAAACTCGATTTTGTTGACTTTCCTTCAATGTTAGAGGGATATTGTGACGTCAACTGAGTTACCGATAATGATGAAGTAAGCTCCACGAGTGGGTATGTCTTTACCTTAGGTGGTGTAGCGATTTCATGGAAGTCTGCTAAGCAGACTTGTATCGCTCGCTCTACCATGAAGTCAGAGTTTATTGCTCTTGACCTAGCTGGGCAAGAAGCCGAATAATTTAAAAATTTGTTAGCAGAAATTCCATTATGGGAATAACTGACTCCTCCGGTTTCCTTGTTGTGAAACAAATATTTTAATTTTGATATAACTAAAAACCTAAGGACTAAATTGAAAAAGTCAAAACGAATTTTAAGTCCTTAAAATATCCCCATATAATTTTAGTATTATGCCCAAGTTAAAAACATACATTTTCAAATATTTTTTCTAAGTGTTTCAAGCCAAAGCAGTGTTTTTCAAAGTACCCGTTTCGAAACGGCCCTAAGGCGTTTCGAAACATTTTCACCACTGTCGACCACCGTTCCGAAACGTGTATCGAAACACTTGCAACCGTTTCGAAACGGCACAACTCGTTTCGAAACTGTTCTTCATGTTGGATTTAAAAAGGGCTAAATTATTTCAAATATTTCAGACTTTTAAATATAAAAGCGGTGTTTCAAAACGGATCAAGCCCGTTCCGAAACGACCCTTTGACAGTAGCCATTTCGTTTCGAAACGGATCAATCCCGTTCCGAAACAAGGGCTAGGTTTTATTTTGAAAATTATGACCGTTGTATGTTTTAACCGATTTTCTGAAAACCGTTAAGGCGTTTCGTAACGGGCTAGGACCGTTCCGAAACGACCCTTTTACAGTGGCGAAACCGTTCCGAAACGGCCCTAAGGCGTTTCGAAACGGGCTCTTAAATGCACCCCAACGGCTCTTTCTATTTTAGTCCGTTCCGAAACAGGTTTCCCGTGTTCCGAAACGGGTTGGTGCAGACTGCATTTATGGTGGCAAGAGAGGGTTCCAACGGCTCCATTTATGTTCCCAACCACCCAAACGGCTAGAAATCAATGAGAAGGTATAAAAGGGACATCCAAAAGCATCAACAATAACTATTGATCCTAAAGCAAACATCCAAACATCAAATTCAAGCAATTGAGCAAAAATCCCACTTTGTGTAAAAATCCCAATTTGTGTTCTTCATTCTTATTTTGTAAAATTGGGTTGAGTGCTTGTATTGGGGCTATCGTTTGTATTGAGAGATACTTAATTAGCCTACAAATTTCTTTGTTCTCTTGTGTGAGGGTTGGGTTGATTTTGGGGTAGAAAAATCAACCGATATTGTAAAGGGTTGCCTCCTTGTCCTAGAAAAGGGGAAGATCAATTTAGTGAAATTGTTGCAAATCCTTAGTGAGACTAAGGTAGTGGATGTAGAGTTCATTTGGAACTTGAACCACTCTAAATCCCTTTTTCATCATTTTTAATTTGCCAATTTCCACTACAATCCTTTAAAATTTCCAATTCACCCCCCTCTTGGTAAATATCGATCTTTCGATCCACTCAACAATTGGTATCAGAGCTTAACTCTTTGAGGATTAACAACCACAAGAGGAGATCGCTGGAAGAGTGTGATCATCAAAATATCAAGAGATGGCTTCAACCTCCGGTTCCGGCATGTACGAGTCACAATCAACCACCAAGCCACCTTTCTTCAATGGTGACAACTACTCCTTTTGGAAGAACAAAATGAGGCTATTCATCAAGTCAAGTGACTACCTTGTATGGGATGTCATTGAGGATGGGCCATACATTCCATTGAAGCAAGATGGTGAAGGCAATATGGTGTTGAAGAAGAAAGCCGAAATGAGTGAAGAGGAGAGGAAGAAGATTCAAGTCAACGATAAAGCTCTCCACATGCTTTTTTGTGCTTTCGGTCCGGACATTTACTCAAAGGTCTCATCCATTGAAAGTGCCAAGGAAGTGTGGGACACTCTTGAGACCACTTATGAAGGCACCAATGATGTCAAAGAAACTAAGATTGGACTTCTCAATCTTAGTTATGAAAACTTCAAGATGGAGCCCGATGAGACGGTGTCGAAGATGTTTGATCGATTCTCCACAATCGTCAATGGTCTAAAGGGATATGGAGAGATCATACCGGAAGACAAGCTTGTCCGGAAGCTACTCTATTCACTTCCCGAAGCTTGGGATGGGAAGAGAACCGCTATCATCGAAGCAAAGAATTTGAAGACATTAAAGCTTGATGAGCTTGTGGGTTCTCTCCTTACTCATGAGATCATGAAGCAAGGAAGGGAAGATGAGAAAAAGAAAGAAGAGAAAAGAGTAGAGAAGCTTGAGGTTGAAAAGAAGAAGAAGATGGGAATAGCTCTCAAGGCTAAAGCTTCACAACTTGATGAGAGCTCATCTAGTGATGAGGACGAACTTGAAGAATTGGCTATGATAGCCAAACGGTTCTCACGATTCATGAGGTCCAACCGAGGAAGAAAAATCCAAAGAAAGATGGACTTCAAAGGGAAGAACAAAGAAGATGGAAAGGATCCCATCATTTGCTATGAGTGCAAACAATCCGGCCACATCCGTTCGGAGTGCCCTCAACTCAAGAAGAAGGGTTTTGAGAAGAAAAAGAAACTCAAAGCCAAACTTGCTACTTGGAGTGATGAGGAGTCATCGGAGGATGACGAACAAGAAGTGGCTAACCTTTGTCTCATGGCACTTGAGGAAGATTCCTCCATGGTAACCTCTAACTCATCTACTTTAGAATTTTCTTATGAAGAATTAAATGATGCATATGATGAGTTACAAGAGGTATATGATGAATTAGTTGAGAAATTTAAGGAGTCGGTCATTAAGAATAAAAAGATTATTCAAGAACTAAATGAGAAAAATGACTCACTTACTCAAGCTAATTCTAAATTTGAGAAAAAGATTTTAGGATTAAAAGATGAACTTAAATTCTTTCAAGATGAAAATGTTGATCTTAATAATCTTTTGTCTCAATGCAATAGTGAACACCAAAAGGTGTTAGGTGAGCTAAATGAGCTCAAAAAGTCCTTTAAAAATGTTGGTAGTGTCAAGCATGAAGTAGGAGAATCCTCTAGAACACACCAACCTAAGAAAAGGATTAATTACTACAAACAAGGTAGCTACCCTAGACATAATAAAGCTAAAAGAATTAGAAGTATATGGGTTCCTAAGGAACTTGTAAAATCTAATAATATTATTGCTATGTCCTCTTGGATTCCTAAGGGAACCAAGGTTTTGGGAGCTAACACTCATGGACCCAAAATGATTTGGGTACCAAAAACAAAAGTTTAATATCTTTGTTTGTAGGGGGAGCATTGCTTCAAGGCCAAAGCACAAAGTCAAAACTCATGGTACCTTGATAGTGGATGCTCGAGACACATGACCGGAGACAAGAGTCGATTCATGGATTTAAAGCCAAAAAGTGGAGGAGTAGTAACATTTGGTGACAACTCCAAAGGCCACATTAAAGGTATTGGCTCCATAGGTAATCACTCTACCATTCTCATTGAAAATGTCTTATATGTCGATGGTCTTAAACATAATTTTTGAGCATAAGTCAATTGTGTGATAAAGGATTTAATGTCCTTTTTGATAAAAATGGATGTAAAATTGTAGACATTAAATCAAATAGTATTATGCTAATAGGTCATCGCATAGGAAACATATACATGGTGCATTTAGATGACATTCATACATCTCATGCATGTTTAGTTGCTCAAAATGAAAATGATGCATGGTTGTGGCATAGGAAGCTAGGACATGCTAGCATTAGTGTTTTGGAAAAACTAGTCTCTCTAAATCTAGTTAGAGGTTTGCCCAAAATAAAATTTTCAAATGATAAAATTTGTGATGCATGCTCAAAGGGTAAACAACATAAGTCTTCCTTTAAATCCATTAATGATGTTTCTACTAGTAGATGCTTACAATTAATTCATATGGATTTGTTTGGGCCAATTAGGACTATGAGCTTGGGTGGTAAATCTTATGCATTTGTGTTAGTTGATGATTTTTCTAGATTTACTTGGGTTCTCTTTTTAAGTACTAAAGATGAGGCTTTGGAAAAATTCATCACATTTTCAAAATTAACCCAAAATGATCTTGAACTTAGAATTTCACACATTAGAAGTGATCATGGAACCGAGTTTCAAAATTTAGGGTTTGAAGAATTTTTGAATGAAAATGGTATTAGCCATAATTTTTCGGCTCCTCGAACTCCTCAACAAAATGGGGTAGTTGAGAGGAAAAATAGAACTTTACAAGAAATGGCTAGAACTATGCTTTGTGAAAATAATTTACCTAAATATTTTTGGGCGGAAGCCACAAACACCGCTTGTTATATTGTAAATCGAGTAATGATTAGGCCAATTTTAAAGAAAACACCTTATGAGATTTTAAAATCTAAAAAGCCTAACATTAGCTATTTTCACCCTTTTGGGTGTAAGTGTTTTGTTTTAAATAATGGAAAAGACAACTTAGGTAAATTTGATGCAAAAAGTGATGAAGCTATTTTTATAGGTTACTCTTTAACCTCTAAAGCCTATCGAGTATTTAACAAAAGAACTTTAGTAGTAGAAGAATCTATTCATGTTGTATTCGATGATAACCTCCTTCCTAGGAAGGATTCTTGTGATGATGATGATGTAGGAATCATAAATGCCTTTGATGGAGGTCAAACTTCAAAGGAGGATGAGATTCAACCAAAGGAAGAAGACACACAAGATCCACCTCTTGAAGCCTTGAAGGACTTGGCTATTGAGGAAAAGGAAGTGAGCTACCCAAGGGAGTTGAACTATGTCAAAGATGGTGAAATCTTGGGTGATCCATCCAAGGGGGTAACCACTCGTTCTTCTCTTAAATTAATGAACACCATGTTGCATTTATCTCATGCATAGAGCCTAAAAATATAAAAGAAGCTTTGAAAGATGATTTTTGGATTATGGCTATGCAAGAAGAGTTAAATCAATTTGAGAGAAGTAATGTATGGACATTAGTTGATAGGCCTAGTAATCAATCTACAATAGGAACTAAATGGGTCTTTAGGAACAAACTAGATGAGAGTGGTAACATTGTGAGAAATAAAGCTAGACTTGTAGCACAAGGTTACACTCAAGAAGAGGGAATAAATTTTGATGAAACCTATGCACCCGTAGCTAGAATGGAAGCCATTAGGATGTTGCTTGCATATGCATGTTATCATAATTTCAAGCTTTTTCAAATGGATGTTAAAAGCGCATTTTTAAATGGTTTTATAAATGAAGAAGTGTATGTGGAACAACCACCGAGTTTTGAAGATTCAAAATTTCCAAATCATGTTTTCAAACTTACCAAAGCTCTTTATGGTTTGAAACAAGCTCCTAGAGCTTGGTATGAAAGGCTTTCAAATTTTTTGATTGAAAAAGGATTTGAAAAAGGTAAGGTGGACACTACACTTTTCATAAAAATGTATAAAAATGACGTCTTAGTAGTTCAAATTTATGTTGATGATATTATTTTTGGTTCTACTAATGAATGTCATTGTCAAGAGTTTGCTAAGCTAATGCAAGGTGAATTTGAGATGAGCATGATGGGGGAGCTCTCATTCTTTTTGGGACTCCAAATCAAGCAAAAGAAGGATGGCACCTTCATCAACCAAGCAAAATACATAAAGGATATGCTCAAGAAGTTTGGCTTGGAGAATGCAAAGCCTCAAGCCACTCCTATGAGCTCATCTACAAAGCTTGACAAAGATGAAGGAGGTAAGTGTGTTGACTCTAAGCTTTATCGTTCTATGATTGAATCTTTGCTTTACCTTACCGCAAGTAGACCGAATATCTTGTTTAGTGTTTGCTTGTGTGCTAGGTTTCAAGCTAGTCCTAGAGAGTCTCACCTTATAGCCGTTAAGAGAATCTTTAGATACCTTAGAGACACTCCTTGCTTAGGCCTTTGGTATCCTAGAGACTCTACCTTCAACCTACATGCTTACTCGGATGCGGATTATGGGGGTTGTAAAATTGATAGGAAAAGTACTTCGGGAACTTGCCAATTCTTAGGTACACTACAACAAATTTATCAATTTATGACGAAATTTCTATATGACATTCCGTATAACGTCACAAAATAGATTACAAATGTGACAATTTTTTGTTTTCGTCACAATTAGTGAATAATGTTATTTCTTTTTTTGACAATTTTTAAAAACGTCGTTGGTTTTCGTCATTATAAGTTTGGCGCCTAAATTTTTTTAGAGGGAAACATTTCAATGATGTTTAGACAAAATGATGACATTGCAAACTCGTTACTAATGAAATGAAAGTATTAGTGACGAATTTTATTCGTCATATTTTAAAAGTTATAAAAGATGACGTTTTATTTTTGTCGGAAAAAAGTGATTTAATTTGACGAAAATCACTATCTGTCACAAATTGTTATCTCTTACATTTTATATGATAATTTTTAAAAATATCATGAAATTGTTTCATTTAATGCTTACCACCGATAATTAATGAAAAATTGGTGGAAATTTTATTAGTGACGAATTTTCGATATCTTGATTATGAGAATAATTCAAAAATTAAATATTCAGTCACTTGCATTTCAAAAACTCGTAATCAAATATGAACCATAGACATGATTTTCCTAGCTAACTTAACAAAATCAAGCGAAAATAGCATTTTTATAATTTTATGTTATTACCAACTAAATGGAAGGTAAAAAAATAATTAAATAATTAAATTAAATAAGTGTACAAGAATAATTAAATAATTTTATGTTATTTTCAAAAATGGCATTTTCATAACATTAACTAAAATGAATAGAAGTGTACAAGAAAAGAACAAATAAAGGGAAAGTAAAAAAATAATTAAATAAATATAATTTAAAAGCAAAATAAAATTAAATAAGTAAATATAGTATAGTATAATAAAATATGAAAAAATTAAATAGAAATCAAGTTAATTAATTAAAACGACTATGTAAAAAAAGCAAGGAAACATGTGAATAAAGTTTATAATGTAATAAACTTTAGGCTTAAGGGCTACTTTTGCCTATGTAGTAGTCTCAATTTATCGATTTCGTCCTTATAGCATGTTTGCATCAATTTGGCCCCTGATGTAGTCGAATTGCATCACTATTTACCCCTTGACTGACACTCTAACCCTAATTTCTAAATCTCAAACCCTAAATCCTACACCATAATTGAAAATTCATCAATCTAAAGTGGTTATGAAACATAAAAGTATTCCTAAACCCTAAACAGTTATAGAATTTGACTACTTCAAGGGCCAAATTTATGCAAAAATATCATAGGGACGAAATTAAAAAATTGGGATTACTACAGGAGCAAAATAACCCTTGAGCCTAAAATTTATATTTGAATTTGGTATAATAACTAGGAATAGTAGTTACATTATTTCAAAAAAAAAAAAAGAAAATTACACGGGATGCGACAGTTTTTCACTCGTCTCGACCTGTTTTTTTTATGTCTTTTAACCTAGTCTTACCTCAAATTCGACTTTATTTAAAATATTAACACTCAAACTCAACCTCGAAAAAACAAAAATTACATTATCATGGAATGAAGTATTACATAAACTTTTATACATCATTATATTTACAAGTTTAATAATAAAAAATATTCAATCACCCAAAACAATATATATATATATATATATTATTAATCCATGCCTTGATTTTCTATTTTCTAGTTCAATAAAACCACTCAACAATTCCATCCCAAAAATAGTTGTGATAGCTCTTTTCTTAACTTTTTTTCAGTGACGAGCAATGTATCCCCTTTCAGAACATGACATAATCTCTTTTCGATCTCATAATTTATTCGTTTGCTCGTGTTACATAGTTTTAAAATTTTCGGTTTCATATTATTTTAAATTTTAGTTTTTTTTTCAAATTTTTGTCATGTTTTAGTAATAAATATATTTAAATATTTTTATGATTGATTGTCATGCCTGAATTGTGGGTTAATTGTTTACGAGATACTTTAGAATTGTGAAATTTAGGACCATATTGAAAAAAATGAAATTTTGGAATGAATTGAAGATTATGGCAATTTGTGGTAAAAATCGAAAAGACTAGTCGTTTTGGTCTTTTTCGTGAAACCCTAATTAATTCAGGGTCCTTCTCTGCAATTTAACAATTCAAGTATATATAACCACTTTCTTTTCTCCCTTCAGTCGTATTTTCCTTCTTCTCCCCGTAACCATAGTGGATTTCCCCTTCACCCTCCAACGTCGCACAACCTCCTCTCTATTAAACTCGCCGACTGTTTGTCTTTCCTTAAAGGTGTCGTATTTTGCACATCGACCGTAGGCTAGCCTCCAGTTAGTCATCGCGCCTCGACCACAGTCGTTGTACGCACACCAATCGCATACCCAGCCTTCGGCTGTGCGATGCGCGTCGATCAAACCAAAACACCAAACGCCCTCTCCTTTAACCCCAAGCCCTCTGATCGACAACCCATTTACGAGATATTCAAAAATGAACCTAAAAAACCAAACGCCAGAACTTCTTTCGAGTTCTATTTCCAATATTGCACTCCTTTACTGCCCATTACCAAAAATCTGTGACACTCCTTGTTTGGGTTAGTGCACTGAATCATTATTCTCTCTATACAACAAACAAAGTAGCACCGAATCATTTCTATTTCTTCATTTTTGTTTTGTTTTGTTTGTTTTCTTCTTTACAACTTATTGCCTGATGCAGAACGAATCAATCTCGAAGGTTTGTCTAAAATTTTCCCCTTTTTGTAATCTTTTTTTTAAACGTAGCTTTGCCTTGTGCTTAAAGTTCCAGATTGTTTACCGTTTGTTTTTTTAGACTCGAATCTTTACTTTGTTTAGCTCAATTTTTTTATGATGCGTTAAATATATAATTTAATTTAAGTTGAGGTTTAGGTTCTCGAAATCTCAATTTTGTTGTTACCTACATTGATTTCGACCAACTTTGTTTTAGGCATCTCTTTTTCTTTCTTTTCCTCTTGGTTTATGTTGTGAAATTTCTATCTTTTTATTGATATTATTGTTTTCTTTCTATATTTTTTTCAGCTTTCTCAAATTTCTGAGGCTATTAGTTTAGTTTCAACTTCATAGAAACTGAATTTAGTTGTGCGGTATAGGTTGGAGAAGATGATTTTTAGATTAACCGCTTATGTTGTGTTTCAATTTAGTATCTGCATTTCTAAATGGAGATTTGAAAAGATATAATGTGGATGAAATTGTTAAGCTCTCATTATATTAGATGACAGAAGCAATATAGCAAAAACCTTTATTGATCAGAATTTTGTTTATGAGATGGGCTCATTCTTTAAAATCGTTCTAAGGTCTAATTCTGCTAGTTCTTCCAAGTATATGTTGTTTGTTCGAGTTGTATTTTTGAATAAAATTACTTTATTTACCGAAGAGTTAAATTGTGAAGATTCATGTCACACAATATAGGGCACTGGTGTGAGCAACCCTTTTAGATATTGCTACTACAAATTATTGCTAATATTTTATTATAAACTGTTACATCCTATACTTTGCTAAGGGTTTACTTTATTGTGAAAAGTTTGACCTATATTTGCTCATCCTTTGCTATGTACCTTTTTATGAAATTATTAGTATTTCAAAATTAGAAGCATTATATGGATTAGTTGATGACATAACATTCGTGTATGTTAATAATTTTAGTCAACCTCTTGTTTTTTCTTTGCTTTTGAAAATTGATTTTTTTTCTATTTAACTATTCATTTTATTTTAGGTAACCACTAATCAACTAAGCACTTGAAGTTTACCTAACATTTGAAGCAGAAGTATAAAGATGTATTTACAGTGGGTACTTTTGTAGCTTCAATAGCTACAACATGGTTTGGTAAGTTATGATTCTTAAAGTTACTATAGTGGGTATGTTGAATCCAATATCTTACGAGTTGTGTATATTAAAGTGTTTAGTTTTTTTTATCAACTTATTTAATTATGTGTAACCTTTCATAGGTATTCTATTAGGCTTGGATTCACAAGCAACGGTACATTGGATCCATAATTTTTATTCTAGGGGATATACCTAACTCTGTTCATTTGAAGGTGAGATATGGTGGAGGTATTTGATGAATTGAAGGTTTTAAGTCTTAGGAAACAGTGACCAACAGTGGTGGTCGAGAGGTGTTATGATCGAGGAAGATGATAAATATGATGGGAATTGTTATCGAGATATGACGATTGGTTTTTGGCATTTTAGAGAGTAGGGATAAAATTGTAATGATTGTATAATTTTGAAACAATATTGTAAATTATAAAATGTATGGCTTATTGTAAATTGTGAAAAAAATATGTCGTTATTGTAATTTATTAGAAGTTTAGGTTTTTATTGTAATCTATAAGATATTTGATTTTTTTGTAATTTTATGTTTTTTTTTTATTTTTAAATAAGAAAATTTTAAAATTGTTTTGATAACTTTAAAACTCTAAATTAAAATTAAAATTGAAAATCTATATTTAAAATGCAATCAGATTGCAAGCACATGGGCAAACTTTAAAATGTGACGATATCTTTTTTGTCACCTATAAATTGAAATTAATGTATTATTCGTGACGATAAGACTTATTAATAACGAAATTTTATATAATTTGGTGACATAACTAGTTGTCACGGAATATAAGTTATAAAGTGACGTTATGTATTATCGTCATTCATACCATTTTTAGGTGACAATATACTACGTCACAAACAAGGTGACGATATTTCTTTCGTCGCTAATGCAAAGAATTTAATGTATTATTGGTGACAATATGAATGATCAATGACGAATTTTTATATCATTTTATAACATAATTAGTTGTCACTGAAAACAAATTTTAAGGTGACGTTATACATCAACGTCATTATAAGCTCAACAATACATGACGAAAAATCATACATCGTCACACTTGACATTTAGCGACACACCTAGGGTGACGAACGCCGTAACGTCAAATTTCACGTCACAAAATACAAATAGTGACAAAAATATAAGTTTTAATGACAATATTTTAGATGTCATTAATAAGCAAATTTGTTGTAGTGGTAGTATGCTCATATCTTGGTTCTCTAAGAAACAAAATAGTGTAGCCTTATCTACCACCGAAGCCGAGTACATATCCTTAGGGAGTTGTTGTGCTCAAGTCCTTTGGATGAAGCAACAACTCTTAGATTATGGAATTAAAGTTGGAACCATACCCCTAAAATGTGACAACACTAGTGCAATATGCTTAACTAAAAATCCCATCCAACACTCTAGAACCAAACATATAGAAATAAGGCATCATTTCATTAGAGATCATGTCCTTAAGAAAGATGTGGTTATAGAGTATGTGGACACCTTGAATCAATTAGCGGACATTTTTACAAAACCCTTAGATAAAGAGCGTTTTTGGTCCCTTAGGAGAGAGTTAGGTCTAGCTAGCCTATCTTGACCTTTTTGGACCTCTTTTGTGCTTAAATATGCTTGATCTTGTGAAATGCCATGTTGATGTGCTTAAACTCCTAATTTTATCCATGCTTATAGTTAGGGGGAGTATGTTTATGCTTAAATATGTTTTGCCTGCTCATTCATGACATTTATGCATGTTAGGCCTCTTAAAAGATCATTTTTCTGCATTTTTAGAGCCTCATCTGCACTTCCAGGCCCAGGTGTATCGAAACGGGTGAACCTGTTTCGATACGGATACATTAAATCCAGCTCTGAGAGAAGGGCGTTTCGAAACGCCTCAAAAGCATTCCGAAACGTTTTTGATTCTGCCAAGGGGTGTATCGGAACGCGTTCCGATACGGGTCAAAGGGTGTTTCGATACAGTCAACACCGTATCGAAACGATCTGTTTATGGTTTTAAAATGGTCAAAACCCTAGCCGCCCGTTCCGAAACGGTCTTGACCGTTCCGAAACGGCATCGCGGACTGCTTTAAATTAGGGCTTTTAATGATAAAGTTCACTTTATATCAAACCCTTAAAACCCTAAACCGCCTCCCTCTCTATAAATACCCTCTAAAACTCTTTGATTTTCACAAAATTGTGAGGGGTTTTACTCTACAACTCAAGTCTAAGCAAGTTTCATCAATCTTGTGCAAGGATTTTTCTCAAATCATCCAAAATCCCAAATTAAGGTAATTTTTCTTTTTTTCTTTTTCTTTCAATTCATGTTCGAATCTTAGGTTAGAAAATTTTATTTTTGTATAAATTATATGTTTTTGGTTATGGGTTTTCAAAATCTTGTAAATTTTTTTTTTAAATCTCAAAATTTTTTATTCGAATATAAAATTTTTCAATCGTATTTTTTTTAAAACTGTTTATTTTATTTTATTTTAATTTTGTTTTCAAAAACCTTAGTGGGATTTATTATTGGATTGATTTTAATTATCAATGCATACACTTAATTTTAAAACACTTGCTTAATATTTTTAGATGGCGGATCAATCAAACAAGAAGCGGAAGGCCGTTCAATCCGGTGATTCGAGCATTCGTCCGAATATCACTATGCTTTTTCAGAAATCTCTTAAAAATCCGGACGCTCGTGCTCGCTTTGCTTATGTCAAGGATTTCGCGGTTCGTAAGGAACGTGTCATTGATCTTGAGTTCCTCAATTCCGAGCGATTCCTTTTCCGTTATCTCGGCCGTTTGGATGAGTGGAATCTCTGGTATTTCTTGAGCATTCCGGATGTTTGCTACAAAAATATGGTACTCATCTTTTACTCTAATGCTCGTTTTCTTTATGATGAGTCCAAAACCGAGATCATAGGAATTGAGTCATCCTTACTAGGCAAAAAGGTTGTTATAAATGTTGCTCTTTTAGAGTCTGCTCTTAAACTTAAGGATGAGGGTCTTGAGGATGAACGCCACTTTGGAACTTTTACCGGCAAGGCACTTAATTTGGATGTGCATGATTGTGTTCTTCACTTGATAGTCTCTTGGTTTATTCGCCCTTCCGGCGGTAAATATTCCTATATCCGTCAAACCGATCACTTTTGGCTAGAGTGCTTCCGTAAGGGTGAGCGCCCAAATGTGCCTAAGATTATTTTTGCCGAGATTGTCAATAATATCAAGCTTATTGACATGAATGAGTTAAAGTCTTTTACTTATGGCATTGTCTTGAGCGCCCTATTTCAACATCTTGAAATTGATTGTACCTATGACTCTCCGGAACCTCGCAAGACCAAGATTGGTGAGTCATCCCTTCGCAAGTCCGGATTCCAATATGTGGATGGTATTTGGGAAAGAATTGATAGAGAAGCGGATCCTCCTCTCGTTGCTCCTCCACCGCAAGTTCAAGCCGCAAACAATGACGCCCTCACGGATTTTCTTACCGAGCGGTTCAATGCCTTGGACACTCGGATGAATGCTTTGGACACTAGCATTGCTTCGGGCTTTGAGACTATGGGCAATCGGTTGAAGAATGTCGAGGATCGTCTTCTTTCTCTTGAGACTTCTCATTCCAACTTGGACCTCTCCTTCTCCACTCTTTATGGGCAATGGACGAAGTTTCACCGTTCTCAAACCAAGAACGATGATGATGATGATGACGAGGCCTAGGAACTTCATATCATATCATATCATATCATATTATTTATGCTTTTAGGATTAAGATTGCATCTCTATGTTTTCTCATGTGTAGGACCTATGCTTTTGGCTATTTTTATTTGGGATTTTATGTTTGAACTTAATGTTTGAATTATGTTTTGGACATTTTGATTATGCATTTATAATATGGTTGCTTATTATTGCTTATTGGTACTAATCATTTATCTTCTCTATGAGCTTTTATTGTTCTTTTTGATCTAACAAAAAGGGGGAGAATAAATTTAAGAGCCACACTTTAAACTAAAATTCGTTTTTAAAATCTTAAAAGGTTTTTAAAGGTTTACAACTTGGATTTAAAATCAAAAATTTATTTTAACTTTAAAAACCTATCTTAAATTAAGGGGGAGTTAGAATAATTTCAAAACTTTCAAATTTCCCAAAAATTCTAACTTTGGTTTTGTTATAACAAAAAGGGGGAGATTGTGAAACAAATATTTTAATTTTGATATAACTAAAAACCTAAGGACTAAATTGAAAAAGTCAAAACGAATTTTAAGTCCTTAAAATATCCCCATATAATTTTAGTATTATGCCCAAGTTAAAAACATACATTTTCAAATATTTTTTCTAAGTGTTTCAAGCCAAAGCAGTGTTTTTCAAAGTACCCGTTTCGAAACGGCCCTAAGGCGTTTCGAAACATTTTCACCACTGTCGACCACCGTTCCGAAACGTGTATCGAAACACTTGCAACCGTTTCGAAACGGTACAACTCGTTTCGAAACTGTTCTTCATGTTGGATTTAAAAAGGGCTAATTATTTCAAATATTTCAGACTTTTAAATATAAAAGCGGTGTTTCGAAACGGATCAAGCCCGTTCCGAAACGACCCTTTGACAGTAGCCATTTCGTTTCGAAACGGATCAATCCCGTTCCGAAACAAGGGCTAGGTTTTATTTTGAAAATTATGACCGTTGTATGTTTTAACCGATTTTCTGAAAACCGTTAAGGCGTTTCGAAACGGGCTAGGACCGTTCCGAAACGACCCTTTTACAGTGGCAAAACCGTTCCGAAACGGACCTAAGGCGTTTCAAAACGGGCTCTTAAATGCACCCCAACGACTCTTTCTATTTTAGTCCGTTCCGAAACAGGTTTCCCGTGTTCCGAAACGGGTTGGTGCATACTGCATTTATGGTGGCAAGAGAGGGTTCCAACGGCTCCATTTATGTTCCCAACCACCCAAACGGCAAAAATCCAAACATCCAAACATCAAATTCAAGCAATTGAGCAAAAATCCCACTTTGTGTAAAAATCCCAATTTGTGTTCTTCATTCTTATTTTGTAAAATTGGGTTGAGTGCTTGTATTGGGGCTATCGTTTGTATTGAGAGATACTTAATTAGCCTACAAATTTCTTTGTTCTCTTGTGTGAGGGTTGGGTTGATTTTTGGGTAGAAAAATCAACCGATATTGTAAAGGGTTGCCTCCTTGTCCTAGAAAAGGGGAAGATCAATTTAGTGAAATTGTTGCAAATCCTTAGTGAGACTAAGGTAGTGGATGTAGAGTTCATTTGGAACTTGAACCACTCTAAATCCCTTGTTCATCATTTTTAATTTGCCAATTTCCACTACAATCCTTTAAAATTTCCAATTCACCCCCCCTCTTGGTAAATATCGATCTTTCGATCCACTCAACACTTGTTGTGTGATTCACAAGCATCGATATGTGTGGTTAAAAGCCAAGCTTACAATGGTAAGAAAAGACACATTCACATAAGACATGAATAAGTGAAACACTTAATAAGGAACGGAGTATTCTCTTTAGAGTATGTGAAGTCAGAAAGGAACCTAGCAGATCCACTTACCAAAGGGTTAAGTCGGAAACTGGTCCTAAATTCGTCGAGGGGGATGAGTTTAAAGCCCATTGGTTGAGAAATTCATGGCGGATACCCAACTTAGTTATCTAAGTTCAATGTGGTCAAACGAAACCATGGAAAGACTCATAGTGTACATTTCTTATTACCTATCCCTATGACGAATAATGTACATGCACAGGTTGAGCATTGTTGCTCTTAATAAATTCATAGCCTATGTTTTGGGTGGTCTTAGTGAGAAAGACTTGATGAATTTACCGACTTTGGTTGAATAAACTACTCTTAATAAGTTCATTTCCCAGTATTGAGTGGGTAGTCCTATCGCGAAGGACTGCCCCGTGTTGAGTGGGAAGTCCTATCGCGAGGGACTGAATGAACTTGCCGCTAGAAAGGATGAGTTTTCTTAAAACTCTTAAAGAATTCAATCCCAAGAGTTTGGGTTGTTCTATTGAGAAGAACTTATTGAATTTACCGATTAAAGAGGTTGAGTTTTTATTCTTAATGAATTCTTATCCCAGAGTTTGGGTGGTTCATTTTATAATTGAACTTGAAGAATTCACCTATTTTTTGAGAGGATGAGCTTAAGGAAAAAGCTCTTAATTATTTCATAGCTCTTATTTGAGTGGTTTATGTTGAGATAAACTTGATGAAATAACCTATGTAAGTGAGAAGGACTAGCCACCTTCTATGAAAAACGTTGGGCCGTTTTTCTAGTACACTTACTAGAATCCTGAGGAAATAGGCTATATATATATATATATATATATATACATTTGTATATATACTTTGTAGACACATCGAGGACTTCGGTGGATGAAGGGGTTAGTTGTGTGTTATGAGTTTACCCTAATCTTAGAAAGTTCAAGACTAGTTTCACTTGTCTAAGAGAGGGATTGCTCATCATCACTATGTACTAGTTCAAGATACGTTCACTAGTGTTTAAGCAACTAATCTCGCTATTGCTCTTCTCATGTTTTAACTTCAATGCTCTCATATCTACGAAAGATATTTTTTCGCATTGGTGGGGGATTGTTGTTAATACTCAAAATATAAGTTATATAATAATGATATTTAATTCTATTATTAATAGAATTAATTTGTGATGAATATAACTTATAATAATGATATTTAATTCTATTATTAATAGAATTAATTTGTGATGTGGAAATGACGATTTTGCCCTCACTATTTAGCCTATAAATAGTGGGCAATTTGACTCATTTGAGATATACCTAAGCAATAGAGTTTGCTTGATAAACATTCTCTTTGGTTTTTATAAACATGTCATGAGTGTTGATTTTGAGTTGAGAGAAGAGCAGTACCATCAGAGTCCGCTCCATCTTTCGGGTGTACGAAATTTGGAGAGCCGTGCTAACCTCAGGGGGCCGTTCGTCCATTGTAGCGATTACACACATCGGGGCGAATTCGCTTCTAAGGCAGTGGTTAATACCACGACACGGTTTGATTTCGTTTAATTATTTTATTGTTTTCCAGTCAGTGCTAACGCCTCGTTTTGCAGCAGTCTATTTTCCAACAACCGAGTCCCAAGTTGACTCTAACAATAAGGTAAGAGAAAATTGTACATCCTTCAATTTCGATTGATTGGAATCCATAATGCCAAGAGGCCCGAAAACACAATAAGAACCTTGCTTGAACAATCCCACAAAACCCTACCACAATCTGCCATACTGGATTTGTCTCTTGCCGCATCATGCACTTTAAATTTCAGAACATTCGGCATACGAGGCACCAAACAAATCCCCTTGCGAACATCATCATACACTAGCCACGGTAGGCAGCCCCAAGGACAATCCCACCAACTTGCTTCCAAGACCGAGTTCACCTTCTTGGAAACTTTCACCCAAAAACCCATGTTTAGGTCATCTTTCCTAAGCTAAATTGCTCGAGTTTTATGACGCCATAGAGACTCCTTCAAATGCATCGCATGCCATAATTTTGACACCAACTGACCCTTCTCGGTCAAGAGAGCCAAATCCAATGTCCCTGCAACCATTTGACAATCCAAGATATCAATAAATAAGTGTAGTGACTGAATTTTAAATCCACGTTACCAAACTCATCGCGAATGCAAGTCGATTTGCTTCTTATATGAAACATTTAAAAATGTTTTATTAATATATGACTAAAAATATCTAAAAATAAGTAAAAAATTATAAAATTAAAATATCAAAAGCTTTTAAATTATAAATTATTCAAAAATCAAAACTTGAAGTAAAACTATACTCTAACCTTAATTTCTAAATCTCAAACCCTAATTCTCAAACTCTAGATCAAAAACCTTAAATCCTAAACCCTAATTGAAAATATTATCAATATAAAGTGATTATGAAATGTAAAAGTATGCGTATAAATTTAATTAATCAAGTAAAGGGTTTAGTTTTTATGGTGTAGAGTTTGTGATTTAGAAATTAGAGTTAGAGTGCATAGTTTAATTTTTTAGTATTTGGGCATAGATAGGGGGCATCAGAAAGGGGCAAAGGATTTTAGTTCGGTTGAGAAAATCACATTAACCCTACTTTAGGATTCTTTCCCTTTAAATTCTTTTAGGCTTAACTACAAAATAGGTTCCCAAACTATACCATTTTTTTGTAATAGGTGCCTAAACTATTTTTTGGCTGAAATAGGTGCCTAACGTTTCTTTTTTGTCTGAAATAGATGCCTAAAGTTTCATTCCGTTACTGTTTTAAGGTAACGCCGTTAATTTTTTTAACATCCAATAAGAAATTGACACGCGTTTTTTATTTTGTTTTTTCAAAAAAATGATAAAAAGAATATTTTTTTAAAAAAAATATAAAACTTCTCAAAAATTTAAAAATAGTCCCAAAATCCATAAAGCCCCAAACTCTAAACCCTAAAATTGACGCCTCTATCGGCTCTGGTAGCCTCGTCGGACCTCACCACCGCCGCCGCCAGAGTCTTCCGCCCATTTTCCCCAACCGCCCATTGCCGGTAACCGACAAGAGGTGTGGCGATCGGACGTTGAACAATTGGAGCCTTTCAAGTTCGTCGTTTGTCGTCCGATTGACGCGCCTCTCTCCGGTTACCGGCGATGATTTTTTTGGGGAAAATGGGTGGGAGACTCCGGTGGTGAGGTCCGACGAGGCTACCGACGATAATAGTGGAGTCAATTTTACGTTTTAGGGTTTGAGGCTTTAGGGATTTAGGACTTTTTTAAATTTTTTTTAAAATTTTGGGATATTTTTTTTATTTTTCAATTTGTTTATGAAAATAAAAATAAAAAAGCCACGTGTCAAACTATAATTGGGTGGTAGAATTATTTTTGACATATTGACTTTAAAACAGGAAAAAATGAAATGTTGGGCACCTATTTCAGCCAAAAATAGTTTATGCACCTATTATAAAAAGTAGTATAGTTTGGGCACCTATTTTATAGTTAAGACATTCTTTTAAGAGAAAGAAAACTAAAATCGTCCAAACTTTTTTTATAAAGGTTTTTATAATTTTTAATATGTTTTAAGTATTTTTAATGTTAATTATTGAATAATTTATAATTTATTGTCTTATGATATTTTAAATTTATAAATTTTACTTATTTTTAGATATTTTTAATAATTTTATTTTTTAGTTATATATTTATGAAAATTTTAAAATGTTTTATTAATTTTTATGTCATTTTAATATTTTCTTAAACTCATATTTTTTCCCTAAAAATATTAATTGTGCCCTCGTACTCAACCAGATGATCAATTATGCCCTCAAACTCACTCAAAAAATCATTTTTGCCTTTCTACCACGTCATCTTCACACGTGGACTACTTTAGGGGCCATTTCAGCATCGTAACAGTCAACGTTGACTTCCACCAATCAAGGGGGCAAACAATGATGCAATTCGACTATTTAAGGGGTAAATTGATGCAAAAATACAATAGGGGTGAAATTGATAAATTAAGACTACTACAGGGGAAAAAGTAGCCCTTAAGCCTAAAAATAATTATAAAGTATCACATACCAATAACATTAAGACATGGTGTAACATTATCGATTTTATGAGCAATGTGCTCTTTAAATCGTGTTATCCCCTTTCACAGCTTTACCACAAAATTTAATAAAACACTTCCTTTTGTATTATTTGGAACTGGATCTTCAAATCGTCAACCTATATCATTACTCGGTGTACCCTCTAATCTTTCAGTTAGAAACTTTTCACGCAGTGGCATGCTTCAATTAAAAAACAACTAAAATTTGTATTCATAAAGTTAAAAAAAATTCAAATGTATTCTTAAACTTGATTTAATATTTAATTTTCACTAATTTAGCATGATAATAAAAATATATGAAATACAAAAAATTAAGGCTTGATAGAATTTAAATAAATTTAAAGAACCCAAAGAACTAAATTAAAGGACTAAATTATTATTTAAACTGAGGGCTAAATAAATTTAAACTTAAATTATATTTAATTACTAAAATTAAAGATTAAATTGAATGAAAAAATAAATTTTAAACTCTAAATTAAGAGAAAATTAAGGATTAAAACGTGCCATGGTTGAAATGAGATTTATGCACCCCTTAAAAACACACTGGTCCTCTTTCTTTTTTGGGTCATATTGAGCCCCAAATAATCCTAAGTTAGTAACTATAATTGATAAAAAAAGTTAATTCCCATTTCATCCTTTATTGAGTTTATTCTTCCAAAAAGTTTCACAGCTTTTATCTTCTTCGTGACTCGCAGCTTTTTCAACTTGATATTGAAATTTGACAGGTGCTTTTTAAAATTTTTGGGCGATTTTGAAATAGCTGGACAATAACGGGAATAACGCACCATTTTTTAAAGGAAGTTGAAATTTATTAAAATTAGCAACATTTACGTGAGTCTCGTTAAAAAGCTCATAATCCTAAATGAGGGAAAAGAGGGCAACATGCCAGTTCCATATAAAAAGGAATCCATACACAATATTGTTAATGTCAATCACATTTGCCACACATTGCTACAAGCAGGGCCAAGCTCAACACATTATTTGCCACACATTGCTACAAGCAGGGCCAAGCTAAACACATTATAGCACAACATTACTGCACGTGAAATACCTTTCTTCGCCAAATTGTCTACTAGAGTATTGCATTCCCTCGGAACGTGTTGGATGCTCCAATCAATATCTTTACACAAATTTATGATAGAGGAAATCAAAGGCTTAAACACACCTGGGCAGCAGTTTGATCTCTTCAACCAATCAACCACAAGCATGTTATTAGTCTCAACAATTAGTTTGAACTTTTTACCCTAAGGAGAATCTATGAAGAGCTGGCAAGCTTCTTTTACGGCTAAAATTTCAGCTGAGGATGCATCTAATACACCTTACGATTTAGAAAAAGTGATAAGGCACTTCGAATTGTCATCCCTTAGGTAGCCACCAATACCAGTTTCACCATAGCGCCATTAACCACTCCGTCAGTGTTGAACTTCAAGGACCCTGGAGGCGGAGGGATCCATGTGATGTTTCTCAAAGGTTCCACAAGGACAACTATTTTTGCCAATTACACCAAAAAAGGGGCAATGACAGCAAATGATTTACAGTTTCCAGGGCTGAGTTCCAAAACGGGCAAAGCAAGGGAGAACCTTTTACGCAACCTCTTTTAAATAGCTCGACCTCCGTAGGCAACCGCTCCAAAACTACTTTCCACACAAAAGCTTCCACCTTGGGGGGCCAATGTGATGTTTGACTATACTAAATTCCAAATCTGGTCTTTACTGGCCGGTTTAGGAAGCACATTATCACAGGCTGATTTCACATTGAAAAAACCATTAGAATTGGCAAGCCATCGGATACTATCGGGTTGGGCAGCAATTCGAGATATGTGATAAGAATTTCTCTCAGATTTCGATCTCCTGGTCAAAGAGATTCCTACGAAGAGGAATGTTCCGATTCCAAGAGCCATCAATTTCATATCCGAAATCAGCAATTGGACCGGATTTTCAAATGGCTAAGGCAAAAATTCTGGGATCCACCGTTACACATTAAATTGCATACACGATTAACCATTATCGGTGTGATTTTGAGTCCCACCATTATTTTTGTCAATACAATTTTCTATCGACGACGCTATCGCTAAATAGAGGTTGTTATAGTGGTCGCATACCGCTACTTGAAACCCTGGTGTGGATAGTTAAGGTGATGGATGTAAACTCCATTAAGAAATTTGAACCACTCTAAAATTCTTGTGTCATTTTTATTTTTTCCAAAGCTTCCACCAAAATTTTTATTTTGTCAATTCACCCCTCTTGGCCACATTCGATTGTTTAATTAACTCAACAATTGGTATTAGAGCAAGGCTCATTGGAAGGTCTTACAACCTCTTGAGAAGATCCTAGAAGAGTTAAATTGAATACAAGGTCATTCATGGCTTCTACTTTCACTCTCAAAGCTTGGGAAGATTCTCAATTATGCTTAATGGAAGAATAAAATGAGTTTATTCATTCAAGCATTTGATCTAGATGCATGGAAAAGCATCACGAGTGGCCACACTACTCTAACTAGTGGAATGAAGACTTAGAGTAATGACGAGAACAAGAAATTCCAAACAAATGCCAAGATCATGAATATTATCTTTTGTGCACTTGGCGACGACGAATATGGAAGAGTTTCATCATGTTCCAATGACAAGGAGATTTGGGACAAGCTTGAAATGACATTTGTAGGAACAAACAAAGTAAAGGAGGCCGAAATGGGATTCCTTAACTTTAGTTACAAAAACTTCAAGATGGTTCCGGATGAAGAAATTAAATCCATATTCAATTGATTCTTCGTCATTGTGAATGGATTAAAGGGATAAGGAGAAGTGATTCTGAAGGACAAGCTTGTAAGGAAGATGGTCTACTCTCTTCCCGATTCATGGGATTCTAAAAACACGACAATCATTAAAGCAAAGAATCTCAAAGTTCTTAAACTAGATGAGTTTATTGGACCTTTGCTTACCCATGAGATGGTGTTTAAAGAGAAACAAGAAATGAAGATGGAAGTGCAGAAAAAGAAATTTGGAGTTGCTCTTAAGTCTACAAAAGAATATAGTGGTTCAAGTGAAGAAGATGAAGAAATGGCAAAAGATTCACAAGATTCATGAAGTCTAACAAAGGAAGAAGATTTCAAAAAAGGATGACTTCAAGAATGAATCTAGAGAGAATGATCCAATTATTTTCTATGAGTGCAAAAGGTCAGGTCACATCAAATTTGAGTGTCCCCAATTAAAGAACTTTGGAAAAAAGAAGCACAAGTCTCATATGACTGCATGGAGTGATGAAGACTCATCTGATGAGGAATAGTAAGAAGTAGTCAACCTATGTCTCATGGCACTTGAGGATGATCCTAAGGTAACCTCTAATTCAGCTACTTCAATTGATTATAATTTTTGTGAATTACACGAAGCTTATGATAAATTGCAATAAGTTTATGATGAACTAATTTTGAAATTTGAGGAGTCAAATTTGAAAAACAAAAAGATTATTTTGAATTTTAAAAATGAAAATGAATCTCTTTTCAAAACTAAGACAGAACTTGAAAGTAAACTTGAGGAAATGCAAGTAAAAGTAAATGAGTTTGAAAAGAAAAATCAAGATTTGTATAACTTACTTTCAAGGGTTCATAATAATCATCAAAAGGAACTTGATGATCTTAAAGCTTCTTTCAACAAAGTTAGAGTAACAAGTTTTGACAAAAGAGAAAATTCAAAACCCAAATATATTCGAAAGAACTTAAATCATCACAAACATAGAGGTCCTCATAAAACCTCAAATAGAAAGGGTGTTAGGAGCATTTGGATTCCTAAAGGACTCATAACTTTTAAAAACAATGATATGATTGAAAAATGGATTTCAATGGGGACTGGGCTTTTAGGAGCTAATACACATGGACCCAAAACAATTTGGGTACCAAAAATAAGACTTAATTCTATGTTTGTAGGGGAAGCAGTACTATAAGGCAAAAATCCAAATTCATGGAACCTTGATAGTGGATGCTCAAGACACATCATTAATAGGTTTAAAAGAAACTCTTTTGTGTATTTTTTTATAAATATTGTAATTTTATTATCCAAGCAGCAAACTGCTATAACTTGTAAAAAACTATCATCAAAACAAGGTATCCAGACTATACATGAATTCCTCAATCAATACATAATTGTGCATTTACTCTACAATTCCTATCTATACATATCCTATGAATTTTTATGCAAACAATGCCTTCTACAATTTTTAATCGGATCAATATGTTCAAACTCTTTTGTGTTTGCCTTTAACACCAATATAATATTTTTGGACCTAATAGGAAAATGAGCTTGGGTGGAAAACATTATACTTTTGTTTTGGTTGATGATTATTCTAGATTTACGTGTATTATTTTCTTAAGTACAAAAGATGAACCTTTAGAAAATTCATCACATTTTCCAAAGCAAAACCAGAATGAAGTAGGTTACACGATTTCAAATGTTAGAAGTGACTATGAAACCGAATTTCAAAATCTTAATTTTGATGAATTTTATAATTCAAATGGGATTGACCATAATTTTCGGCATCTCACACACCTTAACAAAATGGGGAAATGGGGTAGTTGATGGGGAAAATAGAACTTTAGAAGAAATGACAAGAACAATATTTTGGGAAAATAATTTGCCAAATCATTTTTGGGCGGAAGCCACAAATACCACTTGCTACATTGTCAATTGAGTAATGATTAGGTCACTTTTAAAGAAAACTCTTTATGAACTTTTCAAATATAAAATCCTAACATTAGCTATTTTCATCTATTTGGATATAAATATTTTGTTTTAAATAATGAAATAGACAATCTTGGCAAATTTGATGCAAAAATTGATGAATGTATTTTTCTTGGATATTCTCTAAACTCTAAAGCTCATCGTGTGTTTAATAGAATAACTTTAGTATTAGAAGAGTCAATACATATTGTTTTCCATGATAACCCTCTTCCGAGAAAGGATTTTGTATTGATGATGACATGTGTATGTTAAATTCAAATAACAATGAAAGACAATCATCAAAAGTTGATTCACAAGAACCAACTCAAGAAGCTCTAAATGAGCTATCTTTAGAGGAAAGAGAGATTACTTACCCAAGGGAGTTTATGTCAAAGATGGTGAGATTTTAGGTGATCCATCCAAATAGGTAATCACTAGATCTTCTCGTAGAAATACATGTGGATTTGTTGCATTTATCTCATGCATATAGCCTAAGAATGTCAAAGAAGCATTATAAGATGAATATTGGATTATGGCTATGCAAGATGAGTTAAATCAATTTGAGACAAGTCAAGTTTTGGAGTTTGTTTAAAGGACTAGTGATAAGTCTACTATAGGTACTAAAAAAGTTTTTAGGAATGAATTCGATAAAAGTGGTAACATAGTGAGAAACAAGATTAGACTTGTTGCTCAAGGTTACACTCAAGAAGAAGGAATAAAATTTGATGAAACTTATGCACCCTTAGTTATAATTGAGGCCATTAGGTTGTTACATGCTTTTGCATGTTACCATGAACTCAATATTTTTCAAATGGATGTCAAAAGTGCATTTCTAAATGGCTTTATAAATGAAGAAGTTTATGTTGAACAACCTCTTGGTTTTGAAGGCTCACAATATCCAAATAATGTTTACAAACTCTCGAAAGCTTTATATGGTTCGAAACAAGCTCCTAAAGCTTGGTATGAAAGGTTATCAAATATTCTTATAGAAAAATGTTTTCACAAAAAGAAGATTGATGCAACATTTTTTGTTAAAAGAAAAGACAAATATGTTTTAATAGTTCAAATATATGTTGATGATATTATATTTCGTTCTTTTAATGAATCTTTTTGTCAAGATTTTGCCAAGTTAATACAAGGTGAATTTGAGATGAGCATGATGAGAGAACTTTAATTCTTATTGTGACTCCAAATGAAACAAAGAAAGGATGTCATCTTCATCAATTAAACAAAGTATGTAAGAGGCATGCTCAAGAAGTTTTAACTAGAGGATCTGAAACCTCAAGCCACACCAATAAGCACATCTACAAAGCTTGATGAAAAATTTAAATGTGTTAATATTAAGCTTTATAGGTCCATGATCGGTTTTTTATTTTATCGCAAGTAGACTCGATATCATGTTTAATATTTTCTTGTGTGCTAGATTTCAATCATGTCCTGAGGAATCACATTTACATGTTATTAAGAGAATCTTTAGATACCTTAGAGACACTCATAGTTTAGGCCTTTGATATCTTAGAGACTATCCTTTAGTTAACATGCTTACTTGGATGCGGATTATAGAGGTTACAAAATAGATAGGAAGAACACCTCTGGTACTTGTCAATTCCTTGGAAATATGTTTATTTCTCGGTTTTCAAATAAACAAATATGGATAAAACAACACAAGTGCTTGAAATTATAGAATTGAAGTTGGTACCATTCTGATTAAGTGTGACAACACAAGTTCTATTTGTCTCACTGAGAACCTCATCCAACATTCTAGAATAAAGCATATTGAAATTAGGTATTACTTCATTAGAGATTATGTCATAAAAAATGACATAGTTCTAGAATATGTAGACACTTTGCATCAATTAGATAATATTTTTGTTAAGCCATTAGATAAAGAAAGATTTTGGACACTTAGGAGAGAGTTAAGCCTTGCAAACCTTCATTAAGCTTTAGTTCCAAAATTTCATGACTTTTGTGTTTGCGTGATGTCTTAACTTGAATATGCTTGAAATACATGCTTGAGTAATTCTATATAGTTCTTACATGAAAATAGTTAGCGGGAGACAAGTTAGTCTTTTAAATTCTATTTTGACCATTTACGCTTCTACACTTAGTGTAGTTCTTCAAAGGCATAAAGTAAAAAATAACCCCAACGTTTAACCTTTTGGTGACTTTAACACCTATTTTTGTGCAAATAAACCCTAAACGTTTAATTTTTGTTCAAAATTCACCCTCGCTGGATGGAAACCGTTCAGTCAACTAACGGTCAATGCCTTTCACTGATGTGGCATGTCTACATGGCATGACTTGCAAACACGGATATGCCACGTGTATGAAGATGCTAACGTGGCATCGTGAATTTTTTAAATATTATTTTTATATTTATTTTTAATAAATCAAACAATGACACGTGACATCATATCATTGGTTCAAAGGCATAGGAAATAAATAAAACATGAGAATTGATGAAGCTGGAAATCGAACCCAGGTCTGGTGGATGAAAGGCATAATGCATAACCACCAGGCTTGTTTGTTCATAATCCCTTTGAGGTTATTTCAAAATTTTCCTTTTTATTGCTGCATTTACCCTAATTTACCTTGCAATCTAATATTTTGCTGATTTTGGGTTAGTTTTGCTTTAGAGTTAATTGGTTAGTAGCTTATATTTCTATGTTATTGGTTTTATCTGCTTGATATTGTAGAGGCTCTAAATTATTGATTGTATTTATGATGTGGGTTTGCCGTCATTTCTGCTAAGAACTTGTTTTTATTCAATTTTGGTTCTAAAATCATTTGCTTTCTTCATTCTGCATGTTACTGCTAGTGAAAAAGGTCTTCCTTTTTATCCTTTTCAATTGATCTTCTAATTTTTAATGTAATTTGTGTAGCTTGAACTTCAACATATATTGATATTTGTGGAAACAAGATTCTTTCAATCAATTATAAATGCACGATTCATTATTTAGTTACATCTTATAGCTGATGCAACATTTTAGTTGTTAACCATTGAGATAACAATTTGGTTTTTGAAATTTGCAATCTTCTTAGGCTTTCACAGTGATGTTAAGAATTTTATTACATAAGTTCTGCCGCTCCTAGCAAAACAAACCTATACATGAATTATTATTAGTTTTGATTTTTTGAAGACAATTGTTGATTTTGGAAGAAAAGGCTAGAGGAGGATTCAATGTCAGTGAAGAGGCAAATGGTAATGGATGTGATAAATATAATATTTGGTAAAAAGTAAACAAATAAGTGTGTTAGTTTGGTGGTTCGACATCTTGCCTTTCATCCACTAGGCCTGGGTTTAATTCCTAGCTTTATCAATTCTCATGTTTTATTTCTTGCCTATGCCTTTGAACAAAAAAAATGATACCACGTGATATAAAAATATTTATTTAAAAAAAAAACCGTGAGGCCACGTCAGCAAAGGGCGTTGACCATTAGTTGACTGACAATTTCCATTCAACGAGGGTGAATTTTGAACAAAAAAATGAAACGATAAAGGTTTGTTTGCACACAAAAAAAGAATATGTGCTAAAGTGACCAAAAGGTTAAACGTTGGGGGCTATTTTTTACTTTATGCCTTTTTCAAAACCTTACTCATAATTCTAGCAAGTCTGTGTCATTTAGTGACACATGCCTTTGATCTTAGTTAAACATGTCTAAAATTCCTATAATAGTCATAAACATGCTAGAATCCATTTCCGGGTTAAATGATGCTTATTTGGTTTCAACTCTAGAGTCATGGTCTTAGGGATGAATTAGGATGAAATTTGTGACAAAATGCATTTTTTGGGTTTAAGTGTCGGTATTGGACCATCCAATATCGATATTGTATGAACGTAGGATAAAAATGGGTAAAATGTGCTTGAGTACCGATATTGCCTTTAAGAAGTATCAGTATTGTTCATCTAGTATCGATACTCATAGGCCAATATCAATAATGGTGGGGTTACTGAAACTTCGAGACATTTTTCAATACTGATACTTAAATTGAGTAATGATACCTATGTAGTTAGTAGCGATACTCAAAGGACAATACTAGTATTGAACGGATAATGAAAACATTAAATGATTACTTGGTACTGATACTCAAGGTGAGTACAGATATCCATATAGGACTATCGATATTCATTGTTATATTAAGACATAATGAATGAGAATTGTCAGAGCTTCATGATGGTTTGAATAATGATTTAAACATAATAGAGCATAATAAACTTAGGCAATTAAACCTTGGTTGAACTAAGATAGTGAACTATCTAATGATAGACCCTATTTAATTTGAGTATTGTGATGTATGAACTTGAGTGCACTTGATTGATTGATTGATTGATTTATTGTTATTGTTGTGGGATCCAAATTCTCAATTGTTGTATTGTAGTACTTGTAAACTTATCGTGTACATGATGACTATGTGATCCCTAGTGACATCTATAGTACCTAATAACTATGTGATGTCGGGTATCATTGTGTTGTATTCTTTCGATGTGTATGTGATCTCGAATACTTTTGTGAGGTACTTGATGACTATGTAATCTCAAGTGCATTTGCGGTTAGCTTGATGACTTTGTGATACCGATAGATGATTATTTGTTAAGCAATTTATTGTGATGAGTACTTGTGATGTTGAGCAAGCTATTGATGATGCTTTGTTGTGATCTATGAATTCTAGCATGTGTAGTCCATATAAAGATTCATATATAGTTGAACCACGTCTATACCTCTTGCCTATGCTTATCTTGCATGCTTATATTTATGAAATGCACAAAGTATAGTAGAGTGCAAATGTACCACTGAGCTTTTTAAGCTTAACGTTCGAAATTGTTGTTTCCATATGTAGATTTGTGTACATGTTAGAGGAGAATCATTGCAAGAAAACCTCAATAGTCATTTTGAAGCACTCGTTACCCAACCTAGATGGAATATACCTAAAAATAGAATGCCACATTGATCACCAAAGTGATCCTAATTCGAACGAATAAAAAATGCGTAAAATTTAAAACTTTTCATGCTCGAGCAGACAGTGGACCACCATTAGTGAAATCTAGATGCATATTTGAGTCCTATATGTTTAGATTAGGCAGGATGTCAAATTTTATGGAGATCATACTTGTTTTACTTATTCAATTTATTCGATCAATCCTTTACATTGATGAAATAAAGCGAACGTAAGCTATCAAAGCTTAGTGATTGCATTTTCACAAATGTAAACATCAATTCCTTAAACCAAAATAAAGTGTAAACAAGTATCTTTCAAAACTTATCAAATCTTACTTTCTCATAGCAAAACTTAATCAAGTGAGTGGCATATTAGCATTAGTTCTTGTGACTTAACATATCTTATAAAAATTATTCGATATTCAGATCAAACATATTAAAATTGTGGGCTTAGGTCCCCACCCCCATCATATATACAAATAAATTCCATGGTTGCTAGACTTACGAGTCCTTGAGATTCACAATCAACATGTGATCGCCAGACTAATGAGTCCTTGGAATCTAAAATCGCTAGATTAATGAGTTCTTGGGAATCTAGAGACAATCGATAAAAAAGACTAACGATTCCTTCAAAATTATTCACAAATTCTTATTGAGTACTCATCCTTTGGCATGCCAATTATATCCGATCTTTAGTTCACAATGTCACAAGTCAATATATCCATTTAAACCAATTTACTTATTGTTTTTTATGCAAATAACAAATCAAAATATCAGACTTCGTTGCTCATCGGCAACTAATCCAAAACATATAAAAAATGAATATATGTACCATTAAGTAATTCCATTCTTAATGAAACATGGCTTATCAAAATATATTGTATAAAAACAGTAAGTTATCATGCTCGTTTCATCAAATAAAAATGAAGTGTTATTATTCTTCTATTCAAAGCGAAATTTAAGTGAGGGTTGGAACGACTTACTTTTGAGTTTAACATAGCTTACTAGGCTATAAGTAAACTCCCACAAATGATTTCAAACCTTGTGAGATAGCAACGCATAAGTTCGCACTCACTCACATGCTTAAGCTTTGATGCTAAAATCTTTGTCGTAACACCAATATCACTCAGACGACCACTAAACTTCCGTAACTGGTTCTGAAGTGTCTACAACTCCACAAAAATATAATTCCGCATCAAAATATATCCCAAAAATTTTCAGCAACTCCAATCTAAACCAAACATCCACCCAAAACACCCTTAAATAATGAAAATTCATCAAGAACATTGATTCCTTACATCCAAACTTCTAACCAACCTTTCCACCTTCAATTCTAATTTAAATAAACTCCAAATATCATCAATTAACCTTCCAAAATAGTAGCTAACCTTAGGAAACTCAAATAACCACAAATCAACCATTATTCTTAAAGAACACCTAACTTAATTTAACTAAATCAAATATATTCCGTGATTAATTCTAAAATTATAAGATTAGATTGTTTCCAACTCATAAAAAAAATCACAACTCATTCCAAACACTTAGGTTTACACATCAATTCAGGATTTCATCATTACATCTTCCCAAACTCAATTTCTTCAATTAGATTCCATCTAAACAATATGAGGAAATTAAAATATAAAAAAATTAGGAATACATAGCATGTGAAATATCATCAAGAAACATCATATTACCATGGTTTGATCAACCATGAAGAAAATGGACTTTTAATGAAAAAAACTAGTGTTTATGAGAGAAATCTCTGTTGTGTGATTTAAGTGCAACGCAAACGGTGCAAGTATACACGTCGCAAGTAATAAAATGATAAGTATCGAGTATCGTTTCTTCAGAGATTGGTTTGGGCCACTTTGCTTAAGTTACTGCGTTGGAAAAGAAAAAACACAAGTAGGTGATTGTAGGAGTTCTAATTAACAAGTAAAATAAAAGAGCAATAAAAAATAATAGATAGAGTAATCGAATAAGAGAGAATAGGTCGGGTTATCGTGAGTCGTGGAGTGATAATTGAAAGGTCCATCGTGGTAATTGAGTGCAAGCGAAGCTCAATCGTACATAAATTGGATCCAATCGGATTGCCTGGGCAACTGTGATTGCCAGGGCAATGGCTTCTACAATTGCCATAGCAACTAGAAGCGATACGATTGCCTTGGCAATTGGGTGACAATCTCAAAGTTCGGCGAAGCGTTCTTTAATGGTTTCATGTTATCCCTAACTCAAAACTCTATTAATTGTGCATGCCTTGATAATACATCCCTGCGTGAACCAAAGGTGGACAAACAAGCTATCTTGTGCTCCTTTTAGCCGTTGAAAACCGTAACTTATTCCTAAGCCGAATTATTCTTCACCATCGTTCGATTGTATGAAAATCATGCTCATTCCTTTCTTGAATCTAACACTCCCAATATTAGATAAATGTATGAATTCACAAGATCCTCTCCCAATTCGCTCGCAATCAAAATTAAAAACCAAGAATGAACAAACTTTGAATTAAAATTGCAAACTCAAAAACCTAAAAAAATCTATCGTTTATCAAAACCACAAGAAAAAAAACCCAAACCAATCAAGTTAGTTCATGGCTGGGTTCAAAAGATATGCAAAGAATAATCCCCAAACATGAATCTAACCGAAACAAAGAAGAAGAATAAGAAGAAAAAGAAGAATTTGAACAACCCCTTTTGTTTTTTCTCTCAATTTGAATCTATGGAGGCTTGCGGCTAAGCCTTGTGATAACTTGCCAAAATACTTATATTTTACACATTTTTACTTAGATATTTGTTTGTTCTCAAGGTCATTTCATAGCATATAGATGCATTTAAGACATATAATTGCATACATCTTTGCTTGTTGGTAGTTTGGCTTAATTTCACGAGATTAGATGTTGCTTGAAGGATATCTGCTGGTGCTGTGACGTGCAGGTTAAATCAAGCGTGAAGATGGAAAAGGAGGAAAATGCTACAACATTTTGGACAACAACTCTAGGCGCATAAAAGGACAAAGCAACGCGCACATTCTCAGAGCCCACATGTGTGAGCCCCCTTTTTGTCTGATTGTTTCCCACATGTAGAGGGAATATTCCCAGGATGTCAAAGAATATTAGGGCACAAAACCCTAGGAGCCCCCACTATATAAAGGATATGAGACCCTCATAAAAGGGAGAGCGGCGAAAAAGGTGACTAAAGGCTAGGGAGAAAAGAAAAAGGCGGCTCTTTTCCCATCTTCTTCTTCCTCCACTTGGTGTCCTCCATCGTTGAAGCTCCAAGGGTTGACCTTGAGAGAGGCAGCAGCCTAGGGTGGTTCGTTGCATTGCAATCCATCGCGGATCGGAAGTTTCTTCTTCCCTTTTTGTTGCTTTAGCATTTCTTTTGTACTCCAGAATGTGTTATACAAACAAAGTTACTTTGGATGTTTATTGCCCAGCCATGAACTGATTTTAGGTGGCTTGGGTTGTTTGGATGCTTTATGTTTTTAGTTTCTTTAATGCATGTTTATTTCTTCCATGTTTTATTTTATGTTTTGTCCATGTTTGTTAAATGCTTAGGGTTATAAGAGCCTTCGAGAGTTGGCCTTTCCTTAGGTGTGAGTTGAAGTTAGTAATCGAGAGAGCTACCTTTGACCTTCATAGGCAATGGAGTTGGCTACTGAGAGACACAACTTTAATTCACCTTAGAGATAAGTGATGGGTTTCAACGGCTAAAAAGGATAGAACTTTATGGGTAGATGGAGTGTTAGAGTTTACGCTGAGAGGTATTGTTGGAGTATTTCCTACTCCTAGTTTCCTTGCTAGAGATAGTTGAGGAGCAACCTTAGCAAATCATACCGAGCATAGAGTAAGCTAGTGAGATAAGCCCTAGTTGAGAGCTAAGCCATAGGTTAACTAGGTAACCAGCTAGTCATCCCCAAGTGAGTTTCGCATACGTAAGAGGACTTGTTAAGTCTACTGATTTCAGCACGTTATTTTTATCTTTGTTGCTACAACATTTATCCATATGTCTCTATTTGCCAAAGCATTCTCTATTTACAATTTGTGACTTGTGTGCTTAAACTCAACTCGAGATACCACCAATCTATGTGGAGACGATACTCACTTATCATTGTATTACTTGTTCGACGTGTATACTCGCACCATATTTACATATCATTTATAGTACTCTGCATATCACAAACAAGTTTTTGGCGCCGTTGCTGGAGATTGGCAATTCATTGTTTTAGGTTTAGTCTTTGCCCTAGTTTTTTTTCTTCTTTTGTATATATATTTTCTTAAGTTGTTTTTGTTTGTCTTTTTAGGTATTGTACTATTGCATGCCCCGAAGGAGACATCGCGAGCCTATACTACTGTACATTCCTGAAATCGAACATCTTTTTCACCAAAGGAAACGTATAAAAGAAGCATTAAGAATCATGAATGAAGCTCAGAATCTATGGGATCCTGCTGTAGTAATTGGAGACCAAGGAGAAAATGCTCCAGCAAGACCTAGAGCTATTAGAGATCACCTAAATCCTGTCTTGGATGATCTTAATCCAGGGATTGTAGCTCCTGAAATTTAGACAACCTACTTTGAGCTTAAACCCGTGATGTTCAACATGTTGAACTCAATCGGTCAATTTGGAGGCTCCCCTCATGAAGATTCTAGACAATACATTTGTGCTTTCTTAGAAGTGTGTGACTCTTTCCGTTAACAAAGGGTGCACGAAGATGTGTTGAAACTCAAACTCTTCCCTTATTCTTTGCGTGATCGAGCACGAGAATGGTTGAGTGGTGTGCTAGCCGGATCATTGGAAACATGGACAGATTTGTGCAAGAGCTTTTTGCTGCGATATAATCCACCAAATAGGAACACTCAGTTGAGGAAGGATATCACCTCATTTCACCAGTCTGATGACGAATCAATGTATGAGTGTTGGGACAGATTTAAGGGATTACTACACAAGTGCACTAATCACAGTTTTCATGATTGGACACAAGTGGTTATGTTCTACAATGGTGTTAACGCTTCCACCAGAATGATGCTAGATGCCTTAGCAAATGGGACAGTGCTAGACAAGTCACCCGAGGAAGCTTTTGACATCCTTGATAGAATAGCCAACAATGATTATCAATTTCCCTTATCAAGACTTGAAACGGGGAGGAAAACTCAAGCATCACATGACACGGATATGGATGCCTCAGTAGCAGCCAAATTAACCGACATCACTACCATGCTAAAGAATCTCCAAAAGTCTAAAGCGGTGAAGGAGGTAAAAGTGGCATCAACTTGCCTTCGTTGCAATGGGAACCACCGCTTGAGCAAGTGCCCGAACAATCAAGAATCCGCCAACTATGTAGGGAATTCCAATCAGAATAGCAATCCATACTCGAACACCTATAATACATGATGGTGTCAGCATCCTAACCTGTTGAGTGGATCGTTGAATCAATTTAAGCTAAGAGGGGGTGAATTGGATTTTTAGAAAGTTTGGTAGTGAAGTGGTAAAATAAAAATATTAAGACAAGACACTTAGAGTGGTTCAAGTTCCAATTGAACTCTACATCCACTACCTTAGCTCCCACTAAGGATTTTCCAACAACTCCACTAGTTGATCTTCCCCTTTTTTAGGCTTAGGAGGAAACCTTTACACAATGGTCAATTTTCTACCCAAAATTGACGCAATCCTCACACAATGT
This sequence comes from Hibiscus tridactylites, assembly GCA_958450335.1. Classification (NCBI taxonomy): domain Eukaryota; kingdom Viridiplantae; phylum Streptophyta; class Magnoliopsida; order Malvales; family Malvaceae; genus Hibiscus; species Hibiscus tridactylites. The sequence goes on along the minus strand of OY288269.1, from coordinate 69,532,176 downwards.
TTACAAAGAAGATGAAGGCAAATAACAAGTATCTCTCAATACAAATGTTTCCCAATTACAAGTACTCAACCCAATTGAATCCAAAAAGATAAGAATTACAATGAACCACAATTGGGGTTTTACAAGAAATATGGAATTTTTGCACAAGAGCTTGAATTTGATGTTTGGATGTTTCTCTTAAGATCAATAGTTGTTGTTGATTCTTTTAGGACTCCCTTTTATATCTTCTCATTAAATTCTAGTCGTTGGGGTTGTTGACATCATAATTATAGTTGTTGGAATACAATCTTCTCACATTAAATGCACTTCTGCAACTACCCGTTTCGAAACGCTCGAACCTGTTCCGAAATAGACCAAAATAGAAATAGCCGTTAAGGTGAAATTAATAGACCGTATCGAAACAGACCAGATTATTTTGATACACTAAGAGCCCGTTCTAAAACGTGCTAGAGCCCGTTTCAAAACATTTTGCCTCTGCCAAAAATTGTATCGAAATGGCTTAAAACGTTTCGATACACCTTAACCGTTTTCTAAAAACTAGTTATAAAATTTGCAACAGTCATATTTTTTAATCCAAGTTTGAAAATCATTTCGAAACGTCTGAGGTCGTTTCGATACTGCCGTATCGAAACAGTTCAACTCGTTCTGTTGTTCTTCATTCGTTTCGAAACATGGAGATCTGTTTCGATACCCTCGTATCGAAAAGGGAAGGCATGTTTCGAAACACATGTTAATAGTTTCAAAACATTCCAAAACGCCTAAGGGACGTTTCAAAACTGTGACTCTAAAATCATTGTTTTGTCTTGGAAAATACTTAGAAAAGTTTTCATAAAGATTGGTTTTGACTTGGACCATTTGCTTAGAGATTTTGGGAAGTTTTGAGGACTTAAAAATTTATTTTATCTTTTTTCAATTTTGTCCTTAATTTCTTGGTTATATCAAAATCAATTCATTCGTTTTACATTCTCCCCCTTTTTGATATAACAAAACCAAGTATGAATTTTTAAGTGTTTTAAAATCTTTGAAAAAGTTTTTAACTCCCCCTCAATTTAATATAGGTTTTAAAGTTTTGAAACGATTTTAAAATTCAAGCATTTGAAACTCAAAAACCGACTTAGACTTAAAAACACTTTAGGCTCTTAGATTACTTCTCCCCATTTTTGTTAGATCAAAATAGATAAGCAAGGCTAATAAGATAATAAAGGAGTCATAAACAATAAACCAAACAACATGATATCATAGATAACATTTAAGTTCAAGAAACAACATCAAAAACATAAATATTCAAAGCATTTAAGTTCAAGAAATAACATCAAAAACATAAATATTCAAAGCATTTAAGTTCAAGCTCAATCTTAAAAAAAATATTCAAAGCATAGGTCTTAAAGATAAAAACATAAAAATAGGTGCAAACTTAATCCTAATATGACATAATAATGATATGCAATAAGAATCCTAGGGTGCCCCATCACCATCATCGTCGCTAATGTCATCAAAAGAATCATCCTTGTCCTTAGCTTGATCTTGGCGAAAACGCCTCCAATCACCATAGAAGGTGGAGAAGGAGAGATCCATGGATGATTGTTGATTCTCAAGAGTGGAAACACGATCCTCCAAGGATTGAAAACGAGTGTTGATAGCACCAAAACCTGAAGCCATGTTCATGTCCATCGTGTTGAACTTCTCGGTAAGGAAGGTCATAAGAGCATCATTGTTGGGAGCCACAACGGGAGCCGGAGGTTGATGTTGAGGCTCATCTTGAGGTGCTTGAGCTCTCCTATCAACACGAACCCAATGACCAAGAGTGTAATGAAACCCGAATCTCATAAGAGAGGATTCACCAATCTTTTGCTTTTGGGGTTCCGGAGAATCATATGAGCAATCTAGACCAAGTTTAACAAATACGTAGCTCAACATTGTCCCATAAGTGAAGGATGTGAGTGAGTCGGTTGTATGAATCTTCACTTGAAGGACCATCTCGGCGAACATGATTTTCACTAAGTTTGGTTGTTGAGCTCGGAGAAAACATTCGAGCCAAAAGTGATCGACTTGGCGGATGTGGGCAAATTTACCTTCGGATGGGTGAATGAACCATGAGATCATCAAATGTAGGAAACGGTCATGAGCATCTAGGGTAAGAACCGATCCGGTATGAGCTTCAAAATGATTTTCATCCTCAATACATTCATCTTTGAGCCCAAGGAAATTCACTAAGACGGATGGATCAACACGAAAATTCTTGCCCAAAAGGTAAGAGTCAATAGCTATAACCTCGAAACAATCCTCATTGTTGATAAGAACGACATTTGAGTAAAAAAATCAAGACCAAGTTCTTGTAGACGATGTCGGGAATGCTCAAGAAGGATAAGAAACTCCATTCTTGCAAGAGATGTAGATATCGGAAGAGAAACCGCTCGAAATTAAGCAAATCTATATCTAGAACTCGTTCTATTCGAACAATGGTATCATGAATGATTTGGAAACGAATCCTAGCATCTTGATTTCTAAGACTTTTTTGAAAAAAGAAGGGTAAGGTTTGGATGGATGTCGTCTTGGCTCGAACCTTCACCCCCTTGAGTCTTTCGTTTCTTGTTTTCCATTTAAAATTACCTAAAAACAAAGCAAGCAAGAAATTTTGAGTGTATGCATTTAAATCCTACTTCAATTCAATGAAAATCTCGTTAAGATTTTAAAATCCACTTTGAAAGTATATACATACATAAAAATTTTGTGAAGAAAAACAATTTTGAAAAAACTGTGTAAAAATATGATTAAAATCAAATATATTAGAATAAAAAATGAGATTTTAAAATTATTTTACAAGTTTGTGAAAACCCATGATATAAAACATATATTCTATACATAACTCAAACGAAATCAAAAGAAAAAGATAGAAAATACCTTAAAAGAGGGATTTTGGAAGAATTGATGGATGAAATTGCACCAAATTGTTGAAGCTTGCTTAGATTTTCGTTTAGGAGTAAAAGTCCTCAAGATTTGATGAAAAACAATAAGGTTTGAAGGGTTTTTATAGAGGAAAGATGATTTAAGGTTTTCAGGGTTTTTACTAGTTTGATAAAAAGTGAACTTGAGCATTTAAAACCTTTTAAAATAGGCTTTCCAGATACGCGTTTCGAAGCAGGCGAGACCGTTTTGAAACAAGTGTACCAAAACGTCTACGAACGTTCTGATACAATGTTGACTGTATCGAAGCCTAATAGATTGCCCGTATCGAAACACATGGGGGTCGTTTCGATACATGTCTTGGCAGAACCAAATCGTTTCGAAACCCTTTGGGGCGTTTCGAAATGCCTTGGTCTACTTGTGTTCTTTTAAGGCACCCGTATCGAAACAGGGTGACCCATTTCGATACACCAAGGCCTGGAAGTGCAAATGAGGCTCTAAAATGCAGAAAAATTGACTTTTAATGGATCCTAGATGCATAAATGATATGAATGAGCAAGTAAAACATATCAAAACACAAACATACTCCCTCTAACTATAAGCATGGATACACATAGGATCAAAAACACATAAGCATGACATTTTACAAGAAATCAAGCAAATTTAAGCACAAAAGGTCCTAAAAGGTTAAGATAGGCTAGTTAGACCTAACTCTCTCCTAAGGGACCAAAAACGTTCCTTATCTAGAGGTTTGGTAAAGATGTCCGCTAATTGATTTAAGATGTCTACATACTCTAAAACAAGATCTTCCTTAAGGACATGATCTCTAATGAAATGATGTCTTATTTCTATGTGTTTGGTTCTAGAGTGCTGGATGGGATTTTTGGTAAGACATATAGCACTAGTGTTATCACACTTAAGGGGTATGGTGTCTACCTTAATTACATAGTCTAAGAGTTGTTGTTTCATCCAAAGGAATTGAGCACAACAACTCCCTAAGGATATGTACTCAGCTTCGGTGGTAGATAAAGCTACACTATTTTGTTTCTTTGAGAACCAAGATATGAGCATACTACCTAAGAATTGGTAAGTGCCGGAAGTACTTTTCCTATATATTTTGCAACCCTCGTAATCCGCATCTGAATAAGCATGAAGGTTAAATGTTGAGTCTCTAGGGTACCAAAGACCTAAACAAGGAGTATCTCTAAGGTACCTAAAGATCCTTTTAATGGCTATAAGGTGAGACTCTCTTGGACTAGCTTGGAACCTAGCACACAAGCAAACACTAAACAATATATTTGGTCTACTTGCGGTAAGGTAAAGCAAAGAACCAATCATAGAGCGATAAAGCTTAGAGTCAACACACTTACCTCCTTCATCTTTGTCAAGCTTTGTGGACGAGCTCATTGGTGTAGCTTTAGGCTTTGCTTGCTCCAAGCCAAACTTCTTGAGCATATCCTTGATGTACTTAGCTTGATTGATGAAGATGCCATCCTTCATTTTTTTGATTTGGAGTCCCTAAAAGAATGAGAGCTCCCTCATCATGCTCATTTCAAATTCACCTTGCATCAACTTAGAAAAATCTTGACAAAGAAATTCATTAGTAGAACCGAATATAATATCATCAACATAAATTTGAACTACTAAGATATATTTGCCATTGTTTTTAATAAAAAGTCTTGTGTCCACCTTTTCTTTCTCAAAACCTTTTCCAACTAGAAATCTTGAAAGTCTTTCATACCAAGGTTTAGGAGCTTATTTTAAATCATATAAAGCTTTTGACAATTTAAAGACATGGTTTGGAAAAATAGGATCTTCAAAACCCGATGGTTGTTCCACATACACTTCTTCGTTTATAAAACCATTTAAAAATGCACTCTTGACATCCATTTGAAAATGCTTGAAATCATGATAACATGCAAATGCAAGTAGCATCCTAATTACTTTCATTCTAGCTACGGGTGCATATGTTTCATCAAAATCAATTCCCTCTTCTTGAGTGTAACCTTGAGCAACAAGCCTAGCCTTGTTTCTCACTATGTTACCACTCTCATCTAGTTTGTTTCTATATACACATTTAGTTCATATAGTAGATTTATTTCTAGGCCTATCAACTAATGTCCACACTTTACTTCTCTCAAATTGATTTAACTCATCTTGCATGGCCATAATCTAAAAGTCATCTTTTAATGCTTCTTTAACATTATTAGGCTCAATGTATGAGATAAATGCAACATGATTAAGCATTTTAAGAGAAGAGCGAGTAGTTACCCCCTTGGATGGATCACCCAAGATCTCACCATCCTTGACATAGTTGTATTCCCTTAGGTAGTTCACTTCCTTTTCCTCAAGAGACATGTCTTGCAATGCTTCTAAAGGTGGTTCTTGTGCTCCTTCCTCTTTGGTTGGAATCTCATTCACCTTTGATGATTCTCCACCATCATTGGCTTCAATGATCCCTACATCGTCATCATCACAAGAATCCTTCCTCCGAAGGAGGTTATCATCGAAAACCACATGAATAGATTCCTCTACAACCAAAGTCCTTTTGTTAAACACACGATAGGCTTTAGAGTTTAAAGAGTAACCTAGAAAAATAGTTTCATCACTTTTTGCATCAAATTTACCTAAATTATTCTTTCCATTATTTAAAACAAAACACTTGCAACCAAAAGGATGAAAATAGCTAATGTTAGGCTTTTTAGATTTTAAAATCCCATAAGGTGTTTTCTATAAAATAGGCCTAATCATTACTCGGTTTATAATATAGCAAGCGGTGTTAGTGGCTTCCGCCTAAAAATACTTAGGTAAATTATTTTCACAAAGCATAGTCCTAGTCATTTCTTCTAAAGTTCTATTTTCCCTCTCAACTACCACGTTTTTGTTGAGGAGTTCGAGGAGCCGAAAAATTATGGCTAATCCCATTTTCATTACAAAACTCATCAAAACCCATATTTTGAAATTCGGTTTCATGATCACTTCTAATATGTGAAATTTTAAGTTCAAGATTATTTTATGTTATTTTAGAAAATGTGATAAAGTTTTCTAAAACCTCATCCTTGGTGCTTAAAAAGAGAACCCAAGTATATCTAGAGTAATCATCAACAAGCACAAAAGCGTATGATTTTTCACCCAAGCTAGTAGTCCTAATTGGCCCAAAGAGATCCATATGGATCAATTGCAAACACCTACTTGTAGAAACATATTAATGGACTTAAAAGAGGCTCTATATTGTTTACCTTTAGCACATGCATCACAAATTTTATCTAATGAGATCTTGAGCTTAGGTAGGCCTCGAACTAGATTAAGGGAGACTAATTTTTCCAAAACACTAATGCTAGCATGCTCTAGTTTCCTATGCCATAACCATGCATCATTTTCATTTTGCGCAACTAAGCATGCATGGGATGTATGAATGTCATTTAGATGCACCATATATATATATATATATTGCCTATGCGATGACCAATGAGCATTGTTTTATTAGATTTAATGTCAACTACTCTACATCCATTTACATCAAACATGACATTAAACTCTTTATCACACAATTGACTTATACTTAACAAGTTATGTTTTATATCATCGACATACAAAACATTTTCACTAAGTATAGAAGAGTGATTACCTATGGAGCCAATACCCTCAATGTGGCCTTTGGAGTTGTCGCCAAATGTTATTACTCCTCCACTTTTTGGCTTTAATTCCATGAATTGACTCTTGTCTCATGTCATGTGCCTCGAGCATCCACTATCAAGGTACCATGAATTTTGACTTTGTGTTTTGGCCTTGAAGCAATGCCCCCTACAAACAAAGAGATTAAGCTTTGATTTTTGGTACCCAAATCATTTTGGGTCCATGAGTGTTAGCTCCCAAAATATTGGTTCTCGTAGGAATCCAAGGTGACATGGCAATAATGTTATTAGATTTGACAAGTTCCTTAGGAATCCATACACTTCTAATTCTTTTAGTTAAATTATGCCTATTGGAGCCACTTTTTTGTAGTTAAAATTATTTCTTTTTACAAAGTTGGTTTTTGAAGATTCACCTTTTTCAACCCTAGAAGAACCAATATATTTGAAAGAATTTTTGAGCTCTTTTAGCTCATTCACCAATTTTTTGTGTTCATCATTACAATGAGAAAGAAGGTTATTTAAATCAATGTTTTCTTGTTCAAAAAACTTCAAATCATCTTGTAAGCTTAAAACCTTTTTCTCAAAATCCGAGTTAGCTTTAGAGAGTGAATCATTTTGAGCTTTCAAATTCGAAATGACCTTTTTATTTTTCAAAACGGACTCCTTATATTTCTCTACTAACTCACCATATACCTCATGTAACTCATCGTATGTATCATGAAATTCATCAAATGTAAAATCAAAGCAAGATGAGTTAGAGGTTACAATCGAATCCTCCTCAAGAGCCATGAGGCAAAGGTTGGCCACTTCATGTTCCTCATCCTCGAATGACTCCTCAACACTCCAAGTAGAAAGCTTAGCTTTGAGTTTCTTCTTCTTCTTAAAGCCCTTCTTCTTGAGTTGAGGGCAATCGGAACGTATGTGACCCGACTTCTTGCACTCAAAGCAAATGATCGGATCCATTTCTACTTTTTGCCTTTGTTCTCGAAGTCCATCTTTCTTTGAAATTTTCACCCTCGGATGGACTTCATGAACCGTGAGAATCGTTTGGCTATTATAACCAACTCCTCAAAGTCTTCCTCCTCACTAGAAGAGCTCTCCTCTTGTAAAGAGGCTTTGAGAGAAACTCCTAGCTTCTTCTTCTTTTCCACCTCATGCTTCTCTATTCTTCTCCCTTCCTTCTTTTTTTCTTCTTCTCTTCCTTGTTTCATGATCTCATGTGTAAGAAGAGAACCAACGAGCTCATCAAGCTTCAAAGTCTTCAAATTCTTAACTTCAATGATGGTTGTTCTTTTACCATCCCAAGACTTCGGGAGAGAGTATAGAAGCTTCCTTACTAGCTTATCTTCGGGAATCACTTCACCGAATCCTTTTAGACCTTTAAAGATGATCGAAAATTGATCAAACATCTTTGAGACGCTCTCATCGGGGGTCCATCTTGAAATTTTCATAGCTCAAATTTAACAACCTGATCTTCATCTCCGTCACGTTGCTAGTACCTTCATAAGTCGTCTCTAAAGTGTCCCACACTTCTTTCGTGCTTTCGATAGATGAAACTTTTGAGTAGATATCCGAACCAAGTGCACAAAATATAATGTGTAGAGCTTTGTCGTTGACTTGCATCCTTCGTCTATCTTCCTCGGTCATCTTCGACTTCACCTTTGGGACTAGTCTTCCTTCATCATTCTTTTAACTGGAATGTAAGGACCTTCTTCCACTACATCACAAACCATATAATTTGTGGACTTGATGAAGAGACGCATCCAATTCTTCCAATATGGGTAGTTGTCCCCATTGAAGAAAGGTGATTTAGTGGTGGATTGTGACTCGTAAAGGTTAGAGGTTGAAGTAGATGCCATGGATTATCTTTGAACTTGATCACACTCTCTAGGAACTCCTCTTGTGGTTGTTAATCCTTCAAAAGAGGTAGGCTCTAATACCAATTGTTGAGTGGATCGTTGAATCGATTTAAGCCAAGAGAGGGTGAATTGGATTTTTAGAAAGTTTGGTAGTGAAGTGGTAAAATAAAAATATTAAGACAAGGCACTTAGAGTGGTTCAAGTTCCAATTGAACTCTACACCCACTACCTTAGCTCCCACTAAGGATTTTCCAACAACTCCACAAGTTGATCTTCCCCTTTTTTAGGCTTAGAAGGAAACCTTTACACAATGGTCAATTTTCTGCCTAAAATTGACCCAATCCTCACACAATGTTTACAAAGAAGATGAAGGCAAATAACAAGTATCTCTCAATATAATTTTTTCCCAATTACAAGCACTCAACCCAATTGAATCCAAAAAGATAAGAATTACAATGAACCACAATTGGGGTTTTACAAGAAATATGGAATTTTTGCACAAGAGCTTGAATTTGATGTTTGGATCTTTCTCTTAAGATCAATAGTTGTTGCTGATGCTTTTAGGACTCCGTTTTATACATTCTCATTGATATCTAGCCGTTGGGGTTGTTGTCATCATAATTATAGTCATTGGGATGTAATCTTCACACATTAAATGCAATTATGCAACTACTCGTTTCGAAATGATCGAACATGTTTCGAAACAGACCAAAATAGAAATAGTCGTTGGGGTAAAATTAATAGATCGTATCGAAACGGACCAGATCGTTTCGATGCACTAAGAGCTCGTTCCGAAACGTGCTAAGGCTTGTTTCGAAACATTTTGCCTCTGCCAAAACCCATATCAAAACGGCTTAAAACGTTTCGATACACCTTAACCGTTTTCTGAAAATTAGTTATAAAATTTGCAACGGTCATATTTTTGAATCCAAGTTTGAAAATCGTTTCGATACTTCTATATTGAAACGGTTCAATCCGTTCTATTGTTCTTCATTCGTTTCGAAACATGGAGACTTGATTCGATACCACGTATCGAAACGGGAAGGCCTGTTTCGAAAAACATGTTAACAGTTTCAAAATGTTCTGAAATGTATAAGGGACGTTCCGAAACGATGACCCGAAAATCACTGTTTTGTCTTGGAAAACACTTAGAATAATTTTCAAAAACATTGGTTTTGACTTGGACCATTTTGTGAAACCGATAAATTGATTTTGATACAACTAAAGAATTTAAGGACTAAATTGAAAATGAGAAAAATGAATTTTTAAGTCCTCAAACCTCTCAATATGTTTAAAGGAAAATGCCTAAGTTAAAAACTTATTTTATCAAAACTTTTCTAAGTGTTCTTGAAGCCAAAACAGTAATTTTCGAGTCACCGTTTCGAAACGGCCTTAGGCGTTCCGAAACACTTTTGAAACTGTAAACCCTTGTTTCGAACGGTTTTGAAACTGTGAACCCTTGTTTCGAAACGGCTTAAGAACACCGAGACACCGTATCGAAACAACCTCAAACATTTCGAAACGGCATTCAAGTCAAATTTAAAAAATATGACCGTTGAAGTTTTTAACTGATTTTATACTGATCGTTAAGGCGTATCGAAACACCTTCAGTCTGTTTCGATACATGCTTTGACAGTAGCTAAAATGTTTCGAAACGTGTTTCGAAACGGCTCTTAGCGTATCAAAACAGTCGTAACAGTTTCGATACGGGCTCTTTAATGCACCCCAATGGCTCTTTCTATTTTGGTCTGTTTCGAAACAGGATTGGGCGTTTCGAAATTGGTGGTTGCAGACTGCACTTATGGAGGAAAGATAGCATCCCCAACGGCTCTATTGACGAATGCAACAACCACAACGGCTAAAATTCAATGAGAAGGTATAAAAGGGACCTCTAAAAGCTTCAGCAACAATTATTGATCCAAAAGAAAACATTCAAACATCAAATCCAAGCATTTGTGCCTAAATCCCATTATTGTCTTGTAACCCCAATTATATTTTTCATTCATATCATTTCAATTGGGTTGAGTGCTTGTAATTGGGATACCTTGTGTATTGAGAGATACTTGTTTTAGCCAATAACTTCTTTGTTATTCTTGTGTGAGGATTGGGTCAAATTTTGGGTAGAAAATTTGACCGATATTGTAACGGTTACCTCCTTAGCCTAGAAAAGGGGAAGAACAATTAGTGGAATTGTTGAAAATCCTTAGTGAAGCTAAGGTAGTGGATGTAGAGTTCGATTGGAACATGAACCACTCTAAATTCCCTTGTCTACCAATTTTATTTGTCAATTCCACTTCCAAAAAGGTATAAAAAGGTTTGATCGCTTCTCAACCATCGTCAACGGGCTTAAGGGCTTTGAAGAGACTATCCCGGAAGATAAACTTGTCCGGAAGCTACTCTACTCACTTCCCGAATCTTGGGATGGGAAGAGAACTGCCATCATCAAGGCTAAAAACTTGAAGACTCTAAAACTTGATGAGCTAGTGGATTCTCTCCTTACTCATGAAATTATGAAGCAAGGAAGGGAAGAAGAAAAGAAGAAGGAAGAGAAAATAGTGGAGAAGCTAGAGGTGGAAAAGAAGAAGAAAATGGGAGTGGCTCTCAAAGCTTCATTACTTGAGGAGAGAACTTCTAGTGAGGAGGATGATTTAGAAGAATTGACTATGATAGCCAAAAGATTCTCACATTTCATGAGATCCAACCGAGGAAGGAAGATTCAAAGACAGATGGACTTCAAGGGTAAAAACAAAGAAGAAGAGAGGGATCAAATTATTTGTTTCGAGTGCAAAAAGCCCGGTCACATTCGTTCGGAGTGCCCTCAACTCAAGAAGAAGAGCTTTGAGAAGAAGAAAAACCTCAAAGCCAAGCTTGCTACTTGGAGTGATGAGGAGTCATCCGAGGATGATGAACAAGAAGTGGCCAACCTTTGCCTCATGGAACTTGAGGAGGTTTCCTCCATGGTAACCTCTAACTCATCATCTTTTGACTTTACATTTGATGAATTAAATGATGCATATGATGAGTTGCAAGAGGTTTATGATGAGTTAGTTGAGAAATACAAAGAGTCGGTCATTAGGAATAAGAAAATTATTTTAGAATTAAATGATAAAAATGACTCACTCTCTCAAGCTAACTTAAAATTTGAGAAAAAGATTTTAGGTTTGAAAGATGAACTTAAATTTTTCCAAGATGAAAATGTAGACCTGAATAATCTTCTTTCTCAATGCAATAGTGAACACCAAAAGGTGTTAGGTGAGCTTAACAAGATCAAAGAGTCTTTTAAATATGTTGGTAATGTGAAGCATGAAAAAGGTGAATCATCTAAAACAAACCAACCTAGGAGAAAGACTAATAACTACAAACAAAGTAGCTTCCCTAGACATAATAGAATAAAAAGATTAGAAGTGTATGGGTTCCTAAGGAACTTGTCAAATCTAATAATATTGTTGCTATGTCACCTTGGATTCCTAAGGGAACCAAGCTATTGGGAGCTAACACTCGTGGACCCAAAATGATTTGGGTACCAAAAACAAAAGTTTAATATCTTTGTTTGTAGGGGAGCATTGCTACAAGGCCAAAGCACAAAGTCAAAATTCTTGGTACCTTGATAGTGGATGCTCGAGGCATATGACCGGAGACAAGAGTAGATTCATGGACTTAAAGTCAAAAAGTGGAGGAGTGGTGACATTTGGTGACAACTCCAAAGGCCACATTAAAGGTATTGGCTCCATAGGTAATCACTCTACCATTTTTATTGAAAATGTCTTGTATGTCGATGGTCTTAAACATAATTTGTTGAGCATAAGTCAATTATGTGATAAAGGATTTAATGTCTTATTTGATAAAAATGAGTGTAAAATTGTTGACATTAAATCAAATAATATTATGCTCATAGGTCATCGCATATGTAAAATTTACATGGTGCATTTAGATGACATACATACATCCATGCATGTTTAGTAGCTCAAAATGAAAATGATGCATGGCTATGGCATAGGAAACTAGGACATGCTAGCATTAGTGTTTTAGAAAAATTAGTTTCCCTAGATCTAGTTAGAGGTTTACCCAAAATTAAGTTCTCAAATGATAAAATTTGTGATGCATGCTTTAAGGGTAAACAACATAAGTCATCCTTTAAATCCATTAATGATGTTTCTACAAGTAGGTGTTTACAACTTATTCATATGGATTTATTTGGGCCTATTAGGACTGAGAGCTTGGGTGGTAAATCTTATGCATTTGTACTTGTTGATGATTTTTCTAGATTTACTTGGGTTCTATTTTTAAGTACTAAAGATGAGGGTTTGAAGAGTTTTTAAATGAAAAAGGCATTAGCCACAATTTTTCGGCTCCCCGAACTCCTCAACAAAATGGGGTAGTTGAGAGGAAAAATAGAATTTTACAAGAAATGGCTAGAACCATGCTTTGTGAAAACAATTTACCTAAATATTTTTGGGCAGAAGCCACAAACACCGCTTGCTACATTATAAACCGAGTAATGATTAGGCCAATTTTAAAATCTAAAAAGCCTAACATTAGCTATTTTCATCCATTTGGTTGCAAGTGTTTTGTTTTAAATAATGGAAAAGTTATCTTAGGTAAATTTGATGCAAAAAGTGATGAAGCTATTTTCATAGGATATTCCTTAAACTCTAAAGCCTATCGTGTATTTAACAAGAGAACTTTAGTAGTAGAAGAATCTATACATGTATTCGATGATAATCTCCTTCCAAGGAAGGATTCTTGTGATGATGATGATGTAGGAATCATAAATGCCTTTGATGGAGGACAAACTTCAAAGGAGGATGAGATTCCAACAAAAGAAGAGGACACACAAGATCCACCGTTTGAAGCCTTGAAGGACTTGGATCTTGAGGAAAAGGAAGTGAGCTACACAAGGGAGTTCAACTATGTCAAAGGTGGTGAAATCTTGGGTGATCCATCCAAGGGGGTAACCACTAGATCTTCTCTTAAACTTATGAACCATGTTGCATTTATCTCATGCATAGAGCCTAAGAATATAAAAGAAGCATTAAAAGATGATTTTTGGATTATGGCTATGCAAGAAGAGTTAAATCAATTTGAGAGAAGTAATGTTTGGACATTAGTTGATAGGCCTAGTAATCAATCTACTATAGGAACTAAATGGGTCTTTAGGAACAAACTAGATGAGAGTGGTAACATTGTGAGAAATAAAGCTAGATTAGTAGCACACGGTTACACTCAAGAAGAGGGAATTGGTTTTGATGAAACCTATGCTCCTGTAGCTAGAATGGAAGCCATTAGGATGTTGCTTGCATATGCATGTTATCATGATTTCAAGCTTTTTCAAATGGATGTTAAAAGTGCATTTTTAAATGGTTTTATAAATGAGGAAGTGTATGTGGAACAACCACCGGGTTTTGAAGACTCAAAATTTCCAAATCATGTTTTTAAACTTACTAAAGCACTTTATGGTTTAAAATAAGCTCCTAGAGCTTGGTATGAAAGACTTTCAAACTTTTTAATTGAAAAAGGTTTTGAAAAAGGTAAGGTGGACACTACACTCTTTATAAAAAGGTATAAAAATGACATCTTCATCAATCAATCAAGCAAAGTTAATGCATGGTGAATTCGAGATGAGCATGATAGGGGAGCTCTCATTCTTTTTCGGACTTCAAATCAAGCAAAGGAAGGATGACACCTTCATCAATCAAGCAAAGTACATCAAGGATATGCTCAAGAAGTTTGGCTTGGAGAATGCAAAGCCTCGAGCCACACCAATGAGCTCATCTACAAAGCTTGACAAAGATGAAGGAGGTAAGTGTGTTGACTCTAAGATTTACCGTTCTATGATTGGATCATTGTTTTACCTTACTTCAAGTAGACCGGATATCTTGTTTAGTGTTTGCTTTTGTGCTAGGTTTCAAGCTAGTCCTAGAGAGTCTCACCTTATAGCCGTTAAGAGAATCTTTAGGTACCTTACAGATACCCCTTGTTTAGGTCTTTGGTACCCTAGAGACTCCACTTTCAACCTTCATGCTTATTCGGATGCGGATTATGGGGGGTGTAAAATCGATAGAAAGAGTACTTCGGGAACTTGTCAATTCTTAGGTAGTATGCTCATATCTTGGTTCTCTAAGAAACAAAATAGTGTACCCTTATCTACCACCGAAGCCGAGTACATATCCTTAGGGAGTTGTTGTGCTCAAGTCCTTTGGATGAAGCAACAACTCTTAGATTATGGTATTAAAGTTGAAACCATACCCCTTAAGTGTGATAACACTAGTGCCATATGTTTGACAAAAAATTCCATCCAACACTCTAGAACCAAACATATAGAAATAAGACATCATTTCATTGGAGATCATGTCGTTAAGGAAGATGTTGTTATAGAGTATGTTGACACCTTAAACCAACTAGCGGGCATATTTACAAAGCCTTTAGATAAAGAGCATTTTTGGTCCCTTAGGAGAGGGTTAGGTCTAACTAGCCTATCTTGACCTTTTAGGACCTTTTTGTCCTTAAATTGCTTGATCTCTTGAAAATGCCATATTTATGTGTTTTTACTCCTAATTTTATCCATGCTTATAGTTAGGGGGAGTATGTTTATGTTTGCACATGTTATTCCTGCTCATTCACGTCATTCATGCAAATTAGGACTTCATAAAATCTATTTTTCTGCACTTTTAGAGCCTCATCTGCACTTCCAGGCCCAGGTGTATCGAAACGGGTCCAAGTGTTTCGATACAGGTGCCTTAAAAATTCATCTGAGAGAAGGGTGTTTCAAAACGCCTTAAAAGGGTTTCGAAACGTTTTTTCTACTGCCAAGGGGTGTATCGAAACGTGTTTCGATACGAGTCAACGTGGGATTCGATACGGTCAAAGCCGTATCGAAACAATCAGCTAGACTTGAAACACCAGTCAACGTTCGGTGCCCGTGTTTTGGAACGGTCGAAACCTATTCCGAAACGGGTTTGCGGACAGCTTTAAAGGGGTTTTTTAAAGTTAAACTTTCACTTTAATTAAAACTCTCTCAAACCCTAAAAACCCTAAATCGATTTTTTCCTATAAAAACCCTCTAAATCTCATTGTTTTTCACCAAATCTTGAGGGCTTTTACACTCAATCACAAGTCTAAGCAAGCATCAACAATTTTGTGCAAGTTTTTCCATCTATTCATCCAAAATCCCAATCTAAGGTATATTTTCATCTTTTTCTTTTTCCTTCAATTTTTATTCGAATCATAGGTTAGAAAATTTTAATTTTGTATAGATTATATGTTTTTCTACTTGGGTTTTTCAAATATTGTGAATTTTTTTCAAAATCTTAAATTTTTTTATTCGAATATATGATTTTTCACGTATTTTTTTACTATTTTTTATTTTATTATTAATTTTTTTCTCTTAATTTTTTTTTTGTTTCTATGCTCTTAAAATTTGTTTTAAACCTAAGTGGGATTTACCATTGGATTGAATTAAGGACTTTCATGCATACACTTCAAATTTAGTTACAAATTTCTTGCTATATGTTTTTAGGATTTTTTTAATGGATCCCGCTAACAAGAAACGTAAGGCACCTCAATCGAGTGAAGCTTCAAACCAAGCCGCTATCCGTCCCAACCTTACTCAACTTTTTCTTAAGAGTCTCCGAACTACCGCGATGAAGGAGCGTTTCACATATGTCAAGGAGATTATCGTTCGTCGTGAGCGTGTAGTTGACATCTCGTTCCTTGACTCCGAGCGCTTTCTCCTCTGTTATCTCCACCGTTTACAAGAATGGGGCTTCCTTAGTTTCTTGAGTATCCCGGATATTTTCTACAAGCATATGGTTCTTATATTCTACTCGAATGCCCAACTTATTAATAGTGAAGACAACTCCGAAGTTGTTGGCATTGAGTCTCTTATCTTGGGGAAGAAGGTTGTCATTGACATCCCTTATTTAGAGGCTACCTTTGGTCTCAAGAACGAAGGAATCAAGGATGAGACTCATTTTGGTTCTCACACTGGTTCAGTGCTTGCCTTGGATGCTCACGATAGGTTCCTCCACTTAATGATCTCGTGGTTTATTCGCCCCTCCAAAGGTAAATTCTCTCACGTTCGTCAAATAGATTATTTTTGGCTTGAATGTTTTCGTCGTGGAGAGCGCCCAAATCTTGTCAAGATCATGTTCGCCAAGATGGTGAATAATGTCAAGCTCCGTGAAACCGATGCACTCAAGTCCTTCACTTATGGGATTGTTTTAAGTCATATCTTTGGCGTGCTTAAACTTGATTGCACCTATGACTCTCCGGAACGCCGCAAGCAAAAACATGGTGAATCTTCTCTCCGCAAGTCCGGATTTCATTACATCAACAATGGCCAATGGGAACGTGTTGATAGGGAAGCACCTCCACCTCAAGTTCAACCTCAACCACAAGCTCCGGTTGCCAGCAATGAAACTCTCACGGCTTTTCTCACCGAGCGGTTCAACACAATGGAGGCGAGTCTTGGTACTATAAATACTCGATTGCAATCCATGGATAATCGACTCACGTCCCTTGAGAACCAACATCAGTCTATGGACATGTCCTCCACTTTTTATGGTCAATGGATGGATTTTCGTCGCTCTCAAACTAGGAACGATGATGATTCCATGGATGATGATGGTTACAACGACGAGGCTTAGGATTCTTATATCATATCATATTAGCTTATCATATTAGGATTAAGTTTGCATCTTTATTTCCTTTATGTTTTATGAACCTATGCTTTGATTATTTTGTTTGGGATTAAGCTTTGAACATTATTGTTTAAGATTTAAGTTTTGGATATTTGAAATCTATGAATTTATATTATGTTGCTTATTGCTTATTGCTTTTAACCTTGTTTCTTCTCTTTAAGCCTTGTTTATTATTTTTGATCTAACAAAAAGGGGGAGAAGTAATCTAAGAGCCAAAATTCGTTTTAAATGTTTTAAGTGTTTTTAAGTTTTAAAACTTGGATTTAAATCTTTTTAAAACTTTAAAACCCATCTTAAATTGATGGGGAGTTAGAATGTATTTAAAATTTTCAAAACTCTTAAAAATTGTAACTTTGGTTTTGTTATATCAAAAAGGGAGAGATTGTGAAACCGATAAATTGATTTTGATATAACTTAAGAATTTAAGGACTAAATTGAAAATGAGAAAACAAATTTTTAAGTCCTCAAACCTCTCTATATGTTTAAAGGAAAATGCCTAAGTTAAAAACTTATTTTATCAAAACTTTTCTAAGTGTTCTTGAAGCCAAAACAATGATTTTCGAGTCACCATTTTGGAACGGCCTTAGGCGTTCCGAAACACTTTTGAAACTATAAACCCTTGTTTCAAAACGTGTATCGAAACGGTTTTGAAACTGTGAACCCTTGTTTCGAAACGGCTTAAGAACATCGAGACACCGTATCGAAACGACCTCAAACATTTCGAAACGGCATTCAAGTCAGATTTAAAAAATATGATCGTTGAAGTTTTTAACTGATTTTAACTGATTTGATATTGATTGTTAAGGCGTATCGAAACACCTTCAGTCCGTTTCAATACGAGCTTTGACAGTAGCTAAAATGTTTCAAAATGTGTTTCGAAACGACTCTTAGCATATCGAAACAGTCGTAACCGTTTCGATACGGGCTCTTTATTGCACCCCAACGGCTCTTTCTATTTTGGTCTGTTTCGAAACAGGATCGGGCGTTTCGAAACGGGTGGTTGCAGACTGCATTTATGGAGGGAAGATAACATCCCCAACGGTTCTATTGATGAATGGAACAACCACAATAGCTAGAATTCAATGAGAAGGTATAAAAGGGACCTCTAAAAGCTTCAGCAACAACTATTGATCCAAAAGCAAACATCCAAGCATCAAATCCAAGCATTTGTGCCTAAATCCCATTATTGTCTTGTAACCCCTAATTGTATTTTTCATTCTTATCATTTCAATTGGGTTGAGTGCTTGTAATTGGGCTACCTTGTGTATTGAGAGATACTTGTTTTAGCCAACAACTTCTTTTTTATTCTTGTATGAGGATTGGGTCAAATTTTGGGTAGAAAATTTGACCGATATTGTAACGGGTACCTCCTTAGCCTAGAAAAGGGGAAGAGGAATTAGTGGAATTGTTGAAAATCCTTAGTGAAGCTAAGGTAGTTGATGTAGAGTTCGATTGGAACTTGAACCACTATAAATTCCCTTGTCTACCAATTTTATTTGTCAATTCCACTTCCAAAAAGTTTAAAAACCCAATTCACCCCCCTCTTGGTTTATATATATCATTCGATCCACTCAACACATTTGCTTAGAGATTTTGGGAAGTTTTGAGGACTTAAAAATTTATTTTATCTTTTTCAATTTTGTCCTTAAATTCTTAGTTATATCAAAATCAATTCATTAGTTTTACATAACCTCTCTTGGGGGATTCAAGGGAACATCAACTATGGTAATTCAAATCAGCAACAAAATCTGTCAGAACCACACGGTTCACGACAGAATATGCCATGGAAAAACAAAAAGGGTTTTGCATCTTCATCCAATAGCAATTTGTTGGAAGCTACACTCAAGGATTTCATGACATCTACTAAGGAATTTATGGCATCTACTAATACATTGCTCCAAGATCACTCCATGGCTATTAAGAATCAATGAGCTTTGCTAAAAAAGTCATAGTTCATCCTTGCGATCTTTGGAAACCCAAGTGGCTCAAATTGCTCAAGCATTACATGTGCGACCCCAAGGAAATCTGCCTAGTGATACTGAAGTCACTAAAAAGCATGGCAAAGAGCAATGCAGTGCTATCACATTGAGGAGTGGTACCCAACTTAGCGCTAAAGATGAGTTTAGGGGAAAGAAGAAAGAAGACTATGTTCCTGAGGAAGTGCAAGAGGAACCAGAACTGCAAGCTGAAACATCTTGTGAGAAGGAGAAAGATGGGGAACTAGTGAATGAGACTATCGAAGATGTCCTTGAGAAACTACGGTTATCTTGCAATTGGCCGACCGATCTCATGTACACCCAGAAGGAAGTATAGAAGATGTAGTGGTGAAGGTGGACAGGTTCATCTTTTCAGTCGACTTCCTTATTCTTGATTGCGAGGCGGGTGATAATGTACCCATTATTTTGGGGCGGCCATTTCTAGCAACCGGTAGAATTCTGATAGACTGTGAAGAGGGTGAGTTTACTATGAGGGTGGCTGATCAAAAGGTGACCATCAATGTCTTCAACACTCCTAAATATGTGGATGAACATGAAGAGTGTTAGTACATGGATGCTACAGCAGAAAGGGAGACTGCAGACTTTTGCTGCAGCAATTTCTTAGAAATGGATGAATATGAGCATATTCAAGCAGAAGACAACGAGGAGGACTACGAGATCGAGCGTGAGGAATTTGAGGAATTTCCAGAAGGCGTGGAACAATCGAGCTTGCTCGAAGCTAAACCAGGTACGCACTTTGAACCTCTTGATTTTTCAGAATTTATTCATCCTAAGCCTTCACTTGAGCATGCTCCAACATTAGAGTTAAAGCTCTTGCCATATCATCTTAAATATGCTTATTTGGGAAGCAATGAAACTTTGCCTATGGTAATCTCATCTAGTCTTACACCTAAACATGAGTCTAGTCTAATAAATATGTTGTCGCAACATAAAAGAGCTTTAGGTTGGACTATGGTTGACTTAAAAGGGATAAGCCCTACTATTTGCATGCATAAAATTTTGCTTGATGTTGTCACAACAATTCTATTGAACCCCAAAGAAGGCTTAATCCCATAATGAAGAAGGTGGTGATGAAGGAGATAATCAAGTGGCTTGACGCTGGTGTAGTCTATCCCATATCAAACAGCTCGTGGGTTAGTCCAGTCTAATGTATGCCTAAAAAGGAGGCATCACCGTGGTGAGTAACGATGAGAATGAATTATTACCAACAAGGACTGTAACGGAATGGAGGATTTGCATGGACTATAGGAAGCTCAACAAAGCTACCAAGAAGGACCATTTCCCTCTCTCATTCATTGATCAAATGCTAGATAGATTGGCGGGAAAAGCATTCTATTGTTTCCTTGACAGATACTCAGGGTACAACCATATTGCTATAGCACCTGAGGACCAAGAAAAGACGACATTCACATGTCCGTATGGTACCTATGCTTTTAGAAGAATGCCCTTTGGACTCTGCAATGCCCCAGCAACTTTTTAGAGGTGTATGTTGGTCATTTTCTCATATATGGTTGAGGAATTTTTTAGAAGTCTTTATGGATGATTTTTCA
Organism: Hibiscus tridactylites; assembly: GCA_958450335.1. Lineage (NCBI taxonomy): Eukaryota > Viridiplantae > Streptophyta > Magnoliopsida > Malvales > Malvaceae > Hibiscus > Hibiscus tridactylites. The sequence goes on along the minus strand of OY288269.1, from coordinate 69,511,532 downwards.
GTCTCCGGGGAAGATTTTGATTCATACCTGGGAAATTTGGCTAAAGTGCTAAAGCGATGTGAAGAAGCTGATTTGGTGCTCAATTAGGAGAAATGTCATTTTAAGGTGACCGAAGGAACAATCTTGGGTCACAAAATATCGAAGAACGACATTGAGGTGGATAGGGTGAAGATTGAAGTAATTGAGAAGCTACCTCCTCCTCCTACCAATGTGAATAGCATCAGAAGTTTCTTAGGCCATGTTGGCTTCTATAGAAGGTTCATCAAGGACTTCTCCAAGATCTCCAAGCTACTGTGGAATTTGCTACAGCAAAATTAGCCCTTCATATTCGATGAAAAATGTCTCAGCGCTTTCAAGGAACTGAAGGAGAAACTTACCTCAGCACCTATTGTTGTTCCACCTGATTGGAGCTCACCTTTTGAGTTGATGTGCGACGCAAATGACTACGTAATAGAAGCAGCTCTTGGACAACGCCGAGGTAAACTATTTCATGTTATTTATTATGCTAGCCACACATTGAATGATGCACAAATCAACTACACCACAACTGAAAAAGAATTGTTGGATGTTGTATTTGCCTTTGATAAGTTTAGGTCATATTTAATAGGCACTAAAGTTATTGTTCTCACCGATCACTCGGCTATTAAATACTTAGTGACCAAAAAGGATGCTAAACCTAGACTTATTTGGTGGATACTACTCTTGCAAGAATTTGATTTGGAAGTTAGAGATAGAAAGGGGTGTGAAAACCAAGTAGCCGACCATCTTTCTAGGTTAGAAAACAATAAAGAAAAACACGATGAAATGGAAATTAAGGAGGAATTCCCTGATGAGAAAATATTATATGCTGCAGGAATCCTTTGGTATGTTGATATTGTTAACTTTCTCGTTAGTGATATTTTGCCTCCTGGTTTGAATAGACAGAGACAAAGGAAATTCAGGCATGATGCAAGATCCTATTTTTGGGGACGAGCCATATTTGTTCAAACAAGGTGATGACAAGATCATTAGACGGTGTGTCCCTGAAAAAGAGCACAAGGAGATACTCTTCCATTGTCATTCATCTCCTTATGGCAGGCATTTCAGAGGAACTAGGATTGTGCAAAGGTCCTACAGTTGAGATTCTATTGGCCCACTCTCTTTAAGGATGCTCACGCATTTTATCAATCATGTGATCGATGTCAAAGGACGGGTAACATTTCAAGGAGGCATGAAATGCTATTGCAAGGAATCTTGGAGGTCGAACTTTTTGATGTATGGGGAATAGACTTCATGGGACCATTTCCTTCATCTTATGGAGACTTATACATTCTTTTGGTTGTGGACTACATATCTAAATGGGTTGAAGCAGTTGCTACTCCAAGGAATGACTCCAAGACCATCATGAAATTCCTTCACAAGAATATCTTCACAAGATTCGGTACACCAAGAGCAATTATCAGTGATGAAGGAACCCACTTTGACAACAAGTTGATTGCTAGAGCATTACAGAGGTATGATGTGAAGCATAAGATTGTTACAGTGTTGAATGTGTAAAAGTTCTATATTTTACCCCATATTTAACCCATATTTCTACTGCATTCAAGCATAATTCAATGCATTTAGGATAGATTTCATTCATACATCACAATTATATTAAATGGCACAGTTGCTACTGAAATTGGTTACTTTTGCAGGTAGTTGTTGTAGCAGACGCAGGGCAGTGGAGAAGCAGAGCTGGAACACAAGACTGCAGACGAGAAGAAAGATGCTGCCATGGCCGCTGTCGTGGTAGCCAATGACGGCAACAATGTTGAAGGGAAGAAGTGAAGTGGATCTCGACATAAAGAGGAAATTAAGCCGGTATGTCGTGGAGCACTCTTATATTTTTCTGAGCCCTAGATCAGAATGAAGGCCAAGCCCAAAGTTCAAGGAAGAAACTCCAAGCAAGAAGAGTGGACGAATTAAAGACGTCTACTCTGAATTATTAGTCTTTAATAGAGTTGTACTTTAATTTAAACTTGTATTCTTGCCATATTAGAAAACTTGAACCCAATGCCTATATAAAGGCATGTAATTCGACCTAGGGAAGGATATCTTTCTCTCTAGCCGTCTTCCCCTAAACCCTAGTCGTTTTCCCCCTTCTCATCATGTTCTAAACTTCCCCTAGGGCTAAGGGTTGATTCTGTAAAGTAGTTGCAAGGATTGCATTTGTTTTAGGAATTTTTTTGTTCAATAAAATAGACTTCAAGTTTCCTTATTCTGGTTTTCAACATCTTGCAAGAGTATCGGGAGAGCATTGTGAGATTATACATTTACTTAAAATCGAGAGAGTTAAGTATACGAAAGGAATAAGTACGGGTTCTCTAGTGTATGGTTGAACTATCTCGGACCTAGGGATAGGACGAGGTTAAGTGGCTAAGGAAGAATTCAACAACATCGGTGTTCATCCTTCTATTCACGCTGGGAGGTATCATCAAAGACGTGTTCATCGACAGACTTGGACCTAAGGATAGGCCAAGGCACAGTAAGGATTCTTGCCAAGCTTGAAGTACAGAGTTGTGTGATCGCTGCTGCGACAACAACAGACCGTTGCCGCTGCAGGTGCTGTCGTGATAGGCGCAACGACAGAACAGACAGTCCTAGACATTGCAACACCTACATTACTGAGAAAATCAATACCGGCCCATTTTCTCTATCCTGATTTCTCTACTCTTTTATCTTCAGTACTTTTTATTATTCCCTCACAAACAATTAAAATTATCTTTTCTTTGTGCAGCAATTCAAGGTTAAGGCTATTTCCAGTCCTCGTGGATTCGACATCTGATACCTTGTGTATCACTTTACTACTTTCGTCGTGTACACTTGCACTCTATTGCGATAGACTCTTTTACACGCAACATACAACATATCATCCTCAGACTAATGGTCAGGTTGAAATCTAAAATAGAGAAATCAAGTAGATACTTGAGAAAGTGGTCAACCCAAAAAGGAAGGTTTGGTCTTCTAAGCTTGATGAAGCTCTTTGGGCTTACTGTACAGCTTACAAGACACCTTTGGGAATGTCACCATTCAAGCTAGTCTATGGAAAAACTTATCATCTACCTGTTGAACTTGAGCACAAGGCCTATTGGGCCATTTAGAAGCTCAACATAGATGCACAACTGGCTGGAGAAAGAAGGCTCTTAGAGTTGAATGAAATGGAAGAATTCATATTGCAGGCCTATGAGAATGCGCGCTTATATAAGGAGAAAACAAACAAGTGGCATGAAAAACATCTTTTTTTGCGACATTTCTTAGAAGGGCAACAAGTGCTCCTTTATAACTCCAAACTTAAACTCTTCTCAGGTAAGCTGAAGTCACGATGGTCAGGTCCTTTCCTAGTCCACAAGGTTTATTCCCATGGTGCAGTGGACATCAAGAAGCTTGATGATGATACAGTAGTCAAGATAAATGGACAATGTCTGAAGCTTTACAATAGAGCCCCAGTTTTGCGTGATAAGTCCTCTTTTATCCTCCATGATGCTTAAGAGTTTAAACTCCTTTTTTCTTTTCTGTTTTGCTACAACATTTTTATATTTTTATGTCCATAAATAATATAGTTTAATCTTTATCCTTATTTCTTACTCTAGGCTTTAATCCATTTTGTCTTTTTGCTTTATTATGCTTTAAGGTCAGGGTTGTTTGTTTCCGTCTTAGCAACCCCAGGGACGCAGGTGGTAGGTCAGTGTGCAACGACGTATCAGGCTTTTGTCTTTATAAGGATACAAGGAATGGAAAATTAAACTTTTCCATCATGAGAGGAAGCCGGCTCAAAAAGGGCAAAAAGAGGGGAAATTAATTAACCCTTTCACTTTTTCATTTAAAGAAAACCCTAGCAATTATTACCTAGTTATTGTCTCTTTCTTCTTTTTCACCTTTTTCATTTAATAACCCCTTGTCTTTACCTTACACACACGCCGCCCAAACACTCCCAATGTTCTCTCTCCTTCACATCGTGTTAGTTACCTCCCTTAACTCCCATCACCCTCATCATCAACTCCCACTAACTCTCTTTCATCAAAGCAAAACGAAAAGAAAACAAAAAAACCCCTCACCTTCATCTTCTCCAACCAGCAAAAACCCAACCAAACTTTTTCCTCCCATCTCACCCACATTCTCCTTCTTTTTGCTCAACAATGGTGCGATGCAAAAGAGCTGAAGGCGCCTCTGGAAGTAGCCAACCAAAGCCCGTACTTATAAAGAAATTTCTGGACGATAAAGCAAAGGAGCACTTCCAAAATTTCCAAGAGCGGAAGTTGCTACCGGAACAAGGGTTTAAGTTTCCCACTAAAGGGGAACTAGGGTTTGACAAAGATATCCTGGACATCATCGCAAACAATAGATGGGCCACTTTCGTTCCTCACCCAGAGTACTTTTGCATCCCTATCATTCAGGAGTTCTATGCACATCTCACTAGCCCTACTCAATTCAGCGTGTATGTGTGTGGCGACCAAATCAAATTTACAACGGTCAAGATCAACAAGTTCTTTGGCCTTAAGAACTCAGAAGACCACCACACACCCTTTGCTGAAAATGCTGACTCGCAAACTAACAAGGAAGTGCTGGAAAATTTATGCTTTGAAGGCACGAACCTGGATGCATCCAACAATGCAGTCGAGCACGCACGTCTTAAGCCAAAGGCCAAGCTTTGGATTCATTTTTTCAAGAAAAAACTCATGCCAACCTCTCATACAACAACTGTTAACATTCCAAGGCTCCTTCTCCTTCATTCAATCTTAAATGACAGGCCCATTGATGTTGGGAAGATTATTGTGGATGAAGTATACGCGTGCTTGAAGAGAAAGTCCAGCCCGTTTATCTTTCCAAACCTCATTACTGCCCTATGTCGTGAAAAAAGAGTATTTGAAGATCCCGTTGCTGATGCTAAGAATTCAAGAAAAGGCCCTATTACACTAGAGATGGTCCCCTCCATCAAAGGATTTGACGAGGATGCCCCAACAAAAACACTGGCTGGAAGAGCAAAAACTTTTACTGCAGCAAGAGTTGCTGCACTGGTAGCCTCTACCACTCGTGTCCGAGAGGACATGGACAAAATGCACGAGGACTTGACTGTTTTCTTTGGGTATGTCAAGGAGAGGGGTGCGGTCATAAACAATTATTTCAAGGAAATACAACTGCACATCAGCATCGACTTCCCAGCTTTCCCTAAATCCCTGAAGGCACATACGAAAGACCTTTCCCCCACTACCCAGAAGACACCGGTCTCCAGCAAGAGCCCTACCCAGAACCAACCTTCCTCCCAAATCAAGAAACAGATGCTACAGCAAGTCCTTTGCCAAAGAAGAGAAAGAGAACAACAAAAGCTCCCAAAGTTGCCCCAACAAAAGAGTCGTATGTTGATCATGTCAACACTGTGACAGTTGAATCAGAAGAAGACAAGCCCACACACTCCATCCCAGCACAATCACCTGCACATACCCCAAGCACTGCCTCTTCAACAAGAACGCGAAGCAAACGCACTTCCGGTAGAGTTTGAAGCACGCCGACTGAGGAGAATGAATCAGACACCAGCTCCACCAATCAAGGGACTCCAGGCGAGACAGAACCTACCTCTCCACCAGAACAGGATGAGGTTGACCCTCCTATCACCTCATTCAAGTCCTCCAGCATCAAACACAAAGCCACCAAGTTAGCCACCACCAAGAAGTGAGGTACTTCTTCCTCTTGCATTGCATTTAGATTAGTTACATTTCATTTTATTTTCATTGCATTGAGGACACTGCACTCTTCAAATTTGGGGGTGTTAATGCCCTTTTGTTAGTCATTTGCATTGCATCAGTAGGTAGAAACAGAAATTATGTTATGGCATTTTGTTTAGCTCTATGATAATTTTATGAATAAATTAATAATGCCTGATGATGAATAATTTTGCATGTCTATGTATCGACATGCATGACTATTGAGATTGGTAGAATTAACTCTAGGGTTCGATGCTTGATCTTTGTATTGTTACACAATTGTATGCTCCCTAGGTTTAAGACTATTAGAGAATTTTTTTTTAGAACTTATGCTTATCCTTGTGAAATTGAATTTAATGATCTCATATAATGAAAAATTAAACGGTAAAGGCTTGGTTAATCTCCCTTGTGCTTATTGAATATACTAAACTGTGAATAAATGCTACGACATATTTATAGAGAGACACTCCGCTTTGTGTTGCATTGCCTGGAAATCAAGCTTAAATAAATGGCAGCAACATCAAATGAGTGAATGAAAGTTGTTATGGGATAACTCTACCTACTAGCTTGGGGATGAAAGGTATGCTCCATGTTCATCTAGAGTGAGGGATGGTAGGTGTGATAAGCTGACACCCCTTCCAAAAAAATGTTTAATTATGGGAGTAAAAATTTGTGCTAAATCAGTTCAAACACTAGGATGAACTTGAGTTCTTGTAAGAAATTTCTCTAGCTCTGTTAAGCTTAAGTTGCATACAGTTACGCACACTCTAACAAAGGATCTTACCCTAGCGAATCATTCTTAAAATCTCAATTATGTCTTAAGTATTAAAGCCTTCCTTTTCTGAGGGCTGAAATTTTGCCATAACATCTACCTTGAGCTAAATTTTTGCCGCGACATGTTCTTTGTTTCTCTCTATTCATTGCTTGAGGACAAGCAATAGCAAGTTTGGGGGTGTGATAACTTGCCAAAATACTTATATTTTACACCTTTTACTTAGGTATTTGTTTGTTCTCAAGGTTATTTCATAGCATATAGGTGCATTTAGGGCATATAATTGCATCATATTTGCTTGTTGGTGGTTTGGCTTAATTTCACGAGATTAGATGCTACTTGAAGGGTATGTGTTGGTGCTGTGATGTGTAGGTTAAAGCAAGCGTGAAGCTGGAAAAGGAGGGAAATGCTACAGCATTTTGGACAACAATTTTGGGTGCAGAAAAGGACAAAGCAACGTGCACTTTCTCAGAGTCCACATGTGCGACCGCCTTTTTGTTTGATTGTGCCCCACATATAGTGGGAATATTCCCTAGGACGTCAAATAATATTAGGGCACAAAACCTTAGGAGCCCCCTCTATATAAAGGACATGAGACCCTCATAAAAGGGAGAGCGGCGAAAAAAAGGTGACTAAAGGCTAGGGAGAAAAGAAAAATGCGGCTCTTTTCCCATCTTCTTCTTCCTCCACTTGGTGTCCTCCATTGTTGAAGCTCCAAGGGTTGACCTTACTGACCTTGAAAGAGGCAGCAAGCCTAGGGTGGTTCGTGGCATTGCAGTCTATCGTGGATCGGGAGTTTCTTCTTCCCTTTTTGTTGCTTTAGCATTTCTTTTATACTTCAGAATGGGTTGTACAAACAAAGTTACTTTGGATGTTTATTGCCCAGCTATGAATTGATTTTAGATGGCTTGGGTTGTTTGGATGATTTATGTTTTTAGTTTCTTTAATGCATGCTTATTTCTTCCATGTTTTATTCTATGTTTTGTTTATGTTTGTTAAATGCTTAGGGTTGTAAGAGCCTTCGAGAGTTGAACTTTCCTTAGGTGTGAGTTGAAGTTAGTAATCGAGAGAGCTACCTTTGACCTTCAAAAGCAATGGAGTTGGTTGCTGAGAGGCACAACTCTAATCCACCTTAGAGGTAAGTGATGGGTTTCAACGGTTAAAAATGATAGAACTTTATGGGTAGAGGGAGTGTTAGAGTTTACACTGAGAGGTATTGTTGTAGTATTTCCTACTCCTAGTTTTCTTGCTAGAGATAGTTGAGGAGCAACCTTAGCAAATCTTGTCGATCATAGAGTAAGCTAGTGAGATAAGCCCTAGTTGAGAGCTAAGGCATAGGTTAACCAGGCAACCCAACCAGTCATCCCCAAGTGAGTTTCGCATACGTAAGAGGACCTGTTAAGTCTACTGATTTCAGCACGTTATATTTATCTTTGTTGCTACAACATTTATCAATCTACCTCTATTTACCAAAGCATTCTCTATTTACAATTTGTGACTTGTGTGCTTAAACTCAACTCGAGACACCACCAATCCATGTGGTGACGATACACACTTATCACTGTATTACTTGTTCGACATGTATACTTGCACCATATTTGCGTATCATTTATAGTACACTGCACAGCGCAAACACCTTGTATTTATAGGAGATGGCTAGGTCAAAGTCTTTCTTGAGGAGGAAGTTAAGTTGAAATTAAATAATATAATAAAAGAAATAGATCTCTTTTATTTTATTATTTTATTGCTCCTAAAACTCCTAAAGATTTTGGAATTTAGTCTCCTTTAAAACTCTAATTCTTCTAGGATTTATCCTTCCTTCTAGTATTTATCTCGAATTAAATGGATTCATCCTATCCAAATCGGCAACTCTCCTTCTCTTCTTGTCTTCAATTTCTTCGGGAATTAAATCCTGCACACACGAAACACACATACGCAACATCTTCTTCCACAATTTTAACTAAAGTATGAAATCAAGCATGGCGGTGAAGGAAATTATGAAAATATGCATGAATGTCTAATAATGCAACTAAAATGTGCCTAAGTCTAACAATAATATGAGTAAAAAAAGAAAATAAAATAGTACTTTTGAACACTCATCTCTAAAGAAAAAAATGATTTAGGATTATCTTAGAATTCATGAAGAAAATGGAAATGTTTAGAAATCAAGGAAAATAGAGTTTGAGAGAAAATAAAGAACTCGTTCTTCCTTTAGAAAATTAACCGCCAATTATGTTGGTTAAAATTCAAGAGACTTTAATTAAAACTCAAATAGTTGGATCGCTCCTTAAATATTCTTACCATGTATTTCTTTTTAATTTAGTAACTAAAATCACATGTAAAAAATCCAATCGACTTAATTAAGTCATTCAAACAAAAATCGTTATTTGATAAAATTATTAAATAACCCCAAAATTTATTTTAACATATCGGACAAACCAAAATCAATTTACCAAATTTAATAAAATTTCTAGAATTAATTAATTAGTCAAATTTACAATTAATCCTAAATCAAACCCAAATAACTTATCTGAATCTTTTAACCCGGATTTTGAGATGTTACACGTTTTGAGTGCATGCTTATCTATATTTTAGCTGAAACATGTATTCATAA